>CM060695.1:75668370-76868370 GCA_030686995.1 Artemisia argyi | reverse complement strand
GTTGTGAGCAGTGGGAGGAGAAATTGTGTTTACTTAGACTTCATTACTCCCTAGATATCTTTTACATGTTAATTACTTGTTACACTTGTATGAATGACGGATTGTATTCCTTAATACCATTCGTGGGGTGGCATACATAACTCCCCAACTCTATGAGCTCTTATCTCCTCCTACACCATGACCCAGCACAACTATAGGGATTGTAAACAGTGGCTCATGCATTAAATACAACCAATAAAGACCTAGTAAGCCTCGGTTCATGTTTCTTAAGACGTTCAAGCATGTTACCATTTGGAGATCTGCCAGTTTTCTTAAGCCTAACATATAAATCATTCATTCAAAACAAGAATAGACAAGTAATCAACACATAATCAACATCTAGGTTTCATTAGATCTAAGCAAACACAAGAGAGATCTAGCCTAGCATAGTAGAATTGAGAAAAGAACAAGAGATAAACAACCAACACATAGACATATTGATTGAATTGAAAGTACACTTATCTCAATTACAATGCAAGGTCTTCAAGGGTTTGGAACCCTTGAAAAACCTGTAAAAGAGGCACCAAAATCGTCTTTAGGGTTTCACCAAAACTTCTCCTCTTTTTTTAATGAAAAAACTAGAAAACTATATATAGGAAAAACAGTCTGACGGCGTCAAGAGTAACTTCTGACGCCGTCACCTCGCCGCCATATACTTCCTCGGGCGGCCTTGATCCACTTATGACGGCCTATGTGACGCCGTCACCACCCACGGTATATTAATTTAGCCACTTTGACGCCGTCACGAGTCCTTCTGACGCCGTCACCACCTTCGGAGTTTAATTCTTCATGTCTGACGCCGTCAAGATGTTGGTCTTGACGCCGTCACCTTGTATTTTCAGCATGCAAATTTGGTACTTAGCCGTTTTCTTCACTTTTATGCTCCAAAAACGTCCAAAATAGCTTCTTTTCCAGAATTCACTCTCCAAACACCTAAAATCACAAAAGGAACGATTTAGGGCAATACATGATCAAATAAAGTCGGATTCGGGCTTAAATGACCCCCTAAAAACGGATCATTTTTCGCCTCATCAATTCCTTAATACTAGTCGTAGGGCCGTGTACAATATTCCCTAACTCTATAGGATCCTACTTCACTCCTATGTCGAGCCGTTAGAAGCTCCTAACATGGGATCATTAGAAATCTCCTACTCATTAAATACAACCAAAAATCATAGTACACCTCTGATCATGTTTCTTAAGACATTCAAGCATGTTACCAATGGAAGTCTACCAGTTTTCTTAAGCCTAACATCGAATACATTCAATTAAACAAGAGACAATATGAATCAAGAATTATAAGCTAAATCAACTAGACCTATCGAAATGTCACACCCTAATTGATGAAGATAGACACAAACATCAACAAGGAATCAATAAGATCTAATCAATTATATACAAGTTTCACACAATCATAAGTAGATACAATGTGAATTAGCAAAACATCATCAAAGAAGAGCAAGCAACAATGATAATGAAAAACATAATTAAGATAGAAATGACAAACCAATACATGATGTTTATGTAGTGATTGAAAGCCTCTAAGTTGCTGGAAAAACACCTACCGAAATCCAGGAATCGACCTTAGGGTTTAGGGCTTACAATAAGCGAAGTTATTATGTTATATTTATAGGCTGATTTTCTATTGGCCCGATCATGACGGTGTCAGACCAATCATGACGGCATCACGACCAAATTTTCTTCACCAAATTATAGATCTCTTCATCCTCTTCGCGTGGGATTTTGAATCACCTAAATCCGAGTTCGTATGCGAAAGTTATGACCAAAACAATATCAGCTACTCCGCGCAGAAGTTGTGACAAGTTAACACGTGATGGCCTACGTGATGCCTTCAAGAAGTCTTCTGGGCCATCACTCTTTAATTTTACACGTGACGGCCTTGGGTGACGCCGTCATCTTCAATGTACAAACTTTCTGGATCGTCATGTACACCATCCACTTCCACCTCTTGTATTGCTCTTGACGCCGTCATTAAGAAACTTCTGACGCCGTCAGGTACTGTTCCCAGCAAGGAAAATTAAGACTTTGCCGTTTTCTTCACTTTTATGCTCCAAAAACGTCCAAAATGCTTCCTTTTCTAGATTTCACTCCAAAGTACCTTAAATGTCAAAAGGAACGATTTAGGGCAATATTTGATCAAATAAATTAGAATCCGGGCTAAAATGACCCCCTAAAAACGGTTCATTTTTCGCCTCATCAAATACCCTTACACTTGAGATTTGCTTGTCCTCAAGCAAATGCGCTTTTATTCTAATCAAAATACAAGTTACGGGTCATTTAACACTAATATAAAAGTAATTACAACAAATAATCATTCCACTAAAGACCAAAGACAAGCACGGAGGTCATACACTAGCACCTTACAAATAGTGTTTAGATACTCACATCTCTCGGGTGTAATAAAGTATTTATCACAATAAGGAAATGAAAAACATCTCTCACTACCTGTCATAGCAAAATAGATTACCATAGGCTTGGGAAAGGATCAAACCTCCACCACTTGGCGTAAGCACCTAGGATAAACTATCAAAGAGGTCTTTCAAAGGGTTATAACGTTAGGTGTAGGGATATGAAATACACGGTTTTGTTAGATAAAGGCAATATTTACTGGTGGCGAGTTAATCATCTTGATTAATTACATGTACAATATGGCGTTGCTAAGCTAATAAATCAAAAATAACAAAAACATAAAACTTAAAATGAAACGGGATGGTAGTCCGCATGTTTTTTTCTCTTTTCTTTTTTCCTATTTTTTTTTTTCTAAATTTTTTCAATTTTTTTTATTATTATTGTTATTTTTTTTTTCATACACTTTTACCCTACCATCTAAAATATTACATCATAGGGAATGTACATTCCCCTTACACTTGAATTTTTACATACTTTACAATAAACTACTCTAATGACTCGAATCAAGATAATCAAAACACTTGGAGTACTTTTAAGATTAATGCACATATGGGGGTAATAAATGATGTTCTTCCCCATTACTCCATAACATAAGTACTTTACCCATGAGTCCCAATCGCCCCAAAACAATATGTACAAGATATGACTCGACTTAGCAACCATGTAATCAATCATATAATTAACTAAGGGTTTAGACATGTAACAATAATACACTAAAGATGAGTTCATACACGGAAGGCTAAGGCGATTTGGGTGTAAATTTAAGTGGGTTGTAACAAATTCTTCCTTTAAGTAAGATGCTTAAAGTTAGAAACGAAAAGATAGGCTCGGAGGGGTGTACTAGGGGTTTCGTGTACTAAAAATGAGTACAACGCTAAGGTGTGGGAAAAATTAGTTGACATTACTAGCCAAGTAATATGACTTAAATGGTCAAGTAATTATGATACGGGTTTAACACAAGGGTGATCCTAATGCCTCTTATCATGTAGTAGATCCTATTACACGAATGTAGTCTCACTAGCGGTCTCGGGATGCATTACTAACACAAGTTCTAGAATCTAAATGCTACCGGTACACTCATAAGCACTAATAATGAATGCTTTTCCTATCAAATCTAAAGGCGAACCTCACGTATTTGGGTGGAAAATTTTTCTGAATGGTACGGTTTTGTGCTAGTCATACAACTCCTATCCATGAGATGCTTGCTAAGGCTAAAGTTTCACTCCTAAATGTTGTAAAAAAATTTAAATTTGGCGCTAAAATTACACTAACAAGTATTTCTCTTAGTTTTATTACACACCTACCATCAAACAAACAAACTCAAGTGCAATTGTATCCTATAAGGTATCATCATTTACCCTCCCCTTACACTTAGGATGAACATTGTCCCCAATGTTTAATTAAAGAATGTAAAAGTGAAATAGGTAAAAGAATGAAAGCAAATACTCCCCTGATTCGTTCGGTGTGGATAGTGTGGCAACAAGGTTAGATATTCCTCCAAGAAAATGAATGTTGAAAGCTTCCCTCCAGAAATATAAATCATCTTCTTGTCCAATATAACCCGTTAAACCTGAGAAAACAATCACAAAAACCCAAAGCATCAAACCGACCAAAGAAAACTCACAACTAGATGTAATTCCAGACTTAGGAATAAAAACAAAATAATTAAAGATATAATGCTTGTGGAATGAATGTTTGCACATTTCCTGGAGTTTATAAAACTAAAAAATCAACAAAAACTTTAAGACTACGGTATAAACAAAACTCGCAAAATTTTTCAGAATCTTTGTACCTGACGCCGTCAGAATGTTCCTGCAAAAATCTCATGTTAAGTTTCTGAAAAATTTCTAGAAAAACTTAAGCCTTACTTCCTGGAAAATCCTGCAAAATATCATTATAACTCGATACAAGCATTTGACTCAAAAAATTACTAATATACATGTTCATTTAATATTGTTGTGGATCATGCTCAATTTCGTTCTTATAAACAAATTTGGGTCTCCCCTTACACTTAGCTTTTGCAAAATGCCTTTATATGTAATTAAGACGAAGTTAAAAACAAAATAAAGCATTTTCACAATTTACTTTTAAACATGAGCCACAAACAATAAAAATAAAGCATGCATACATAAACAAATAAAATCAAATAAACAAACAAACAAACAAACAAATAAATAAAGCTTGGGTTGCCTCCCAAGAAGCGCTTGTTTTTTTTTTTAGTCACGAGCCTGACTCTTCTCTTATTTAACGGAAATAGGGGAGGTTTTCCCTACACTTCGGATTAAGTGCGGGTGGAAGTAGCGATACACACCCTTAGGGTAGAAATATTCCACGTGAGGTGAAGGGCGTGAGTGAATGGCTTCCTTCATCCTAAAACTACTCGGATAATATTGGTTGATGGGTGGGTCGGTTCCTCCTTTATCTCCTAGAAATATATCTAAGGATGGAAAGGTGTGTAAAGATTGAGGTTCCGGTTCATCAACACTAGGAAATTCCCTAGAACTAGGAGTAAGGTTATCACTACAAGTATTCAAACCTATATCCTCAAGTGGTGCTTGGTCCAAGGGTTCTACCTCTATTGGGATTCCTAAAGTTTCTTCTACTTCTTCCGGGTAAGTCATGGGCGGTGTGTGTGCCTCAAATGATGGTTGAGTATTTTGTGGGCTTATGTTATTTACCTCATCATTCCATGTGTCAAGATCACCTATATCCTCATCATGTGTTTTGATAGGATCTATCCTAAGCATTCTCCTAACTATCTCACGTGCTTCTCTAGGCATCTCAACTTCTATGTCCGAATAATAAGGATCTCCCTCATTAATCTTATATTTAATTTGCCTAAAGGATTCATCATGTGTTCCTTGAGATTCAAAGTCATTGGTCATAAAATCTAGGTCTTTTTGATCAATGTGATCATGCTCGGCTAAATCCTCCTCAATTGTCTTCTTAGGTATTGATAACAACAAACCTAGTGTTTCATCCAACTTATCATTTGTTAGGATTGAAATTAATCTAACTAGGTCTAAAGGTGAAGGATGATTCTTTTTATGTTTTTATATTTTATGAAAAGCAGGTAAAAATCTTGGGTATTGGAAGGAGGGGCGAAATTCTCCTTCCAATACCCAAGATTTTTACCTACGCATGGGATCATTAGAATTCTCCTACGCATTAAATACAACCAAAAATCATAGTACACCTCTGATCATGTTTCTTAAGACATTCAAGCATGTTACCAATGGAAGTCTCTCAGTTTTCTTAAGCCTAACATCGAATACATTCAATTAAACAAGAGACAATAGGAATCAAGAATTATAAGCTGAATCAACTAGACCTATCGAAGTGTCACACCCTAATTGATGAAGATAGACACAAACATCAACAAGGAATCAATAAGATCTAATCAATTATATACAAGTTTCACACAATCATAAGTAGACACAAGGTGAATTAGCAAAACATCATCAAAGAAGAGCAAGCAACAATGATAATGGAAAACATAATTAAGATAGAATCAACAAACCAATACATGATATTTATGGAGTGATTGAAACCCTCTAAGTTTCTAGAAAAACACCTAACTAAACCCAGGAATCGAACTTAGGGTTTAGGGCTTACAAAAAGCGAAGTTATGATGTTATATTTATAAGTTGATTTTCTGTCAGCCCAATCATGACGGTGTCAGACCAATCATGATGGCATCACGACCAACTTTTCTTCACCAAATTGTATATCTCTTTGTCCTCTTTGCGTGTGCTTTTGAATCACCTAAATCCGAGTTCGTATGCAAAAGTTATGACCAAAACAATATCAGCTACTCCGTGCGCAAGTTGTGACAAGTTAACACGTGATGGCCTACGTGACGCCTTCAGGAAGTCTACTGGGCCATCACTCTTTAATTTTACACGTGACGGCCTTGTGTGACACCATCATCTCCAATGCACAAAACTTTCTGGATCGTCATGTGCACCATCCACATCCACTTCCAGCAAGGAAAATTAAGACTTTGCCGTTTTCTTCACTTTTGTGCTCCAAAAACGTCCAAAATGCTTCCTTTTCCAGATTTCACTCCAAAAGTACCTAAAATGACAAAAGGATTGATTTAGGGCAATATTTGATCAAATAAATTCGAATCCGGGCTAAAATGCCCCCCTAAAAACGGTTCATTTTTCGCCTCATCACCTTCCCTTTTGAACAAACTTTGGGCATTTTTGGTTCCCATGGTTTTATACCCTTCTCTTCACAAGTCTTAGCATTGGGCAGGCCTAGCACCTGAACCCTCTCATCAAAAAGCTCATTGGCAGTCTTTTTTGGAGTTTTAACCTTCCTATCATCTTCCTTTTTTGTGAAGAACCTTTAGAACTGCTTGATATGTGAAATGATCTTGAGTCACTGCTGTCAATGTATGATTTCTGCAAAAAAAAATATATATATATTAAAATTTAAAAAAATATAGTGTAAATGAAATAAAGATAATGTTGCAATTCAGGGTGTATTTGAAACAACCTTTGTTCTTGGAACTCCAATGGCCACATTATTTGGTGGATGGTTGGTTTTAGATCATAAAAAAGAATGGAATGCAATAAACCAACATACGTAACCCTTCTAAATTCCCGATACAGCTCCTTTTGTCGTTTCAACTCCCTTTCAGCAAAGGATTGCATCAGCCGCATTGCTAGATTGTTGAAAAAACAAAATGAACTGTATGGGAACTCAGAATGGAAAGGTATGTTGAAACCAACATACGTAACCCTTCTAAGTTCCCGCTACAGCTCCTTTTATCATTTCAACTCCCTTTGAGCAAAGGACTGCACCAGCCGCATTGCTAGATTGTTGAAAAAGTAAAAGGAACTTTATAGGAACTCAGAATGGAAAGGTATGTTGAAATTACACACTCATTTAGATCATAAAAAAGAATGGAATGCAAATAGAGTGATACAAACAATCTACAAATGTTAAGTAAAGGATAGAGTCTAAGTAACATCACTCATCTGGAATGCGATGATGAAGGAGTGTGGTATGTCATGAACAATACACACTATATCATCATCGCATTGACGACGTCTCAATGATCAGGCCAGATCTATCTAAAGTTGCAGAAAGGTTCCATTGCTTTGTTTTTGAGACACCGTCTAATAACGGTAGTAGAGGTTTTCCAAATTAAGTAATGGAACCGTTCCACAACTTTAGATAGATTTGCCCTAATATTGAGCTTTAAGTTATTAGAAAACAGATTCTTACTATCATTTATATTGCTCCCTTAGATGTGACGAACATACATAATAATTATGTAGATTCTACGACATTAAAGAGCTAATCGTGCATGAATGAAATCATATTAAACTTATAATATCAATGCAATGAACTACCATCCTCTCTACCCTAGCCAACAACAACATATCATTCAGCCTTGAATCTGTAACCTACAAACATCTGCCACTTTTCTTCCTTATTCTCTCAATACAAATGCAACATAATTCTTATACCAGATATGTAAATTTATGTTGAAATTCCAGACTCAAAGTTTTACAAACTCACTTCCTACATATCAAAAATACATCATACATATATATAAAGCAAACAGAGTGATACAAAAAATCTAGAAATGTTGAGTAAAGAATAGTCTAAGTAACATCACTCATCTTAATTGCGATAATGAAGGAGTGTGGCCTGTCATGAACAATACACACTATATCATTATCGCATTGAAGACGTCTCAATGATCAGGCCAGATCTATCTAACGATGTAGATGGGTTCCAACGCTTTAATTGGACCCCGTTTTCTAACGTTTGGTGTTTGATCTTGATTATCAGTTTTGGTTCTTTCAATAATCAAGATTAAACATCGTTAGAAAATGGGGTCCAATAAAAGCGATGGAACCCATCAACATCGTTAGATAGATCTTCCCTGATAATTGAGCTTTAAGTTCTTAGCAACCAAATTCTTACTATCATTTATATTGCTCACTTAAATGTGACGAACATACATATTAGTTATGTAGGTCCTACGACATTAGAGAGCTAATCATGAATCAATGAAATGATACTAAATTTATATCAACAATGCAATGAAAATATTTTCATTATAACTAAATACATGAAAAAACTCTTTAAGTTCTTGATATGTTTATTGTACTTCAACCTAATTCTAAGATAAAATATTTTCATTGTTTCTGTATTTTGGCAAAGAGGAAAGATGTATCAGTAATGGATGAAACACTAGAACAAGTTTATGTTCATACTTGAAAGTGGTGTCTTTTCATCCATCACTGATACTTCTTCCATCTTTGATACAGATCGATAAATATTATGTTCATACTTGAAAGTGGTGCGGTTCACCCATCCTTGACAAAGAACAAAGATGAATCAATAATGGATGAACAACACCAGAACAAGTTTATGTTCATACTTGAAAGTGGTGTCGGTTCACCCATCCTTGATACTTCTTCCATCTTTGATACTTGGATGTTTTAGCCTAAATATTCACACTAAAACTAAAAAACAACCATAAACCCTAACAATAAAAGACACAAATATACAGATCATACATAAATCCTAAAACTAAATAACACTAATTAAATAAACACAAACAATGAAATAATCAGATAAATAAAAAAAAAAACAACTAAATAATCAGATAAACCAAATCATCTGTCAAACTTAGGGTCAATATAGAAGCGATCTAAGTATGTTACCATATGCTTCCGATCTAACTTAGGGTGTAGTAGTGAGAGAGAGAAAGAAAGAACAAGGCATAGCTGTGTGTGAGTGTAAGATAAAGTATTAAGTATATGTTGTAGTGTGTGAAGTGTGTTTCATAAGCTTTGCATATGTTATATATTACTAGCGGGGCACACGCGCATTGCGGCCGGAGGTACCTTGTAATTAAAGTTTTGGCAAACGCTCTATATATTACTAGTAGTATTTATTTACGATGAAAAGTTACAGATAGCGAAAATATTTTTAGATGCATGATAAACTGTTGAAGTTATGAGAAAATGATATATTATCTGAGTGACCAAGTCCACTTATAAAAAAAATTAGGCATAAAATGTCTTAAAAATTTTATGAAGAGAGTGTTTAGCAGCTTGATTTGTTTGTACATTGTGGTTTATGAATGATACTTTTAATTGAAAAGGTGTTTTAAATGTTATATATATTAAGTATAAGTGTTGACCAGTCAATGTGTGTAGGTGCTAATGCTTAAATTTATTGTACATATAACTTAATTTGTTGTATTTACTTAAAATGTATAAATGAAAATTTTTAAAAATTTGAAAGAGAGAGAGTCAAAGATGCATTATAAGATGTATAGATAAGTTTAAAATGATTAAAATTATAAAAACTAAAAGTATTAAAAGTTTAAAAACTAACAGTATTAAAGGTACGTACATTTGTATTTAAGTGTATCTTGTATTTAAAAAATGGCCCAAAGAGTACATATGGTAAGATGCAAGGTTTTCAAGATCGGGATCAGATCCTACCCAAGATCGTTTTCGTCTTTGCAAGATCATGATCGGATCGGGATCGTAAGATCCTACTAGCCATAATGTCATTTTCTTAATAGTCTCGCTCTTTAACATGCAGTTTCCTTGTAAAATTGGATACCTGAACTTGCATGCCTACCTTAACTCATTAGTACTTGTTTGAGTCAAATGCGTGTATCGAGTAACAATGAATGCTTTGCAGGATTTTTAGGATGAAAACATATTTTATATTACTTACAAGCTCGAGAACTCAACAATAACTCGAGTCGAACTCAGTAAAGGTTGAGCTCACCGCCATCACAGTCAAGCCTCCATATATCACCCTCTCGATCATGTTATCCGGGATCAAGAAAGTTTGAACTCGGCTTGAGCTTGACTAGAAAAGCTCGATTTATCTGTAAAGATGTGTTTTCTGACACAAATTAAAATTGAAAATATAATATAACCTAAGAATTGAATTCGGTTCGACTTCAGCTCGAAAAGCTTGATACATTCATAAATAAATATTTACATTTAGTACACTTAAAAAAAAAAAAGCATGTTTAATATTACTTACAAGCTCGAGAACTCAACAATAACTCGAGTCGAACTTATATAAGATTGAGCTCAACTCATTAAACATTTCTAGCTCATTTTTCCCCAAGGCTTTCAATCTCTAAAATTTTAATCAGGCCGGCGCTCAAGATCTCAAGACCCGCCGCTAATTTTTCCCCAAAAATTTCAATCTCCCGCTCAAGATCCGGCCCCTTTTTCCCCAAAATCAAAACACTAACACCTACACTAGTCAGTTCTATCTTCTATCTATTCATCTATATATTCTCCTTCTCTCTAGAACCGACTCACACCACTGCCAAACTTCACCGCCTTATCTCGCCGTGGTTCCACCAACCATCGATCCTCCACGCCATCACCATCATCAAGACAAGGGAACTGTATGGGAGAGTTTGTTTGCTTCGGTTGTTTGGTTCGAGATAACCACCACATCCACCACCATCACAGTCAAGCCTCCATCACTCTCTCGATCATGTTATCTGGGATCGAGAAAGTTTGAACTCGGATTGAGCTTGACTCGAAAAGCTCGATTTGTCTATAAAGATGTGTTTTCTAACACAAATTAAAATTGAAATATAATATAACCTAAGAATTGAATTCGGTTCGACTTCAGCTCGAAAAGCTTGATACCTTCATAAATAAATATTTACACTTGGTACACTTAAAAAAAAACATATTTTATATTACTTACAAGCTCGAGAACTCAACAATAACTCGAGTCGAACTTATATAAGATTGAGCTCAACTCATTAAATATTTCAAGCTCATTTTTCCACAAAATCAAAACACTAACACTTACACTAGTCAGATCCCGCCCCTAATTTTTCCCCAAAAATTTCAATCTCCCGCTCAAGATCCCTCCCCTTTTCCCCCAAAATCAAAACACAAACACTTACACTAGTCAAATCTATCTTCTATCTATTCATCTATTCTCCTTCTCTCTAGAACCGACTCACACCACCGCCAAACTTCACTGCCTTATCTCGCCGTGGTTCCACCAACCATCGCTCCTCCATGCCATCACCGTCATCAAGACAAGGGAACTGTATGAGAGACTTTGTTTGCTTCGATTGTTTGGTTCGAGATAACCACCACATCCACCACCATCACAGTCGAGCCACCATCACCCTCATCTCACCTATCCTACCCTGTTCATGGGTATGCTCAACCACATATTTAATTTATATTTTCTTAAATGTGTAATCGAATACAAAATGATTTATATTGATTTTTGTGGATTAAAACTAGCCTAAAACATGTTTTTGATTATAAATTCGTGTGGTGGTAATCGTTGCAGGTAGACTTATTAAGACGAAATAGTTTTCCTGTTTATTAGAATGGAGACAATCAACGTGTTTTAAGAGGCCACTGTTTTGCTCGTAAAGGGAGTCTTGATTGGTTTCCACTCCGGGAGGATGTTGCTGGACAGTTGGAGTTTGCTTATCGTAGTTGCGTAAGTTATCTATCAAAAGATTAACATAACATCTGTTATATAGGAAATTAACTCAAATATGGTTGCTTTTTGTTAAACTGTTTCACTTGTACCAAATGTTAGTGATTTGCTTACTTGGTAATGTGTTTGACATTTATTCGTTCCACGTTTGGCACTGCATAAAATTGCAACCAATTGTATATTATTTGTTGCCCGAGTTGATATGCAACCCGTATGTTTGTTTTTGAGGCTAAACTTATATTTGAGACATCTAATGTTGTCGTCTTTTATGTTAGCATTAATCACATTACTTGTTTCTTGCAGGGGCTACATGCTATTTTCATGGGTGAGGATGATACATGGGATGCCTGGCTAAAAATTCCCTCAGCTGGATTTTTTGGCACATGATTGGCTGTAAACAGTCAGATAATATCAACCAATTTATGGTCAACAAGTCAAACAGCTTAGGCCAATACTCCGGTGAGTTTAGTGTTTCCCCGGATCGTTAGTTCCCAACAAGGCGTGAAATCTGAAATAAAACGACTTCGAGATCAGGTGAATTGAACAGGAAAAGGGTTTAGGTGATTGTACTACTGAAATATAAGTGTGAATAGCTTTAATAAGCTATATCAACTAATACGTGAAATCAGATAAGTACAAGTGAAAAAGGGACTGGAAAACGTAAACGTTTAATAATTAAACGTAAACAAAAACAACTTTAACTATAGTAGGAGTTTGCAAGCCTTAGGGGCTTAAATGCAAATTAAATAAACTTTGAAATATTTATTTTAATATTACTAATTTATTTAAAATTTAATAAAACCTAAAAAATGTAAAAAAGATATAAAATATACGTTTATATTTAAGTAATCGTAAACGTACAAAATTTAAACGTGAATTCTGTAAACTATAACTTCCACAAATATGAAAATAATATTTTTGGAATCCTAAAATTATTAGAAAATTAAAATTATTTTTATAACTATTTAATTAATTATTATTATTTAATAACTATTTTTAATTAGTTAATAATTCACTAATAAATAGAAAAATGTTAAATAAGTCTAGAAATACAAAATTAAAATTTCTAAAAGTCTAAAATATTATAAAACTTATTTTAAAACTAAAATTATATTTTTCACACTATTTATCTATTTATTATTAATTAATTATTATTTAAATATTATTTAACTAAGTATATTGATTTAAATTATTATAAATACTAAAAAGACTTAGATAATTATGAAAAATTTTATATATCTAATTAACCATTACAGGAATCCTAAAAAATTATAAAAAGTTTATATTATGTATTTTTAATCTAATTTACTAATTATTATTCTATTTATTAATTAATTATCAATTAAACTAATTATATTATTAAAAATAGAAAATGAACAGTATAAATCCTGGGAAAAATTTATAAAATTGTTTTACCTTATATAAAAGTTACAAAAATTATAAAAACTATGTGGTACTTTATAAAATATAATTATGCTATTTAATTGTTATTTATTAATTAATTGTTAATTTAACTAATATTAATTCTAAATAATACCAAATGATAAAGGAAAATTCTGGAAAAATTTATAAAATTACTTTAATATATAAGAGATTTAATAAAAATATAAAATAGCAGAAGTGCTTATAAATAAGCTAAAAAGAAAATTAAATAGATAATTTCTATTAAATAGAAGCTATCACTATAATTAAGTTTGGTTTTTTCTTGTTTTTCTTTTATAAAACTAATAAAATACTTAAAATAAGAAACTTTAATAAAGGAAAATAATTTATGAACTTAGAATAAGCACTATGAGTGCTTATTACTAAAACAGTTGACCAAGTTTGACCAAAGAAGGAATTAAGAACAAATGGACTTATGTAGGGTCTACAAAGATGAAACCTGGTACAAATAAGTTGTTTTGACTTAAATAAGCTAGATTTGCTGATATAAGCTCAATGAATAAGCTAAAAAGCTGAAATAAGCAACTGCTTATTGAAGTTCTGGGTCAGAAATGGGACAGACTTTCAAGCTGATTTCAGGTGGGTCCCAATGGGTTAAAGGTCAGACCAAGGGTCAAGGGTTCAAGCCTGGTAGGAGGGGGGTTGTAAGGATCCAAATTTGAGGTGTGGGACCCACTGGGTTAACCACAATTGACCACCAAAGTTGAGTGAGTGAGATGAGGTCTGAGTGCACAGGGCATAAGCTTGCCCTGCAGGTATGTTACAAGGGAAAATTTGTCCACTAAAAAAAATCTCAAAAATATAACAACAATGGAAATCACAAGTAAAGATGGTAGACTAATCACACAACAAATTTCAAACTCTAAATCCAAACACAAAATTCAGATTAATTCATGCCATTTTGGTGATTTTCTCCACAAGTACTTTTTGACTTTTTATAATAACTTTGCACTTTGCTTTTGTGAGTTTTGATTGGTCCTAAATGATTGTAGATGACATAATAAGCTTAAGTAAGGCTAGTTTAAGCTTAAGAAACAACTGATAAGCTTATATGAGTGATTATGGTACTCAAATCCTAACACAGTTAACTGTGTAGGGAATTTTCATATGATTTTGACTATCTTTCAAAGTAACCAAAAGATTTGTGACTTGTATGACCTATGTATACCTAATGGAACATGTAGCAAACAGAAGTAACCCAAGAATCCCACTGAGACTCAATGAAATCCACACAACTAAACACTCTTTTATATTGACTGTAGTGGTATTTTTCAAAGTAAGTGAAGGTTTTAACCAAATCTACCAATACAGAAACTTATGTTATGATTACTTAAACTTATTAAAACACAATGATGTCAATAATCTCAACAAAAACTCATAATTCCACAAAATGCTATATTTAACTGAAAATTAAAATACTAAACAACCTTTGATTTCAATAAACAACTAAGCTATTTCTGTTTATACTATTACTAAATAACACAAAACAAACATAAATATCACAGATTTAAGCTAAGATAACTATGATCATACGAAATAAACTTAAAAATAAATATGAAGCTTACAAGGTGTGACTGTGAGAACCAAACCAAGAACCAAGAACAATTATGTGACTCCCATGAGTCTCTAAACCATAATCCAAAGCTGCTTCCTTTCCCAAATCACTCTGAATCAGAATCCAAACCAAAATATTGTACAGTTTGACTTTTATTGACCAAGTTGTGATTTGTGAGTTTAGGTAATTAAACTAAGTTTTAAGGTATCTAGAAGCCCTTATGAACTTCCTGGAAGCTTATGTGAGCTTATTTGATCCTTGTGTTCCACTGTAAACAACTACTAAGCTATTTGATATTTTTGAGCAAAAAGAAAAAATGCATACTTGAGAATTATACATGAAACTTGAAATCTATTATTACCAAAGATTAAAAACACACTGATAGTCAGGTATTACAACTTGAAAAGCTTAAAGATACAAAGAAACTTGAGAATTTTTACTAATCGACATACATTATTAAAAATTAAACTAGATACTCCTCTCTTCTGCTTCCCCTTCTTTCTTTATAGCATTATTAGACTCCCCACATGTCTCTGAATCTTTCCCATCAATAAAATCAACCATAGGATTAGTCAAAGTCATCCAAGCCGTTTAAAAGTATTTTGGCGCCAAAAGTCTCATAGGCTGCTTGAGGCAGTTTCAGAACAATTAAAGAAATTTGGGGTTTAGTGGTGACTAAGGGGGGACATTTGAGATATTTCTGACCAACTTGGGGTGATATGGAAGGAAAACTAAGAAGCTAGGTGCTACAGTGGTGGAAAAAGGGTGGGAAATGCATTTAATGCATATGGGGGTGAAATGATGGTGTTGGGAAGTGAGGTGGAGTAGCCAGCTGGTGTGGTGAGGTGGTAATACCATGGTGGTTTTGGTTTGCAGAGGAGGGTGAGGGGTGTGTACAGTTGTGGTGGTTTGGGGAAGACGGGTCAACGAGGGTCAACCCCCGTTTTATTAAAAGTGTTGTGTTGGGTTTGCTTGGTGGGCTGGGAAAAAGGCTAGGCCCAAGGAAAAATAAAAAGGGGGTGGGCTGTTTTATTTGGACTGGATTGGTTTTGGGGTGTATAATAATAAAGGGGTCCGGTTTGGTTAAGGTAGTAAACAAGGACCAATTATGTAATTTTCACAAAAATAGAAGGGCTGGTTTTGCAACTTTCCCAAATATTTATAAGGACTATTTTTGTCAATTATTAATAACCCAAGGACCAAAGATGTATTTTTTTCATTTTCAAAACCCAGGGACCTTTTCTGCCAATTCCACAAACTCCAGGGACCTAACTTGTAATTTTCTGAAATTTGAAGGGTTTATTTAGTAACTTCTCAAAAGTTATCATAAGGTCCATATTTGTCAATTAAGAATAGTGCAAGGCTTATTTTTCATATTTTTCCATTTACAAAACCTTAGGGACTATTTTTGACATTTTCCAAACTTGAGGGACTAAAGTTGTCATTTTGCAATTTTTAACTTTAAAGGATTATACTTGACAACTTATAAATCCCTAAGGACCTTTGATGATATTTTTCATGTTTTGATTTACCAGGGACTAGTTTTGCCAAATTTTCAAAGTTCAGGGACTGAAACTGTAAATTATGTGAAATGTTTTGTTTTTCATAAGTTTTCAATCCTTTTGCATAAAAACACAATCCAGGGATATTTTATGTATTTTAAGGCATTCCTGTGTGTTTTTATATGTTTTTGCAGTTTAAATGTAACAGAAATGATGAGTATTTACACACTCATCAATCCCCCACACTAAACTATTGCTAGTCCCTAGCAATCTTTTGAGAAAAATTTAATGGATTTTTACTCTTTACCAAAAGCCATCACTTCTGGAGTAGCCAGGTGTAAGAACTGTGGCACACCTGATAACCGTGTGATTTTTAGCAAACCACCAGCTGTCAACGGATTTGATTAGTCTTTACCAAAAGCCGTTTGCTTCTGGACTAGCCAACTCTTGATGGAATAGTCAACATCTTTGTGAGCTGATTACCAATTATGGTTTTTCCACGGCCTTTACCACAAGCCATAATCTTGTGGGCTAGCCAACTCATTCGCTTTATGGGATATGGGGAGTTGAGGAACCATACAATTTTTGGCAAATTGCAAGCCATCAACGGTTTTGAGATATCTTTACCAAGAGCCGTTTGCTTCTGGATTAGCCAATCCTTATGTGGGTTAGACATGGTGGACTGATAACCATTTATTGCATTTCTAAGTGTGAAAAAACTTTAAATTTTGATCAAATGAGGGTGCTTGATGGAACATGTGTTTGAATTCGTGAGAATCCCCCCCCCCCCCCACACTTAGAAATGAATATTGCCCTCAATATTCAAAACACCGGGTGTTAAACCGATACTTAGAACGTAAGAAGGAAATATTAATAACCTTTATTTTAGGCTATTTACATCTTTTTTTTTTTTTTTTTTTTTTTTTTTTTTTTTTTTTTTTTTTTTTTTTTTTAGCATATATACAACATGTGGGGCATCTCCCCCACACTAGGGTGGTAGAACAGAGAAAGAAATCAGAAATATGAGTGAAAACCCATATTGCTACTGTTTTTGATTACCGAGTCGCTAGCTTGACTCGACCTCGAATTGAATTGTCCATGAGGAAGCTACTGTTTTTGATTACCGAGTCGCTAGCTTGACTCGACCCCGAATTTAATTGTCCTTGGGGAAAGTTTGGAGATCCGGGACAACCATATTTGGTATATCCTCTCCAAAGTAGTGTTTAACACGATGGCCATTTACTTTAAAACATGGACTGTCATTTTGAGATAACTCAACGGTACCATATGGATAAACCTTAGTGATAGTAAATGGACCAGTCCAACGGGTTTTTAATTTACCCGAGAAGATCTTTAATCTAGAATTAAAGAGAAGTACTCGATCACCAACGTTAAAAACGCGGTTCTTTATTTTTTAGTCATGAATTCTCTTTGTTTTTTCTTTATAGGTTAAAGAGTTCTCGTAAGCCTGATCACGTAGTTCTTTTAATTCATTCATTTGAACTTTTCTGTGATCACCCGCAGTTTTGAGGTCAAAGTTGGCATGTTTCAAAGCCCAGTAGGCTTTATGCTCAAGTTCCATCGGTTGATGACATGTCTTTCCGTACACAAGCTTGTAAGGTGTACACCCAATAGGTGTTTTATGAGCTGTACGAAAAGCCCATAGTGTGTTATCTAATTTATCTGACCAGGCAGCACGGTTTTCACCAACAGTCCTCTCAAGTATCCTTTTGATACCACGATTTGAAACCTCAACTTGCCCACTTGTTTGTGGGTGATACGCGGTAGAAAGACGGTGAGTTACACCATACTTTTGCATGACTTTGTCAAATTTGTCATTGCAGAAATGCGTACCGCGATCACTTATGATAGCACGTGGAGTTCCAAAATGGGCAAAAAGAGATTTAAGGAATTTCAATACAACTCGGCCATCATTTGTGGCTAAAGCTTTCGCTTCAACCCACTTTGATAAATAATCAACAGCCACAAGTATGTACTTGTTTCCTCTAGATGACGGAAATGGCCCCATAAAGTCAATGCCCCAGATATCAAATATTTCACATACTTGAATAGCATTTTGTGGCATCTCATTTCTTTGTGAAATGTTTCCATGACGCTGACAAGCGTCACAGGTTTTAATGAGATCCTGGGCATCTTTATAAAATTGTGGGCCAAAAGAATCCGGAATCAAACACCTTTTTGGCGGTGTAATTGGGACTATGATGTCCCCCAGTGGGTCCAGCATGGCAAGCCTTAAGAATTTCAGTGGCTTCCTGTCCATATACACACCGTCGGATGACTTGATCCGCACAGATTTTGAATAAGTAGGGGTCATCCTAGAAGTAATGATTTACATCCTTAAAGAATTTATTCTTCTGTTGGGTTGACATCCCTTTCACAATGATGCGTGGGAATCGCAACAGGCTTTACCTCTCGAGGGATCTCGAGAAGCTTACAACCCCCACCAGGCAGTGTACCTGATCGTTGTAGTATAGTATAGTGACAAGTACCGGGGAATTGATCGTTCAGCTTAGGAAGAGTGTCTCTAGGATTAGAAAACCTAATTACTAGTTCTAAAGGTGAGGGATGATTATTTTTGTGTTTTTATATTTTTTAGAAAGCAATTAAAATCTCAGTTTTTGGAAGAGTGGGCAGAATTAGTTGCTATTCAACTAACCCAAAACTAAGATGCAATCAAAATAAAATACTAAAAATGTAAATAAGCTAATTTATACTAAAGTTGTGAGCAATAATTGGAGAAAATGTGTTTACTTAGATTTCACTACTCCCTAGATATCTTTTACACGTTAATTACTTGTTATAATTGCATGGATGACGGATCGTATTCCTTAATACCATTCATGGGGTGGCATACATAACTCCCCAATTCTATGAGCTCTTATCTCCTCCTACACCATGCCCAGCACAACTATAGGGATTGTAAACAGTGGCTCATGCATTAAATACAACCAATAAAGACCTAGTACGCCTCGGTTTATGTTTCTTAAGACGTTCAAGCATGTTACCATTTGGAGATCTGCCAGTTTTCTTAAGCCTAACATATAAATCATTCATCCAAAACAAGAATAAACAAGTAATCAACACATAATCAATATCTAGGTTTCACTAGATCTAAGCAAATACAAAAGAGATCTAGCCTAGCATAATGGAATTGAGACAAGAACAAGATATAGACAACCAACACATAGACATATTGATTGAATTAGAAGAACACTTATCTCAATTACAATGCAAGGTCTCAAGGGTTTGGAACCCTTGAAAAACCTGTAAAAGTGGCACCAAAATCATCTTTAGGGTTTCTCCAAAACTTCTCTTCTAAATGTGAAAAACTAGAAAACTATATATAGGAAAATAGGGGTGACGGCGTCAAGAACAAAGGTGTGACGCCGTCATCTCGCCGCCAAATACTTCCTCGGACGGCCTTGATCTACTTCTGACGCCGTCAAGGCCTAGGCCG
Source organism: Artemisia argyi (assembly GCA_030686995.1). Lineage (NCBI taxonomy): Eukaryota > Viridiplantae > Streptophyta > Magnoliopsida > Asterales > Asteraceae > Artemisia > Artemisia argyi. The sequence goes on along the minus strand of CM060695.1, from coordinate 76,848,434 downwards.
TCACACAAATTCCTCTTGACACCCTGTGTGTGACGCCGTCATCAACTACGGATTTTTATTCTTGAGGTTTGACGCCGTCATGAGTTTACTCTTGACGCCTTCATGTACTGTTCCCAGCATGGAAAATTGAGACTTTGCCGTTTTCTTCACTTTTATGCTCCAAAAACGTGCAAAATGGCTTCTTTTCCAGAATTCACTCTCCAAGTACCTAAAATCACGAAAGGAACGATTTAGGGCAATATTTGATCAAATAAATTCGGATTCGGGCTTAAATGACCCCCTAAAAACGGATCATTTTTCGCCTCATCATATACCCTTACACTTGAGATTTGCTTGTCCTCAATCAAATGCGCTTTTACTCTACTCAAAAGACAAGTTAGGGGTCGTTTAACACAAATATAAAAGTAATTACAACAAATAATCGTTCAACTAAAGACCAATAGACAAGCTCAGAGATCATACACTAGCACCTCACAAATAGTGTTTAGATACTCACATCTCTCGGGTGTAATAAAGTAATATAACATTATGGAAATGGAAGATATCTCTCACTACCTGTCATAGCAAAATAGATTACCATAGGCTTGGAAAAGGATCAAACCTCCACCACATGGCGTAAGCACCTAGGATAAACTATCAAAGAGGTCTTTTAAAGGGTTGTAACGTTAGGTATAGGGATATGAATTACACGGTTTTGTTGGATAAAGAAAGTTTTACTGGTGGCGAGTTAACAATCTTGGTTAATTACATGTACAATATGGCGTTGCTAAGCCAAGACTAGACTCGACTTAAGCTAATAAATGATAAATAACAAAAACATAAAATGAACATAGAATGAAAAGGGATGGTAGTCCGTATGTTTTTTTCTCTTTTTCCTATTTCTATTTTTTTTTCTTTTTCTTGATTTCTTCGATTTTTATTTTTTATTTTATTTTTTTTTTTATTTTTTTTTTATTTTTTTGCATACACTCTTACCCTACCATCCAAAATAATACATCATAGGAAATGAACATTTCCCTTACACTTGAATCTTTACATACTTTACCTTAAACTAATCTAATGACTCGAATTAAGAAAATCAAAACACTTGGAGCACTTTTAAGATTAACGCACATATGGGGGTAATAAATGATGTTCTTCCCCATTACTCCATAAAATAAGTACTTACCCATGAGTCCCAATCGTCCCAAAACAATATGTACAAGGATATGACTCGACTTAGCAACCATGTAATCAATTAGAAAGTTAACTTAGGGTTTAACAAATAACAATAATGCACTAAAGATGAGCGCATACACGGAAGGCTAAGGCGATTTGGTTGTACATTTAAGTGGGGTGTAACAAATTCTTCCTTTAAGTAAAATGCTTAAAGTTAGAAACGAAAAGATAGGCTCGGAGGGGTGTACTAGGGGTTTCGTGTACTAAAAATGAGTACAACGCTAAGGGTGTGGGAAAAATTAGTTGACTTAACTAGCCAAGTAATATGACTTAAATGGTCAAGTAATCATAATACGGGTTTAACACAAGGGTAATCCTAATGCCTCTTATCATGTAGTAAATCCTACCACACGAATGTAGTCTCACTAGCGGTCTCGGAATGCATCACTAACGCAAGTTCTAGAATCTAAATGCTACCGGTACACTCATAAGCACTAATAGTAAATGCTTTTCCTATCAAATCTAAAGGCGAACCTCACATATTTGGGTGGAAAATTTTTCTGAATATACGGTTATGTGCTAGTTATACAATCTCCTATCCATGAGACGCTTGCTATGGCTAAAGTTTCACTCCTAAATGTTGTAAAAAATTTTAAATTTGGCGCTAAAATTGCACTAACAAGTATTTATCATAGTTTTATTACACATCTACTATCAAACAAAACAAACTCAAGCGAAAGTGCATATGTAAGGTATCATCTTTTTACCCTCCCCTTACACTTAAGACGGACATTGTCCCCAATGTTCAAGTAAAGAATGTAAAAGTGAAAAAGTAAAGAGAATGAAATCAAATACTCCCCTGATTCGCTCGGTATGGATTATAGGTTGGCCAGGTTAAATCTTCCTTCAAGAAAACGAACAATCAAAGCTTCCCTTCCAGAATATAAATCATCTCCTTGTCGAACATAACCTGTAAATCCTGACAAAAATAGACAAGACAACCTCGCGTAAAATCGGCGGCATCCTATATAAGTTACTAAATCCTAGAAAACAAGATAAGATATAATGCTTGTGGAATGAAGTTTGCAGATTTCCTGGAGATTATAAAACTTAATAATTCACAAAAAACCACAAGACTCCGTTAGAAAAACAAAACCGGTGAAATTTCCAGATTTTTAACTCCTGACGCCGTCAAGAGTAAAACTCTGACGCCGTCAGAATGGACCTGCAGAAATTCTTATGTTAAGTTCCGGAAAATTTCTGGAAAAACTTGGTTCTACTTCCTGGAAAATCCTGCAAAACTTCATTATGACTCAATACAAGCATTTGACTCTAACAAATACGAATACACATGCTCACTTAAAATTGTGGAGAATCATGATCGGTTTGTTTCTTAAAAACATATTTGGGGTTTCCCCTTACACTTATCTTTTGCAAAAATACTTTTAGGTTGGAGTTAAGACTAGGCCAAACAACATAGTAAAGTATTTCCGCTTTTTAATTTGAGAAACATGATCAACCAACAATAAAAATAAAGCATGCATACGGAAGCAAATAACAATCAAACAAATAAAATCACACAAAACATGGGTTGCCTCCCAAGAAGCGCTTTTCTTTATTTACGAGTCTTGTAGCTAGACTCAAAGTCATGGGTTACTACGTGATCTCATCATTGGAAATGATATACCCCATGTAGTTGCGATCGTTACTATTATGGTGGTAGTACCTCAACCTATCGATACTCACAATCACCATTCCACCTAATTTGCTTCTCAATTTAACTACCCCATCTTGGCTCAATCCTTCGATTGTGAATGGCCCATACCACCAAGGACTTGGTTTATCGGGTGGTATTGTTGTTTCCAAGTGTCTCAAGAGCACCAAGTTCCCTTCCTCAAATGGTGTACGATTTTTTTCGTGTCGAGTATGTTCGAGTTCAACCTGAACCTTACTGCTTTTTCTCCTTTCATCCTTAGCTTTCTTATAGCTTTTGATTCTTGCCTCCCATGCAAGAATCTTATTCTGAACACGAATGGGTGTCGCGCCAATGTTGTTTTTGATTATTCTCCAACTCAAATTCTCATGCCCACTTCGCGGGGTCATGGGGAAGCTAATCTTTCTTTTTCCAGATTTAAGCTCAATCTTCCTACCTTCTTACTTAATGACAGCCCTAGCGGTAGTGAGGAATGGTGCCCCAAGGATTATTGGCATGCATCCATCCCCTTTATCATCGATGATCATAAAATCAACGGGGTACATGAATCCTGCAACATTAACTAATACATCTTCTGCGATTCCTAGGGGGTATACGTACGAGTGTCCAACAAGGGATAACCTAACACGAGTAGGTGCTGGCATTTTTGACGTTAGTTGGATGTAAATAGTTAGGGGCATAAGATTTACTTCCGATCCTTGGTCGGCGAAAGCACTAAGATGTTTCAAGTCCCCGATGCTCGTTGGTATTTCAAAGTTCCCACATGCTACCTGCTTAGTAGCTACTTTCTGTACCAATAACCTCTCGAATACTGATCCTCTAGGAAGCGTATCATACTCATCTTCCTCTTCTTCCTCTTTCTCAGGAATCTGTCCAGAGGATTGGTTACGCCCATCACCCTTAATCCAATTTGTTATGGTGTTTTTGTTTATATCATGTTTCAGGTAGTAACTCAAAGGTTGGGATTCTAGTGGTTTTTCTAAGGTCTGTTTAGCAGGAGTTTCTACCTTCTCGTTATCTTTATGGACAATGGTGATGGAGTTAACAAACTGGGTGGTGGGAGTGGCGCTCTCTTTCCTTAGTAGTATTCGTTCGGGGGTTCTCTGGTTGGCATACTCCTCCAATAGACTCAACATCTCATTCATTTTCTCCTGCATCTCCTCTTTTTGCTTATAAACTGCTTCTTCAAACCGAGCAAGCCGATCTGAGTGAGTTGCCATATATTCTCTCATCCTAGCCTCAAACTCCGAGCTAAGTTCCTTGGGAGGGGAACAAGGTGGGGTGCACCTTTGAAAAGTCTCGACATGTTCTCTAGAAGGTGACTCAGATAATGGTGCCGAAGTTGGTTTTGAGACAGAATTGACAGTGGCTTGTCTAGGACTTAAAGGTCTCCTTTGCCTTTCCTCAAAATAGTCAACTTTCGCCTCAAGTTTGCATAGGAGTTCATCGGGAATTTCGGTGGTTCCTTCAGATGTAGAGACTTCATTGATGGCCGCTTCTATCGTATGTTTAAATTCCCATATCTCATGATTATCAACAGCGAGCTCTTCGATAATTGCCCAAGACTCCTCGGCGTTCTTATCACGCAATTTACCTCCCGCGGCCCTGTCGATGGTGCGCTTGGTATGATAGTCAACATGGTCGTAGAAAATCTGGACTAATAACCAAAGGTTTATGCCATAATGAGGGATCTTGTGGAGGAGATCCTTAAAACGGGCCCAAGCCTCGTAGAAAGTTTCACCCCGCTGTTGCTCAAACATTAAAATGTCCCTTCTAAGCATTGCAGACTTTTCCGGCGGAAAGAATTGGGTAAGGAAGCGATTGGCGAGATTGTCCCATGTGGTGATGGATCCCGCGGGTAAACGCTCAAGCCATTGATTAGCTTGATCCCGTAGAGAGAATTGGAATAGGCGTAATCGGGTAGTCTCTCTAGTTGCAACATCTAGGTCTATGGAATCTACGATTTTGAGGAAGTCCTTAAGATGTTGGTTTGGATCTTCGGAACGAAGTCCATGGAATGCACATCCGCTTTGCACCAACCGGATGGTGTCGGATCGCAAGGGGGTCACATTGGCTCCGGTGAGCTCAATGGTGTTTTGGTAGCCTTGATGGCTAGGTTAGGAGTACTCTCCTAAGGTTTGGGGCCTAAGGGGTTCTAGTGGTGGGTTTTGTTGTGGTGGGATGACGGGTTCAAAGATGTTACCACCTTCCATGATGTCGAATGGTAAAGAGTTACGAGCAAAAGCACGAAGAAATAAGATAGACTAAAGAAGACCTAAAAAAATAAAAATAAAACTTACTAGAAAGGAATCTAGCAAGTAGATCTAATAAACAGAAATCCTAACCTAGACAATAATTATTCCCCAGCAGCGGCGCCAAAAACTTGATGCGTGGGAATCGCAACAGGCTTTACCTCTCGAGGGATCTCGAAAAGCTTACAACCCCCACCAGGCAGTGTACCTGATCGTTGTAGTATAATATAGTGACAAGTACCGGGGGATTGATCGTTCAGCTTAGGAATAGTGTCGCTAGGATTAGAAAACCTAATTACTAGTTCTAAAGGTGAGGGATGATTATTTTTGTGTTTTTATATTTTTTAGAAAGCAATTAAAATCTCGGTTTTTGGAAGAGTGGGCGGAATTAGTTGCTATTCAACTAACCCAAAACTAAGATGCAATCAAAATAAAATACTAAAAATGTAAATAAGCTAATTTATACTAAAGTTGTGAGCAGTAATTGGAGAAAATGTGTTTACTTAGATTTCACTACTCCCTAGATATCTTTTACACGTTAATTACTTGTTATAATTGCATGGATGATGGATCGTATTCCTTAATACCATTCATGGGGTGGCATACATAACTCCCCAATTCTATGAGCTCTTATCTCCTCCTACACCATGCCCAGCACAACTATAGGGATTGTAAACAGTGGCTCATGCATTAAATACAACCAATAAAGACCTAGTACGCCTCGGTTTATGTTTCTTAAGACGTTCAAGCATGTTACCATTTGGAGATCTGCCAGTTTTCTTAAGCCTAACATATAAATCATTCATCCAAAACAAGAATAAACAAGTAATCAACACATAATCAATATCTAGGTTTCATTAGACCTAAGCAAACACAAAAGAGATCTAGCCTAGCATAATGGAATTGAGACAAGAACAAGATATAGACAACCAACACATAGACATATTGATTGAATTAGAAGAACACTTATCTCAATTACAATGCAAGGTCTCAAGGGTTTGGAACCCTTGAAAAACCTGTAAAAGTTGCACCAAAATCGTCTTTAGGGTTTCTCCAAAACTTCTCTTCTAAATGTAAAAAACTAGAAAACTATATATAGGAAAATAGGGGTGACGGCGTCAAGAACAAAGGTGTGACGCCGTCATCTTGCCGCCAAATACTTCCTCGGACGGCCTTGATCTACTTTTGACGCCGTCAAGGCCTAGGCCATCACACAAATTCCTCTTGACGCCCTGTGTGTGACGCCGTCATCAACTACGGATTTTTATTCTTGAGGTTTGACGCCGTCATGAGTTTACTCTTGACGCCTTCATGTACTGTTCCCAGCATGGAAAATTGAGACTATGCCGTTTTCTTCACTTTTATGCTCAAAAAACGTCCAAAATGGCTTCTTTTCCAGAATTCACTCTCCAAGTACCTAAAATCATAAAAGGAACGATTTAGGGCAATATTTGATCAAATAAATTCGGATTCGGGCTTAAATGACCCCCTAAAAACGGATCATTTTTCGCCTCATCACACAACAAAGTTACCCGCATGATAATTTGCGAAGTCGGCAAACCATGGGGTAGTATAATCTCCACGAAAAGCAACCGCATTGAGTGTTTCGAGAGGAAATGTTTCATTTATTTCCTTTTTCTCATACACATCTTGATGAGGGTTCTCTAATCGGGACAAATGATCAGCAGCCAGGTTCTCAGCTAATTTTTTTTATCACGAATAATGATATCAAATTCCTGGAGGAGGAGAACCCAACGGAGCAATCTCGGCTTTGCATCTTGTTTTGCAAATAGATATTTCAGAGCCGAGTGATCCGTATACACTATGCTTTTAGTCAAGATTAAGTATGTCCGAAATTTCTCAAAAGCATACACCACAACTAATAATTCTTTTCTGTAGTGGTGTAATGAGTTTGAGCTTCGTTCATAGTTTTGCTTGCGTAGTGGATAGGCTGAAAGTGTTTCGTTTTGCGTTGCCCCAAGACTGCACCGATAGCAAAATCACTTGCATCGCACATAAGTTCGAAGGGTAAATCCCAGTCGGGGGCAATAAGAATGGGTGCCTCAGTAAGCTTTTTCTTTAATGTTTCAAAAGCTTCGATGCACTCTTGTGAGAAGATAAAAGGAGTATCCTTTTCAAGGAGATGAGTCATAGGCCGAGAGATTTTAGAAAAATCTTGTATAAATCGACGATAGAAACCGGCATGACCCAAGAAACTCCTAATACCTTTGACGGTAGTAGGGTGAGGCAGTTTTGCAATGACATCAACCTTAGCTCTGTCAACCTCAATCCCATTCTTGGAAATCTTATGGCCGAGGACAATGCCCTCTTTGACCATAAAGTGACTCTTTTCCCAATTTAGACATAGATTGGTGTCTTTACACCTTTTCAACATTTTTTCTAAATTGGTGAGACATGTTTGGAATGAATCCCCAATGACCGAAAAATCATCCATAAAGACCTCCATAGTTTTACTGATCATGTCGGTAAACATAGCCATCATGCACCTCTGAAACGTACCTGGAGCATTACATAAGCCAAAAGGCATACGTTTATAAGCAAAGGTTCCATAAGGGCATGTGAAGGTAGTCTTTTCTTGATCCGATGGATCAATGGGGATTTGGAAGTATCCTGAGAAACCATCAAGGAAACAATAGTACTCGTTTCCTGCTAATCTCTCAAGCATCTGGTCCATAAAGGGCAGCGGAAAGTGGTCTTTGCGGGTGGCGTCATTTAACTTACGATAGTCAATGCAAACACGCCATCCGGTAACCAGCCGAGTTGGAATCAACTCATTTTCCTCATTAGTGACAACAGTAATGCCACCTTTTTTTGGGACGCAATGAATGGGACTAACCCATGGACTGTCAGAGATAGGGTAAATCAATCCTGCATCAAGAAGTTTAAGAACCTCTTGTTTAATCACATCATGGATTTTTGGATTCACCCTTCTTTGATGTTGCACCGCGGGCTTGAAGTCATCCTCCATCAAGATTTTGTGTGTACAAAAATCTGGGTTAATACCCTTAATATCGGAGAGTTTCCAAGCAATTGCTTGCTTGTTTGACTTCAAGACCTTTATGAGAGCAATCTTCTCCTCAACACTTAAACCTTTAGCAATAATGACGGGTAATTTATCATCACCCTCCAGGAATGCGTATTCTAAATGAGGAGGTAAGTCCTTGAGTTCGATCTCAGGAAAATCATCAGTTTCCTCAACATAATTTATTTCCTGATTATGAAGTTGTACAGGAGGGAGTGGAGGAGAATTGTCTTGATTTAGCAATCTCTCAAGGAGAAGAATATCTCCCTCCAGATCAATCTCAGTGTTATCAATTCCCGATGGAACTGAATCACTTTTGAGAAAAGCCTCGACCTCTTCCAAAAGAAAATCACTTCCCTAAAACGGAGTGAGAGAAGGGGAAGAGTCGGAAATGATAGGTTCAGATGATGGAGTGGCATCCCCACTCACAGAATTATGAGAATAACCAAGAAACTCTTGAGAATACTCCTCCGAAGCAATGTCTATGATATCTATTTGATTAACTGCTTCAGAATCATAATTGGAGGAGTACCTCGAGGTTTGATCGAGGTTAAATGTAACAGCTTCATTACCCACACGCAGAGTGATTTTTTGCTCAAATACATCGATAAGAGCACGGCCCGTTCTAAGGAAACCCCTCCCAACAATGAGAGGGACCCTTTGATCAGCATCGAAATCAACCACTACAAAGTCAGCGGGGAGATGAAATTCTCCTACCTTTACAAACACGTCCTCGGCAATGCCGAGAGGACGAGATATCGATCGGTCTGCAAGCTCTAAAGTCATGCAGGTAGGAGTAAGATCAGGAAGAGAAAGTTTCTTCCAAACTGAATATGGCATTAGGTTGATACTTGCACCAAGATCGTCCAAGGCATAGCAATCAACCATTCCCGGAAATACACATGGTATTAGAAATTTTCCAGGATCTCCCAGCTTCTCGGGAAGCTTCTTTAAAAGAACTGCTGAGCAGTTCTCATTCAAGGGAGTCTTTGCCATTTCAAATAGTTTCTCCTTGTTGCTTAACAAGTGTTTGATTGTCGATGCAAATTTGGGAATCAGAATAATAGCATCCGCAAAGCTAATGTCAAAATGCAAATCTTGGAAGATTTGAAAGAATTTATCCATCTGGTGACTAGCTTTTTCACGGAGCTTTTGCTCACTCAAGAGTGAGGGGTAAGGAATAGAGGAGGTAGAAGGTTTGGACTTTGGTGTTTCAACTGGAATATCATTGGGTTCAAAAACAACTCTAGGTTTTGGTTTGGGTTTCGGGACAACATGAGGTGGGACGTCTTGGGTACCTCCCTTATGAGTAGGAAGTACTTCGTCCTTATTTACCTCAGCGTTATTTTCCACTACCTTGGGAGAAGAAGAAGAAGGGGTAGTGGGAACAGTGGGTCCATCATATGAAACTCCGCTCCTGGTCGTGATCGCCTTTGCATCGCCCCTCGGGTTTGCGATCGTGTTGCTCGGAAGTTTTCCAGAGCCCGAGGGTCGTTCATTTAAAGATTTCTTGATTTCAGAAATCTGGCTGACCAACAACCTGTTTGTCTCTTCTTGAGTTTTCATGAACTGCTTCAACAACTCATCAGATGATGATTGTGGAGCTGGGAGAATGGCTTGTTTTTGGTTGGGAAAATTTTGGACACGGTTATTTTGATTATAACCTTGTTGTGGCTGAAAATTTCCCTGATTTGGATTACCATTTCCCTGAAAATGATTTCCAGGGTTGAATTTGTTTCTGTTAAAGTTTCCTTGATTGTGGAAACCTTGATTCTGTCCAAGATTGAAATTCCCTTGGTTATGATAACCTTGGTTCATTCGAGGTTGGTTCTGGTTTCTGATTTGCAAATTTGGGTTTTGGTTAAACCCGGGTGGTCCCATATGTATGTTAGCACGGTAACTTGGTTCCATTTGAGGACGGTATTGATTACCTCCCTGATTTGTAGTACCGGCTAAGGCATTGGCTTCAAAAGGACTACCATCGGTGGCAGTACAATTGTAGTAAGCATGTGGGCCACCACAAGTGACACAAACTTCCACCTTTTTTACTTCAGCATGTGAAGGGTTTTGTGTGAAGGTGACTTTTTTCTGGTTTGAGAGAACCAAAGCTTGAATGGCGTCCGTGAGTTTATCTATCTTAGCATCGGTGCTAGAAGTACTCACGGGTGATGAAGTAGAAGGACCAGCACTCACTTGGGAGTTATATGGCTTTGTGCGTGTAGTGCGGACCTTGGACTTATTTTCAATGATTTCTAAAGCTTTTTTTGTGGTTTTGCTCAAAAAATTACCTCCCGCGGAGGCATTGAGAGAATCTTGGTCAGATTGACTCACACCATTATAAAACGTGTCAATTTGCATCAATTCAGTGAAACCATGATGAGGACATCGACGAAGCAATTCTTTGAAACGATCCCATGCGTCACCAAACGATTCATCAAACCTTTGAGTAAATTTGATGATTTCATTTTTAAGACTTGTCGTTCTGGACGGGGGAAAAAATTCGTTTACAAATTTGGTAACTAAATCTTCCCATGAGGTTATTGAACGAGGAGGTTGTTTTTCCAGCCAAATCCGGGCTGCTCCCTCAAGAGAAAATGGGAAAAGAAGAAGTTTGACTGCTTCGGAAGGGACGTTTTTGTATTTGATGGTAGAGGTAATTTTATTAAACCATCGAATATGAGCATGGGGATCATCCCTCTCAAAACCATAAAATTGGCTTGAGGTTACTAGATTTAGTAACCCGGTTTTGAGCTCAAAGTATTCAGCCACAATGGCTGGGACAACAATAGCGTCTCCGTAACCCTCAATGGGTGCCTGGAGAAGTTCATTCATCGGACGGTCTTCCACCATGATAACTTTCCTTGGGGAAACAGCACGTTCCTCAGATACGGCTGTTGGGGCAGAACGTCTACGGCGTCTTCGAGGAATTCTGACAAGCTCACGGAAAGTGCTTGTTGACCTAGAAGAACGAGTGCGCATGCACTAGAGACGACTCTAAGAATACTTAGAGTGACGGGAAATTACAAATAGAAAAGAAAATATGAACAAAAAGATGATATATAACAAAGTGTGATAATTCAAACTCACAGATATTTCAAAAAGTCGTAATACGCAGCACACCTCCCCGGCAGCGGCGCCAAATTTTGATTGGCTGTAAACAGCCAGATAATATCAACCAAGTTATGGTCAACAAGTCAAACAGCTTAGGCCAATACTCCGGTGAGTTTAGTGTTTCCCCGGATCGTTAGATCCCAACGAGGCGTGAAATCTGAAATAAACGACTTCGAGATCAGGTGAATTGAACAGGAAAAGGGTTTAAGTGATTGTACTACTGAAATATAAGTGTGAATAGCTTTAATAAGCTATATCAACTAATACGTGAAATCAGATAAGTACAAGTGAAAAAGGGACTGGAAAACGTAAACGTTTAATAATTAAACGTAAACAAAAACAACTTTAACTATAGTAGGAGTTTGCAAGCCTTAGGGGCTTAAATGCAAATTAAATAAACTTTGAAATATTTATTTTAATATTACTAATTTATTTAAAATTTAATAAAACCTAAAAAATGTAAAAAGATATAAAATATATGTTTATATTTAAATAATCGTAAACGTACAAAATTTAAACGTGAATCTGTAAAATATAACTTCCACAAATATGAAAATAATATTTTTGCAATACTAAACTTATTAGAAAATTATTAGAAAATTCAAATTATTTTTATAACTATTTAATTAATTATTATTATTTAATAACTATTTTTAATTAGTTAATAATTCACTAATAAATAGAAAACTGTTAAATAAGTCAAGAAATACAAAATTAAAATTTCTAAAAGTCTAAAATATTATAAAACTTATTTTAAAACTAAAATTATATTTTTCACACTATTTATCTATTTATTAATAATTAATTATTATTTAATTATTATTTAACTAATTATATTGATTTAAATTATTATAAATGCTAAAAAGACTTAGATAATTATGAAAATTTTTATATATCTAATTAACCATTACAGGAATCCTAAAAAATTATAAAAAGTTTATATTATGTATTTTTAATCTAATTTACTAATTATTATTCTATTTATTAATTAATTATCAATTAAACTAATTATATTATAAAAAATAGAAAATGAACAGTATAAATCCTGGGAAAAATATATAAAATTGTTTTACCTTATATAAAAGTTATAAAAATTATAAAAACTATGTGGTACTTTATACAATATAATTATATTGTTTAATTATTATTTATTAATTAATTGTTAATTTAACTAATATTAATTCTAAATAATACCAAATGATAAAGGAAAATTATGGAAAAATTTATAAAATTACTTTAATATATAAGAGATTTAATAAAAATATAAAATAGCAGAAGTGATTATAAATAAGCTAAAAAGAAAATTAAATAGATAATTTCTATTAAATAGAAGCTATCACTATAATTAAGTTTGGTTTTTTCTTGTTTTTCTTTTATAAAACTAATAAAATACTTAAAATAAGAAACTTTAATAAAGGAAAATAATTTATGAGCTCAGAATAAGCGCTATGAGTGCTTATTACCAAAACAGTTGACCAAGTTTGACCAAAGAAGGAATTAAGAACAAATGGACTTATGTGGGGTCCACAAGGATGAAACCTGGTACAAATAAGTTGTTTTGACTTAAATAAGCTAGATTTGCAGATATAAGCTCAATGAATAAGCTAAAAAGCTGAAATAAGCAACTGCTTATTGAAGTTCTGGGTCAGAAATGGGACAGACTTTCAAGCTGATTTCAGGTGGGTCCCAATGGGTTAAAGGTCAGACCAAGGGTCAAGGGTTCAAGCCTGGTAGGAGGGGGGTTGTAAGGATCCAAATTTGAGGTGTGGGACCCACTGGGTTAACCACAATTGACCACCAAAGTTGGGTGAGTGAGATGAGGTCTGAGTGCACAGGGCATAAGCTTGCCCTGCAGGTATGTTACAAGGGCAAATTTGTCCACTAAAAAAAATCTCAAAAATAAAACAAAAATGGAAATCACAAGTAAAGATGGTAGACTAATCACACAACAAATTTCAAACTCTAAATCCAAACACAAAATTCAGATTAATTCATGCCATTTTGGTGATTTTCTTCACAAGTACTTTTTGACTTTTTATAATAACTTTGCACTTTGACTTTTGTGAGTTTTGATTGGTCCTAAATGATTGTAGATGACATAATAAGCTTAAGTAAGGATAGTTTAAGCTTAAGAAACAACTGATAAGCTTATATGAGTGATTATGGTACTCAAATCCTAACACAATTAACTGTGTAGGGAATTTTCATATGATTTTGACTAACCAAAAGATTTGTGACTTGTATGACCTATGTATACCTAATGGAACATGTAGCAAACATAAGTAACCTAAGAATCCCACTGAGACTCAATGAAATCCACACAACCAAACACTCTTTTATATTGATTGTAGTGGTATTTTTCAAAGTAAGTGAAGGTTTTAACCAAATCTACCAATACAGAAACTTATGTTATGATTACTTAAACTTATTAAAACACAATGATGTCAATAATCTGAACAAAAACTCATAATTCCACAAAATGCTTTATTTAACTGAAAATTAAAATACTAAACAACCTTTGATTTCAATAAACAACTAAGCTATTTCTGTTTATACTATTACTAAATAACTCCAAACAAACATAAATATCACAGATTTAAGCTAAGATAACTATGATCATACAAAATAAACATAAAAATAAATATGAAGCTTACAAGGTGTGATTGTGAGAACCAAACCAAGAACCAAGATCAATTATGTGACTCCCATGAGTCTCTAAACCATAATCCAAAGCTGCTTCCTTTCCCAAATCACTCTGAATCAGAATCCAAACCAAATATTGTACAGTTTGACTTTTATTGACCAAGTTGTGATTTGTGAGTTTAGGTAATTAAACTAAGTTTTAAGGTATCTAGAAGCCCTTATGAACTTCCTGGGAGCTTATGTGAGCTTATTTGATCCTTGTGTTCCACTGTAAACAACTACTAAGCTATTTGATATTTTTGAGCAAAAAGAAAAAATGCATACTTGAGAATTATACATGAAACTTGAAATCTATTATTACCAAAGATTAAAAACACACTGATAGTCAGGTATTACAACTTGAAAAGCTTAAAGATACAAAGAAACTTGAGAATTTTTACTAATTGACATACATTATTTAAAATTAAACTAGATACTCCTCTCTTCTGCTTCCCCTTATTTCTTTACAGCATTATTAGACTCCCCACATGTCTCTGAATCTTTCCCATCAATAAAATCAACCATTGGATTAGTCAAAGTCATCCAAGCCGTTTAAAAGTATTTTGGCGCCAAAAGTCTCATAGGCTGCTTGAGGCAATTTCAGAACAATTAAAGAAATTTGGGGTTTAGTGGGGACTAAGGGGGGACATTTGAGATATTTCTGACCAACTTGGGGTGATATGGAAGGACAACTAAGAAGCTAGGTGCTACAGTGCTGGAAAAAGGTTGGGAAATGCATTTAATGCATATGAGGGTGAAATGATGGTGTTGGGAAGTGAGGTGGAGCAGCCAGCTGGTGTGGTGAGGTGGTAATACCATGGTGGTTTTGGTTTGCAGAGGAGGGTGAGGGGTGTGTACAGTTGTGTTGGTTTGGGGAAGACGGGTCAACGAGGGTCAACACCCGTTTTATTAAAAGTGTTGTGTTGGGTTTGCTTGGTGGGCTGGGAAAAAGGCTAGGGCAAAGGAAAAATAAAAAGGGGGTGGGTTGTTTGGTTTGGACTGGATTGGTTTTGGGGTGTATAATAATAAAGGGGTCCGGTTTGGTTAAGGTAATAAACAAGGACCAATTATGTAATTTTCACAAAAATAGAAGGGCTGGTTTTGCAACTTTCCCAAATATTTATAAGGACTATTTTTGTCAATTATTAATAACCCATGGACCAAAGATGTATTTTTTTCATTTTCAAAACCCAGAGACCTTTTCTGCCAATTCCACAAACTCCAGGGACCTAACTTGTAATTTTCTGAAATTTGAAGGGTTTATTTTGTAACTTCCCAAAAGTTATCATAAGGTCCATTTTTGTCAATTAAGAATAGTGCAAGGCTTATTTTTCATATTTTTCCATTTACAAAACCTTAGGGACTATTTTTGACATTTTCCAAACTTGAGGGACTAAAGTTGTCATTTTGCAATTTTTAACTTTAAAGGACTATACTTGACAACTTATAAATCCCTAAGGACCTTTGATGATATTTTTCATGTTTTGATTTACCAGGGACTAGTTTTGCCAATTTTTCAAAGTTCAGGGACTGAAACTGTAAATTATGTGAAATGTTTTGTTTTTCATCAGTTTTCAATCCTTTTGCATAAAAACACAATCCAGGGATATTTTATGTATTTTAAGGCATTCCTGTGCGTTTTTATATGTTTTTGCAGTTTAAATGTAACAGAAATGAAGAGTATTTACACACTCATCAGCACACTTCATTTTTGAGGCGTAGGTATGCTCCATCTCAGTCACCAAAGCCAACCCATGTATATTTTTACTGTTGAATGGTTGGCAGATCTTATATTATGCAGCGTTGTTAGTGGCTTGGTTTCGTACATTTCCCATATTTTTTTGGCAGAAAGAAACTGCCATTAGACTCAGATGTAAGCCATTTTTTATGTTGTTAACAATTTCATTTTCTAATGATAACAACATTGTATTTCTTAATTTATACTGCAGGTGACCACTCCAATGGCCATTGAAACTTTGGAAAACGTACCAGTAATGGAAACAGTGGAAAGTAATAAAACATCCACCTTTGATTTTTTTAGTTTTACGTACATGACTAATGTACCGTGTTTTATATATACATATAGGAACCTGTTAAAACTATCGGACATACGAAAATGCTTAAGCCACGACAAACCAGTTCTACAGGTTACACCACCTACTATGATACCAAATATTAGTGAACAAAATACTGGACTAAAATTAGTACCAACGAAGCAAAAATATTTGGTCTCTAGAGAAACCTTGCAAAAGCAAGCTAAGGCGGCGAAGAGTCAACAGGTTTTAACTTATGATAGTTGAGAATTTGATTAAATACGACATTACAATTTTGATATATATTTGCTTCATTTATATACATTCGATTTTTATTAAATTTTAAATACAATTGTATATATATTTGCTTCATTTATATACATTCTGTTATATATATATATATATATATATATATATATATATATATATATATATATATATATATATATATATATACACTAGCAGTAGTAACTCTGCTCCAGCAGTACTAACGTGGTACTAGTATTAACTTTCCTATCATGTTTGTGCAGATAGTTAAACTAGTGGCTCATCTAGTTCTGTTATGTTGTGAGCTTTGACATCTTCTAGTTCTGCTCTCATCATGATGTGTTGATATGCAGCAGCCTACATTTTCAAGGCTTTTATATCCAGATGATGAGATTAGATCAATGGAAGAAAAACTTGTAAGTTTAACTACAAATTTTATTAGTATGTTCATCGTTTTGGATTAAATGTCTTCATGATGTTGTTTGAATTACTGCTGATCATGTTTGTGTTAATATTGCTTAGATGGATTTAGTTCAGCTCATGAACTTCAAAGAAAATGTGCCAAGTATTTTTTACTGCTAGTACAAAAGTTACTACTGCTAGTTAAAGTTGGTACTGCTCAGAAATTAAGACCGCTCGAAGTTGCTACTAGCTGATGGAAAAGATTATAGATACTTATAAAGAATCTATTGTAAGCCGACTAGGACTCCTTGGTGTATAAAAGGATGTCCAATTTTATATTTTGTTCAGTTATATACATTCTAATATTATTGTATTTAAATTTGTTTTGATATATATTTGAATTGTTTTGATATATATTGAGTTTTTAAATGTGACTAAAAGATGCATATAGTCACACTTATTAACACTTTTGGGCACTGTTTGCTTTAGTCGTTGTGTGACTAAATATTACCGAAGGCCACACAAACATAAAATTCACGTGACCATTGGATGATCTATAGTCACACAAAATACACATTTCTTCTCTTTAAACAGCATATGGTCACATTTATTTACACTTTTGGCCACTGTTTGATTAATGGTATGTGACTAAATACCCAAAACAAACATGCTTTGTGTGACTAAATATTACAAAAGGCCACACAAACATAAAATTCACGTGGCCATTGGATGATCAATAGTCACACAAAATACACATTTCTTCACATTAAACAGCATATGGTCACACTTATTTACACTTTTGACCACTGTTTGCTTAATGGTATGTGACTAAATACCCAAAACAAACATGCTTTGTGTGACTAAATATTACAAAAGGCCACACAAACATAAAATTCATGTGTCCATTGGATGATCAATAGTGACAAAAAATACACATTTCTTCACTTTAAACAGC
Source organism: Artemisia argyi (assembly GCA_030686995.1). NCBI lineage: Eukaryota > Viridiplantae > Streptophyta > Magnoliopsida > Asterales > Asteraceae > Artemisia > Artemisia argyi. Next base: position 76,830,817 of record CM060695.1, on the reverse strand, counting down.
ATATGGTCACACTTATTTACACTTTTGGCCACTGTTTGATTAATGGTATGTGACTAAATACCCAAAAACAAACATGCTTTGTTTGACTAAATATTACAAAAGGCCACACAAACATAAAATTCACGTGGCCATTGGATGATCAATAGTCACACAAAATACACATTTCTTCACTTTAAACAGCATATGGTCACACTTATTGTCACACCCCCATAATTGGGTCCAGTGGAATAATACATGTAGTTGGGGTGTAACTCAATTGGAACCACAACACAAGTACAAAATAGTTTTCACTTCAATCATTTAGAATAAAATAGTTTAATCAAAAATGTTGAATTAACATTGTTAAAAGTAGTGCTGAAGTAGGCCCTTAAAATAGTTAGAAACGGTCCCCATATGAATAATCAGAGTCTTCTATGACCATGCCATGCCCTGCCAAAACCTCCAGTTGTGTGTCATTGCTTAATACCTGAAAATACATGCTAAAGTGTCAACACGAGGTTGGTGAGTTCATAGAGTTTAGTGAACAAGTATGCATTGTAAAACATTTGAATGAAGATTTCTAGAAAAGGCATCATAAATCCGAAATAAGGTTGATGCAAAGGCATCGTAAATCAGTAATAAGATTGATGCAAAGGCATCGTAAATCAGTAATAAGGTTGATGCAAAGGCATCGTAAATCAGTAATAAGATTGATGCAAAGGCATCGTAAATCAGTAATAAGGTTGATGCAAAGGCATCGTAAATCAGTAATAAGGTTGATGCAAAGGCATCGTAAATCAGTAATAAGATTGATGCAAAGGCATCGTAAATCAGTAATAAGATTGATGCAAAGGCATCGTAAATCAGTAATAAGATTGATGCAAAGGCATCGTAAATTAGTAATAAGGTTGATGTAAAGGCAACGTAAATCAGTAATAAGATTGATAAAACCATCAGTATATAACTTTAATTGTATGTACAATAGCCATAAGTAAAAAGTAAAGTAATAAGATTTCAGTAATAAAATTTACATTGGCTCTTAAGCTCATGACCCCGATGTTAGACGTTACTTAAATTGGCCCCAAAGGAGTGGTTACCAGGCACTCTAAAGATATTAGAAATGAAATGCATCTGTAATTCCATTGGAGCAACCCAAACACGGATGGAGGAGTCACCCTCAATAGATCTATTCACTCACTCTCGCTTGTAGATTAATTAACGGTCCATGATAATAAAGGGGACTTGTCATGACGTGGTAATAAGGCAACTTAAGCAATGTAAGGAATTTATACTTTGGCATGCACAAAAATAATTAAAGCAATTTATTCTCCCCCGTGGGATTTCTAATCAAAATATGGAATTAAAAACGGGGCTACAAAAACTCTCAGAAATGAGCAAGTAATTGAGAAGACTTGTAAAAGTATAAATGATATGATCTAATGTAAGAAATGAGGCACGATCTCTAACCGCAACCTAATATGAATGATATGATCTAATGTAAGAAATGAAATGATGCTATACATGCAAATACGTATGTTATCGATACCACTCGTTAGTTTTGAAAATAACGTTTATCGTCGAAAAATACGTTTTTGACGTCTCGTTAGGTTAATAAATACTTTCCATGTAAATAGGTTGAAACGGTTCTCCACGATCCTCGTTTGGTGTTTTATCGGCAAATATAGTATTTTCGTCGTAAAATGACACTTTTCATTACTTGAAAATATGACCAAAATGGTCTCGCAAAACTAGTCGCGAAATAGTGAATATTAAGAGTTAGGAAAGAAGCTCAGTAGTTTTAGGAAGATTTACACCTTATCTAAAAATTTATAGAACTGAAGTTTGTCCATACGGGTCTCGAACATAAAGAAAAATAGCCGCGAAGTGAGGTATTTGGGCTCGTTTTCTATGTTCTCAAAATTTTCTAAGTGTTAGGCTGAAGGAAAATATTAAAATTGTCTAAAATTCAAACGCTTGTATATTTTTCGTTATAAGCTCGTTTTCTATGTTCTTTATATCCCCGGAATCGTGGGACAACGTATTAATATATTTTTGATAAGTCGGGATGGCTAGATCAAGTTTTAAACCTCATATTTGCCCTTGAAAATAGTGGGACAGCAAGTACAATTTTCAGAAAATAGTTTTCGTCGTTAAACTTGCAAAAATCATATCTCCTTCGTTATAAACTCGTTTTAATCTGTTCTTTCGCCCATGGCTTCGTTTTTTAAAGTAATTTCTAAATATTTGGTCCAAAATTACCCACAACCAACTGATTTTCCCACGTTTTAAAAATAAGGACAGTAGGTAATATATAGTTTCAAAAATTGATTTTCCTAGTTTGTAACTTGTTCAAATCTTTACCAAACTACTCCAAATCAACTCCATAAGTACCCAATCCTACCATACACCTTCTTAGGGTGTCATGGGTTCCTAGTCTTCACCAAAAATTGTGGATCTCTTGAAGTTACTAATAAAAATTATAGATCTATGATTAAAGAGTATTATTGTATAAAGTGGTATATATAACATATATATTTGCATGATCTACTACTATGACTTGAAAATACATCAAATGGAAGTATGAAAAGATTAAAAAGTTTACTTGAAGCTTACTTGAAGATTTGAGGTGATTTGTTGAGAAAAGTATAAGAAACCTAGGTTTTTATCACAAAACCTTAACTAGGAATGAAAATGGAACTTGAATTTAGCTTGATCTTGAAAAGAATCCGTGGTTTCTTCCTTGTTCTTGTGTTGGTTGTGGATGGTGAGAGAAAACAAGAGATATTTGTGAAAAATAATGAAAATAATCTAGTTATAACTTTATATAGTCCAAGGGTATTTTTGTAATTTCAATGAAAGGGTATTATGGTAATTTCAAGTGTTTAACAAAATATCTAGATATTTGTTGAATGAAAGCATGTGCAAGGCTAGGATGAGTATGTGAGAAACTTGGTATTATCTCGTTTTACGGAGTCAGTTTTGGTTCCGTTAATTGCTAACCGTAAATTGTTAAACCGCAAAACGTAAATCCGGGTATCGTAAAAATATGAAACTTGAAAGAATGACTAAACTTGTCAAAATACTCCATAATAAAATATAAAATGAATGGTAAGTTCCATCGGGTCGCTTAAACACTGTTAAAACTGGAAACGCGGGTCAAAAACGCGAAATTAGCGTAAAACACTGAGCTGGAGAACGTAAAATTCCAAAACTTTTAGAATTGTCGTAAAATGAGAGAAAATCATATTTCTATCGTTTATAGTGTTTTTTGGACATATCGGGATGCTGGAATGATGTTTAAACCCAAAAGTAAATCTCGGACACGGCTTCGTGATTTTTGCAGAAATAATCCGACGAGCGTCAAACTCTCGTATTGTCATTAAAATAGTTTAACTTACGAGAATATGAAATAAAAATATCGGAAATGAATAATGAAGTGAATAGTAACTGATGAATAGTAACTTCCGAAATAAATTACGAAATTTCGACATTTGAAAAATGGACATGAAATTACGAGTTGTAACATTCTTCCCTTCTAAAAGGAACTTCGTCCCGAAGTTCAGTTTGTGTTGGTTTCTAGACTGGTATTGGTGCAAAGATGATAATATCCGAGAATTCCAGTGAACTTTCACGATAGGAATTCGACTTCGCTTCAACTGTTCGACCTTACAGTCCATGATTTCTATTGGTTCTCCTACAAGGTTTTGGTTTGTCATTGGGTTGGATTCCTTCCAATGGAATCATGAGTGACTAATCTGAAAGATATTTCATTGAGATTTGAAAAACGTTAAACATGTTTGTGTAACCTTCTGTTTTCTAACAAGGCTCAAGTCTAACGGCCACTAGGCCTACTCGGTCTGAAATATTAAATAGTCCAGTGTATATCGGGTTTAACTTTCTAAATTTTTCTGAATGGTATCATGCCTTTCCTAGGCAGAACCTTCAACATAACCCTGCCACCAACTTGAAATTCTAATGGTTTACAACTTATCAAACTTGTAACTGATTCTTGATTTGTAGAAAATTCCTGGTTATTTCATGAATGCTTACTGTACTAGTGAGTTTGGATTTTCCAAATTTCGATCCATCAATGGATGTTGGCACTTCGACCATAGAGTGCTTCAAATGATGTAGTCTCTAAGCTCGGGTGGTAACTATGGTTGTAAAAGAATCCGATTTATGGCAAATGGTTAGTCCAACCATTTCGATGGTCAATCACTCATGCTCTGAGCATATCTTCCTATGTTTGAATCGTTCTCTAATTTCTGACCATTGGTCTGCAGATGATAGGTGGTGTAGTTCCAAAAGAATCTTAATGAAATCGCTAGGAGTTTGAGGTAAATCAAATTCCTCTATTAGGAATAATTGAAATGGATATCATGAATCTTGTGGAAAAACTTACAAGGTTAAGTCTATCAAAGGGTGTTGTTCAAAATAATAGATTAGGATTAGGATAAGGTTGTGGTCCTCCGCAGGATGTCATGAATCGAGTCTTTCTCCACCTACGATGCTTAGTCTCCATTACTAAGATTTTCCCCAAGCTCTATGTCATCAAATCACCAAATCCTAAATGTATAAGTGATGTAATATAGTGATTGATTTTCAAAGTTTGTTTTGAGATTGTGTGTTTTGTTCATAAACCTTCTCTGCATAAACGAATTTATAACTTTAAGCAAATGGCTTTCAAAGTAACATTTTTCTTGATGTTTCAAAATTTAATAGTTATGGAAGATAGAACAGTTTTCAACATAAGGTGGATGATATGTTTTACCAAAGATCGATGTTTAAAATTTCCTAGCATTCAATACTTTTGTAAAAGCTTAACCAAAAGGAATTTGCTTGTCAAAATAAGTGCCTCAGAAAAGTATCTCTTACAAGATATATGTTTTGTATAACGGTAATTTGGAGAAAAATCCATTTAAAAGTGAAAGTATTAAGAGGATAAAATAGCCAGGTAGGTATGTTTGCACTACTGCATAGGTGTCTAACACGTTTGAATAATGTCTATTGGCGAGGTCATGTTCAATTGATGGTTCTATAGTCTTGGATAGAAGGTTGGATCTATCTCTATAGTGTTGCTTAGTGAGCACTCGTATCTAAACGAATCTTATAATTCAGTTAAGCCAATACTTTCCAGATGATAGAATTTTTGGTGATCAGACCAGTGATAGTGGTTCAAATAGTTTTGTGATATCTTGAGATTTCTGTTGAGTTTTGAATGGTCTTAATGTACCAAGGGATCCTTCTTATAGATGGTATGTGAAGTCTTTCATAGGGAGGTCATTGATAATATCCACTTATCAATATAGGGAGTAGTGAGTGATGAGTGACATAGGAATATATAGAGTGTCACCTAATTCCTTATATATATGGGGATGGGGAAAGGAAATGATAGTGATGGTGAGAAGGGAAAAGACTGTGACAACTGCGACAAAATGAGATTGTGATAAAAGAAAATACTGTGATGTAAGTGTATTGTGCATAGACGTGAATGTTCATGAGATGAAATGACCAGTTGACGTGCTTTCAAACGGCGGTTCACGAAGTGATGAAAAGTATGAATGTTCTAACAACGAGGGTATAAACACACATGAATGAAACATTTGGAAATTGAGTAGAGGATTCAATCCAGACAAAATTTTATTATAACTATTCTCAGTGTTGCAAAATTTATTTCTGAGTCGGATATATAGGTGGTCAGCCTATGTCCTACTATCCCGGGTTGAATATAAATGACCAGTCTATATTCCACCGAGGTTCCATGAATTTTGAAATACTCAGCTCAGTTATACTAATACCATGTCCTTCACAAATACCAAGACGTTCTGAAAGACAAAAACAAGTGACCAAAAATCGAGGTCGAATGATGAAACTATGCAAGGAAAAACATAACGCGGTGACATATACGATACGTGAACATGCTTATATGAAAGACAATTATAGTAATCAACTAGAATAAATGAATATAATATATCAGATAATGAGACACAAATTTCATCACCTACGTCAGCAACAAACCACAAATGAGGCTTCAGCTTGGCAGGCAGGCACGTGACGGTCATAGGGTTAAGTTTTCTTGAAAGTAGCTATAGTCTAGGTTTTAAAAACACTCAGTTCGCTATAGCCAAAGTGATGCGTAGGGATTGCACCAGGCTTTACCTCTCGAGGGATCTCGAGAAGCTTACAACCCCCACCAGGCAGTGTACCTGATCGATGTAGTATAATATAATGACAAGTACCGGGGGATTGATCGTTCAGCTAGGAATAGTGTCGCTAGGATTAGAAAACCTAAAGACTAGGTCTAGAGATGAGGGATGATTCTTTTTGTATTTTTTATATTTTTAGGAAAGCAAGTAAAAATATCGGGTTTGAAGAAGTTGGCCGGAATTAGTTGCTAGTCAACTAACCCAATACTAAAGATGCAATCAAAATAAAATACTTGAAATGAAATTAAACTATATTAAACTAAAGTTGTAAGCAATATATGGGAGAAATGTGTTTACTTAGATTTCACTACTACCTAGATATCTTTTACATGTTAATTATTTGTTATAGTTGCGTGGATGACGGATTGTATTCCTTAATACCATTCATGGGGTGGCGTACTTACTTCCCGAATCCTATGAGTGCCTACTTCACTCCTATGTTGAGCCGGCTAAGAAGCTCCTAACATGGGATCATTAGAATTTACTCATGCATTAAATAAAACCAATAAAACCCAGTACACATCGGTTCATGTTTCTTAAGACATTCAAGCATGTTACACAATGGAGATCTGCGAGTTTTCTTAAGCCTAACATTGAAATCATTCATCCAATACAACCATAAACAAGTAATCAACACATAATTAACATCTAGGTTTCATTAGATCTAAGCAAACACAAGATAAATCTAGCCTAGCATGTTGAAATCAAGACAAGCACAAGATATAGACAACCAACACATAGACATATTGATTGAATTAAGAGAAGACTTATCTCAATAGCACATGAAAGGATTCAAGGGGTGAAAACCCTTGAATATACTGTAAAATACGAGCTAGGGTTCACAAAGTTTGGCCCTAGGGTTTCTCCACACAAGTTCCTCTCAATGAATGAAAATTAGAAAACTATATATAGAGTTTAGGAGGTAACGGCGTCAAGAACAAAGGGCTGACGCCGTCGTCTCGCCGCCAAATAGTTCCTCGGACTACCTGGATCTGGGTTTGACGCCGTCATGTGTACACCTTATGCAGGCCGTCATGAATTTTACTCTTGACGCCCTAGTTGTGACGCCGTCAGGTTTGCACTGGGTCATCACCACTTTTACTCCTGACGCCGTCAGGGTCTTCCTCTTGACGCCGTCAGGTACTGTTCTCAGCATGGAAAATTAAGTCTTTGGCATTTTATTCACTTTTATGCTCCAAAAATGTCCGAATTGCTTCCTTTTCCAGATTTCTCTCCCAAAGTACCTAAAATCACAAAAGGAACGATTTAGGGTAATATTTGATCAAATAAATTCAATTCCGGGCTTAAACGACCCCCTAAAAGTGGTTCATTTTTCGCCTCATCATATACCCTTACGCTTGAGATTTGTTAGTCCTCAAGCAAATGCGCTTTTATTCTAGTCAAAATACAAGTTAGGGGTCATTTAACACTAATATAAAAGTAATTACAACAAATAATCGTTCCACTAAAGACCAAAAACAAGCACGGAGGTCATACACTAGCACCTCACAAATAGTGTTTAGATACTCACATCTCTCGGGTGTAATAAAGTAATATCACATTACGGAAATGGAAAACATCTCTCACTACCTGCCATAGAAAAATAGATTACCATAGGCTTGGGAAAGGATCAAACCTCCACCACATGGCGTAAGCACCTAGGATAAACTATCAAAGAGGTCTTTTAAAAGGGTTGTAACGTTAGGTGTAGGGATATAGAATACACGGTTTTGTTGGATATAGGCAGTCTTTACTGGTGGCGAGTTAACAATCTTGGTTAATTACATGTACAATATGGCGTTGCTAAGCCAAGACTAGACTCGACTTAAGCTAATGAATGAAAAATAACAAAAACATAAAATGAACATAGAATGAAAAGGGATGGTAGTCCGTATGTTTTTTTTTTTTTCTTTTTTTTTTGATTATTTATTTATTTATTTATTTATTTATTTTGCATACACTCTTACCCTACCATCCAAAATAATACATCATAGGGAATGAAAATCCCCTTACACTTGAATTTTTACATACTTTACAATAAACTAATCTAATGACTGGAATTAAGAAAATCAAAACACTTGGAGTACTTTTAAGATTAACGTACATATGGGGGTAATAAATGATGTTCTTCCCCATTACTTCATAAAATAAGTACTTTACCCATGAGTCCCAATTGTCCCAAACAATATGTACAATGATATGATTCGACTTAGCAACCATGTAATCAATTAGATAATTAACTTAGGGTTTAAACAAATAACAATAATGCACTAAAGATGAGTGCATACACAGAAGGCTAAGGCGATTTGGGTGTACATTTAAGTGGGGTGTAACAAATTCTTCCTTTAAGTAAAATGCTTAAAATTAGAAACGAAAAGATAGGCTCGGAGGGGTGTACTAGGGGTTTCGTGTACTAAAAATGAGTACAACACTAAGGTGTGGGAAAAATTAATTGACTTAACTAGCCAAGTAATATGACTTAAATGGTCAAGTAATTATGATACGGGTTTAACAGAAGGGTGATCCTAATGCCTCTTATCATATAGTAAATCCTACTACACGAATGTAGTCTCACTAGCGGTCTCGGGATGCATCACTAACGCAAGTTCTAGAATCTAAATGCTACCGGTACACTCATAAGCATTAATAGTAAATGCTTTTCCTATCAAATCTAAAGGCGAACCTCACATATTTGGGTGGAAAATTTTTCTGAATAGTACGGTTTTTTGCTAGTCATACAATTTCCTATCCATGAGACGCTTGCTATGGCTAAAGTTTCACTCCTAAATGTTGTAAAAAAATTTAAATTTGGCGCTAAAATTACACTAACAAGTATTTCTCATAGTTTTATTACACATCTACTATCAAACAAAAAACTCAAGCGAAAGTGTATCTGTAAGGTATCATCATTTTACCCTCCCCTTACACTTAGGATGAACATTGTCCCCAATGTTCAAGTAAAGAATGTAAAAGTGAAATAAGTAAAACGAATGAAATCAAATACTCCCCTGATTCGCTCGGTATGGATAATAAGGTGGCCAGGTTAGATCTTCCTCCAAGAAAATGAACAATCAAAGCTTCCCTTCCAGAATATAAATCATCTTCTTGTCAAACATAACCTGTTAAACCTGAGAAAACAGATAAGGCAACCTCGCATAAAATCAGCGGCAATCTACATATACTAATAAATCCTAGAAAACAAAATAAGATATAATGCTTGTGGAATGATGCTTGCAGATTTCCTGGAGATTATAAAACTAATAATTAAACAAAAACTTTAAAACTCCGTTAGAAAAACAAAACTGGTAAAATTTCCAGATTTTTACACGTGACGCCGTCAAGAGTAAACTCATGACGCCGTCAGAAGTGACCTGCAAAAATTCTTATGTTAAGTTTCTGGAAAATTTCTGGAAAAACTTGGTCCTACTTCCTGGAAAATCCTGCAAAACATCATTATGACTCGATACAAGCATTTGACTCTAACAAATACGAATACACATGTTCACTTAATATTGTGGAGAATCATGATCGGTTTTGTTTCTTAAAAACATATTTGGGGTTTCCCCTTACACTTATCTTTTGCAAAAATACCTTTGGGGTGAAGTTAAGACTAGGCCAAACAACAAAGTAAAGTATTTCCACTATTTAGTTTAGAAACATGATCTACCGACAATGAAAATGAAGCATGCATACGGAAGCAAATAACAAACAAACAAAATAAAAATCACACAAAATCATGGGTTGCCTCCCAAGAAGCGCTTTTCTTTATTTACGAGTCTTGTAGCTAGACTAAAGGTCATGGGTTAATACGTGACCTCATCGTTGGTTTTACTCTCTAGGTCGTCTTCTAAGTTAGTATCGCTTTCATAGTGCAAGTATTTCGGGTCTTCGAACTCAAAGACATTTTCTCGATACTTGGAACCAAGTTTACTAACATCCTTAAAGAACCCACATGATAGATCGGAAGTGTTCTTACATCCTCTACGCACATCTTCATCACACAAAATAAGTTGGGAACTTAGCCTATCAAGCCCGTCACAATCGATTTCCTTGAGATCTTTTCTCTTGTACGGTGTTTGGTATGAAACCCTCCTAATTCCGTCAGCGAAGGTCATGATTCCGTTCCGGTCATCAACTATTAAATTAGTGATTTCACAAAATGGTGCTCCAAAGACAACTTGTGATAACCTCGGGTCGACATAGTCTTCGATATTGTCTACAATCGTAAATTCCATAGTTAATGCCATATTTCCTATGAACACCTGGATTTCATGATCCCTACCAACCACTTTCTTGCCCTTATAAACCATTCCCCATCTACATATGTTGTTATAGTGGAATAGGGACATAAAATTCTTAGGTAGGAATACGTTAATGTAGACGTTATCGAAGTACTTATGACCGATCATGCAGGGAATTTTGAGATTATTCGGATAACGCCTCCTTATCTTCCCCGATTTTCCATCCCTTGATCCATATAGATTCCCCTCAAGGGAAAGACGGTACTCGTACACCTCCTCATTAGCCCTATGAAAAATTATCTTCTTGACACCGTTGGTGAACAATGCACTACCATCCTTCTCATCAAGGATTACTCCCGATTCTTTGATAAATGGTTTCCCAAGAACAAGGTTGGTTAATGTTTGATTGGTGACAGGGTCCATGTCATCGACCACGGTGAGGTCAGTATTGTAAAAAAGTTCTCCAATCATGATTGATAAATCTTTTATTACCCTTGCATTATTGACTCTTTCGCACACCATGCGTTCCGGGAAGGCTTCGTAGTATAGGAAAAGGGGGATTATGTTGACGGAGAGGCTAGGATCAATATGACTATCGGTTAAGATCTTGTTCTTAATGGTGCAGGAAATCTTGAAAACTTTAGAGTTGCTTTCCTCAGTCCCACCACTACTCCCACTAGTAACATCCTCCATTTTTCTCTCGGGTTCCTCTATAATAGATTTACCCAAAATGGTTGGATTTCTCATATGCACTTCCGATCTCTCTTTCCCTTCAGCCGATTTGCTAGATTCTTGCGCGGTGGACTGCTCGAATGAGTTGGTAGGACTTCTGGCCAAATTGTGGTCCACCCTTGAGGTCTCATCTTTAGTTGTATGACCAGTATTTTCAGTTTGTTGTTGGTTCAGGTTAGGTGTAGAAGCAGATATCGTGGTGATGGTATTTATGAAATGGATTGGTCCTTGGGGGTTGACAGGTTCTTTTACTTTTGGTGATAGATGTTTGAATAACTTACTAGGACTTTTTATTTTCACAGGAGAGGTTGGCTGATTCATGATGGAAACAGATTTGACCTCTTCAGCTTAAATCGGTTTATTAACAGCGTGCTCTTTGATAGCAGTTAACAGATTACAAATCTTGTTATTCATATCTGCTTGCTGTTGTCTAAATTTAGCCTCGAGCGTAGAAAGCTGCAATTCTTGAGATAGAATGAATTTTCGCAAGGCATCTTCACAGCTTTGCCTAGGGGTACTTTGGGATGGAAAATGCTCGGACCATTTGAGTGAGGGGGGGGGGGAGTCATTGAAGGATACGATCCGCGTTTGGTACCCTTTGAAATTAGGTTTATCCTTCCATGCCTCATAGGCCTCGTCAGAATTTTGAGGGCCTCGACCAACGTGTGACGATGTGAATTCGTTATAAGCACGTTTTGGAAGCTCCATGCAGTTATGAGTTTCGTGAGGGCCATTACACAATTTACATGCAGAAGTGATTCTGCTTACTTGGCTTGAAGGCTTTTGAGCTTCGTAAGATTTCATGAGAGACTTGACTCGACCTTCAAGTTCCATGATCCTACGATCGGGAGTGCTAGAGTTGTTCGAAGGCAAAGATATTGCCTTGACCGTTTTGTTCAAATCACTGGGATCATTCCAACTTTCGTTGTCATAGAGAGCAAGATCTTCTATGAGTTCCCATGATTGTTCCGCACTTAGATCACGTAGCTTACCACCGGCCGATTAGTCAATGGCTCGCCTCGTGGAGAGATCGATATGGTCATAGAAGATTTGGACTTGGAGCCAAAGATCTATGCCATGATGAGGGACTTTTTGGATTAAGTCCTTGAATCGAGTCCATGCTTCATAGAGAGTTTCATTTTGACGTTGTTGGAACATCAAGATGTCATTTCTAAGCTTGGTAGTTCTCCCCGGTGGGAAAAATTGAGCAAGGAAACGAGTGGTGAGATCATCCCATGTGGTGATGGATCTCGTGGGTAAACGCATAAGCCATTGACTAGCTTGATCACGTAGAGAGAATTGGAATAGGCATAATCGGGTTGTCTCTCTAGTTGCAATATCTAGGTCTATGGAATCTACTATTTTAAGGAAGTCCTTGAGATGTTGATTTGCATCTTCGGAACGAAGTCCATGGAATGCACATCCACTTTGCACCAACCGGATGGTGTCGGATCGCAAGGGGTTCACATTGGCTCCGGTGAGCTCAATGGTGTTTCGGTAGCCTTGGTGGCTAGGTCGGGAATACTCTCCTAAGGTTCGGGGCCTAAGAGGTTCTAGTGGTGGGTTTTGTTGTGCTGGGATGACGGGTTCAAAGATGTTCCCATCGTCCATGATGTCGGGTGGTGAAGAGTTACGAACAAAAACACAAAGAAATAAGATAGACTAAAGAGAACCTAAAAATAAAAATACTATAAATAAAATACTAGAAATGAAATTAAACTATATTAAACTAAAGTTGTGAGCAATATATGGGAGAAATGTGTTTACTTAGATTTCACTACTCCCTCGATATCTTTTACATGTTAATTACTTGTTATAGTTGCGTGGATGACGGATTGTATTTCTTAATACCATTCATGGGTTGGCGTACTTACTTCCCCAATCCTATGAGTGCCTACTTCACTCCTATGTGGAGCCGGCTAAGAAGCTCCTAACATGGGATCATTAGAATTTACTCATGCATTAAATACAACCAATAAAACCTAGTACACATCGGTTCATGTTTCTTAAGATGTTCAAGCATGTTACACAATGGAGATCTGCCAGTTTTCTTAAGCCTAACATTGAAATCATTCATCCAGTACAACCATAAACAAGTAATCAACACATAATTAACATCTAGGTTTCATTAGATCTAAGCAAACACAAGATAAATCTAGCTTAGCATGTTAAAATCAAGACAAGCACAAGATATAGACAACCAACACATAGACATATTGATTGAATTAAGAGAAGACCTATCTCAATAGCACATGAAAGGATTCAAGGGGTGAAAACCCTTGAATATACTGTAAAATACGAGCTAGGGTTCATAAAGTTCGGCCCTAAGGTTTCTCCACACAAGTTCCTCTCAATGAATGAAAATTAGAAAACTATATATAGAGTTTAGGAGGTGACGGCGTCAAGAACAAAGGGCTGACGCCGTCATCTCGCCGCCAAATAGTTCCTCGGACTGCCTAGATCTGGGTCTGACGCCGTCATGTGTACACCTTATGCAGGCCGTCATGAATTTTACTCTTGACGCCCTAGTTGTGATACCGTCAGGTTTGCACTGGGTCGTCACCACTTTTACTCCTGACACCGTCAGGGTCTTCCTCTTGACGCCGTCAGGTACTGTTCTCAGCATGGAAAATTAAGTCTTTGGCGTTTTCTTCACTTTTATGCTCCAAAAACGTCCGAATTGCTTCCTTTTCCAGATTTCTCTCCCAAAGTACCTAAAATCACAAAAGGAACGATTTAGGGTAATATTTGATCAAATAAATTCAATTCCAGGCTTAAATGACCCCCTAAAAGTGGTTCATTTTTTGCCTCATCACAAAGCTCTGATACCAATCTGTCACACCCCCATAATCGGGTCTAGCGGAAGCATACATGTAGCTGGGGTGTAACTCAATTGGTACCACAACACAAGTACAAAATAGTTTTCACTTCAATAATTTAGAATAAAATAGTTTAATCAAAAATGTTGAATTAACATTGTTAAAAGTAGTGCAGAAGTAAGCCCTTAAAATAGTTAAAAACGGTCCGCATATGAATAATCAGAGTCTTCTATGACCATGCCATGCCCTGCCAAAACCTCCGGTAGCGTGCCATTGCTTAATACCTGAAAATATATGCTAAAGTGTTAACAAGAGGTTGGTGAGTTCATAGAGTTTAGTGAACAAGTATGCAATGTAAAACCTTTGAATGAAGATTTCCAGAAAAGGCATCATAAATCCGTAATAAGGTTGATGCAAAGGCATCGTAAATCAGTAATAAGATTGATGCAAAGGCATAGTAAATCAGTAATAAGGTTGATGCAAAGGCATCGTAAATCAGTAATAAGATTGATGCAAAGGCATCATAAATCAGTAATAAGGTTGATGCAAAGGCATCGTAAATCAGTAATAAGGTTGATGCAAAGGCATCGTAAATCAGTAATAAGGTTGATGCAAAGGCATCGTAAATCAGTAATAAGATTGATAAAACCATCAGTATATAACTTTAATCGTATGTACAATAGCCATAAGTAAAAAGTACAGTAATAAGATTTCAGTAATAAAATTTACATTGGCTCTTAAGCTCATGACCCCGAAGCTAGACGTTACTTAAATTGGCCCTAAATGAGTGGTTACCAGGCACTCTAAAGATATTTGAAATGAAATGCATCCGTAATTCCGTTGGAGCAACCCAAACACGGATGGAGGAGTCACCCTCAATAGATCTATTCACTCACTCTCGCTTGTAGATTAATTAACGGTCCATGATAATGAAGGGAACTTGGCATGACGTGGTAATAAGGCAACTTAAGCAATGTAAGGAATTTATACTTTGGCATGCACAAAAATAATTAAAGCAATTTATTCTCCCCCGTGGGATTTGTAATCAAAATATGTAATTAAAAACGGGGCTATAAAAACTCATAGAAATGAGCAAGTAGTTGAGAAGAATTGTAAAAGTATAAAACAAGTATTTAAGCATGTATCTCCCCCAAAGAGTTTATAAAGTATTTAAACAAGTAAAAGTGGGGCTATGACTCACATGGTGCGATAGCTACAATGACAAAAGTGGATACACAGAAATGAGGCACGATCTCTAACTGCAACCTAATATGAATGATATGATCTAATGTAAGAAATGAAATGATGCTACACATGCAAATACGTATGTTATCGATACCACTCGTTAGTTTTGAAAATAACGTTTATCGTCGAAAAATACTGTTAATACAAATATCGCCTAAAAACGTTATTTATATTTTACGATCTTTGCTAAGTTTTGTTACTGAAAAAGTATGAAGTTTAGCTATAAGTAAATCATCACTTTAAGTGTTTAAGTCTTGTTTAACTAAGGTTAACATTTCCTTTTAAACAAAACGTTGTTTTTATTTCTTAAATTAGAAAGTGTCTTGTCACATCATATTTATTTCTTAAATTAGTAATGTCACATCACATTTAGGGTAATCTTTGTCCATATACATTTATGGTAAGAAAGAGTGTTTTTCTAACCTTATGCTTTCTTACAAGTCTTGTGTTTGACTAGAAGTAATGTGATGTGACCTTGTTTGGTTAGGGAGATTTATTGCAAAAACCAACTGCAACCCTGACGGTACCCTGGGGGTACACGGGCGGAACCCATCTGAGGGTTCCGCCTGATCCGCCGGACCTGCAAAATGGTTTTCTATAAATACCAAACCATTTGTTAGTTTTGAGTCACACTTTTAGGATATATATTCACATACTCTCTCAACTAACTCAGTAACCTTTTGATTTGTGATTCTCTTATGTAGCAAGGGACTTCACAAGATCATTCAAGAAGTTACAAGCTTCAACTCTAAAGTTGCAAGTCTTGGTAGCTTGGTCATGTATAAGCTTTGGTAGTTTATACTTCATGTGTGTCATGTATGTAGAAGTTATAGGTTAGTATTTTAGGCCTCAAAATACATAGTGTGTTGGGAGTTGTTGTACCCTAGTAAAAGAACTAACGGGAGTGGTTGTACCCTTGGTAAAGAACTCGACATCTAGCTTTGTGTCGGTAAAAGTGTAAGCGACGAATGGGAGTGGTTGTACCCTTGTGAAAGAACTCGACATCTAGCTTTGTGTCGGTAAAAGTATAAGCGACGTGTAAGGTTTTCTCCGCCGGTGAAAGGAGCTTGTTGATTAGTGTTTATAACTCTCGAGTTGGAAACTCGGGGCGTGGATGTAGGGCAAGGAAAAAGAGTCCTTGTAGCCAAACCACGATAAACTATCGTGTTGTGGTTTGATTGTTTCTTTCTCTATCTTTGCTTATTATATGTTGTTGTTTAGTTAGAATTGTTGATCACATATAAAGCTTTTCAAAGAACCAAAACAAGTACAGTTGTTCTTATATCTTTAAACATAAGTAAAGCTTTTCAAAGAACTAAACAAGCAAAGTTAGGATCATTACAAGTAAAGCTTTTCAAAGTATGAAACAAGTTAAGTTAGAATTGTTATCCACATGAAAAGTCTTTTCAAAGAATCAACCATATTAAGTTGTGTTTATATCTTTAACCAAACGTCAAGATCTCAAAGGTTATTTAAGCTAATAAGAATCGAAAAAGCGGTTAACTATTCAACCCCCCTTCTAGTTTTCCACAATTGGTATCAGAGCTACGTTACTCAAGATCTTTAAAATAGAATGTATTTTAAAACTTGGATCGATCCATGGATTTTGAAAATCTCAAAGAAGGGCAACCTATTAAAAACCAACCGCTATTTGAAAAAGAAAACTTACTTGAATGGAGAAGTAATTTTGAAAACTATGTGAAATCAATTGATCAAGATCTTTGGCATATTATTTCTTTTGGTAATCTCAAACCAAAGAAAACAAGTTTTTGAAAACCAAGATAACTATCTTAAACTTGATAAAAATGCTAAATCTAAAACAATGCTTTACAAAGCTTTAGTATCAAATATGAAAGAATGTATTTTTGTCAAAAGGCTAATGATGTTTGAAAAATATGGTAAACTTTCATCATGAAATATGTCAAGTCAAAGATGATCAATTTGATCTTACATATGAATTAGAAGTTGTAGAAAAACTAATTGATAGACACTTAGTAGGAGTTAATACATGTGCTACTAGTTTAAATGTTTTAAATGAAGGTACAAGTGAAGATGAGTACGTGTGTTTTGATGAACCTGCTTGCGTATCTTGGAATGTAATGGATGTTGACAAAGACAATGATCCGGTAGTTTATTGTCAACGTATTGATACAACAAGCAAGGTGTTAGTTAAGGTGATTACTCGTGTCAAGCTCGTAGTAGTCTTGCTTGAGATTCATGGAATAACTCGGATGAAGATGAAGTCAATCATCCGGTTTGTGATTCTATACTAGATAAAACATCGAGCAAGGTACACTTTGAAACCAAACTCTTTTGCTTTGATTAATTTATCCTAGAGTTTTCTAAACTAGAAAATGAGTCTAAACATTTGTGCAACATGGACCTAAAAGCTATCTTCAAGAATGAGTCTTCAAAATCTCTTAAGAATATCTTTGAAAAGGAAATCTTATTAGAAGATAAAATGTCTAAAATTAAGAGTAATGTTGAAATTAATCTAGAATGTATATTATGTCTAGATTACAAACATGAGATTAAATTGCAAAATGAGAAAGGAAAAATTATTAGTTAAATTTGATGAAAGCTCAAAATCGCTTGAAAGATTGTTGAAGTGTCAATGGTTGTTTAAAGATAAAACCGGATTAGGATTTAACTCAAAAGCACCATTAACTGATAAAACAAAGCAAGTAAAATTTTGTCTAACCTAGAAGAGAGATTTAGAGATAATTCTATCTCTAATAGAAACTCATGATAAAAGAATTAAAATTATCATACTCTATGATTTTATATGATTGTCTAACCTTCTTGGATACATGAGTTATTGAGTTTCAAAGCATGTCATCAAACCAAGTTTTTACGCTTAATGCTTATCCACTTGATAGCATCTCTATGCAATTTAAAAGGTACGCATTACTTAAACTTGACTTTGGTTATATCTTGTCTCTAGCATTATGTGTTCAAATATGTGTTATTTGTAATACTCTAGAGTGTTTACCTGCTATTTGTAAATAACTAAGATTAGATTCTATGCAACAAGAAATTTAGTCTTTAGTACTAGTAGGAGATATAAGGTGTTTTGGTTATTTAACCATCAAGAGATAAACACGAAAAACTCTTGAGTATGTCTCACTCAACTCTTGCTTACAAGTGAGCTAACTAAGAATTTCCTAAGTGTTAAAATGTCTAACACTTTTGTGATGCTTGCAAAACAAACCCTTGTTAAACAATTTTCTCAAACACCATACTTTGAGTCTTTAATTGTGATTTTCTTCAATCACTTCTTTATGTGTAACACCCCCAAAAATCGGGTCCAGCGAAAGCATACATTCATTGGGGTGCTACGAAATCGGTATCACAACACAAAGTACAAAGAACGGTTTTTTTTATCTCAACCGTTTGGAAGAAATTTCATATCAAAAGCATTATGTGTACAACATTTCAAAAAAACAATGTGGAAACATAGGCCCATAAAACAAATAAAACGGTCCCAAATACATCAGAGTCATCTATGACCATGCCATGCCTTGCCAAAAGCCTTCAATAGTAGTTATCGCCTTAAACCTGAAAATACATGCTAAAAAAATGTCAACACGAGGTTGGTGAGTTCATAGGTTTGCATAAAAGCAATTTAGTATAAAAGAAATGTGAGTTCGATAAAAGTTTTGTGACCATTGTGTCGCTCACAATGTCATGAAAATATAGTTTACTTTCAAGTAAATGTAGTAATGTGGACCACAAGGTTTTCGAGTGTGAATAACCGTTCACATACAAATAAAGTTCAGTTTTAGTGACCACTGCTTTACTCACAGCGTCATGAAAAACATCAGTAAAGTAGACCATAAATGTTAAGCATAAAGTTGGACCATATGCAAAGTATGTGATCATTACAACGAATATAATGTCACATAAAAGTAAAAGTCTATTACGCTAGCACTAAGTTCATGCAACCGAAGCTACGACAGTGTGCATGCTCTAGAAGCATGTTAAATATAAAGGCCCGGCAAATGTTTATCCCGATACACTTGTAATTCAACATGTTATACGCTCGCGTTTGCCTATCCGGTCAAACCGAACGGGGGAGTCACCACCAATAGATCTATTTATAACATTCGCGCTTCCCAGCAGGAATTGACGGTTCATGAGTTTGGGCATAGTGGGATTCAAGGGCTTAGGCTAATCCGCGTAATAGTTTAAATAAAGCATAAGTTTCAGTGTGGTCCGTAAAATTGTTTTGCATGTTTCTCACCCCAAGTTTTGCAAAGCAAGGTAAAGTAAAAGAGTGGGGCTGTAAACTCACATATATGATTTAAACACTTGTGTCGTTAATAAGGAAATCGGTATACAATAAGTAAATGAGTCATGTTTCAAGTAAGAGTAAGTAATGAGTTCAAGTATAAACAAACATTGAGTTTAGTTAAAAACGAGCATGTATTCTCCCCTAAAATAGTTATAAAACAAGTAAAAGTAGGGGCCATGAACTCACCTTAGTAAAGCAGTCTGATAGAGTAAAGTAAAATGGTATAAGTGTGCGGCACCGACACGCGACCTAAATTAGTATGGCAATACTTAGTTTACAATTTTGTATACTCACGACTCAAAGTGTTTAAACAAGCTCAAGTGTTTACAAGTGGTTGTGTTTAATGTTGCTTGTGTGGCAGAGTTTATGTCTAAATTATTTCAAAATATTTGTAAGTATTGGCTCTTTGACGAAGTGGACAAGTAGATTTATATACAAATATTCATGACGAATAAGTTTTTGGATCGGGAGTAACCGAAAGACTTAGTACGAAAAGTATTCACAAGTAAGGTGTTTGTGAGAAGTAACGCTCAGAAAATAGTAATAAATACTTTACATTAAGTATTTATATTAGTAACGATTACATGATACGGTGTATATATAAATGTGCTTATATATATTTAGTTAGCGGATAATAAGTTAGAAAATATTCATATTAAGTTTTTGTTATAAATATTTTCTTGTCATTTCAAATTTCGTCTTTTGTCGGGTTCTAGTAAATAATCCTAAATATATTATTTCGCCGAAAATGTGGACAAAGTATGTTGAAAAACATAATCTTTTACGATTTTATTATGGGTTATAAAAATATATTAGATCAGGTCTAAAAATATTAGTTAGAATGATAAATAAAATATATATATACCAAAAATGTTCCTGACTAATAATATACAACAATTTGTTTTTAAAAAAATATATATATATATATATATATCTAACCACAAGGGACAGCGCCCAGACTTGAACCTGGATCATTTGTGTAGAGGCTAAGCAACAGTACCAAATGAGCTAAGGGCTCTTTTGTGTCATAGTTTACCATATATATGTAATTAAAGAATTTGTTATCTATAATATATTTGTTACATTGACAATGTAACTGTGATCGTGCATATCGGTATATGCATGAAATATTTGTGTTTCATTTCTTCTTCCTCAACAATTTCTGTTTCTTATAAAAGCTACCAAGTTCAAGAGTCGGCTTAACATTACAAGGACGAGACCGCTTATGCTCAAATGAGTCTCGACTCATTTGGGTTTTGTTCGACTAAATCTTCCAAACGCGACCAAAATATAAACCAATTTGCGTGACGTTTAAAAGAGTTAAGTTTACGTTTCGAAAATAAACTATACAACTAATAAGTACTTTGTCCATTCATGAGCTAACACTTAAATTTGTTTACATATAAACTTCTTTTAGTTGTTTTAAGTTTCCAAAAACTCAACAAGCTCGACATGAAACATGAGTACTAGTCTCTTCTCGCGGAGTTTATATGTTAATGAGATTAAAGATTACTACCACACAAGCTCTTAAACACCACATGGATTTATGAAAGTCGAATATGGAAGTGCACATATTCGACTGTGCAACACCTCTTATTGTTTTCCTAAACTAAACATATATAAAGAAGAATGGTTAAAGTTCAAAATAAATGATATATAAGTTTAGAAATGTTTTGTTGTTCTTACAGTGAGTGAGGGTCGAGTAGTGAAGATAGAGATGTGAACAAAGAAGAAACCAATACTAACTTATAAACCAAGCTTAAAACCCACGAGCTTCAAACCAAACTACAAACCCGATTACTCCTTTGCTCTTGAAAACCTTTTTGCTTGCTTTGAATGAGTTCAAATGATAAGTGTGTGCGTTTTTTTTTTTTTTTTTTTTTTTTTTTTGCTCAAGTGAGGCTCGGTTTAAAAAAAGAGAAGTAAGAGATATGGTTGCTTGTTAGGTTTGTAAAATTGAATGTCACTTGTCCTTGTTTTAGCCAACAAGTAAGGTGTGTGGCGTTTGGTGAACTAATTTCGTACGGCAAGAAACAAGGAAAGGGTAAGTAAGCATGGCTTACATGTACTTCTTGTACCATCAAAACACAAAACCATGGACTCCAATTGGTATAGAATAGAAATAAATCAAAGGTGGTGGTTTGGGGGTTGCGTGTTCAGCCGAGCTAGGCTAGAAGAAGGAAAAGAAATAAAATTTACCAAGTACAAAACATGTGTATTAGTGGGGTGGGTGAGTAGAAATGTTTTTATTTGATTTAGGACACAATTTCACACATAGGTTATATATGTTGTGTGAATGTCTAGTGGGTTGTGTTCTATCAATATGTTCGAACATATATGAATCGATTGGTACGTCTTGTTAGTGAAATGCGACATCACAAGTGTACGAGAGTGGGAAAACAAATTTACAAAACTCAAACTGGTTCGTTTTATGTCGTTTTCTATGTCGTGTTCGAATATGTTTAGTCCAAACACAAAATGTATATATATGTATATATATATATAAACATTAAGATTGGTTCTAAATATTTTTATTAGACTAAACCATACTATCTATCGGTCGGTTCATGCGCGAGCTCGTGTTTCTAATAATGTGAGACAACTTCTCGTCATTAAATTAAGTGAGCTAAATCATGCTCGAAATTAAGTGAGTAATAATAAATAATATTTTTTTAACTTTTCATTATAATAAAATCAAATGTGCTCTAGTAGTTAAATGAGCGTCGTAGTAGTACCAATATACTAAAATACGTAGACCAAAATTTGGTCCGAAGACGTAGTGTACCATGAGGTGTTTCTTGGTTACGCGATTTAACTAAAAAGGTAGTAGTACCAATATACTAAAATACGTAGACCAAAATTTGGTCCGAAGTCGTAGTGTACCATGAGGTGTTTCTTGGTTACGCGATTTAACTAAAAAGTTTTGCGTAAAAAGTGTTCTTGTAAAATTTCAAAGTAATAAATTTGGGTTTGGAATTAAATGTTGACGTGGAGAATTACGGGTTGTTACATTATGATAATCTCACATAAAACACACAAGGTGAAATAAATCACATTAGCATATATTAGGATGTGTGAAAGAAAATGAGTTTTCAAACATCTAGGATTTACACATCAAATGTGACACATACTCTAATGATGTTGTACCTCTTGTACTTTTTAAAAATAAATAGAGTTCATAGTGTCTTAAGTAAGAAAACCCAAAGAGTCGAGGAGTCGTTGAATATGACATTTAACGAGTGATCTCCTCCTTCTATGATATCATCTTTGGTAGATGATAACTTAGTCGAAAGTCCAATGATGGCAAGACAAGCATGGAGTAAAAGTACAAAACAACATCTTCTCACCTTGAGTTAAACATTGAATCAAGTAAAATTGACATAAGTTATAAAACTTGATTTATAGGTCATTAGTTGTGTCTAAACAAATTCAACAAAAACAATTTTTGGAATCTAGAATAAAACAACTAGTGAAACGAAATTGATATTTCAAAGTAATCAAGTGAGTATAGTATCAATATTTGAAAGACCTTTTGATAATAAAAGCAAGCCGCAAAAGCAAGGGATTTTAACTTAAAGACATTCCTAGTTGCTCTCTTGTTCTCAATGGTTAAGTTATTGATGACTTATCAAGAATGAGATTAGTAAAACCGTAGGTAAAACTAAACATAGAGAAATGTTTGGAAGACTACTTGTTCTCATAACAATTAGATTCAACATTATGTTTAGCTTTTGTCTATGTGCTCGTGTTAAAGAAGATCCTAAAACAACTCTTTAGTTGAGCCTATTTGGATACATCATAAGGTACTACACAACTAAGATTATGGTCTCCCAAAAGAACGGGAATAGAAACCATAGTGTATGCCAAATGGAATTATGTCGGTAATAAGTTGATAAGAAAAGCACAAGTGGTACTTGCACTTTTATACTTACTTACCCAATGATTCTCCAAAATGCGTAAGATTCTCAAATTAGTATCGGATGGAGAAGCACATCAACAAGCTCCACTTGAACAAGCAAACTCGCATCAACAACGGAATTCATCTTATCAACATTGTTATACCTTCAACAAAGGATGCATCGACTTCAGTGACAATTCAATCCATTATGTTCTTAATTGACATATTGTGATCCATCATCATCGTCTTGGTAAAAATGTTCATTGAGGAACATCTTAACTAAGAAAGTCTTATACGTTAACCATTCTATCAACGTTTTCATAAAACCTCTTGAATGAGAAGCATTCATCATCCCTAGGCTTAGTCAAGGACTCATAAGACCTAAAACCTTAGTTTTGAACATTAGGATAAAACCACAAAAATCAAGACAATTCCTTTTGAGTTTTCCCTGCAGATCCCGCGGCACCCTCAGACCATACGGGCGGAACCCACTTTTTGGTTCCGCCTGGTCCGCCAAAGCCACAGAATGTTTTATTTAAGTTCAAAACCAAACACCTCTTTACTCACAACTCCAACTTACCATCAGCCCATAAGATTCACAAAATGAGCAAAACTTCAAGCATATTCCTCATAACCTTTCATCACTCGAACCTCAAACAACCAATGTGAAATGAGAAACCGAGTTATCCTTTGTCATATCAATATCGAGTCATCCACCATTTCCATGCCCTCAAAGAAACCAAGAGTCAATATCATCTTCACCAATAACTTCACCGAGTTATCTTCACAAGAAGATTCCACAATGTAACCAAACAAGTGTGTCATCCCCACAATAACCTAACCTATTAAGATTAAACCAACTTTCATGATACATAAACCTATGTTCACCTTTGTATCGCTCTTTGAAACAAAGGGCAATTGTCATATCCATACTCTCATTAACATATTTGTCTATGTCGTCAAAAGTCAAGTGAATTTCATTATGAAATGCGTCTCTTCCACTTTCTAGCAAGTGAAGAACACAAAGAAGATATCCAAGCTTTAAGTGTTGTCAAACAATCACCACCTCATTTCACATATCCACTCTCGATCATCACCCATACTTTACCACCGTTCACCACATTGTTAAAACAAATGAAAAACGTCATTGAAACATCACTTGCATTATAAAACGTTTTTAAGCATCAAAACGAGTCAAGTTAACCGCACCTCTACATTGTTTTCATATAGGCACACACTAGAACATACACATTACAATAGTTGTTTACTTAGACTAAAATGTGAAATTTTGATTTTCTAGGAATCATCATGCCTCCTCTAACTCACTACGACCACAAGGACACCATCAAGTACCTACCCAAACACCACAAAACCAAAGGTCTTACTCAAACTCAAATCGTTGTCTTCAAA
Source organism: Artemisia argyi (assembly GCA_030686995.1). Lineage (NCBI taxonomy): Eukaryota > Viridiplantae > Streptophyta > Magnoliopsida > Asterales > Asteraceae > Artemisia > Artemisia argyi. The sequence goes on along the minus strand of CM060695.1, from coordinate 76,805,993 downwards.
GCCTTAGAAAAACGATATGTCCATAAGGGTAGAACCATTGATCCATCCTTCTTAGAAGGTACAAACCTCTATACGGAATTTTCCACAATCAACTTTAGAGTGTCTCTTAGAAATCAACGAGCCTATTTGTTCTAGGTTCATTTTAGAATTCTATGCATCCGTCACCCTCTCCAATGATGAGTATGGTCGCATGTCTATTAACTTTAGGGCTAGTAGTCATCAATACTCCTTCACTCTCGAGGAGTTTGCTCAAATCCTAGGTGTCCCAAACCATGGTACTTGCATCTACTCCGACTTGCACTTCCTCTCAACTCTTGACACATTCTTTGACCGCATCCATCCCTATGATACCCTTCTTGTGTCCAAAGATGAACTTCGTGACCACCTCTTCATTAGGACCACCAACACTAGGAGAACTAGAACCGGAAATGAGGTCATCAAGGACCCATATGGAATGGAATTCAATGAACTCAAGCCCAAATTCAAGGAATGGGAAGAACCCCTTAGAACCAATGTAATTAGCACCATAGGAAACCGGGATCACATCAATATTTGCCTTTGCTACATGCTCTACTCCTTGTCCGTTAGGCAACCCTTCAACCTTGTCTACTACATGACCAAAAGAATGACCGACATACCTTTGGTAGGAACAACCGCCCTTCCTTATGGAATGCTTCTCACCCGCCTCTTTAGAACAATCTCACCCATTCCTCCTAACGATAATGGAATGTGCCTTGACTATTCTCTCATTCCTCCTCTAAGTGATAAACAAGTTTTCAAAGGTAAGGGCAAACGTACTCGCTCACCTACACCATCATCATCATCATCTGACATGAGAAAGGATGATTAACTTCCTAACTCTAAGTTACCTCCTTTAGACTACCTTCTAGAACTCCCCGTCATTGAAAATGTATCCGAAGAGTTCAAGCAAACCAAAGGAATTTTCAAGTGCTTTGGAAGGTACATAAGCAAGCTCAATAAGAGGATAGACCGGTTATGAGACGATTAAGGAGTGTTTGGCTTAAGAATGCTTTAGAATCGTCTTTGTGTTAAAACTACGTGAATTATGTGTTTTTCACTATCATGGTTTATTATGTTTGTTGGATTATGTTCGTATGAACTTTTATGCATAATGACAATGTTTAAGGTGTTTGTCATTTTTTCTATGCTTATGGCAATTCTTACTAAGTATAGTAAAATCCTCGACCTCAAGGTCAAAGTCCCATGATATGTATGTTTACATGTCTAATTTTTGCATTGCCTAACCAGAAATACCTTATCTCTTTGATTTTAGGAGATTTCGAAAATTTTGAAAATCGTCTCGCGGGTCAAAAACGCGGACTGCCTAATTTTTTACCCCTGGCGGATCTGGCGGTACCCAAAATTGGGGTCCGCCAGTGTATTTTCTTGGAATTCCAGAAATGGCCCAACGGACCAGGCGGTACCCTCAAATGGGTTCCGCCAGTGTCTTCTGAGGGTTCCACCAGACACCTGCAGAAAATTCTTCCATTTTTCTTAAGTCCAAAACTTGTAATGTGTCAAAACCATTATCCTAAGTGAGAAACATCTTCCATTAACTCCAATAACCATATTAGAACAACTCTCACTCACTAAAACAATTAGGAAGCCACTTCCCTCCAAAAATTCAAATTCAAACATAACTAACCCAAGGAACCCTTTTAAAGGATCCTTCAAACCATTGAAACATTTTCAACCAAATCACATCCCATGATCACAAAGCATTGAGTGCATATGTTGATCTTTCACTCCATCCTATTCCATTTAATTAACATCAAATGATGTGACATGGTCATGAAAATCATTTGAAACCTCATTCTTTGAATGGTAGAACATCAAATCCAAACACCCATTTCAACACCTTTTCAACCTTATAAATTTTAAAGTTTTGCAACAATTCAAATCACACCATAACCATCAAAATCCTTCTCAAAATCCACTAGGATTAGTGTCAAACCTTGTTGCTTCAACAAAACCGTCAAGTCAAGCTCATCATCTTCAAGTGATGCTTCGCTTAACATTTCTTCACCTATCCAAGATTTCCTTAACCTCACTACCTCAACACCATCCTCAACACATTTCAATACCAATGTGATCACTATTCAAGATTTGCTTAATCTTGCTACTTCAACACTTACACCAATGGAACTTTTCCATACACCACCAACATCACCACATCCACTATTGGAAACTTTTGAAAATCTATCACCTAAACCATCAAGCCCTCCATCATTGTCACCTTTTAACACCATTGCCGAAATGGAAACCCAACAACAACCAACATTTCAACCAAATGAGTCATTGGATGATGCACCTCATCCACCGTCATTGCTTGAGAGTTTGGCCTACCGTTATGCTAAATCCTCAATTTTTCCAAATGATCAAGGTCATACACACCTACAATCATTTGTGTTTCAACCCCATTCACAAAAACCTTCATGGTAACCATTTACAAATAACCAAGCCTACACCATTTTGTTCAAACAACAACCACCACAACAACAATAACTACCACTACCACAAGAACCTTCCCAACACTTTGAATCTCTATTTTCTTCGTATAAGAAAATAAAAGCATCTCAATGATCTTCCACCAAGACCAACAACAACCACCACCTTTCACAAATGAATAACCAAGGTCATTCCTTAACCAAAATGAGTCTTTCGACCACAACCAACCACCACAACAAGAGTATCATCACCCAAAACCATTGTTTTTTCATCCTATCCAATAAAATGAGGTTTATCCTAAACCACATTGTGGAACGTCTCAAGTTTAGAGTCTCCAAAATGAAACAAAACCGTTTCTTTTGGAAAATGTTGCTCATTAAAACCAACAAACCAAGTTTAGAGTACCAACACCACCTCAAGTTTAGAGTCTCCAAAATGAAACAAAACCGTTTCTTTTGGAAAATGTTTCCCATTTAAACCAACAAACCAAAACCCGTGTCACCCTCTCAACCTTCAAAATAAAGCCCGCTACAACCACAACCCACATTTTCTTCCTTAAACAACCTTAGCCTTGTTTTTGGAAAATGTTTCTCACAAAAGAAAATGATGATTTCCTTGTAGCTTTTTATGGTCGTAGCTTATTTGTAGCTTTTTCTTTATTTCTAGAGGTAGGATAGTGTAACCAAAATTTCTTGTCTTTGACTTTTTAAGAAGTCTAAATTTTTCATGAAATGAATTTCATTACACTACAAGGTTTTCTTTGTTTGTTGACCATTTAGGTATGATGTGTGAACTATACCTTGTTATGGTACCATACATAAATCTTGTGCTTTAGAAACTAACCTCTCTTTTTGTAGGTTCATTATCCATGTTTTCCTTCCTTGATACTCCATTTAGGGGAGTAATATTCAAGGGGGAGCATGAGTGTTGTACTATTTCACTTCACAACTCTTAGTTGTGTTTAAACATGAAATACTTTCATGACTTATCTTGTGCAACAACTAACCTTTTCTTGTAGGTTCAAAATCCATGTCTCCTCTCTTGGCACTCCATTTAGGGGGAGTATCGTCCAAGGGGGAGCAAGTGGTTACTTCCGCTTCGCTACTCTTCTTTTTGTTTCGACAAAAAGGGGGAGAATGATATAAACTTGTTTCAAATTTTTTTTTTTTTTGTATATCACATCATCTTAGCAAAAACAAGTTTTTATACCTAACTTTATAAGACTTAATACTAAAACTAGTGACTTACTTATAAATAAAGTTTATGTTTTGTCATCAACAAAAAGGGGGAGATTGTTAATACAAATATCGCCTAAAAACGTTATTTATATTTTACGATCTTTGCTAAGTTTTGTTAATGACAAAGTATGAAGTTTAGCTATAAGTAAATCATCACTTTAAGTGTTTAAGTCTTGTTTAACTAAGGTTAACATTTACTTTTAAACAAAACATTGTTTTTATTTCTTAAATTAGAAAGTGTCTTGTCACATCATATTTATTTCTTAAGTTAGTAATGTCACATCACATTTAGGGTAAGCTTTGTCCATATACATTTATGGTAAGAAAGAGTGTTTGACTAACCTTATGCTTTCTTCCAAGTCTTGTGTTTGACTAGAAGTAATGTGATGTGACCTTGTTTGGTTTGGGAGATTTATTGCAAAAACCAATTGCAACCCTGACGGTACCCTGGGGGTACACGGGCGGAACCCATCTGAGGGTTCCGCCAGATCCGCCGGACCTGCAAAATGGTTTTCTATAAATACCAAACCATTTGTTAGTTTTGAGTCACACTTTTAGGATATATATTCACATACTCTCTCAACTAACTCAGTAACCTTTTGATTTGTGATTCTCTTATGTAGCAAGGGACTTCACAAGATCATTCAAGAAGTTACAAGCTTCAACTCTAAAGTTGCAAGTCTTGGTAGCTTGGTCATGTATAAGCTTTGGTAGTTTATACTTCATGTGTGTCATGTATGTAGAAGTTATAGGTTAGTATTTTAGGCCTCAAAATACGTAGTGTGTTGGGAGTTGTTGTACCCTAGTAAAAGAACTAACGGGAGTGGTTGTACCCTTGGTAAAGAACTCGACATCTAGCTTTGTGTCGGTAAAAGTGTAAGCGACGAATGGGAGTGGTTGTACCCTTGTAAAAGAACTCGACATCTAGCTTTGTGTCGGTAAAAGTATAAGCGAAGGTTTTCTCCGCCGGTGAAAGGAGCTTGTTGATTAGTGTTTATAACTCTCGAGTTGGAAACTCGGGGCGTGGATGTAGGGCAAGGAAAAAGAGTCCTTGTAGCCGAACCACGATAAACTATCGTGTTGTGGTTTGATTGTTTCTTTCTCTATCTTTGCTTATTATATGTTGTTATTTAGTTAGAATTGTTGATCACGTATAAAGCTTTTCAAAGAACCAAAACAAGTAAAGTTGTTCCTATATCTTTAAACATAAGTAAAGCTTTTCAAAGAACTAAACAAGCAAAGTTAGGATCATTACAAGTAAAGCTTTTCAAAGTATGAAACAAGTTAAGTTAGAATTGTTATCCACATGAAAAGTCTTTTCAAAGAATCAACCATATTAAGTTGTGTTTATATCTTTAACCAAACGTCAAGATCTCAAAGGTTATTTAAGCTAATAAGAATCAAAAAAGCGGTAAACTATTCAACCCCCCTTCTAGTTTTCCACAAATACGTTTTTGACGTCTCGTTTGGTTAATAAATACTTTCCATGTAAATATGTTGAAACGGTTCTCCACGATCCTCGTTTGGTGTTTTATCGGCAAATATAGTATTTTCGTCGTAAAATGACACTTTTCATTACTTGAAAATATGACCAAAATGGTCTCGCAAAACTAGTCGCGAAATAGTGAATATTAAGAGTTAGGAAAGAAGCTTAGTAGTTTTAGGAAGACTTACACCTTATCTAAAAATTCATAGAATTGAAATTTGTCCATACGGGTTTCGATCATAAAGAAAAATAGCCGCGAAGTGAGGTATTGGGCTGTTTTGGCAGATTCTGGGCAGTTTTCGGGAAAGTTTGGAAGGCGATATGTTATTCGTTATAAATCCTTTTGAAAAACGGTTGGATGTTTTGAAAACTAGGCTGGGTGAAATAACTTTTTGTCAATTATGTAAATTTTCCAGAAATGAGTTTATCAATGAGAAAAATGGCTCTCAACCTGGTCACTTGGCGAAATGGTTAATACTTGAAAATTTTGTAAGTGTTGGGATGAAGGAAAATATTAAAATTGTCTAAAATTCAAACGCTTGTATCTTTTTCATTATAAGCTCGTTTTCTATATTATTTATATTCCCGGAATCATGGGACAACGTACTAATATATTTTTGATAAGTCGGGATGGCTAGATCAAGTTTTACACCTAAGATTTGCCCTTGAAAATCGTGGGACAGCAAGTACACTTTTCAGAAAATAGTTTTCGTCGTTAAACTTGCAAAAATTATATCTCCTTCGTTATAAACTCGTTTTAATCCGTTCTTTCGTCCACGGCTTCGTTTTTGAAAGTATTTTATAAATCTTTGGTCCAAAATTACCCACAACCAACTGATTTTCCCATGTTTTAAAAATAAGGACAATAGGTAATATATAGTTTCAAAAATCGATTTTCCTAATTTGTAATTTGTTCAAATCTTTACCAAACTACTCCAAATCAACTCCACAAGTACCCAATCCTACCATACACCTTCTTAGGGTGTCATAGGTTCCCAGTCTTCACCAAAAATGGTGGATCTCTTGAAGTTACTAATAAAAATTATAAATCTATGATTAAAGAGTATTATTGTATAAAGTGGTATATATAACATATATATTTGCATGATCTACTACTATGACTTGAAAATACATCAAATGGAAGTATGAAAAGATTAAAAAGTTTACTTGAAGCTTACTTGAAGATTTGAGGTGATTTGATGAGAAAAGTATACGAAACCTAGGTTTTTATCACAAAACCTTAACTAGGAATGAAAATGGAACTTGAATTTAGCTTGATCTTGAAAAGAATCCATGGTTTCTTCATTGTTCTTGTGTTGGTCATGGATGGTGGAGAGAAAACAAGAGATATTTGTGAAAAATAATGAAAATAATCTAGTTATAACTTTATATAGTCCAAGGGTATTTTTGTAATTTCATTGAAAGGGTATTATGGTAATTTCAAGTGTTTGACAAAATATCTAGATATTTGTTGGATGAAAGCATGTGCAAGGCTAGGATGAGTATGTGAGAAACTTGGTATTATCTTGTTTTACGGAGTCAGTTTTGGTTCCGTTAATTGCTAACTATAAATTGTTAAACCGCGAAACGTAAATCCGGGTATCGTAAAAATATGAAACTTGAATGAATGACTAAACTTGTCAAAATACTCCATAATAAAATATAAAATAAATGGTAAGTTCCATCGGGTCGGTTAAACACTGTTAAAACTGGAAACGAGGGTCAAAAACGCGCAATTCGCGTAAAACGCTGAGCTGGAAAACGTAAAATTGCAAAACTTTTAGAATTGTCATAAAATGAGAGTAAATCATATTTCTATCGTTTATAGTGTTTTTTGGACATATCGGGATGCTGGAAAGACGTTTAAACCCAAAAGTAAATCTTGGACACGGCTTCGTGATTTTTGCGGAAATGATCTGACGAGCGTCAAACTCTCGGATTATGATTAAAATAGTTTAACTTACGAGAATATGAAATAAAAATTTCAAAAATGAATAGTAACTGATGAATAGTAACTTCCGAAATAAATTATGAAATTTCGACATTTGAAAAAAGGACATGAAATTACGAGTTGTGACACTTATTTACACTTTTGGCCACTTTGTGTTAAATTGTATGTGACTAACTCCAAAAAAACAACACCCATTGTGTGACTAAATCATCACAAACGTCACATTTATTGTATATTCGTGTGGCCACATGATGGGAAATAGTCACACAAAATACACATTTACTAGAAAGAATCATCTCAAATGTCACATATATTATATATTTATGTTGCCAAAGGTTGAAAAATAGTTACTCTCAAAAAACATTCGCGTGACTATAAAGTGTTTATGGTCACTGATAATGACTAATCCAACAAAACTTGTGCCTAATTTGTCACACATATTCGGGGTTTTGGTCACTCTTTTTCGATGGAAAAGGCCACGAACTCAACAATGTGACCATATGCCACCTACGGTCACTAGTACAAAAAGTGCTATTGGTCACGCATGGTCGATTTTGAAATGTGATGAGTGTGTAAATACTCATCATTTTTACCAATTCTGAACTGCCAAAACATCCAAAAACACTCAATAATGAATCAAAATAGTGAAAATATCCCAGGAAAGTGTTTTACATGTTTCAAATGCAAAAATACCAAAAACAGATGAAAAACACATAAAGTTTGCATAATTGGCAGTTTCAGTCCCCCAACTTTTAAAAATTGTCAAATCTAGTCCCTGGAAGTTTAAAAAGCAAAGAAAAGTCAACCCAAGGCAAAGAAAAGTAAAAATTTATCAAAATAAGTCCTTGGGTGATAAAGTTTGAGAAAATTACACTTTTACCCCTAAAAATCCAAAATTGGCAAAACAGGTCCCTGGAGTTTGTGAAATTGGCAGATTTGGTCCCTGAGGTTTAAAAATAATACTTGTGGTCCTTGTGCTAATGTTTAAATGCAGGTTTGGTCCTTATGTGAATTTTGGGAAAAGTTTCATGACAGGTCCCTGAAGTTTGGGAAATTGACAGATTAAGTCCCTGGGGTTTTTAAAAGTGAAAAATTCAAAATTACACCTCACACTATTCAACTTTGGCATTTTACACCCTTTGAAGTATTTCAAGAACATGCCAAAACCCAACCCTTAACTTTCCCATAATTACACATTTAGTCCTTGTGTTAAATAAACCAACCGGATCCAATTTAAACTAAAACCAAAATCCAATTCCAATCCAAACTAAACCCAGTTACAACCACAAAGCCCACCTAAGCCCAAAACCACCCTAGCCCAGTCCACCCAAACCCTTTGACCCGAGTCAACATTGACTTCGGTCAAATACCACCAAAACTACCCCTTTTCCCTCTTCTCCCTCACCACCTCCCTCAGACCAATACCACCCTGGTTTAGCCACCACCACCCCCCACTTGCAACTCAATTATCACCACCCCACCCCCTACACCTACCCATCACCCTTTGCATTAAATGCTTCTCCCTAATTCAAGTTATCAGAATCAAATGGGAGAAACAGATTTTGGCGCCAAAACACGTGTAGGCTTGCCATTGGACCAAATTGATCAAGAAATGATGGGATTTACTCAGAAGGATGGGGGGAACCCTAATTGAAGGCTATAAATAAGAGAAGATGCAAGATGAAGCAGAGTAGTTTAATTTTAGTTTAATTGTATCGAATTTAAATTATCAAGCAAAGTAGTTTAATCTTTTTCAATTCAAGTGTTGTAATGTCCTAATTTATGTATCAGAAGTCTTTTTAAGTTATAAAATTCAAGCTTTCACTTTACATTTTGATTTTGCATTTTTGGTTTCAATCTGAGTTGGTACAGTGCTTATTGTATGGAATTATAGATTGAATCTAGGCTCACATAAGCTCCCCTAAGCTTGTTTAAGCTTTAGAGACTCCTAAAACTCAGTACTAGTAGAGAAAAAACAAAAAAATAAAAAAGGTCAACTATGGTCAACTGTTTGTATCTCTGCTATTTGTTTCAGGTTCTAAGGACATTGAGGAGCTGGATTAAGTGAAGTTGGCCTATCCAAAGATAGGCTACAAAGGAAAACCCTCTGTTCATGCTGAGGGTAACCTAGTAAGAACTTGCTCATTTCAATTCTTAGTTAAAAATTCCTAGTTTAGCTTTTTATTGATTGTGTGCTCATATGTGTTAATCCCTGTTTGTTTGAGTTATTTAAGTGTTGTTTAAATAAGTCTTAGCTTAAAATTTATAGCTTGTTGTTTAAAATAGTTAGTTACTTATAATCAAAAGTTTAACTGTGTCATTAGTTTTTGTGTTAAGTTTGTATGAAGTAATCTGATAATCTGGATCTCAAGTACTCAAAACCAGTTACATTAATCATATTTTGTTGTTTGGAGGTAAGTTTGTATCCCCTAGTGACCAATTGTCTTGAAAAGTTTAAATCAGTCAAACAATAGGGGTGTTTGGATCAAGCTGTTTATCTGTGATAACCTGAGTTTGAGTTGTTGTTTTTGCTTACTATATGTCATACTAGGTTTTACTTGGTCAGAAAAATCATTTAAACCTGTATTTTTTCATTAGAAAGTCAAAATGACCTTTGAATCTTGCTTATGTGTCCACTGTTAGGTTAATTGATTAGATAATCACCACTTAGTGTGTATTAGTTGTTGTTATAACTTAATTTAGCTTTCTTTTAGTTTATCATAACATTATCAGCTTATTAGAAGCAATCTAATCTCATAAAAGTCAAACTAGTAAAATTTCACTCAAAGTCAAAATACTTGTTCTCAGATTTCATCAAATTTGCTTGTTCATTTCTGATTTTTGTGATTTATTTGGGATTGTGAGAATTGGAGGTTTGGTTTTCTACCAGCTCAACTTTGAGAATATGCCTTCATTCCATTTTTAGAAAATTTAACTTGGGCCTTACAGACTCTCAAAGTGACCTGCAGGGCAAGCTTGTGCCCTGCTCACCCAGTCACCACCTCACCACCATCACTTGGGTGGTGTTTTGTGACCACCTCAGTGGACCCCAGACCCCATAGATAGGTTTTTCCAACCCCCTCCTAGTAGACTCCTAGGTTTGACCAGTGGTTTGACCTTAGGACTAGTGGACCCCACCTGCATTTGCTCACCAAGTTTGTCCCTAATCTGAGTAAACTGTGGAGTTGCTAAGTGCTTATTTCAGCTTAAATTGCTTATTTGTGATTTAGCATTGTAATTTCTGGCTTATTTGTGTTTGTTTAACTTGTTGGTATCTGTTTTCACCATTGTGGACCCCACCCAAGGCCATTTGACCCAGATTGACCAAACAGTCAACCAAAGTCAACTGTTTAAGACAAGGGGGTGTCACAGCTTATTTATAAGCTATTTCAAAAAGTGTTTTCATTAAAGTTTGTCAATTTAAGGTGTTTAGTAGATCTGTAAAAGAAAAATCCAAAAAAATCCAAGTTAAAACAAGTGATAGTTTCTATTTAATTCCATTTAAGTTTAATTTTCATTTTTAGATTTTAATTAAGTAACTAGTGTTTTTATATTTTTATTAAATACCTTATATAATAAAGTAATTTTGATAATTTTTTCAGATTTTTATTTTGTCATTTAGTGTTAATTAGATTTAATTTTAATTTTCTTTATTATTAATTAATATCAAATATTAAATAGCTTAATTAGTTTTTATAAGGTCAAATCTAGTTTTTATAATTTTTTTAATTCTAATATAATATAATAAGTTTTTAGAAAATAAATTTTGAAATTCTACTGTTCATTTTCTATTTTCCTTATTTTATTTGTTTAAAATAGATTTAAGTTAATTAATAGATAAATAATTAATTGTTTAATCTTAAAACATAATTTTAGAGTTTTTATAATTTTGTAGGATTCCAGTGATGGTTAAGTAATTTTATAAATTTTATCTTAATTTTCTAAGTTAATTTAGTATTAATATAAATTAAAAGTAGTTTAATTAGTTAAATTAAGTTAAATAGTTTTTAATTAATAACAAAACCACAAAAAGACAAAAATATTATTTTTAATTTTTTATACTTTCTTCAAGTTCTAATTTAGGTTTAGAAAATAATTTGGATAATTTTTAGCTTAACTTAAATCATTTGTCATTTTTAGTTTATTTAAATTAGGTTTTAATTTAGATTTAAAATAGTTTAATTAATTAAATAATAGTTTAATATTATTTTAATCACTTTTATAATTTCTTTTTCATTTTTAATTTTTAAGTTTTGAAAAGTGTCAAAAGCACCCCCTGTAGTTTGTTAAATTCCAAAAACCCACTTTTCCAGTCCGATACGTGATCTTAATTGTGAATTTGTGCATATATCTGATATCTGATTATTGTGAATATTATATCTGTTTGCCAATACCAAAATAACAGTAGCAAAATCAATTCCATATCATCTGGGCTACTGTCCTCAGTCCCACTCACTCATAAACGATTCCTAAAGCACCATTTCAATCTCGCTGGGACTTTAACGACCCGGGAAAACACTATACTATCACCGGAGTATTGATTCTAGGCTGTCTTTGACTTGTTGACCTTGGTCAATAATAATCTGACGGTTCAGGCTATACCAAAATTTGGCGCCGCTGCCGGGGAGGTTGTTGCGTGTTTTATAAAATCGTTTTAAGTTTAGTGGTTTTCAAAACCCTCCCTGTAAAAAGTTTTTGTAAAAACATAATCATATCAAGAAAACGTTCATTAACACTTCTCCTGAAGTGTTGAAAACACCAAAAAAATTAAAAACAATCAAAAACAAACTGTGAAGTTAAATTACTTCGTGTTCTTTAAGATTACAACCTGAAACAGTTGGTTTAAGGTAAGTTCTGACATTAAATTGCGAACTGAAGAGGAAACCTATTTACTTCCTCCCGCCAGCCTGCGAGTAATCTTAAAGGGACGATTTCGGTTAACGAATCAGTTCCAAAAATATTTCCCAAGTTTTCTGCACACACACCCATAAGCCTAAAACAGTTTTTTTTCAAATCAATTAATAAACCCATAATAAGTTCCCAAACTTAAGATTAAAACTTGCCTTTGTATCCCTGTGAGTAGTGTACCTTTTTCAAAGAAGCTGCTCACTTGTGATTATTGGTTTAAGTTCACTGTAGTTTTGCCTCGAACTTGTGTTGAAAAATTGTTTTTAGTGCATGCGCACTCGGTCTCAAGCAAAGAATAAAAAACAGAAAGACGTACCCGAGCTACGTTCTAATACAGAAACCGAAATGGCCGCTGGGCCACCACCACCATTACCACCCCCTGACCCTAATAGGGATGAGCCAGCTCCCGATCTCTGAACTATGGAGGAGCTGTGCCAACCTACCATGCAAGGGCGGGGTGGGCCTATTGCACCAATCACTATTGGGGCCGCGGACTTTGGCCTCAAGCACCACATGATCCAACAAGTCCAGAATTCGTGTCAATTTCACGGATTACCGGGTGACGATGCTAACAAGCATCTTGACAAATATCTTACGGTCACCCAAAGCATGAAACAGCATGGTGTCACCGATGATGCCCTTCGGCTGTACCTCTTCCCCTATTCTCTCACTCATCATGCCACTGCATGGTTTGACCGACTTCCAAGGAATTCTATTCGTACCTTTGATGACATGGTAACCAAGTTTCTAGCAAAATATTTTCCACCTTCCATGGTTACCAAGTTACGAAATGATATCAGCAACTTCCGGCAACGTCCCGATGAGTCTCTTTTTGAGGCTTGGGAACGTTATAAGCTAGCTATTGATCGGTGCCCTAACCACAATATGTTGCAAGTTACCATCATAGATACCTTCTATAATGGTCTGACATTGAGGCACCGAGACATTCTCAATGCTGCTGCTGGTGGGACCTTTATGAAAAGGCGTCCCGAGGAGTGCTATGACTTAATCGAGAACATGACTGCCCATCATAACTTTTGGGATTCCTCTGCGGAGAGGGATGCGTCATGTAATTCAGTTACTCCCTCATCATCGTCTCCTGAAATAATTACTCTTACCAAAAAGATGGATGATATTTCTACGGCTGTGTTGAGAATGAACCAAACGATACAACATCAGGTTCAAAATCAACAAGTGAAAGCCGTGGCCCGAAGTTGTGAAACTTGTGGGGGCACACATCTGTATTCCGAGTGTCCAGCTACTGCTGAATTTTCTCAAGAGAACGTTTATGCTGCTAACGGTTCCTACAACACGGGGGGTAATTCTTACCAACCGCAAGGGGACCGTAATCTCTTAAGCTATCGTTCCAACAATTTTCTCGGACCTCCCGGTTTTAACCAAAATCAAAACAGTAACACGAATCAGAATTTCAACCAAGGTCAAAGCTCAAATTTCCAAAACCCGAACCAAAATCAAGGCCAGTTTAATCAAAACAATTTTCAAAATGGCAATCAAAACCAAGGTTTTCAAGGAAATTTTCAAAGAAACCAGAATCAAGGGAATTACAATCAGGGTAATTTCAATCAGAGAAACACTTTTCAGGGTAACAACAATCAAAATCAAGGGAATTTTCAAAACAACCGTGTTCAAAATCCCCCTGTTCAAAATCAAAACGTTGTTCCACCCTCGTCTTCCTCCGATGCTGAAATTAAACAATTCATGAAAGCACAAGAGGAAACGAATCGGTTATTGATCAAGACGATCTATGATCTTCAGAAGTCTTTAAATGATCGACCCTCGGGCCCGGGTACATTACCGAGCAACACGATCGCTAACCCGAGGGGCGATGTCAAAGCGATCACCACCCGAAGTGGGACATCTTACAATGGACCCTCGATTCCTTCTACCTCTTCTTCTCCTCCTAAGGTAGCGGAACGTGAACCTGAGGTTACTACGGACACGGTACTTCCTACTAATAACGGAGGTATCAACAACGTCCACCCTCAAGTTGTCCCGGTCCCGGCTCGTAAGCCGAAAGTTGTATTTGATCCTCCTGTGAGTCCTGATGAAATTCCAAAGAATGATCCTAAGCCTTCAATTCCATATCCTTCACGTGTGTATGATCAAAAGAACCGCGAAAGAGCTAATCATCAGATGGAAAAATTTTATCAAATTTTCCAAGAATTACACTTCGATATTAGCTTCGCGGACGCTCTTCTTCTCATGCCTAAGTTTGCTTCGACAATCAAAAATCTGATAAGCAACAAAGAAAAACTCTGTGAGATGGCAAAAACTTCACTCAATGAGCATTGCTCAGCAGTGCTCTTGAAAAAGCTTCCCGAAAAGCTTAGAGATCCCAGGAAATTTCTCATTCCATGTATTTACCCGGGGATGGTTGAATGCTTTGCCTTGGCCGATCTTGGCGCAAGCATTAACCTGATGCCTTACTCAGTTTGGAAAAGACTTTCTCTACCTACTCTCACTCCGACCTGCATGACACTCGAGCTTGCAGATCGTACCATATCCCGTCCTCTCGGCATTGCCGAAGATATCTTCGTGAAAGTAGGAAAGTTCCATTTTCTGGCAGATTTCGTGATTGTTGATTTCGATGCTGACCCACGAGTCCCTCTCATTCTCGGGAGAGGATTCTTAAGAACGGGTCGTGCTTTAATCGATGTATTCGAAGAAGAAATCACTCTACGTGTTGGTGGCGAAGCCATCACATTCAATCTTGATCAGACTTCAAGATACTCCTCCAACTATGACGCTGAAACGGTTAACCGAATTGATGTCATCGATGTTGCGTCTGAGGAGTATTCTCAAGAGGTCCTCGGTTTCTCATCCAGTGGTAGTCTTTCTACTGACCCGATCATTTCCGACTCTTCCCCTTCCCTCACTCCGTTTGAGGGAAGTGACTTCCTTTTGGAAGAGCTCGAGGCTTTTCTTGCTCAAGATAGCTCAATTCCCGATGGAGTTGATGAAAACTATCTTGACCCGGAGGGGGACATTCTTCTCCTTGAAAGATTGTTAAATGACGATCCTTCACCCTCTCCGTCTCCACAAATACTTCATAAAGCGGAAGTCAAAAATGTTGAAATAACTGAAGACTTTCCCGAGGTTGAGCTCAAGGACTTGCCTCCTCATCTAGAATATGCATTTCTGGAGGGTAATAATAAATTACCCGTCATTATTGCCAAAGACTTAAAAGATGAGGAAAAGGCTGCACTCCTAAAGGTTCTTAAGTCAAACAAGCAAGCAATTGCTTGGAAACTCTCCGACATTAAGGGCATAAGCCCGAACTTTTGTACTCATAAAATCTTAATGGAGGATGACTTTAAACCAGCTGTGCAACATCAGAGAAGGGTAAATCCAAAAATCCACGAAGTTATCAAACAAGAAGTTCTTAAACTTCTTGATGCGGGATTGATTTACCCTATATCTGACAGTCCTTGGGTTAGCCCAATTCATTGTGTTCCCAAAAAGGGTGGCATTACCGTTGTCACCAACGAGGATAACGAGTTGATTCCAACTCGTTTGGTCACGGGTTGGCGTGTTTGTATTGACTATCGAAAGTTAAATGAAGCCACCCGTAAAGACCATTTTCCTCTCCCTTTTATGGACCAAATGCTCGAAAGACTTGCGGGGAATGAATACTACTGCTTCCTCGATGGCTTCTCGGGTTACTTCCAAATCCCCATTGATCCCCAGGATCAAGAGAAGACTACCTTCACATGCCCCTACGGAACTTTTTCTTACAGACGTATGCCTTTCGGCTTATGTAATGCACCAGGCACGTTCCAGAGGTGCATGATGTCTATTTTTTCCGACATGATCGGGAAAACTATGGAGGTATTCATGGATGACTTTTCCGTCATCGGGGATTCATTTCAAACTTGCCTCTCCCACTTGGAACAGATGCTTAAACGTTGCAAAGAAACGAATCTAAGTCTCAACTGGGAGAAGAGCCACTTTATGGTCAAGGAGGGCATTGTCCTCGGCCATAAAATTTCAAAAAACGGGATCGAGGTTGACAGAGCTAAAATCGATGTCATTGCCAAATTACCTCATCCCACCACCGTAAAAGGTGTTCGGAGCTTTTTGGGTCATGCCGGCTTCTACCGTAGGTTTATCCAAGATTTTTCTAAGATTGCCCGGCCTATGACCCATCTCCTCGAGAAGGATGCTCCTTTCATCTTCTCTCCTGAGTGCATCGAAGCTTTTGAAACATTAAAGAAAAAGCTTACCGAGGCACCGATTCTTGTTGCCCCCGATTGGGACCAACCCTTTGAGCTTATGTGCGATGCTAGTGATTTTGCCATAGGTGCGATCTTGGGGCAACGAAAAGCAAAATACTTTCAGCCCATACACTACGCAAGCAAAACTATGACTGAGGCTCAAGGTCATTACACCACCACTGAAAAAGAACTCCTAGCTGTGGTGTACGCCTTCGAGAAATTCCTGTCATACCTAATCTTGACTAAATGCGTAGTGTACACAGATCACTCGGCTTTGAAATACCTATTTGCAAAACATGATGCAAAGCCGAGGCTTCTTCGTTGGGTTCTCCTCCTTCAGGAATTTGATATCATTATCCGTGACAAAAAAGGAGCCGAGAACCTTGCTGCTGATCATCTCTCACGATTAGAGAACCCTCATCAAGATGTGTCCGAGAAAAAGGAAATAAATGAAACATTTCCTCTCGAGACACTCAATGCGGTTGCTTTTCGTGGTGACTCTACTACCCCATGGTTTGCCGACTTTGCAAATTACCATGCGGGTAACTTCATAGTGAAGGGGTTAACGTCCCAACAAAAGAAAAAATTCTTCAAAGACGTTAAACATTACTTCTGGGACGACCCCTTCCTCTTCAAAATCTGTGCCGATCAAGTCATCAGGCGATGTGTATACGGACAGGAAGCCACTGATATTCTCAAGGCTTGCCATGCTGGACCCACCAGGGGCCACCATAGTCCTAACTACACCGCCAAAAAGGTGTTTGATTCCGGTTTCTATTGGCCCACAATCTATAAGGATGCCCACGAATTAGTCAAAGCCTGTGATGCTTGTCAGCGTCACGGGAATATTTCACAAAAGAACGAAATGCCACAAAATGCTATTCAAGTTTGTGAAATCTTTGACGTCTGGGGCATTGACTTTATGGGGCCATTCCCATCTTCTCATGGAAACAAATACATACTCGTGGCTGTTGACTACTTGTCAAAATGGGTTGAGGCTAAGGCCTTACCCACTAATGATGCCCGAGTTGTGGTGAAATTCTTGAAATCCCTCTTTGCTCGTTTTGGAACCCCACGTGCCATCATTAGTGATCGCGGTACTCACTTTTGCAATGATCAATTTGCAAAAGTCATGCTTAAATACGGTGTTACTCATCGTCTTTCTACCGCATATCACCCCCAAACAAGTGGGCAAGTGGAGGTTTCCAACCGTGGTATTAAACGGATTCTTGAGAGGACAGTAGGTGAAAACCGTGCTTCCTGGTCGGATAAACTAGATGATGCACTCTGGGCCTTCCGTACAGCTTACAAAACACCCATTGGGTGCACTCCATACAAGCTTGTATACGGGAAGGCGTGTCATTTACCGATCGAGCTCGAGCACAAAGCCTACTGGGCCTTGAAACATGCTAACTACGACCTTCATAAAGCGGGTGATCACCGTAAAGTTCAAATCAATGAATTAAACGAACTTCGTGATCAGGCCTACGAGAACTCTTTGATCTACAAAGAAAAGACAAAGAAGATTCACGACTCTAAGATTAAGAACCGAGTTTTCAATGTCGGTGACAGAGTCCTTCTTTTCAATTCAAGATTAAAGATCTTCTCGGGGAAATTAAAAACCCGATGGACTGGACCATTCACCATTGCTAAAGTTTACCCATACGGGACTGTTGAGTTATCTCAACCCGAAGGTCCCAACTTCAAAGTGAATGGTCACAGATTGAAACATTATTTTGGAGAGGACACACCACCCATGGTTGTCCCGGATCTCCAAACTTTCCCCATGGACCAATGAATTCGGGGATTGAGTCAAGCTAGTGACTCGGTGAACAAAAATTAGCAGCATATATGGGTTTTCACCCGTATTTCTGACTTCTTTCTACTTTCTACCACCCTAGTGTGGGGGAGTGGCCATCCCCCACCGTTTCAAAAGTAAATATTTTTCAAAATTCAATAAACATGTTTTGTATGTATATTATGTCATTCAAATCCCGGGCTGTCAAGGCAAATTTACTACAGTTAATCATTCACAAGTGATTAGCTAGCGTGGTAAACTTGACACAAGCCTGGGAAGTGTATGTATATTATTATTCATCTTCCAGGCTGTCAGGACAGATTTATTACAGTTAATCATTCACAAGTGATTAGCTAGCGTGGTAAACCTGACGCAAACCTGGAAGGTGTATGTATATTATAAACTTTATCATTCAACTCCCGGGCTGTTAGGGCAAATTTATTACAGTTAATCATTCACAAGTGATTAGCTAGCGTGGTAAACCTAACACAAGCCTGGGAGGTAGTGAGCCAAAAAAAAAAAAAAAAAAAAAAAAAAAAAAAAAAAAAAAAAAAAAAAAATTGTATGTACAGATAAAATAAAGTGAAAAATAGAAATTTCCACAGTTAGAATCGAATATTAGCTTTTCCATTCAGAGATTCGGCATAATAGCCGGGACTTTGAATATTGAGGACAATATTCAGTTCTAGTGTGGGGGGGGGGGGGGGGGGGGGAAATTCTTACGAATTTTATCACAAAACTTTCCAAGTACCCCCATTTTAGGCCAAAATTTTTCAAAATTTTTCACTTTATTCCAAAGTTTTTGTGGTTATCAGTCCGCCAAAGTCTAAATGACAAAGGGATTGGCTAGTCCAGGAGCAAACGGCTATTGGTAAAGACATCTCAAATCCGTTGATGGCTGGCAGTTTGCCAAAAATTGCATGGTTCCTCAGCTCCCCCGTATCCTCATAAGCAAATGAGTTGGCTAGCCCACAAGATTATGGCTTGTGGTAAAGGCAGTGGAAAATCCATAATTAGTATTCAGCTCACCAAGATGTTGACTTAGTCCATCAAGATGCTGGCTAGTCCAGAAGCAAACGGCTTTTGGTAAAGACTAATCAAATCTGTTGACAGCTGGTGGTTTGCTCAAAATCACACGGTTATCAGGTGTGCCACAGTTCTTACACCTGGCTACTCCAGAAGTGATGGCTTTTGGTAAAGAGTTTCAAATCCATTAAGTTTTTCTCAAAAGATTGCTAGGGACTAGCAATGTTTTAGTGTGGGGGATTGATGAGTGTGTAAATACTCATCATTTTTACCAATTCTGAACTGCCAAAACATCCAAAAACACTCAATAATGAATCAAAATAGTGAAAATATCCCAGGAAAGTGTTTTACATGTTTCAAATGCAAAAATACCAAAAACATATGAAAAACACATAAAGTTTGCATAATTGGCAGTTTCAGTCCCCCAACTTTTAAAAATTGTCAAATCTAGTCCCTGGAAGTTTAAAAAGCAAAGAAAAGTCAACCCAAGGCAAAGAAAAGTAAAAATTTATCAAAATAAGTCCTTGGGTGATAAAGTTTGAGAAAATTACACTTTTACCCCTAAAAATCCAAAATTGGCAAAACAGGTCCCTGGAGTTTGTGAAATTGGCAGATTTGGTCCCTGAGGTTTAAAAATAATACTTGTGGTCCTTGTGCTAATGTTTAAATGCGGGTTTGGTCCTTATGTGAATTTTGGGAAAAGTTTCATGACAGGTCCCTGAAGTTTGGGAAATTGACAGATTTAGTCCCTGGGGTTTTTAAAAGTGAAAAATTCAAAATTACACCTCACACTATTCAACTTTGGCATTTTACACCCTTTGAAGTATTTCAAGAACATGCCAAAACCCAACCCTTAACTTTCCCATAATTACACATTTAGTCCTTGTGTTAAATAAACCAACCGGATCCAATTTAAACTAAAACCAAAATCCAATTCCAATCCAAACTAAACCCAGTTACAACCACAAAGCCCACCTAAGCCCAAAACCACCCTAGCCCAGTCCACCCAAACCCTTTGACCCGAGTCAACATTGACTTCGGTCAAATACCACCAAAACTACCCCTTTTCCCTCTTCTCCCTCACCACCTCCCTCAGACCAATACCACCCTGGTTTAGCCACCACCACCCCCACTTGCAACTCAATTATCACCACCCCACCCCCCTACACCTACCCATCACCCTTTGCATTAAATGCTTCTCCCTAATTCAAGTTATCAGAATCAAATGGGAGAAACAGATTTTGGCGCCAAAACACGTGTAGGCTTGCCATTGGACCAAATTGATCAAGAAATGATGGGATTTACTCAGAAGGATGGGGGGAACCCTAATTGAAGGCTATAAATAAGAGAAGATGCAAGATGAAGCAGAGTAGTTTAATTTTAGTTTAATTGTATCGAATTTAAATTATCAAGCAAAGTAGTTTAATCTTTTTCAATTCAAGTGTTGTAATGTCCTAATTTATGTATCAGAAGTCTTTTTAAGTTATAAAATTCAAGCTTTCACTTTACATTTTGATTTTGCATTTTTGGTTTCAATCTGAGTTGGTACAGTGCTTATTGTATGGAATTATAGATTGAATCTAGGCTCACATAAGCTCCCCTAAGCTTGTTTAAGCTTTAGAGACTCCTAAAACTCAGTACTAGTAGAGAAAAAACAAAAAAATAAAAAAGGTCAACTATGGTCAACTGTTTGTATCTCTGCTATTTGTTTCAGGTTCTAAGCACATTGATGAGCTGGATTAAGTGAAGTTGGCCTATCCAAAGATAGGCTACAAAGGAAAACCCTCTGTTCATGCTGAGGGTAACCTAGTAAGAACTTGCTCATTTCAATTCTTAGTTAAAAATTCCTAGTTTAGCTTTTTATTGATTGTGTGCTCATATGTGTTAATCCCTGTTTGTTTGAGTTATTTAAGTGTTGTTTAAATAAGTCTTAGCTTAAAATTTATAGCTTGTTGTTTAAAATAGTTAGTTACTTATAATCAAAAGTTTAACTGTGTCATTAGTTTTTGTGTTAAGTTTGTATGAAGTAATCTGATAATCTGGATCTCAAGTACTCAAAACCAGTTACATTAATCATATTTTGTTGTTTGGAGGTAAGTTTGTATCCCCTAGTGACCAATTGTCTTGAAAAGTTTAAATCAGTCAAACAATAGGGGTGTTTGGATCAAGCTGTTTATCTGTGATAACCTGAGTTTGAGTTGTTGTTTTTGCTTACTATATGTCATACTAGGTTTTACTTGGTCAGAAAAATCATTTAAACCTGTATTTTTTCATTAGAAAGTCAAAATGACCTTTGAATCTTGCTTATGTGTCCACTGTTAGGTTAATTGATTAGATAATCACCACTTAGTGTGTATTAGTTGTTGTTATAACTTAATTTAGCTTTCTTTTAGTTTATCATAACATTATCAGCTTATTAGAAGCAATCTAATCTCATAAAAGTCAAACTAGTAAAATTTCACTCAAAGTCAAAATACTTGTTCTCAGATTTCATCAAATTTGCTTGTTCATTTCTGATTTTTGTGATTTATTTGGGATTGTGAGAATTGGAGGTTTGGTTTTCTACCAGCTCAACTTTGAGAATATGCCTTCATTCCATTTTTAGAAAATTTAACTTGGGCCTTACAGACTCTCAAAGTGACCTGCAGGGCAAGCTTGTGCCCTGCTCACCCAGTCACCACCTCACCACCATCACTTGGGTGGTGTTTTGTGACCACCTCAGTGGACCCCAGACCCCATAGATAGGTTTTTCCAACCCCCCTCCTAGTAGACTCCTAGGTTTGACCAGTGGTTTGACCTTAGGACTAGTGGACCCCACCTGCATTTGCTCACCAAGTTTGTCCCTAATCTGAGTAAACTATGGAGTTGCTAAGTGTTTATTTCAGCTTAAATTGCTTATTTGTGATTTAGCATTGTAATTTCTGGCTTATTTGTGTTTGTTTAACTTGTTGGTATCTGTTTTCACCATTGTGGACCCCACCCAAGGCCATTTGACCCAGATTGACCAAACAGTCAACCAAAGTCAACTGTTTAAGACAAGGGGGTGTCACAGCTTATTTATAAGCTATTTCAAAAAGTGTTTTCATTAAAGTTTGTCAATTTAAGGTGTTTAGTAGATCTGTAAAAGAAAAATCCAAAAAAATCCAAGTTAAAACAAGTGATAGTTTCTATTTAATTCCATTTAAGTTTAATTTTCATTTTTAGATTTTAATTAAGTAACTAGTGTTTTTATATTTTTATTAAATACCTTATATAATAAAGTAATTTTGATAATTTTTTCAGATTTTTATTTTGTCATTTAGTGTTAATTAGATTTAATTTTAATTTTCTTTATTATTAATTAATATCAAATATTAAATAGCTTAATTAGTTTTTATAAGGTCAAATCTAGTTTTTATAATTTTTATAATTCTAATATAATATAATAAGTTTTTAGAAAATAAATTTTGAAATTCTACTGTTCATTTTCTATTTTCCTTATTTTATTTGTTTAAAATAGATTTAAGTTAATTAATAGATAAATAATTAATTGTTTAATCTTAAAACATAATTTTAGAGTTTTTATAATTTTGTAGGATTCCAGTGATGGTTAAGTAATTTTATAAAATTTTATCTTAATTTTCTAAGTTAATTTAGTATTAATATAAATTAAAAGTAGTTTAATTAGTTAAATTAAGTTAAATAGTTTTTAATTAATAACAAAACCACAAAAAGATAAAAATATTATTTTTAATTTTTTATACTTTCTTCAAGTTCTAATTTAGGTTTAGAAAATAATTTGGATAATTTTTAGCTTAACTTAAATCATTTGTCATTTTTAGTTTATTTAAATTAGGTTTTAATTTAGATTTAAAATAGTTTAATTAATTAAGTAATAGTTTAATATTATTTTAATCACTTTTATAATTTCTTTTTCATTTTTAATTTTTAAGTTTTGAAAAGTGTCAAAAGCACCCCCTGTAGTTTGTTAAATTCCAAAAACCCACTTTTCCAGTCCGATACGTGATCTTAATTGTGAATTTGTGCATATATCTGATATCTGATTATTGTGAATATTATATCTGTTTGCCAATACCAAAATAACAGTAGCAAAATCAATTCCATATCATCTGGGCTACTGTCCTCAGTCCCACTCACTCATAAACGATTCCTAAAGCACCATTTCAATCTCGCTGGGACTTTAACGACCCGGGAAAACACTATACTATCACCGGAGTATTGATTCTAGGCTGTCTTTGACTTGTTGACCTTGGTCAATAATAATCTGACGGTTCAGGCTATACCAAAATTTGGCGCCGCTGCCGGGGAGGTTGTTGCGTGTTTTATAAAATCGTTTTAAGTTTAGTGGTTTTCAAAACCCTCCCTGTAAAAAGTTTTTGTAAAAACATAATCATATCAAGAAAACGTTCATTAACACTTCTCCTGAAGTGTTGAAAACACCAAAAAAATTAAAAACAATCAAAAACAAACTGTGAAGTTAAATTACTTCGTGTTCTTTAAGATTACAACCTGAAACAGTTGGTTTAAGGTAAGTTCTGACATTAAATTGCGAACTGAAGAGGAAACCTATTTACTTCCTCCCGCCAGCCTGCGAGTAATCTTAAAGGGACGATTTCGGTTAACGAATCAGTTCCAAAAATATTTCCCAAGTTTTCTGCACACACACCCATAAGCCTAAAACAGTTTTTTTTCAAATCAATTAATAAACCCATAATAAGTTCCCAAACTTAAGATTAAAACTTGCCTTTGTATCCCTGTGAGTAGTGTACCTTTTTCAAAGAAGCTGCTCACTTGTGATTATTGGTTTAAGTTCACTGTAGTTTTGCCTCGAACTTGTGTTGAAAAATTGTTTTTAGTGCATGCGCACTCGGTCTCAAGCAAAGAATAAAAAACAGAAAGACGTACCCGAGCTACGTTCTAATACAGAAACCGAAATGGCCGCTGGGCCACCACCACCATTACCACCCCCTGACCCTAATAGGGATGAGCCAGCTCCCGATCTCCGAACTATGGAGGAGCTGTGCCAACCTACCATGCAAGGGCGGGGTGGGCCTATTGCACCAATCACTATTGGGGCCGCGGACTTTGGCCTCAAGCACCACATGATCCAACAAGTCCAGAATTCGTGTCAATTTCACGGATTACCGGGTGACGATGCTAACAAGCATCTTGACAAATATCTTACGGTCACCCAAAGCATGAAACAGCATGGTGTCACCGATGATGCCCTTCGGCTGTACCTCTTCCCCTATTCTCTCACTCATCATGCCACTGCATGGTTTGACCGACTTCCAAGGAATTCTATTCGTACCTTTGATGACATGGTAACCAAGTTTCTAGCAAAATATTTTCCACCTTCCATGGTTACCAAGTTACGAAATGATATCAGCAACTTCCGGCAACGTCCCGATGAGTCTCTTTTTGAGGCTTGGGAACGTTATAAGCTAGCTATTGATCGGTGCCCTAACCACAATATGTTGCAAGTTACCATCATAGATACCTTCTATAATGATCTGACATTGAGGCACCGAGACATTCTCAATGCTGCTGCTGGTGGGACCTTTATGAAAAGGCGTCCCGAGGAGTGCTATGACTTAATCGAGAACATGACTGCCCATCATAACTTTTAGGATTCCTCTGCGGAGAGGGATGCGTCATGTAATTCAGTTACTCCCTCATCATCGTCTCCTGAAATAATTGCTCTTACCAAAAAGATGGATGATATTTCTACGGCTGTGTTGAGAATGAACCAAACGATACAACATCAGGTTCAAAATCAACAAGTGAAAGCCGTGGCCCGAAGTTGTGAAACTTGTGGGGGCACACATCTGTATTCCGAGTGTCCAGCTACTGCTGAATTTTCTCAAGAGAACGTTTATGCTGCTAACGGTTCCTACAACACGGGGGGTAATTCTTACCAACCGCAAGGGGACCGTAATCTCTTAAGCTATCGTTCCAACAATTTTCTCGGACCTCCCGGTTTTAACCAAAATCAAAACCGTAACACGAATCAGAATTTCAACCAAGGTCAAAGCTCAAATTTCCAAAACCCGAACCAAAATCAAGGCCAGTTTAATCAAAACAATTTTCAAAATGGCAATCAAAACCAAGGTTTTCAAGGAAATTTTCAAAGAAACCAGAATCAAGGGAATTACAATCAGGGTAATTTCAATCAGAGAAACACTTTTCAGGGTAACAACAATCAAAATCAAGGGAATTTTCAAAACAACCGTGTTCAAAATCCCCCTGTTCAAAATCAAAACGTTGTTCCACCCTCGTCTTCCTCCGATGCTGAAATTAAACAATTCATGAAAGCACAAGAGGAAACGAATCGGTTATTGATCAAGACGATCTATGATCTTCAGAAGTCTTTAAATGATCGACCCTCGGGCCCGGGTACATTACCGAGCAACACGATCGCTAACCCGAGGGGCGATGTCAAAGCGATCACCACCCGAAGTGGGACATCTTACAATGGACCCTCGATTCCTTCTACCTCTTCTTCTCCTCCTAAGGTAGCGGAACGTGAACCTGAGGTTACTACGGACACGGTACTTCCTACTAATAACGGAGGTATCAACAACGTCCACCCTCAAGTTGTCCCGGTCCCGGCTCGTAAGCCGAAAGTTGTATTTGATCCTCCTGTGAGTCCTGATGAAATTCCAAAGAATGATCCTAAGCCTTCAATTCCATATCCTTCACGTGTGTATGATCAAAAGAACCGCGAAAGAGCTAATCATCAGATGGAAAAATTTTATCAAATTTTCCAAGAATTACACTTCGATATTAGCTTCGCGGACGTTCTTCTTCTCATGCCTAAGTTTGCTTCGACAATCAAAAATCTGATAAGCAACAAAGAAAAACTCTGTGAGATGGCAAAAACTTCACTCAATGAGCATTGCTCAGCAGTGCTCTTGAAAAAGCTTCCCGAAAAGCTTGGAGATCCCGGGAAATTTCTCATTCCATGTATTTTCCCGGGGATGGTTGAATGCTTTGCCTTGGCCGATCTTGGCGCAAGCATTAACCTGATGCCTTACTCAGTTTGGAAAAGACTTTCTCTACCTACTCTCACTCCGACCTGCATGACACTCGAGCTTGCAGATCGTACCATATCCCGTCCTCTCGGCATTGCCGAAGATATCTTCGTGAAAGTAGGAAAGTTCCATTTTCCGGCAGATTTCGTGATTGTTGATTTCGATGCTGACCCACGAGTCCCTCTCATTCTCGGGAGAGGATTCTTAAGAACGGGTCGTGCTTTAATCGATGTATTCGAAGAAGAAATCACTCTACGTGTTGGTGGCGAAGCCATCACATTCAATCTTGATCAGACTTCAAGATACTCCTCCAACTATGACGCTGAAACGGTTAACCGAATTGATGTCATCGATGTTGCGTCTGAGGAGTATTCTCAAGAGGTCCTCGGTTTCTCATCCAGTGGCAGTCTTTCTACTGACCCGATCATTTCCGACTCTTCCCCTTCCCTCACTCCGTTTGAGGGAAGTGACTTCCTTTTGGAAGAGCTCGAGGCTTTTCTTGCTCAAGATAGCTCAATTCCCGATGGAGTTGATGAAAACTATCTTGACCCGGAGGGGGACATTCTTCTCCTTGAAAGATTGTTAAATGACGATCCTTCACCCTCTCCGTCTCCACAAATACTTCATAAAGCGGAAGTCAAAAATGTTGAAATAACTGAAGACTTTCCCGAGGTTGAGCTCAAGGACTTGCCTCCTCATCTAGAATATGCATTTCTGGAGGGTAATAATAAATTACCCGTCATTATTGCCAAAGACTTAAAAGATGAGGAAAAGGCTGAACTCCTAAAGGTTCTTAAGTCAAACAAGCAAGCAATTGCTTGGAAACTCTCCGACATTAAGGGCATAAGCCCGAACTTTTGTACTCATAAAATCTTAATGGAGGATGACTTTAAACCAGCTGTGCAACATCAGAGAAGGGTAAATCCAAAAATCCACGAAGTTATCAAACAAGAAGTTCTTAAACTTCTTGATGCGGGATTGATTTACCCTATATCTGACAGTCCTTGGGTTAGCCCAATTCATTGTGTTCCCAAAAAGGGTGGCATTACCGTTGTCACCAACGAGGATAACGAGTTGATTCCAACTCGTTTGGTCACGGGTTGGCGTGTTTGTATTGACTATCGAAAGTTAAATGAAGCCACCCGTAAAGACCATTTTCCTCTCCCTTTTATGGACCAAATGCTCGAAAGACTTGCGGGGAATGAATACTACTGCTTCCTCGATGGCTTCTCGGGTTACTTCCAAATCCCCATTGATCCCCAGGATCAAGAGAAGACTACCTTCACATGCCCCTACGGAACTTTTGCTTACAGACGTATGCCTTTCGGCTTATGTAATGCACCAGGCACGTTCCAGAGGTGCATGATGTCTATTTTTTCCGACATGATCGGGAAAACTATGGAGGTATTCATGGATGACTTTTCCGTCATCGGGGATTCATTTCAAACTTGCCTCTCCCACTTGGAACAGATGTTTAAACGTTGCAAAGAAACGAATCTAAGTCTCAACTGGGAGAAGAGCCACTTTATGGTCAAGGAGGGCATTGTCCTCGGCCATAAAATTTCAAAAAACGGGATCGAGGTTGACAGAGCTAAAATCGATGTCATTGCCAAATTACCTCATCCCACCACCGTAAAAGGTGTTCGGAGCTTTTTGGGTCATGCCGGCTTCTACCGTAGGTTTATCCAAGATTTTTCTAAGATTGCCCGGCCTATGACCCATCTCCTCGAGAAGGATGCTCCTTTCATCTTCTCTCCTGAGTGCATCGAAGCTTTTGAAACATTAAAGAAAAAGCTTACCGAGGCACCGATTCTTGTTGCCCCCGATTGGGACCAACCCTTTGAGCTTATGTGCGATGCTAGTGATTTTGCCATAGGTGCGATCTTGGGGCAACGAAAAGCAAAATACTTTCAGCCCATACACTACGCAAGCAAAACTATGACTGAGGCTCAAGGTCATTACACCACCACTGAAAAAGAACTCCTAGCTGTGGTGTACGCCTTCAAGAAATTCCTGTCATACCTAATCTTGACTAAATGCGTAGTGTACACAGATCACTCGGCTTTGAAATACCTATTTGCAAAACAAGATGCAAAGCCGAGGCTTCTTCGTTGGGTTCTCCTCCTTCAGGAATTTGATATCATTATCCGTGATAAAAAAGGAGCCGAGAACCTTGCTGCTGATCATCTCTCACGATTAGAGAACCCTCATCAAGATGTGTCCGAGAAAAAGGAAATAAATGAAACATTTCCTCTCGAGACACTCAATGCGGTTGCTTTTCGTGGTGACTCTACTACCCCATGGTTTGCCGACTTTGCAAATTACCATGCGGGTAACTTCATAGTGAAGGGGTTAACGTCCCAACAAAAGAAAAAATTCTTCAAAGACGTTAAACATTACTTCTGGGACGACCCCTTCCTCTTCAAAATCTGTGCCGATCAAGTCATCAGGCGATGTGTATACGGACAGGAAGCCACTGATATTCTCAAGGCTTGCCATGCTGGACCCACCGGGGGCCACCATAGTCCTAACTACACCGCCAAAAAGGTGTTTGATTCCGGTTTCTATTGGCCCACAATCTATAAGGATGCCCACGAATTAGTCAAAGCCTGTGATGCTTGTCAGCGTCACGGGAATATTTCACAAAAGAACGAAATGCCACAAAATGCTATTCAAGTTTGTGAAATCTTTGACGTCTGGGGCATTGACTTTATGGGGCCATTCCCATCTTCTCATGGAAACAAATACATACTCGTGGCTGTTGACTACTTGTCAAAATGGGTTGAGGCTAAGGCCTTACCCACTAATGATGCCCGAGTTGTGGTGAAATTCTTGAAATCCCTCTTTGCTCGTTTTGGAACCCCACGTGCCATCATTAGTGATCGCGGTACTCACTTTTGCAATGATCAATTTGCAAAAGTCATGCTTAAATACGGTGTTACTCATCGTCTTTCTACCGCATATCACCCCCAAACAAGTGGGCAGGTGGAGGTTTCCAACCGTGGTATTAAACGGATTCTTGAGAGGACAGTAGGTGAAAACCGTGCTTCCTGGTCGGATAAACTAGATGATGCACTCTGGGCCTTCCGTACAGCTTACAAAACACCCATTGGGTGCACTCCATACAAGCTTGTATACGGGAAGGCGTGTCATTTACCGATCGAGCTCGAGCACAAAGCCTACTGGGCCTTGAAACATGCTAACTACGACCTTCATAAAGCGGGTGATCACCGTAAAGTTCAAATCAATGAATTAAACGAACTTTGTGATCAGGCCTACGAGAACTCTTTGATCTACAAAGAAAAGACAAAGAAGATTCACGACTCTAAGATTAAGAACCGAGTTTTCAACGTCGGTGACAGAGTCCTTCTTTTCAATTCAAGATTAAAGATCTTCTCGGGGAAATTAAAAACCCGATGGACTGGACCATTCACCATTGCTAAAGTTTACCCATACGGGACTGTTGAGTTATCTCAACCCGAAGGTCCCAACTTCAAAGTGAATGGTCACAGATTGAAACATTATTTTGGAGAGGACACACCACCCATGGTTGTCCCGGATCTCCAAACTTTCCCCATGGACCAATGAATTCGGGGATTGAGTCAAGCTAGTGACTCGGTGAACAAAAATTAGCAGCATATATGGGTTTTCACCCGTATTTCTGACTTCTTTCTACTTTCTACCACCCTAGTGTGGGGGAGTGGCCATCCCCCACCGTTTCAAAAGTAAATATTTTTCAAAATTCAATAAACATGTTTTGTATGTATATTATGTCATTCAAATCCCGGGCTGTCAAGGCAAATTTACTACAGTTAATCATTCACAAGTGATTAGCTAGCGTGGTAAACTTGACACAAGCCTGGGAAGTGTATGTATATTATTATTCATCTTCCAGGCTGTCAGGACAGATTTATTACAGTTAATCATTCACAAGTGATTAGCTAGCGTGGTAAACCTGACGCAAACCTGGAAGGTGTATGTATATTATAAACTTTATCATTCAACTCCCGGGCTGTTAGGGCAAATTTATTACAGTTAATCATTCACAAGTGATTAGCTAGCGTGGTAAACATAACACAAGCCTGGGAGGTAGTGAGCCAAAAAAAAAAAAAAAAAAAAAAAAAAAAAAAATTGTATGTACAGATAAAATAAAGTGAAAAATAGAAATTTCCACAGTTAGAATCGAATATTAGCTTTTCCATTCAGAGATTCGTGATAATAGCCGGGACTTTGAATATTGAGGACAATATTCAGTTCTAGTGTGGGGGGGGGGGGAAATTCTTACGAATTTTATCACAAAACTTTCCAAGTACCCCCATTTTAGGCCAAAATTTTTCAAAATTTTTCACTTTATTCCAAAGTTTTTGTGGTTATCAGTCCGCCAAAGTCTAAATGACAAAGGGATTGGCTAGTCCAGGAGCAAACGGCTCTTGGTAAAGACATCTCAAATCCGTTGATGGCTGGCAGTTTGCCAAAAATTGCATGGTTCCTCAGCTCCCCCGTATCCTCATAAGCAAATGAGTTGGCTAGCCCACAAGATTATGGCTTGTGGTAAAGGCAGTGGAAAATCCATAATTGGTATTCAGCTCACCAAGATGTTGACTTAGTCCATCAAGATGCTGGCTAGTCCAGAAGCAAACGGCTTTTGGTAAAGACTAATCAAATCCGTTGACAGCTGGTGGTTTGCTCAAAATCACACGGTTATCAGGTGTGCCACAGTTCTTACACCTGGCTACTCCAGAAGTGATGGCTTTTGGTAAAGAGTTTCAAATCCATTAAGTTTTTCTCAAAAGATTGCTAGGGACTAGCAATGTTTTAGTGTGGGGGATTGATAAGTGTGTAAATACTCATCATTTTTACCAATTCTGAACTGCCAAAACATCCAAAAACACTCAATAATGAATCAAAATAGTGAAAATATCCCAGGAAAGTGTTTTACATGTTTCAAATGCAAAAATACCAAAAACAGATGAAAAACACATAAAGTTTGCATAATTGGCAGTTTCAGTCCCCCAACTTTTAAAAATTGTCAAATCTAGTCCCTGGAAGTTTAAAAAGCAAAGAAAAGTCAACCCAAGGCAAAGAAAAGTAAAAATTTATCAAAATAAGTCCTTGGGTGATAAAGTTTGAGAAAATTACACTTTTACCCCTAAAAATCCAAAATTGGCAAAACATGTCCTTGGAGTTTGTGAAATTGGCAGATTTGGTCCCTGAGGTTTAAAAATAATACTTGTGGTCCTTGTGCTAATGTTTAAATGCAGGTTTGGTCCTTATGTGAATTTTGGGAAAAGTTTCATGACAGGTCCCTGAAGTTTGGGAAATTGACAGATTTAGTCCCTGGGTTTTTAAAAGTGAAAAATTCAAAATTACACCTCACACTATTCAACTTTGGCATTTTACACCCTTTGAAGTATTTCAAGAACATGCCAAAACCCAACCCTTAACTTTCCCATAATTACACATTTAATCCTTATGTTAAATAAACCAACCGGATCCAATTTAAACTAAAACCAAAATCCAATTCCAATCCAAACTAAACCCAGTTACAACCACAAAGCCCACCTAAGCCCAAAACCACCCTAGCCCAGTCCACCCAAACCCTTTGACCCGAGTCAACATTGACTTCGGTCAAATACCACCAAAACTACCCCTTTTCCCTCTTCTCCCTTACCACCTCCCTCAGACCAATACCACCCTGGTTTAGCCACCACCACCCCCCCACTTGCAACTCAATTATCACCACCCCACCCCCCTACACCTACCCATCACCCTTTGCATTAAATGCTTCTCCCTAATTCAAGTTATCAGAATCAAATGGGAGAAACAGATTTTGGCGCCAAAACACGTGTAGGCTTGCCATTGGACCAAATTGATCAAGAAATGATGGGATTTACTCAGAAGGATGGGGGGAACCCTAATTGAAGGCTATAAATAAGAGAAGATGCAAGATGAAGCAGAGTAGTTTAATTTTAGTTTAATTGTATCGAATTTAAATTATCAAGCAAAGTAGTTTAATCTTTTTCAATTCAAGTGTTGTAATGTCCTAATTTATGTATCAGAAGTCTTTTTAAGTTATAAAATTCAAGCTTTCACTTTACATTTTGATTTTGCATTTTTGGTTTCAATCTGAGTTGGTACAGTGCTTATTGTATGGAATTATAGATTGAATCTAGGCTCACATAAGCTCCCCTAAGCTTGTTTAAGCTTTAGAGACTCCTAAAACTCAGTACTAGTAGAGAAAAAACAAAAAAATAAAAAAGGTCAACTATGGTCAACTGTTTGTATCTCTGCTATTTGTTTCAGGTTCTAAGCACATTGAGGAGCTGGATTAAGTGAAGTTGGCCTATCCAAAGATAGGCTACAAAGGAAAACCCTCTGTTCATGCTGAGGGTAACCTAGTAAGAACTTGCTCATTTCAATTCTTAGTTAAAAATTCCTAGTTTAGCTTTTTATTGATTGTGTGCTCATATGTGTTAATCCCTGTTTGTTTGAGTTATTTAAGTGTTGTTTAAATAAGTCTTAGCTTAAAATTTATAGCTTGTTGTTTAAAATAGTTAGTTACTTATAATCAAAAGTTTAACTGTGTCATTAGTTTTTGTGTTAAGTTTGTATGAAGTAATCTGATAATCTGGATCTCAAGTACTCAAAACCAGTTACATTAATCATATTTTGTTGTTTGGAGGTAAGTTTGTATCCCCTAGTGACCAATTGTCTTGAAAAGTTTAAATCAGTCAAACAATAGGGGTGTTTGGATCAAGCTGTTTATCTGTGATAACCTGAGTTTGAGTTGTTGTTTTTGCTTACTATATGTCATACTAGGTTTTACTTGGTCAGAAAAATCATTTAAACCTGTATTTTTTCATTAGAAAGTCAAAATGACCTTTGAATCTTGCTTATGTGTCCACTGTTAGGTTAATTGATTAGATAATCACCACTTAGTGTGTATTAGTTGTTGTTATAACTTAATTTAGCTTTCTTTTAGTTTATCATAACATTATCAGCTTATTAGAAGCAATCTAATCTCATAAAAGTCAAACTAGTAAAATTTCACTCAAAGTCAAAATACTTGTTCTCAGATTTCATCAAATTTGCTTGTTCATTTCTGATTTTTGTGATTTATTTGGGATTGTGAGAATTGGAGGTTTGGTTTTCTACCAGCTCAACTTTGAGAATATGCCTTCATTCCATTTTTAGAAAATTTAACTTGGGCCTTACAGACTCTCAAAGTGACCTGCAGGGCAAGCTTGTGCCCTGCTCACCCAGTCACCACCTCACTACCATCACTTGGGTGGTGTTTTGTGACCACCTCAGTGGACCCCAGACCCCATAGATAGGTTTTTCCAACCCCCCTCCTAGTAGACTCCTAGGTTTGACCAGTGGTTTGACCTTAGGACTAGTGGACCCCACCTGCATTTGCTCACCAAGTTTGTCCCTAATCTGAGTAAACTGTGGAGTTGCTAAGTGCTTATTTCAGCTTAAATTGCTTATTTGTGATTTAGCATTGTAATTTCTGGCTTATTTGTGTTTGTTTAACTTGTTGGTATCTGTTTTCACCATTGTGGACCCCACCCAAGGCCATTTGACCCAGATTGACCAAACAGTCAACCAAAGTCAACTGTTTAAGACAAGGGGGTGTCACAGCTTATTTATAAGCTATTTCAAAAAGTGTTTTCATTAAAGTTTGTCAATTTAAGGTGTTTATTAGATCTGTAAAAGAAAAATCCAAAAAAATCCAAGTTAAAACAAGTGATAGTTTCTATTTAATTCCATTTAAGTTTAATTTTCATTTTTAGATTTTAGTTAAGTAACTAGTGTTTTTATATTTTTATTAAATACCTTATATAATAAAGTAATTTTGATAATATTTTCAGATTTTTATTTTGTCATTTAGTGTTAATTAGATTTAATTTTAATTTTCTTTATTATTAATTAATATCAAATATTAAATAGCTTAATTAGTTTTTATAAGGTCAAATCTAGTTTTTATAATTTTTCTAATTCTAATATAATATAATAAGTTTTTAGAAAATAAATTTTGAAATTCTACTGTTCATTTTCTATTTTCCTTATTTTATTTGTTTAAAATAGATTTAAGTTAATTAATAGATAAATAATTAATTGTTTAATCTTAAAACATAATTTTAGAGTTTTTATAATTTTGTAGGATTCCAGTGATGGTTAAGTAATTTTATAAATTTTATCTTAATTTTCTAAGTTAATTTAGTATTAATATAAATTAAAAGTAGTTTAATTAGTTAAATTAAGTTAAATAGTTTTTAATTAATAACAAAACCACAAAAAGACAAAAATATTATTTTTAATTTTTTATACTTTCTTCAAGTTCTAATTTAGGTTTAGAAAATAATTTGGATAATTTTTAGCTTAACTTAAATCATTTGTCATTTTTAGTTTATTTAAATTAGGTTTTAATTTAGATTTAAAATAGTTTAATTAATTAAATAATAGTTTAATATTATTTTAATCACTTTTATAATTTCTTTTTCATTTTTAATTTTTAAGTTTTGAAAAGTGTCAAAAGCACCCCCTGTAGTTTGTTAAATTCCAAAAACCCACTTTTCCAGTCCGATACGTGATCTTAATTGTGAATTTGTGCATATATCTGATATCTGATTATTGTGAATATTATATCTGTTTGCCAATACCAAAATAACAGTAGCAAAATCAATTCCATATCATCTGGGCTACTGTCCTCAGTCCCACTCACTCATAAACGATTCCTAAAGCACCATTTCAATCTCGCTGGGACTTTAACGACCCGGGAAAACACTATACTATCACCGGAGTATTGATTCTAGGCTGTCTTTGACTTGTTGACCTTGGTCAATAATAATCTGACGGTTCAGGCTCAATCAAAATGTCACACTATAACATTTATACGTGACTAAATGTACCAGAATAAAATGAACAGCCACACTTTATCCGACTTGTGTGACCATTTCAGAATTCTATTGTCACACATTTGAATATTTATGTGACTAGAGGTAATTGAAAAAAAAATTGGATTATTTAGTCACTTTTAATTCGAGACGTGTGACAGATACAAATGAGCTCGAAACATTAGTTACGCTATAGATATACATATGTGACAAATATATGTCACACCATTTAAAAGTGTGACCAAAATAGATATATGGTCGCATGAGGTAATTGTGTATGTGGCTAAATTATATAGTCAAGTTTGTCACACATTATTTAAACGTGACTGCTATTCTTTGCTGAATATTTAGCCACATAGCGTCTGAAATGTGTGACAACGAAAAAGTAAGTTTGAAGCATTAGTCACGATATGCATTTAATAGTGACAAATATATGTCACACAGTTGACGAGTGCGACCAAATGTCATATATGGTCACACTAAACCATAGAAACATGATTAAGTGTAACGAAAATTCGATACATATGGTCACGTAAGTTAATAAGTGTGTCTAAATTTTAGTTTGTGTTTGCTTGCCAAATCCTAATGTGTATAGTCACACTTAATTGAAGCACGATCATGTGACTATAGGCTTTACAATAGTCACACCATATCACAATGTGTATCTAAATGATGTTTATGGCCACATTATAAGGGTATTTTATGTGACCAATACTTTCAAAATAGTCACATTGTGAAATATTCATGTGACTATTATTTATAGCAAAGTGTGAAGTCATGAGTTATCATTAACCTTGATATTAGTCACATTGAGTTTTTGTGTGACTAAATCATAGTCATATTTTGTCACACATTACTTAAGCGTAGTTACAATTCGATAAATATGGTCACACATTTCTGATAACTTATGTAATTTGATATTCACTTAATTGAGTTCAGTCTATTAGTCATGACTGCATATTGACTAGTTTTTCAACGACTGTTTTTTCAACAAATTGTGCCTGAAATTGAGAATCTTTCATACCAAACACTGTTTTTTTTTCAACTCTGCACTATATAAAGGCATAACCACATACATGAAAACTGCATATATAAGACAACTGTAACAAAAATATGTAGGGTGTTTACTACTGCTAGTACATAGTTAATACTGCTAGTACACAGTTTATGCTGCCAGAAGTTATAGTTTTGTATAATCTGGAATCCTTTAAAAGAGTATTCGCAAGTACGAACTAAACAATTAACACAACAACAACAACAACATAAATCCTTTAAAAGAGTATTTTCAGCAAAACAAAGCTTAAATAGGTTCTGCAGACAAAAATAAATCCCTAAACAGAGTGTTACAGCTTGAGAATGACACGTGCTTCACTTTGATTTTCGTATAACAATACCTTCGCAGTCGGTTCGATTGTAGGCATCTTTTGCTTGTGGATTTATTCGCGGCAATATGTTATCATTTTGCTCGTGAATGACTGTACTAAATTCCTCATCGACATCGTCATACGTATCTTTGTAATTCTTGGTAGGTGTTTTAAAGACAATAGACAATTTTTTATCTGCCTGGTCTTTCACATAAAACACTTGTCGTGCTTGTGAGGCTAATATGAACAGATCATTCTTGTGGCCTAAATTATTCAGGTCTACCAATGTGTAACCATGTTAGGTCACCATTTTGTAAACACAAGTATGATTATGTAAGAAATGAGATGAGAATGAGAGTGGGATGATTATGAGAAATTTGAGAAAGTGAAATGCAAGAGTTTCCTTAATGTTTTCAAATAACCAACCAAGTTTACAAGAGGCCTAAGCTTACTATTTATAGGGAAGGAGCTAGGGCAACACACCCTCTCCTTCCACTCATCATTTCGTGGGCTTTTAGGGCCCATGGATCATATGACTTAAGCCTAGTAAACTAGAAACAATAACATAAATGTAAATAAATAATAACTTAAGCAACCTATTATTACAAATGACCGAGACTTGATAAAATAGTGAAACTATGGTTCCAACAATCTCCCCCTAAGGGTCGGTCATCATGGTTGCTTGACGTCTTCATCTTAATCTTTGACTTTCATAGCTTTAGACGTCTTCAGAAATGATAAGAATAATGATGGGTATACTCTGCTCTTTGTCTTTGTTCTTTGATGATGTTGTAGTGATAATGTTATGAAGTAATCTGCCATTCGTCACTCCTGCGTCTGTGGTGGTTGTCCGCCATTCCAACATGCTCATACATCTTTGAGTTCTGACTTATACATGCACGTAGTCCCTTTCTTTCACATAAGATCTTTGGTCTTTAAACTTTGTAGATTCTTCTTTTTGGCGTAGAATCTTACTTTGAACTTTGTGTTGCTTTGATCTTTGAGGGAGCTTTTGATGATTGCAAGATGCATGTATGAGCATGTGGAATCCGTCATCATGGAAGTGAGGTACCTGCGAGTAGACAGTTAGCAATAAGTCACCGGTACTTACGGATAAGGAATTAGAGCTCATCAACAGCATATTGTGAAGACTCCTTCTAATCCTTATCCAGGCCGTTCCCATATCAGATACTCCCGAAGGAGCTTACGAGACCTACTAGGTAGCTCAATGACTGGGTGAGTCGCTGGGGATCACTCCACGACTGTAGACCGTAATGGAACCACCGCAAACACTAAGCATAACCCTTGTGGGGTTACCGAAGTGACCTGCTGTCAGGGCTGTTTGATGTTGACCCTGGCAGGATTTCCGTTCAATCATTGAGAAATACTTACGTAATCCTCTCATAAACGTTCTAGGCAGATTGCTAAGATCTGCGAAGGACTCGATAGTTTACAACTGATGCCCATTGATGTAGAACACCAGTCGTAGAAATACTAAGTGTTCCTAAGAGATCTTTGATGTATCTCAAGGCTCTAGACTCTATAAGTGCACACCTAGGTTTCCTATGCGGAGACTGGGGAGGTGTCTCCTGCTTCAATATCAACCGTCTCTAAGAGATAGGTCGATAGGTTATGCGGGTTCCCCGTGAGAATGAAACAAATCCTTTTAAGAGAACTTGAGTGGTTAAGAAGGTTTAGTGCATTGCGTCACTGGGTCCATGACGACTTTGTCTTCAATACCGGTGTTGTCTTTTGCAACAACCAGTAGCATACGTATTGAACCCGGTGTCTGCCCTAAGGTTGAACATATGGAGGGCTATTTCTTTTCACCCTTTTCATTACTTTTCTTTTTCATTCTTCAACCCCTTCTTTCTCCTTTACATTCTTTACTCCTTTTTTCGTATCATACCTAAGGACTTCTAATTCTAACTATGGGAGATGTCCTTGGGTAGATCCCTCCGGCTCTGGCGGATCATAGGACGGATATTCCTATCTTAATCACCTTATAACTCCGACAGTAGCCAAGAAACCTTTGATTGAAAATCTCTCAAAGTGTTTGTGATAATCAAATATTTTGGTTAACACTTTGAGAGTTTTGCGTACACTTTTGAAGGGCTCCCCCTGCACATGTGCTCATAAGTATTAAATAAATTTGTACATGCGGGAGGAGCAAACACTTTTGAATTGATCCACTTTCTGTGAACAGGACCGATTCGAGACACGCTTACATCACTAGTTAGACTAGCTTGAAGTTATTACCCGGCCTGATCAAGTCCACAGAAAGTTTCTCGAGACGGTACTTTTCTACTAAGACATATCCTTTTCGAGACACGCTTACGTGGTTAGTTAAAGAGATGCATTGTCAGCTTTTAGGTGACAACTAGCTCTAGTAACTAACTTGATGTTATTACCCGTCGAGGATAAGTCCTTTCGATGTTACTAACTTGTATTATCTCGTCAATTCCTGGGTTAATACTGAGTCTAGCTCGCACATGATACAACTTAAAGCTTTGACTTCGTATATTTTAATCACTTTTACATTTTCTCCCCCTCAAAAATAGCATATAAAATGGTGTTTTTGACAAACTATTTAGATTAAAATATGCCTTTTGAGTCTTATGGGGAGATACATCAAGAACTTTTGATTTTGAGCAAAGTATTTTGTTTTGACAAGTGCTCCCCCTCAACAAGTGATTAGTTCTTATTGAGGTGAAATACTTGTCCTTTTGAGCAGAATTATGAAAAAATCATAAATGTTTGATTAATTCTACTCAAAAGTAAGAAGCCTTCGCTCCTTATGTTTAGGATTGAGGCACTGAAGCGTACCTCAGGGTCCTTTCTATACAAGCACGGGTTGTACACTGTTATGTGTGCACAAACCATAATAGAAAAAAAATGATTCAATCAATGAAACAATTGATATTGAAAAAATATGATCAAATGTACCAAGTTATTCTTCGTCTGGAAGTGGAGCATTGAAGTTAGTGAACTGAGGTTCAGGTCTTTCGAAGTTTCTGACAGGAAACGATGGTCTGGCACCGATGTAGCTTTCCAGTCATCTGATCTGTTCCCGTCGAAATAACCGTTCTTCAATCTTTAAGACAAAGTTACGAACTTGTCTTCTGGAGCTGGATTTCCATCTAGGTTGTTCCCCCTTAGCTATCTTACGTCGATCATCATTCAACCTTTTGACAAGCCCATCACGAACAAACTTGAGTGTAACATCACAGAATTTATGTACCTCATCAAACCTCATGAAGCTTTGTAGCTTTTTGCTGTTGATGAATGTGAAACCAAACGGTTCTTGGATGAGAGTAAACTGTGGTGTGTCATAGAGACCATCAAAGTAGAATTGTGGCTTTGTCAAATTGATCTTCTGTTGGTAACTTTCCACGCCAAGCTGAAGATCTTCCACTCTTTCTTGAACAATCAGTCGTCGGATGTAAAGAAGTAGCGATGCCATGAAGTTGTACTGAACGTCTCTATCGAATCCGCGCATTCTACTCTGAACCTTTTCAAGATACATATCTTCTATGTCATTGAGATAAAGGTTGGGAAAGTCTGCTTCGGAGAACTTGTACTTCTTTTCATCTTGTCGTTTAACAACAATTTCACGCATGAATAAGTAGTTAAACCGTTTTGACTGCTGAATCTCCAAGATAGCGATGATCTTTGATTTCTGCTTCACATTTTCCAATGATGTCTCTCCTAATCTGCTTGTATAACCGAGACGACGACGATCAGGCCAATGTTGAATTCCGTGTAGAGCATCTCTGTCGTAAGCTACGATGGAGTTGCTGAAAATACGAGTGGTTTCTTCAATGGCTGGAATTTCGTATCTAGCGGCTGGTACTGAGATTGTGAGTGAGGAAGCATATTTCTTCTTGGATATCTCTTGTGTAAGCTGGATGTTACGAAGATCTTTGTTGAAGAAGAAGCTGTAAGGTATCTTTGGTTTGTCAGGAAATCCTTTCAATGGTAATGGTTTGGTCCAGTCGGTGAAGTAAGGTTTTTCATGATTCTTGGAACTTAGATCGATATTCACTTCAGGATTTAACCAGTCAAAGTCGGCAGACATTGCACTAGCTATATTCTGCATGTGATATTCGTATTCGACTTTGTTTCCAGATCTTTTCTTGAGGAATTCTTGTGCATCCCTATTGATTCTCCTAAGCTCTGCCTTTGTGAGTTTGTTGATGTGAAGATCCTTCATAATGACCTGGGTGAACTGAAGAGTGTTACCAGGAAGAGGTTCTTCTTCTTCCAGAGGAGGTTGAGCTTGGACCATTTCTGTCAGCCAATCATTCTGAGGATTGTCATCATTGTCGAGCCATGAATGACGTGTTTTCTTCTTGGATTTCTTAGACTTGGATGTAGCATCTTTGTCTTTGGCTTTGGACGATGATGATGGACCAGCATGAGAATCATGAGTAGGTGGAGCACGATAATCGGTGTCAAGTTGATCTTGGAAGTCATCAGTTTGTTCCATGAACATTTCTTCATCTTCGGTTTGACCTTCACCAGTAGCTGAGGGTTGTTGTTGAGTTCCAGGAGGAGTGGTGTCCTTTTGTGGTTGTAGAGAGGATGAGGGACCTGTTCCAGACTTAGGTTTCTTGCCTTTGGAGTTTGGGTCAGGATCGTCATCTTTTCTTGTCCGTTTTCGGGATCCAGCAGCATCTTTGCATGACTCTGTTGACATATAAGCTACCATAGCATCATACAGGCCTTTTTCTTCAGCTGTCTGTGTGGTTTTGGTGGCAAGGTTGTCGAAGATTTTGACAAGCATGTCATTGAGAGACAATTCTTGGACGGTTGGAGCCACAGTAGAAGATTTTGCGGTGTGAAGCGTGAAGGGTGTAGTAGACAACATTTTCTTCGTAACACTTCTAATTCTGTG
Organism: Artemisia argyi; assembly: GCA_030686995.1. Taxonomy (NCBI): domain Eukaryota; kingdom Viridiplantae; phylum Streptophyta; class Magnoliopsida; order Asterales; family Asteraceae; genus Artemisia; species Artemisia argyi. Next base: position 76,764,690 of record CM060695.1, on the reverse strand, counting down.
ATCCAAGTTGTCATTGATTGGTTTGAGAAGGTTTGCAACTTCAGGAGTGATCATCTCAACCAGATTATCAGTGAGAAAATCATGTGTTGCAGTTCTGATAAACCCTTCGTAATCAAATTTCAAGAACTTGTCAATCAGCTGCGTAGAATCCTGGAATTCCTCAACTTGTTTAGTCAGTTTGGTAACCATGTCGGTGAGTTTGTTCACTTGCTCCTGAAGATCAACTTGTTGTTTTGGTTCATTGATCGAATGCTGTTTAGATGCGGTTTCAGATGGTGTGGGTGATGAGTGCTCTGGTGATGATTCGGACGATGACTCGTTGTGAGAGTCCGAAGAAGAAGCGGGAGGAGTCGGATCCTTTGGTGGAGAGTCTTGAGGAGGTGGAGGTTGTGCGGAGGAAGTCTGCTGAGAAGATGACTTAAGAAACATGTTGGTGTCGAACGCGTTCTTCTCTTCGTTTTCCTTTCGACGACGTTCCTCTGCTTCCTCTGCTTCTCTTGCAAGAAACTCTGGAGTAATAAGATATTCATGTTCCTGATCCGTAGCTAGGTTCTCTTGACCGCCAACATTCTCCTCTACAGTAGCAGTCTCAGTCATGTGGACATCTTCAGTCTTGTCTGTATCCTTAACGTTGTCATCAGGTTGTGGAGCTGATTCTGACGTTGTTGGAGGAACCATACTGCTTGTAGCCCCTACATGTTCTGACTGATCGATAGGTGGTGGTGTTGGAGGGTGTGATAGAAGTCGGCTTTCAAGACTTGCTTTCCTCTGTTCTTTCCTAAGCTGCTTTTCTTCAGCTCTAGTGTCGACAACTATACTCTTCAGTTTGCGTTTATCGACTAATGGTTCAACGATTGGTTCGTCTTTATCATCATTCGGCTCATTGATTGTGACTCCTTTTCTTCTCCTTGTCTCTTCTTCATAAGTTTCAAGACTTTGTTGTACGGCAATCTCTATTGCTGGAAATCCTTCATCAGGTGCTCTGTATCTCAGTTCATAGTCTGGTTCTTCTTCGTCAGATTCTGTATCGAACTCAGACTCGGTGTCAGAAGGTGAAGGAGTAGGTTCATCCCGAATAAAGTACTCAGGAGTTGCCTTCTTCTTTGGTTTGGTAGCAGGTTTAGGTTTGGATGTAGGTTTAGGTGTGGTAGTAGTCTTGGGTTTTGCCATTGTAGCAGACTTAGATCTTGTATGTGGTGATCCAGTGGTGCTCGTGGTACTCCCAGACTTTACACTTCCTTTGCTACGAGTCTTTATAGTTGCTTCTTCCAGTTCCCCTTTGTAAGCCAGATCATACAACTTGAAGTTTGCCCTATTCTTAATGTTGTCATTCAAAAGGTATTCGGGAATCCTCATACCTTTGATCTTGGTAGAGGAAGTGGTCGATTTGATGAATAAGGTGGTGAAGTCGTCCTCGAAGAGGTGCTTCGGCTCATTAGGATCAGCCATCCTCTTGATGAATTCTGGAGAACTTTTGCAGAGATGTTCAACGATAAGCTTGGTGAATCTTGTGAATGGTATCATAGTCTTCACACGGTCGGTCTGAATACTGTAGATGATATCATTCATGATAGGAACTGCAAAGTCAATTGGTGTCAGAGTCACCATTCCCCAGAATGTTTGCAGGTGTTCGAGCCTTGGATGTTCATGACCACTTTTCCTTCCAGATATAGATCTAACAACCAACAAACAGAATGTTCTCCAAGGCTGAGGGATATACTTGACATTGAATTTGGAAAGCTTGATTAGAGGTTCATCATCATCAACCTCATATCCTAATTCAATGAAGAAGTCAAGAAGTTCCAGGTCAGGTAGTATCGGAGCAAATTCGTTGTCAGTTTGTGGCATGAGAAGAGCTGTTCGAAGAACGTCATGATCTACAGAGTAATCTTGGCCATCTAAGGTAACAGTGAAAGACTCATTATCCAAGTTGGTCTGAGCAGTAAGCCAGAACTGATGAAGATAGAACAGTGGAACTGAAGTAGAGCAGGTGAGAAGTGGTTTGCATGGATGTGCCAGTAGGATATCTTTCACAATCTTGCATGATTTCTCTGTGATATTCAACTTGTTGAAATCGACTCTGGGATTGTTGTTGCCAATTGTGACATTGTAGTTCTCGGGAGTGATGTCATCCAAGGTGAGTAATGGAAGAGGTTGTTCTGCGACGTTCTCAGTGTGTTCAGCCATGTTTTTCTGAAAAGTATCACCATAAACCAAGCATCCAAATGTGTTATGAGTTAGCACAGTTTAGATATTGGATACAGATATCTACTTGAAACGATTAAGCACAAATGCGTCATTTAGTAATGAGTCAAATAATGCATATGGCAAATAAGCATAACATGACAAGCACAGTTCACAACATCACATTACACAACACTAATGAATCATACCAAGGTATAATACCAAATTAGATTTCGAAAAATGCATCATGGACCCTTTATCGAGATTACTTATAATTCGAAAAAAAATTTGATATTATCGAGAAAAATCAATTCTGTTAACAGCTTATCGAGAAACTGGTGTTATCGAGAAAGTTTAATATATAGAATGATTTCGGTAAATGACACATTATCGAGAAAGTGTCATCTTGTGAAACATTATAGAGAAACTTTATCGAGAAAACATTAATATTTATCGAAAAACATTATCGAGAAATTGAAGATTTCGAAAAAGTGGAGTTCCCAGAAAGATTTCGATAAAATGAAAAAATTTATCGAGAAAGTGATTTCTCGAAAAATTTCCTCAGAATATCGAGAAACTTTCTTATATCGAGAAACCAATTTTATCGAGAACTTGAGTTTCTCGATAATTTTAGAAAGATTTCGATATTACACAGATTTCTCGAAAAACATTCTTATACAAGAACATAATCGATTTCGCATGAGATTACACCTTTGTATGCATCACAAATCATGTTACCACAGAGATTGGCCTGTCACAGATATTCTAATACAAGAGACTCGTATTTCTGTTTTATCGAGAAACATGTAGGAGTAGTAGGAGACAACCAAGCAAGATTGATAAGGCACCTAAGGGACCTAATAAGCAAATCCCACCACTAACATTAACCAAATAATCACAGAATCTTAACAACCTACTTCGACCCAATCTTTTTGAAATCGAGAACCACTCAAACATGTTAAAATGAGGTTAACTGATGAGGAATCATTAGAAACAAGTAAAGTGATAAAACCTCATCAAGAATTAACCACCATGACATGTAAACAACAATTTTCGAAGTCCTAGCCCTAGTTCTCGACATCACTAAATCGAGAGATCTAACCGTTGAAATTCAAATTAACCAAGATTCTATGTAAGATATATCCTAGTGAATCCATGGGAACTTACAATTCAAAGATCAAGGTCGTGGTATGCTTGTTTGATTATGGACCGTAGGTTAAAGAAAGGGTTTTAGGGGTTTTAGAAATTGTGATGGTTTGTTTGTACGGTTTGTTTGTTTATATTGTTTTGAAACTTTGAATTTTGTCCCTTTTAGTCCTTGGACTTTAAAACAAACAAACTAGTGTACTTAAAGTTTTTATAACCTTAAAGACATTGACAGTTTTGGTCCCTTAACTATAAGTACTTAAACTGGAACCCTAAAGTACCTAGCAAGTCTAAAGATATTGAGATGTGCATTTGTAAAGGTAACTAATGAAGATTTAAACCATATGAGACAAGGTGTTGTGAAATGAACCATCCGCACACACACCGAACCGAAAGCTTATGAGAAATATGCAAGTATACCTATTTTAAAAAAAATTGGTGAAAGAAATTTACGCGTGACTCCCCCTCAACACTTGTAAAGTAAGAACAAGGTGTTGAATGGAAGCGATATACTTGCATTTTTTTTTTTTTTTTTTATTTATTTATTTATTTATTTATTTATTTTTTTTTTTTGAGAAATGAAAATAAAAATTGTGAAAAATCTTTTTGGGTTTTGATTAGTTTATAGTAAAGAAAGAAAGACAAATATTATACAGAGATAGTAGTGATGTTTGACAATCAGTGGTATTTTAAAAACTTTTCTAGATCCTCTGGTGTCAAACATCTCATACCAATCTGGTGAACTAGACTAGCAAACCTGGATGGTGCCAAGGATTTGGTAAGTAAGTCCGCCAATTGGTATTCAGTTCCAACGAAATAAAGTTCAACTGTACCCCTTTCCACATGCTCTTTGATGAAATGATAATGGAGATCGATGTGTTTGGATTTGCAATGATGCACAGTGTTGCAGGAGATAGCAATCGCACTCTTTGAATCACAGTAGATAGGAATCTTATTGAATAGGTAGCCATAGTCTTTAAGTTGTGATCTCATCCAGATGACTTGAGCACAACAAGCCGACATGGCTACGTATTCAGATTCTGTAGATGATAAAGACGTGCAGTCCTGCTTCTTAGATTGCCATGACACAAGTTTGTCTCCAAGAAACTGTAATCCACCAGATGTACTTTTGCGTGTGTCTAAACATCCTGCATGATCAGCATCTGAAAAAGCAATTAGTTCAAAACCAGAATCCTTCGGATACCAGATCCCCAAGTTAATGGTTCCCTTTATGTATCGAAGGATTCTCTTGACCTCACTGAGGTGTTTTTCCGTTGGTCTGGACTGATAGCGAGAGCACATGTAGACAGCAAAAACTATATCAGGTCTACTAGCTGTGAGATACATGAGGGACCCAATCATACTTCGGTATTTGGTAGGGTCAACGGGAGTCCCATGTAAATCAGCATCTAGTTTTGTGGTATAGCCCATTGGCGTATTATAAGTATCACAAGTTATCATTCCATGTTTCTTTAAGATTTCAAGAGCATATTTGGACTGATTTATAAAAATTCCACGGGGTGATTGATGAACTTGTAGTCCTAAAAAGAGCGAAAGTTCACCCATCATGGACATTTCAAAATTATCTTTCATTAATTTTGCAAACTCATTAGAATAACTTCTTTTTGTTAAGGCAAAAATGATGTCGTCGACATATATTTGAACAACAAGTAAGTCCTCCCCGTAGGTTTTTGTAAATAGTGTGGGATCCACCGATCCTTTAAAAAATTTATTGGCCAATAAGAAAGTGGACAGTTTGTCATACCACGCCCGTGGGGCTTGCTTGAGTCCGTAGAGAGCCTTTTTGAGTCGGTAGACATGATTAGGACGCTCAGGATCAACGAAGCCTTCAGGTTGACTGACATAAACTTCTTCACGGAGTTCTCCATTCAGAAATGCTGTTTTCACATCCATCTGGTAAACCACCATATTCCTATGAGCAGCATAAGCCAAAAAGATCCGAACAGCTTCATGTCGTGCCACTGGAGCAAAGGATTCAGCAAAGTCTAGACCTTCAAGTTGAGAGTATCCTTTCGCTACCAGGCGTGATTTGTTGCGGATGACAGTCCCTTCTGCGTCAAGCTTATTCTTCCATATCCATTTTAACCCGATGACAAAGACTCCGTCAGGTCTTTCAACTAATTCCCAGACTTCTAATCTTATGAATTGCTGAAATTCCTCTTGCATGGATTCAATCCAGTTGTCATAAGTCATTGCATCTTTAATGTTCTTGGGTTCTTCATGACAAACTGTGAGTGCGTAGATGCAAGTTTCTCCATCGGTGTGAAGTCGTTGTCTTGTCATAACAGGTGCATCTGGATGGCCAATAATATGAACTAGTGGATGGTCACGAGTCCATTTGTGTGTTGACGGGTGTAGTTGATACGTATCTCGCATGTTGGCAGGATCCAAGTTGCGTGTTGATGACTCAGCTATATCAGGAACTGTAGTAGCTGGTGCAAACGGATTAATGAACGCATCAGGATCATGCTCTGCGGATTGTGGAACTGATTGTGGTGTTGGATCTTCAGCTGGATGGCAGGGAGTAGAACCCGTTTGTTCTGCTGTAGATGGTGATTCAATTGAAGGACCGTCTCTCTCAACACTTGTAGAAGTTTGTTGAGGTGAGTCTGGTACTGGAATGTGTTCAGGTTGAGCAGCGGAATTTGGTGAGACCTCAGTAGGACGGTATTCAATCGTGTCATCAAATAGTGGAGCAAACAAGGTTTCTAATTCTTTGCGGTTAAGTGGTAAAGATTCAGCTGAAGATGCCGGAGAGTTAAGACGGTTAAATTTGGGTCCTAAGCTGTGTTGCTCAGAAGCCATTTGGGTGAGTTCATCGAAATTAGCGTGAATGGTTTCTTGAATTTCTCTTGTACGACGATTCCATATCCGAAAACCTTTGGAATTTTCACAATATCCAACGAACACTCCGATGTCAGCCTTAGCTTTGAGTTTACCTAAATCATCACGATCATTTTTCGGATAGCAAAGTGCTCCAAATACATGAAAGTAATCGATGTTCGGTTTCCTTTTGTGAACAATTTGATATGGTGTTTTGCGATGGCGTTTTGTGATCATGCAACGGTTTTGAGTATAGCATGCGGTTGAGACAGCTTCAGCCAATAAGTAATCAGGTAATTGAGCATTGATCAACATTGTTCTAGCAGCCTCCACTAACGTCCTGTTGCGTCTTTCAACCACACCATTCTGTTCTGGGCTTCTAGGTATAGACGTTTGATGTTCAATTCCCACTTTCTCATAGTAAGACCGAAGTGTCTGATACTTGAATTCAGTTCCATTGTCAGTTCTGACGATTCGTACTGTATTTCGAAGCTGAACTTGAATTTTGGTGAGAAAGGTGATGATCATTGACGGAGCTTGATCTTTACTTCGTAGAAAATAAACCCAAGTCCATCTGGAGAAGTCATCCACAATTACTAGTATGTAGCGTTTTCCGTTGATACTTTGAACACGCATCGGTCCACACAAATCCATATGTAGCAGTTGTAAGACATGATTCGTACTTTGCTCAGGTTTGGACGGAAAATGAGCACGAGTACTTTTTCCTTGTTCACAGGCTGGACATAAGTGATCTTTGGTGAAACGGAATCTTGGAAATCCATCGACAAGTTTAAAACGAGCAAGGTCAGTCATGGTTCTGAAATTCAAGTGTGAGAGACGTTTGTGCCATAACCAAGATTTAGTCGATTCAGCTTTGGAGAGAAGACATATCGGAGATTTTGCAATCATATCTGACATTGAGATTGTATAAAGATTGGAGCCGCGTGAGCCAGACATAAGATCGTTTCCTTGTAAGTCACGAACAAAGCAGGTTTTTTCACGAAATGCAACTTCTAGATCCCCATCACAGAATTGACCAACAGAGAAGAGGTTGTGTCCAAGGCCTTCCACATAGTAAACACGACTAATTTCAATGTTACCGCTGATGTAGTCACCATATCCCATTATAAGAGCGTAATGATCATTCCCGAATCTGACAGTTCCTATAAACTTTGAGACAAAGTTGTGTAGCAGTTTGAGATTGCCTGTCATATGTCGGGTGCATCCGCTATCAACAATCCAGAGAACAATCTGTACCACCTGCATCACCAGAAGAAGACACGGGTGGAACAGAAGTAAGGGAGGAACCCAAAGACAATGCGGGTTCCTGTTGGTTAGTAACACATGTATTCAGCAATTTAGGAATCCATTTAAAGTCTGGTTTGTGTTGTAACCAACGTTGCCAATTCCAACTAGTTTTTGCTTTCTTAATGTTAAATGCACTAGTCGTTGGCTCATTCCTAGATTTGTTCTCGGTACCTATAGGGGTAACTTCAGCTTCATTAGAAACCGTAGAAGACGGCTTTCCTAAGTTAGACTTAGAGGCATTAGTGGGCCTAGAGGGAATGCGTGTCCTACATTTCTTATGACGATTTAGAAGAGAATTAGCTAAACATTTTGTATGATCACCAGATGATACGCTTTTACGACAAAACACACAAGATGCATTAATATTCAAAACATTCAAAGGTTCATCATTCGTTACATTTAGATTTTGATTACAATTTGCCAGATTAGAATCTAAATCAGATGCAACATGAGTTTTATTCAAAGTCCTAAGTTGGTCTTCTACTTCCTGAGCTTCTAGGTGTCCTCTCTTACGTTGCAAGATCCTATGCTTCTTTTTACTTTTTCGCTTGGGTCTGCTAACGCTAGAAGTGGAGACTAATCCTGTAGAAGTAGAGGTATCAACATTAGTGTTTTGAACAATCTTTCCTTTATCAGTTTTGTTTATTTGATACATTCCTGGTGCTATCACCGTGGTGTCAACCATTTTTCCTTTTTGAAGTAGCTTAACTTTCTCTTTCAAATCAATGATGATGTGATTTTTGTCCTGAATTTCAGACTCAAGTAAACCATTGCAATATTTGATGTCATCGCGGTTTTGTTGCCATTCGGCGTTTTCAATTTTTAAATCCGCAATTTCTTTTTCGTATTGGAAACATCGACCTTTTAAAGACTCGTTGTTTTTGCAAATCTGACAAGAGTTTGAAACATTTTGACTTTGAAACTTCAATTCCCTTTCAAGACTTTTAGCTTGACACCATTCAAGCCTTTGATTGAGTTGACAAATTTCTTTTGAAAATTGTTTTGTCACATCATCATTTTTAATTCTCAACTTTTCATTTTCCAGTTTAAGTGTCTCAATTTCCTCATTCAACAAGATATTATCAACACAATGATCATGCTTAAGCATAGAAGTACCAGAATTATAAAGATCATTCATGATAACAGACAAAATATCAGCACAGAGAACTTGTTCCAAGAGTCGATCAGCATCATTTTTGAAAACTTTAGTTTGTAGCTTTTGGACCAAAATCTCATTTTCAGCAGTATCAAAAACGTTTATCATATTTTTGACCTCTTTTTGAAGTTCCTGATCCCAACGTGTAGCACATAGACGAAGGTGTTGAACAATTGGTTTCATTTGTTTTTGAAAAATATCTCTCTTTTCTCGCTCGTAAGCGGATTGAAAAGTTTCAATTTTTATTTCTGAATTGCGTTCAATTGTTTCCTCCAAAATATCGATGTCTTCCATAAAGGTTTTGAAATAATTTAAGACACGACATTTTGGTAAACGTGTAAGTTCACCGGATGATGGTAAAGGACCATTTATTTGTGCTACAGGTGGGACAGGAGCTGCATTGTGAGATGAAACATATGACTCTTCGATAAACCATGATTTCTCAGGTAATTCCTTTTGAGTGACAAAAGATTTTGAAAGTGGAGGAGCTTTTGAATAGTCATATGGTGTCCAATATTGAACTTGACTCATTTTAGATCGACTCTCGTCTTCAAGTTCTTCTTCCTCCTCAGTATCAAAAACAACAGCACGCACAACCGTATTATCAAGAAAATAATCCATACTGTAAATTTTTGGAATTTCTTTGAATGCCGTGTGTAGAAACATTGAATTGTAATCACCAAGTGCATAACCGCAATTGGGTTTCGGTTTTAAAGTAAATTTCTGAATTGTTGTGACAGAGTTCCCGTGTTTGTAAACAATGTGACGAAATTCTTTGAGTTGTTTTTCAAGATCAACAATATCACCGAGTAAGTTGTCTATGTACTTCCTTTTCCGTATTTTATGTTCATGAAAATCTTTTTGACAACTTGACAATTTTGTTTCTGTTTTTGAAAGTTCAGTTTGAAGACATTCAACCTGTTTTTTCAATTCACCCTTCTCACTTTCAAGTTTCGAAATCAACTTTCCGTGTGACTCAATTAAATCTTGTATTTTGCGTTGAAGATCTTGTTCTTTGTTGTAAGAATCTTGAAAAGCTTTTTCAAAACTTTTAGTGTGTTTAATCTTTTCATCTTGATTTGAAAGCTGAATTTTATAACACTCAATGTCTCTTGCAAATGACGCATTTTGTTCTTTTAAAACTTTGTTTTTCTCGTTGCATTTGAGTATTTGCAATTGTTGAGCATCCAGTTGTTTAGATAACAATATGAGGTCAGGGTCTGGATCAAATGATGGTTCATGTTGTTCTAAATTATCATGTTCATCATTCTCAATTGGATCATCAAATGAAACAACTGTGTCATCATCAAATATGACAACTGTGCTTATTTGTTCATCTTTTTGAGAGGATGAAGATGATATAGATGGAACAACTTGCGCCGTATCTGATTCAGAAGCAGAAGGTGAGACTATTTCATTAATAAAGCATGCATTAAGGTCATGTACCTGAGACAAGCCGTCAGTGTCATACACTGGACCTGAATCATTGAGCTTAAATTCCTGCATGTTGGCCATAAGCATCACAGCTGCATTAGCTTCCAGATCTTCCATGTCATCATCATTGTGTACATTTGCCATGAAGTTGTTGTCTTGTTCAGGGAAATGTCCATCCTTTTCATCTTGAAGAGCCATGAGTAATGCCTGCTTGTGAAACTTACTACCCCGAGTACGCGGTTTGGGACATGCTGTTGCTATATGACCTTGTTCATTGCAATTGTAGCACCACACTGCATTCCCTGAGTTGGAGTTCCTAGGTGCAACTGATTCAGACCTTTGCTGAGAAGATCCTGAGTTGTTCCTGAACCCTGTATTGTTACTAAACCTCTGACCATTCCCATAGTTTCCTGAAGAGCTTCCCGAACCAGATCGACCATAACTACGATTCTGAATTTCTACTCTTCCATCATTGACAACAGCTTGATTTCTTATGTTTGAAGATGAACGTTGACGGTTGTTTGTTTTGTTGGAGAATTTGCTGAATGCACGAGCAATAAGAGCAAGTCCCTGATTCAACGTATTAAAGTCATCATCGTCATCATCATTGGAGTTGGAGTAGTACACAGCATCATTGTTGTTTAACGGAGCAAGTTGAGTAGAATCATTCTGTAGAGATGAATCATAAGGGATCATTTGGTTCGAAGTGGAAGATTGTGGATAACTGAAGTAGTTCTGCTCTTGAACATATGCATGATTTGGCATTGGTGGTGGAGCATAGGGAGATTGAGCTACGAGAGCCAAAGAATTTGGTGTTGAAGTTGGTGTGTATCCTCCTCGTAGAGCTCGATCTTTTTCCACTTCAGGTTCATGGTGTTTCAGAAAATCATACAACAACCCATATGGAGCATCATGAAGATTCTTTGTTTGACGAACAAATGTCACATATTTATGCCAATCAGGGCCAAGACTACCCACAAATTTGGAGTTCACAGCGATCCTTAGTACAGTGATTTTGTGACGTTCCAGATCATTAACCACATTTGTGAAACGATGATAGTAGGATTCAAGTGACTCTCCAGGTTCAATTGTGATGTCAGTGTATTCCATGTAAAGCTTGGATTCCATGTCATCTTTGTTCAATTGAGTTCCTTCCATTAGGAGATGAACGTGTTCCCACATAGCTTTGGCTGTTTTCTGAGCATCGACACTGCGATAGATCGGATTGGGTATACCTTGAAGTATATAAGCCATTGCATACTGATCAGCTTCACGATGTAGTTTCTGTTCTTCAGTGAGTGCAGTTTCTGGAAGGGGTCTATCACCAGGAGGACGTGGAGGATCAGCATTAGGATCACCAGCTTCAAATCTTGTTGGCCACTCAAATGGTCCTTCAAGTATCACTTGCTTCAAGAATGGCCCATGAGGTTTCTTGAGTTCAAGAAATCGTAGGAATCGACTTGACCATTGCACATAATTACCAGGTGTAAGCATTGGAGGTGTTTCAAGTGATCCTGCCTCATGTCGGGATTGTTGAGTTGTAATAACTTCACACATTCTGTCAAACCAGTGAGGTTGTTTGGAGGAAAACTGAGTGGTTTGTTGTGGCACTTGATATGGTAGTAGTTGAGGAATGAGCTGTTGTTGCATCATAAGGTAATGTTGTTGTGGATTGTATTTAGGAGGTTGTTGATTCATCTGGTGCGGAAGGTAATGTTGTTGCTGAGACTGCTGAGGTTGTTGTTGCTGAGATGTTTGTTGTTGAACCTGAGGAAAGTAGTGATTCGGTGGCTGAGACATCTTCGAACACTTGTGTAGAAATGGATCTTGTGGAAAGTGTAGAATGAACCAATTATCAAGAAACGTAGCACAACTTCAAAGAAGATTTCGAAAATAAGTTTTCGATAATTTGGCAGATTATCGAGAAACTTGGAAGATTTTCGAGAAACTTGGATGTTCTCGAGAAAGGTTTTCGAAACTGTGTAGTATTATCGAGAAAAAAAATTGATTTCGATAATCAAGCAGTTTATCGAGAAAAGATTTCGATAAAAAAAATTTTCTCGATAACTAAGATTTCGATAATGTAACAATTTTCTCGAAAAAATCACAAAGATTTCGAAACTTGGTTTTCGAAATTATACAATTTCGAAAACTTTCCCAATAGTCGAAGTACTTAACTTTCTTATACAAGAAAGAAAATACCGAGTCCACACAAACGAAGTCTAGATGGTGCACTTTGAGAAGATCGCGAAAAATGAAACTTTGTAGGTTCTCGATAAGTAGTAATGGTTGTATTTCAAAGAAAGCAATCCTTAAATTCGTTTTTCTTTCAAGATACTTGTACTTTTGTGTATAAAATGAGTAGATCTTATGAAAAGTTGAAAACTTTAAGAAAAATTTTAACCTTGGTAAGATTTCGATAAAAGTACAAGTAAGAACAAATCGAGTTTTGTTGTGAAAGTTTGGAACTTTATGGTTTGTTTTGATTCTAAACACAAGTTTGTAAGCAAAGATGTGAGAAAAACCAAGAAACAAATCAAAAAATATAAAAGTTCACAAAAAATTCGATTAAAAAAAACGAATAAAAAAGAAAGAAATCAATGAAAAACAAGAACTACACCTTCCTCTAGCGAATGATACCACTTGTTAGGTCACCATTTTGTAAACACAAGTATGATTATGTAAGAAATGAGATGAGAATGAGAGTGGGATGATTATGAGAAATTTGAGAAAGTGAAATGCAAGAGTTTCCTTAATGTTTTCAAATAACCAACCAAGTTTACAAGAGGCCTAAGCTTACTATTTATAGGGAAGGAGCTAGGGCAACACACCCTCTCCTTCCACTCATCATTTCATGGGCTTTTAGGGCCCATGGATCATATGACTTAAGCCTAGTAAACTAGAAACAATAACATAAATGTAAATAAATAATAACTTAAGCAACCTATTATTACAAATGACCGAGACTTGATAAAATAGTGAAACTATGGTTCCAACAAACCAAGAGTATCGTGTTTGACCCCACCATGTTTTGAATTAACTCAATCACATTCGAAAAGATGAATTTGCCTGAAATGGTAATCTAGTACCCATCTCTCTTGTAAAATCCCATAATAAAATGCTTTTCTTATGGTTGCAACTTCTTTGGATATGTGAAGATCTGCTGCCTCAACACTAACCCCACTATTCTGGTAAACTATGCCATCATTACTTTTCATACGAAATGTATACCCATTGATATTATATGACTCGTATTTCACTACGTTGGCACGTAGTCCAAATGATATCCACCTCACAGTTTCTGATACACTATCTTTGGATATCGCTAACTCTCTCTCAACCTGAATTTCATTACAAGTATATATTACCTTTAAATTGCATGAACAACTCACTTATATTTATCAACAAACAAACAATTAGTATAAACAACATACGAGTAATTACCTCTTCCCGTAACCACTTAGCAAAAGATTTAGTGTGCTCATTCTCCAGCAATGCCATTTTTCTACCCCGGGTATTTTGTTTTCAAAAATTGCTTGTGTCGGCTGAAACAAAACAATGTATTTGATTATTATATTTGATACAACATTTTAAGCAACGAAATAGACATGTGTTAGTAATACTTACTCGATATACGGCACAATTTCATCAGTATTCTGTATTACATACAAATGTGCTTTCTGAAAGACATCTCTGGTAAGTGCATTTGTTGTGCCGGCCGTCAATGGCTTTCCATCCTCATTTTCATTGGTTACATGTTTATCAGGTGGGATACCAATAGTTTTCATGGTTTTATGACACTCGCTAAGAAACTCTATTGTTTCTTCCGTGATAGTCTCCTCAGCAATGCATCCCTCTGGTCTATTTCTGTTTCGCACATGTCCTTTAATAACCTTCATACATCTTTCGAAGGGATACATCCACCGAAAGCATACGGGACCACATAATTTTACCTCCCTAGTTAGGTGCACTGTCAAGTGTATCATAATATCAAAAAATGAGGGAGGAAAGAACTTCTCGAGAAGGCACAGTATCACAACAAGTTCTTGTTGCATCATATCTAGTTCTTGCAAGATGATTTCTTTCCTACATATAGCTTTAAAGAAAAAGCAAAACCTGATAATAGCAAACCGTGTGGGTGGGTGCATGATTGAACGTATAGCAATGGGCAAAAACTTTTGCATTAGCATATGATAGTCATGTGATTTAAGGCCAATGAGCTTCTTATCATTTTGGCTGACCAAACTAGAGAAATTTGAACAATAGCCTTGTGGTACCCTGATGTTGCTTAACGTTTCACAAAAGATGTCTTTTTTAGCATTCGTTAATGTGTAACCTGCTAGAGGTAGTGTTGTTTTGTCTGCTTCTTTCCTAGCAAACAACTCGTTTTTTATCCCCAACTCTTCCAGATCCAATCGAGCATTCATTCCATCTTTTTTCTTTCCAGGAACATTCAGTAAAGTTCTGACTAGACTCTCAGCAACATTCTTTTCTACATGCATAAAGTCAATACAATGTGGAACAGAATTATGTCTCCAATACCTTAGCTTTCAATACCAAATGTTGAATTTTTTCCAGTATGGTTCATTTACTTGGCTTGCACTACCCTCTGCTTCTGTTCTTTTCCTTTTCTGCGTTGTAATCTTCCCACCACTGCCTCTCATATCTTCTTGGTTATTCGAGGTGTTATTGTTTGTTCGTTTTCCTTTTCCCCACTTATTTTCAATTAGTTGTACCTCGTTGTATATTTGTTCCCCAGTCAATGGAGTTGGAGCAAGATGAAAATCTTCTTTTCCATTAAATGCCGCCTTTTCCTTTCTGAACACATGGTTGTATGGTAGATATCGTCTGTGTCCAGCATAACTTTGCTTGGATGAGACGGAAAGTCTAACACAGTGTGTATCTTTCCTACATACAACACAACCTTTGAATCCACTGTATGGGCAACCACATAATGTACCAAGTGCAGGGTAATCATACAACGGCACACAGTTTAAACATTTCTTTTGTACAAGCATCATATGTATCAACCCCATCCTCGAATAAGGTATGCAGATCATTAACCAACGGTTCTAAAAATACATCGATATCTTTTCCCGGGTATCCCGATATCAATACCGAAAGCATGATAAACTTTCTTTTCATACACAACCATGGAGGAAGGTTGTATATGACAAATAAAACTGACCATACACTGTGATGCCTAGTTCCTGAGTTGACGTCAACCCCATCAGCCGATATTCCTAGCCGTAGATTTCTCGGATCTTGAGCAAAGTTGGGGAATTTTTCATCTATGGTATGCCATGCCTGTGAATCTGCAGGGTGACGTAAAACACCTTCTGTTACCCTCCTTGTGGTGTGCCATCTTAGATCTTTTGAAATACTCTCTAACTTAAAGAGACGTTGCAGTCTTGGTATAATTGGAAAGTACCACATGACCTTTGCCGGAATGTTTTCATACACTTTACGTGTCTTATTATCCACCTTCCATCTTGATATCCCACAAGTTGGACAAACAGTCAACTCCTTGTTAGTCTTCCAGTAAAGAATGCAGTTGTTGCTACATACATGTATCTTTTCGTATCCTGATCCCATCATTCTCATTAGTTTTTTGACCTGATAAGTTTTTTCAACCATTTCGTTACCAGCAGGTAGCATTTTCTTTTATCAATCCTAGTAATTCAGTAAAGAACTTATCAGAAGCTCCATACTTACCCTTCAAGTTTAGTAGTTTAACTATTGCGGACAACTTTGTGAAGTCAGGACATTCTTTATAAAGTGGCTTCTCCGCGTCTAACAATAGATTTTGAAACTTGGCAAGGTCATCCTCATCAAAATTTTCTTTCGTAGAATTAACCATTTCTACTGTTGTTGGGCCATCTGTTGGAATTTCTGAATGTGACTCCATGTCGAAATCCGTGTCGTCAACAAACTCTGTTTCTGCATTATCAGGTATTTGGGCTGTTGTTGCTTGCACATCCTTTAGTCCATGTTTATCCCATTTTGTGTATCTAAGATTAATCCCGTAGTAGAATAAATGGTACTCCACGTCATCCACTGTTTGCTCTATTTTGTTTAAACATGTGGTACACGGACATGGCATCTTAAGCTGTCGTATATTAACTCATGGGTCGATGTTCTTCATCTTTGGAAAGTTGTGTAGTGCATACTTAATAAACGATGCTACTCCATCAATATATTCTTTGTTGGTCCTACAAGTTGTCATCCAAGACTTGTCCATGCTATTATTGTTGAGGTCAAATGATAACGTATACATCCTACAAGTTACAAGTTAAACCAATATAAGCATATATGAAGATTTAGATTGATGAAGTTCCAATGTCAAGTCACAAGTGTCTAGCTAATTAATAAGATAGATTTACAATAAGAATTGCAACAACACAATGGAATGAATGTATTGGGCATCAATCTAATTAAGCTTCAAATATCAAATATGAAAACGTGTATTAAGAAAAATGTGTAAATTACAACATGTTATCTTTATTGTGTTGTTGGTAAATTAAACGATTCAGCTAAAAACACGATAAGTTAACATTACCAAAGAAACAAGAAACCAACAAATCCATAACAAATAAAATATACAATGAAAATGTATAATAAGTTAAAATTCTAACATAATGAATTCCTAATTCAAAAAAGTACCTAATTTATATCTAAGTGAACCTCCCTCCATTGTTGATGGCCGGACCGACAAGTGATATGATGGATGGTGACTGGTGAATGGTGGTTGTGATGTGACTGGTGATTAATTGGTGATATATTGGTGATAGGTGATTGGTGATTGGTGATTGGTGATTGGTGATTGGTGATTGGTGATTGGTGATTGGTGATTGTTGATTGGTGGCTGTGCTTGGTGATTGGTGAGAAATGTGAGAAACGTGGGTGGAGATGGAAATGGGTGGAGGAAGAATTCAAAATTTGGTGAAAAAAATATTCAGGGCCATAAGTAATTTATATTCCTCTTATAGACTATTTTTATATTTCTCTTATAGACTATTTTTTTCATTTTGTTACAAAATCTAAACAACTAAACTATAGAACCTGACTAGGATGGAATTAGGAAGGGTGTTTGTTTAGTGGAAATGTAGCCAATAAGGGATATTTCTCCATAGTTGCCTAGATGTTAGCATGTAGTTGCTAAGTCTAGAAGAATGGTGGATATTGAATCAACTAGTTTCGTGATTCGTGAATGATTGTGTAGAATGTATTTGTTATATTGTATCAGTTAAATGAGTGTTTTCAATTTGGACTGCTTGTATAATCTTTGTAAGTTACTGATTTCTTAATTAATAAAATTCAATATTTCAGGAAGGAAAAAAAAGTGTAGAAACTGATATGGGCATTCCCAAGATCAGATACAAAGAAGAACATACAATCCAAATCTCTATGGCAGATGTAATCTCACAAAAGGTGAATTATATTACTTACCAAAAGTTTTTTTACAACATTAACAATTGCTGATACGGGCATTCCCAAGATCAGATACAAAGAATAACATACAATCCAAACCTCTGCAGCAGTAGAAACTTGGTCTTGTTGTACGACCTAATTAGCCATTTCTTCAACATTACTAGTAGCATCAGTTTCTCCCAAAAGTGGGGTGAAAGTTTTATATGCAGACTGGCTTGAACCTTCACAACATCTTCTAGCCAATCATGATCCATTAGGACGAGCATTTGCCAGGGATGAATGATTATAATTCTTGATAGAACTATAAATACATTAGTCGCCAATGGAACATGATTGACCTGAGTACTAACTAAACAAGCTACTTAAACACAAATAATCTAATTAACTTGCAAACATATCCATACATCAATTTCAAGCAACCCTTAATAATCCATCCGAACCCTTAATAATCCATCCCAAACACTCTATAACATCTATAGCAGAAAATAAGAATCAAGCAACCCTTAATAATCCATCCGAACCACACAAAAAATCGTAACCTAATCAACTTAAAAATCTTATATTAGCATACTGTTAATACAAATATCGCCTAAAAACGTTATTTATATTTTACGATCTTTGCTAAGTTTTGTTAATGACAAAGTATGAACTTTAGCTAAGAGTAAATCATCACTTTAAGTGTTTAAGTCTTGTTTAACTAAGGTTCACATTTCCTTTTAAACTAAACATTGTTTTTATTTCTTAAATTAGAAAGTGTCTTGTCATATCATATTTATTTCTTTAAATAGAATTGTCACATCACACTTATGGCAAGTTTTGTCAATATGCATTTATGTGTTTGACTAACTTTGTAGTGACTTGCAAGTTTGGTGTTTGAATAGTGTAATGTGATGTGACATTGTTTGGTTGCTAGGATTTATGAGACAAGACCTTGTTTGGTTTGAAGAGTTATTGCATAAACCTACTGCAGACCCGGCGGTACCCTGGGGGTACACGGGCGGAACCCATCTGAGGGTTCCGCCTGATCCGCCAAGCATGCAGTATGGTGTGCTATAAATACCAAGCCATAACTTGATTTTTGGCTAAACCTTTAGGACTTATTCTCACATATTCTCTCAACTAACTCAGTAACCCTTGACTTGTGTGATTATCTTATGTAGCAAGGAACTCCACAAGATCATTCAAGAAGTTGCAAGCTTCAACTCTAAAGTTGCAAGTCTTGGTAGCTTGATCATGTATAAGCTTTGGTAGTTTATACTTCATGTGTGTCATGTATGTAGAAGTTATAGGTTAGTATTTTAGGCCTCAAAATACGTAGTGTGTTGGGAGTTGTTGTACCCTAGTAAAAGAACTAACGGGAGTGGTTGTACCCTTGGTAAAGAACTCGACATCTAGCTTTGTGTCGGTAAAAGTGTAAGCGACGAATAGGAGTGGTTGTACCCTTGTAAAAGAACTCGACATCTAGCTTTGTGTCGGTAAAAGTATAAGCGACATGTAAGGTTTTCTCCGCTGGTGAAAGGAGCTTGTTGATTTGTGTTTATAACTCTCGAGTTGGAAACTCAGGGCGTGGATGTAGGGCAAGGAAAAAGAGTCCTTGTAGCCGAACCACGATAAACTATCGTGTTGTGGTTTGATTGTTTCTTTCTCTACCTTTGCTTATTATATGTTGTTGTTTACTTAGAATTGTTGATCACATATAAAGCTTTTCAAAGAACCAAAACAAGTAATGTTGTTCTTACATCTTTAAACATAAGTAAAGCTTTTCAAAGAACTAAACAAGCAAAGTTAGGATCATTACAAGTAAAGCTTTTCAAAGTATGAAACAAGTTAAGTTGGAATTGTTATTCACATGTAAAGTCTATTCAAAGAATCAAAAATATTAAGTTGTGCTTATATCTTTAACCAAACGTCAAGTTCTCAAAGGTTATTTAAGCTAAATAAGAATCGAAAAAGTGGTAAACTATTCAACCCCCCTTCTAGTTTTCCACAATTGGCATCAGGAGCTATGTTACTCAAGATCTTTAAAATAGAATGTATTTTAAAACTTGGATCGATCCATGGATTTTGAAAATCTCAAAGAAGGGCAACCTATTCAAAACCAACCGCTATTTGAAAAAGAAAACTTACTTGAATGGAAAAGTAATTTTGAAAACTATGTAAAATCAATTGATCAAGATCTTTAGCATATTATTTCTTTTGGTAATTTCAAACCAAAGAAAACAAGTTTTTGAAAACCAAGATAACTATCTTAAACTTGATAAAAATACTAAAGCTAAAACAATGCTTTACAAAGCTTTAGTACCAAATATGAAAGAATGTATTTTTGTCAAAAGGCTAATGATGTTTGAAAAATATGGTAAACTTTCATCAAGGAATATGTCAAGTCAAAGATGATCAATTTAATCTTACATATGAATTAGAAGTTTTAGAAAAACTAATTGATAGACACTTAGTAGAAGTTAATACATGTGCTACTAGTTTAAATGTTTTAAATGAAGGTACAAGTGAAGATGAGTACGTGTGTTTTGTTGAACCTGCTTGCGTATCTTGGAATGTAATGGAAGTTGACGAAGATAATGATCCGGTAGTTTATTATCAACTTATTGATACAACAAGCAAGGTGTAAGTAAAGGTGATTACTCGTGTCAAGCTCGTTGTTTACTTGCTTGCGATTCATGGATTAACTCAGATGAAGATGAAGTTAATCATCCGGTTTGTGATTCCATACTAGATAAAACATCAAGCAAGGTACACTTTGAAACCAAACTATTTTGCTTTGATTAATTTATCCTAGAGTTTTCTAAACTATAAAATGAGTCTAAACATTTGTGCAACATGGACCTAAAAGCTATCTTTAAGAATGAGTCTTTAAAATCTCTTAAGAATATCTTTAAAAAGGAAATCTTATTGGAAGATAAAATGTCTAGAATTAAGAGTAATGTTGAAATTAATCTAGAATGTAAATTATGTCTAGATTACAAACATGAGATTAAAATGCAAAATGAGAAAAGAAAAATTATTAGTTAAATTTGATGAAAGCTCAAAATCTCTTGAAAGATTGTTGGGGAGTCAAAGGTTGTTTAAAGATAAAACCGGATTAGGATTTAACTCAAAAGCACCATTAACTAATAAAACAAAGCAAGTAAAATTTGTCTAACCTAGAAGAAAGACTTAGAGATAATTCTATCTCTAATAGAAACTCATGATAAAAGAATTAAGATTATCATGCTCTATGCCTTTATATGATTGTCTAACCTTCTTGGATACATGAGTTATTGAGTTTCAAAGCATGTCGTCAAACCAAGTCTTTACGCTTAATGCTTATTCGCTTGATAGCATCTCTATGCAATTTAAAAGGTATGCATTACTTAAACTTGACTTTGGTTATATCTTGTCTCTAGCATTATGTGCTCAAATATGTGTTATTTGTAATACTCTAGAGTGTCTACCTGCTATTTGTAAATAACAAAGATTAGATTCTATGCAACAAGGAATTTAGTCTTTAGTACTAGTAAGGAGATATAAGGTGTTTTGGTTATTTAACCATCAAGAGATCAACACGAAAAACTCTTGAGTTTGTCTCACTCAACTCTTGCTTACAAGTGAGCTAACTAAGAATCTCCTAAGTGTTAAAATGTCTAACACTTTTGTGATGCTTTCAAAACAAACCTTTGTTAAACAATTTTCTCAAACACCATACTTTGAGTCTTTAATTGTGTATTTCTTCAATCACTCCTTTATAATCTCACATAAAACACACAAGGTAAAATAAATCACAATTAGCATATATTAGGATGTGTGAAAGAAAATAAGTTTTCAACATCTAGGATTTACACATCAAATGTGACACATAGTCTAATGATGTTGTACCTCTTGGACTTTTTAAAAAATAAATAGAGTTCATAGTGTCTTAAGTAAGAAAACCTAAAGAGTCGAGGAGTCGTTGAATATGACATTTAACGAGTGATCTCCTCCTTCTATGATATCATCTTTGGTAGATGATAACTTAGTCGAAAGTCAAATGATCGCAAGACAAGCATGAAGTTAAAGTACAAAACAACATCTTCTCACCTTGAGTTAAACATTAAATCAAGTAAAATTGACATAAGTTATAAAACTTGATTTATAGGTTATTAGTTGTGTCTAAACAAATTCAACAAAAACAATTTTTGAAATTTAGAATAAAACAAATAGTGAAACGAAGTTGATATTTCAAAGTAATCAAGTGAGTATAGTGTCAATATTTGAAAGACTTTTTGATAATAAAAGCAAGCCACAAAAGCAAAGGATTTTAACTTAAAGACATTCCTAGTTGCTCTCCTGTTCTCAATGGTTAAGTTATTGATGACTTATCAAGAATGAGATTAGTAAATCCGTAGGTAAAATTAAACGTAGAGAAATGTTTGGAAGACTACTTGTTCTCATAACAATTAGATTCAACATTATGTTTAGTTTTTGTCTATGTGATCGTGTTAAAGAAGATCCTAAAACAACTCTTTAATTGAGCCTATTTGGATACATCATAAGGTACTACACAACTAGGATTATGGTCTCCCAAAAGAACGGGAATAGAAACCATAGTGTATGCCAAATGGAATTATGTCGGTAATAAGTTGATAAGAAAAGCACAAGTGGTACTTGCACTTTTATACTTACTTACCCAATGATTCTCCAAAACGCGTAAGATTCTCAAATTAGTATCGAATGGAGAAGCACATCAACAAGCTCCGCTTGAACAAGCAAATTCGCGTCAACAACGGAATTCATCTTATCAACGTTGTTATCCCTTCAACAAAGGAAGCATCGACTTCAGCGACAATTCAATTCATTATGTTCTTTATAGACATATTTGTGATCCATCATCATCGCTTTGGTAAGATTGTTCATTGAGGAACGTCTTATCTAAGAAAGTCTTCTACGTTAACTATTTCATCCGCGCGTTAACAAAATCTCTTGAAAGTGAAGCATTCATAATTCCTAGGCTTAGTCAAAGACTCATAAGACCTAAAACCTTAAGGTTTGAACGTTAGGATAAAACCATAAAAATCAAGACAAATTATTTTTTGAGTTTCTCCCTGCAGAACCCACGGTACCTTCAGACCATACGGGCGGAACCCATTTTTTGGTTCCGCCTGGTCCGCCAAACCTCAGAATGTTTAAACTTTTTATTTCAAAGCCAAACACCCTCTTTAATCTTAACAAAAACTAACAAACAGCATCACCCTCTCTAAAACACATATCCTCACGAATTTTAGGGCTTCTAATCCAATCTCTTCCAATCCAATTAACTTTGTAAGTATTCTAATCACAATTGCACTTTTAATTTAATTAAAACATTTGTGCTTACAATCATTAACTAGAATCTTAGGGCTTTTGCATAAAACTTCATGATTCATGGAAAACTTGGTGCCAAGTCAATTATGTATTTCATTAGTTAAGAAATGTATCTTTTCATTGTTACTTTGATTTACCAAACACACCAAGAGCATTATTTTTCTAATTGCAACATGATTCATCACCACATTGTTAAAACAAATGAAAAACATCATTTAAAAATCACTTGCATACTATCTCTTGAATGCTAAAGGGGATACATAACTAATATGTATTTTCGGGTACATTCAATTGAAGATACATTCAATTAGGAGAGTGTTGGTTATCTTTTGTTTTCACAACAAAATTTGCATAACAAAACAATTTAGGAATCAAAATGAGTCAAGATAACCATGTCTTCGCATTGTCTTGCATATAGGAATATATTAGAACATCCTCGTTGTTAAAAGTCATTAACACACAATCTTATGTTTTCTAGGAATCAACATGCCATCCGCAAACAAATCCGATCACAAAGAAACCCTTAAATACATGCCCAAACACCATATGACCAAAGGTCTCAACTCGATTCAAGTAGAAAACTTTAAGGCATTATAAAAACGCTATGTTCACGAAGGTAGAACCATTGATCCATCCTTTCTAGAAGGAACATCTATTCGCCAAAACTTTGCCGCAATTCACTTTGATTGTCTCCTTGATTTAGATGAGCCAATTTGTCCTAGGTTCATCTTGGAATTTTATGCAACCGTAAACCTTTCCTCATGTGCCGGTGGTAGGATTTCATTAAACTTCACAACCAATCAAATATCACATGACATAGATTTAAAAGACTTAGCTATAATTCTTGGTGTACCAAATGAGGGAACTTGCCTCTACACGGATAAGTGGCCCATTTCAACTCTTGATTCTATTGATCGTTTTTATCCATATGATACACCTCTTGCTAGTAAAGAAACCATTAAGGAACACCTCTTTGTTAGAACCTCTACCACTAGGGTGAATCGTTCGGGGAACATTGTAGACAAGGATCCTTTTGGCATGGAGCTCAATGAGCTTAAACCACAATTTAAGAACTAGGAAGAAATTCTTAGGGCTAACGTCATAAGTACCATAGGAAATAGAGATCACATCAACGCATGCCTATGCTACATGCTATATAGCATTTCCACCGGTCAACCCTTCAACTTAGCCTACTACCTTGCCAAAAGAATGGCCGACATATCCTTAGTTGGAACAACCGCTCTTCCCTATGGCATGTTTCTTACCCGCCTCTTTAGAGCAATCTCACCCATTTCTCCTAACGAAGATGGAATACGTCTTGACTATTTTCTTGTTCCTCACACCTTCGTTCCCCTGAGTGATAAACGTGTTTACAAAAATAAGGGCAAACGTACTCGATCACCTACACCATCACCATCATCATCATCCGAAATGAGCGAGGATGATAAACTTCCCAACTCTAAGTTACCTCCTTTAGAATACCTTCAAGCTCTCCCCATCATTGACAATGCTTCTGAAGAATTCAAGCAAACCAAAGGAATGTTCAAGTGTTTTGGAAGGTACCTAAACAAGCTCAAAAAGAAGATAGACCAGTTGTGAGAAGATTAAGGAGTGTTTGGCATAAGAATGCTTTAGAATCGTCTTTGTGTTAAAACTATGTGAATTATGTGCTTTTCACTTTCATGGTTTATTATGTTTGTTGGATTATGTTTGTATGAAATTTTATGCATAATGACATTGTTTAAGGTGTTTGTCATCTTTTCTATGGTTATGGGAATTCTTACCAAGTATAGTAAAATCCTCGACCTCAAGGTCAAAGTCCCATGATTGGTATGTTTACATGTCTAATTTTTGCATTGCCCAACCAGTAATACCTTATCTTTTTGATTTTAGGAGTTTTCGAAAATTTTGAAAATCGTCTCGCGGGTCAAAAACGCGGACTGCCTAATTTTTTACCCCTGGCGGATCTGGCGGTACCCAAAATTGGGGTCCGCCAGTGTGTTTTCTGGGAATTCCAGAAATGGCCCAACGGACCAGGCGGTACCCTCAAATGGGTTCCGCCAGTGTCTTCTGAGGGATCTGCCAGACACCTGCAGAAATTTTTTCCATTTTTCTTAAGTCCAAAACTTGTAATGTGTCAAAATCATTATCCTAAGTGAGAAACATCTTTCATTTACAACAACAACCATATTGGAACAAACCTCACTCACTAAAACAATTAGGAAGACACTTCCCGCCAAAAATTCAAATTCAAAACATAACTAACCAAAGGACCCCTTTTAAAGGATCCTTCAAGCCTTTGATACATTTTCAACCAAACCACTTCCCATGATCACAAAGCATTGAGTGCTTAGGTTGGTCTTTCACTCCATCCTATTCATTGGATTGACCTCAAATGATGTGACATGGTCATGAAAATCATTTGACTCCTCAATCTTAGAATAGTAAAACATCAAATCCAAACACTATTTCAACACTTTTCTCATCCTATAAAATTGAAAGCTTCACAACAATTCAAATCACACCTTTCAAATCACAACAATTCAAGACTTCTCCCCTCAAACATCAAAACCAAAACATTTGAAATGGCCAAATCCAACACTTCATCTGAGTCATCAAAATCATGTGCTAAAACCACTAGGATTAGTGTGAAACCTTGTTGCTTCAACAAAATCACAAAGTCAGGCTCATCATCATCAAGTGATGCTTCACTCAACATCTCCTCACCTATCCAAGATTACCTAAATCTTACTACCTCAACTACACCCTCAACACATTGTAATACCAATGTGATCACCATTCAAGATTTGCTTAATCTTGCTACTCCACCACCTTCTCCACCACGTTGCAACTCAAACCTAGCAATTAACCCATCATCAACAAAACCTTTGAGTGAGTCAACTCCATCTTCTCAACAAACTTTTAAATCAACAACTCCTTCACCTCAATCACCAACACCTACACCAATAGAACTTTTTCATACACCACCAACATCACCAACACCCAATTTGGAAACTTTTGATGATCTATCATCAACACCACCATCCTTCTCACTTTTTGATACCGTTGCTCAAATGGAAACCCAACAACAACCTAGTGAGCAACTTAATGATAAACCCCATTACCCATCTACAGTAGAACGGTTGGCTTATCGTTATGCTAGACCATCCATTTTTCCAAATGATCAAGGTCATACCCACTCACATTCATTTGTGTTTCATCCAATTTACAAAGACCTTCATGGCAATCCTATCGGTGAACCAAGCTTCCGCCATTTTGTTCAAAATCAACAACCACAACCACAACAACAACCACCACAACAACAAAATTCCCAAAATTTTGAAACTCTACTTTCTTCTTATAAGAAAATAGAAGCATCCATGTGGGAAAAACCTCCAAACATCAATGAGGAAATAAACACTCATTTAAACCACCTCAATGCCTTCAAACGAATGGTCGATTCTTAAATCAATCATGTTATGGAATTCAATACGGCATTAAATTCAACAAATGAAGGAAGCAAATACACCTCACAATCATCCACATTTGCTCCTTCAAGTTCAACCCATCCACCATCAACAAATCAAACCTCTCTTCCACCAAACTTTCCCGCCATGATTGCGGACATTGCGAAAGAACCGCTCGCATTAGTGAAAGGTGTCGAACGGAACTTCGCGAGTTAACCGAAGAAATGAGGTTTATTCTTAACCACATTTTGGACCGTCTCCAATCCTTATCTCATCCACCACAACCTTAGAGTCTCCAAAATGAAACGAAATAGTTTCTCTTGGAAAATGT
This sequence comes from Artemisia argyi, assembly GCA_030686995.1. Lineage (NCBI taxonomy): Eukaryota > Viridiplantae > Streptophyta > Magnoliopsida > Asterales > Asteraceae > Artemisia > Artemisia argyi. The sequence goes on along the minus strand of CM060695.1, from coordinate 76,738,055 downwards.
CTCCCATTTTAACCAACAAACCAAAACCAAGTCACCTCCTCACCTTTCAAAATAAAACCCGCTACAACCCTCAACTCACATTTTCATCCTTAAACAACCCTACCCTTGTTTTTGGAAAATGTTTCTCACAAAGGAAAATGATGATTTCCTTGTAGCTTTTTTATGGTCATAGCTTATTTGTAGCTTTTTCTTTATTTCTAGAGGTAGGATAGTGTAACCAAAATTTCTTGTCTTTGACTTTTTAAGAAGTCTAAATTTTACATGAAATGAAGTTCATTACACTACAAGGTTTTCTTTGTTTGTTGACCATTTTAGGTATGATATGTGAACTACACCTTTATATGGTACCATACATAAATCTTGTGCTTTAGAAACTAACCTCTCTTTTTGTAGGTTCATTATCCATGTTTTCCTTCCTTGAAACTCCATTTAGGGGAGTAATATTCAAGGGGGAGCATGAGTATTGCATTATTCTGCTTCACAACTCTAAGTTATGTTTTAGACATGAAATACCTTCATGACTTATCTTGTGCGGAAACTAACGTTTCTTTTGTAAGTTCAAAATCCATGTCTCCTCTCTTGGCACTCCATTTAGGGGGAGTATCAACCAAGGGGGAGCATGGCCATTATTCCACTTCACTACTATACTTTTTGTTTCGACAAAAAGGGGGAGAATTTATATTAAACTTGTTCTACTTTTAATATTTCCGCTTCGCTAACTCTTTGCAAAAACAAGTTTTAATACTAACTTTATAAGACTTAACACTAAATCTTATGGCTTACTTTTGAATAAAGTTTATGTTTTGTCATCAACAAAAAGGGGGAGATTGTTAATACAAATATCGCCTAAAAACGTTATTTATATTTTACGATCTTTGCTAAGTTTTGTTAATGACAAAGTATGAACTTTAGCTAAGAGTAAATCATCATGATTGAGCCTGAACCGTCAGATTATTATTGACCAAGGTCAACAAGTCAAAGACAGCCTAGAATCAATACTCCGGTGATAGTATAGTGTATTCCCGGGTCGTAAAAGTCCCAGCGAGATTGAAATGGTGCTTTTGGAATCGTTTATGAGAAAGTGGCACTGAGGACAGTAGCCAGATGATGTGGGAATGATATTGCTACTGTTATTTTGGTATTGACAAACAGATATAATATTCACAATAATCAGATACCAGATATATGCACAAATTAACAATTAAGATCACGTATCGGACTGGAAAAGTGGGTTTTTAGTGATTATCAAACTACAGGGGGTGCTTTTGACACTTTTCAAAACTTAAAATTAAAAATGAAAAAGAAATTATAAAAGTGATTAAAATAATATTAAACTACTATTTAATTAATTAAACTATTTAAATTCTAAATTAAAACCTAATTTAAATAAACTAAAAATGACAAATGATTTAAATTATACTAAAAATTTATAAAAATATTTTCTAAACCTAAATTAGAACTTAAAGAAAATATAAAAAATTAAAAATAATATTTTTGTCCTTTTGTGGTTTAGTTATTAATTAAAAACTATTTAACTTAATTAAACTAAATAAACTACTTTTAATTTATATTAATACTAAATAAACTTGGAAAATTAAGATAAAATTTATAAAATTACTTAACCATTACAGGAATCCTACAAAATTATAAAAAACTCTAAAAATTATGTTTAAGATTAATCTACTAATTAATTACCTATTAATTAATTTAAGTCTATTTTAAACAAATAAAATAAGAAAAATAGAAAATGAACAGTAGAATCTTAAAATTTATTTTCTAAAAACTTATTATACTATATTAGAACTAGAAAAATTATAAAAACTAGATTTAACCTTATAAAAACTAATTAAGCTATTTAATATTTGATATTAATTAATAATAAAGAAAATTAAAATTAAATCTAATTAGCACTAAATGACAAAATAAAAATCTGAAAAATTTATTATAACTACTTTAATATCGAAGGTATTTAATAAAAATATAAAAACACTAGTGACTTAATTAAAATATAAAAATGAAAATTAAAATTAACTTGAATTAAATAGAAACTATCACTTATTTTAAAACTAATTTTTTTGGATTTTTCTTTTTCAGAACTACTAAACACCTTAAAAAGACAAACTTTTGTGAAGACACTTTTTGAAATAGCTTATAAATAAGCTATAAGCACCCCTTTGGCTACACAGTTGACTTATGTTGACTGTGTGGTCAATTTTGGTCAAATGGCCTAAGGTGGGGTCCACAATGGTAAACAAGGGTCTCAGCAAGTTTAACAAACATAAATAAGCAATAAACACAAACACTAGATCACTAATAAGCTGTTTAAGACCAATTTAAGCACTTGAGCTAACCTAAGTTTTACTCAGTTATGGGACAGATTTGGAAGCAAATTCCAGGTGGGGTCCACTAAGATCTAGGTCAAACTAATGGTCAATGGTGAAAGCTTACCAGGAGGGGGGTTGGGGGAACCTAAAAACTAGGTGTGGGGACCACTGTGGTGGCCACAAACCACCACCAAAGTGGTGGTAGTGTGGTGATGTACTGCTGCACAGAGCAGTTGCTCAGCCCTGCAAGTCACTTTGTGGCTTTGTGGGGCCCACTAAGAAAATCACAAAAATGAAAAGACCAAGGGAACATGTAGATGAGGTGGTAGACAGTTAAAAAAAACAAATTTCACAACCTAAATCATCATACATAAATCAAAACAATTCTAGCAAATTTTGGAAAAATCTGAGAGCTTACAATTTGACTTTTAAGAAAAAATCATAACTTTGACTTTTGTGAATTTAGAATGATTCTAATGAACTTAAAACATGTTTCTAAGCTAAGACAAAGTTATTCTAACCTACATCTACCAATTATGAACTAGTGTGAGTGATTTGTAGATCAAAACTGTTAACAGATTATTCCTAAGTGAGGTTTATGACTGACTTTGACTTTTCTACACTAAAGCTACCATTTTTATTCATTACTTGGTCTAATGCAACCTAAAGTGACCTACTGGAACAACAAACATAAAATGAAACACCCTGAATCCCCCTAGGTTACCCTGATCCAAACAGTCCCTTAGAACTATTTTTACACTATGATTTTTATATTTTAAACTACAACCTAAGGATTTTTAAGCTGAATTAGATAAACCAGACTGAATAGAAACTAAATGAACAAATAGCTACAACTAATAACAATAACAACAATATATAGCAGATTAAGCTATATAAGGCAGTTTAAATGAGAAACAATTATCATAAAGAGACCTAGTGAAACACATAGCAAACAATTACCTCAGACCATCTTACAAACACTTAAGTAAACATTAAGCATCAAAGATAAACATGTTTAAGCAAGTGTACAGTAGATAAGCAAAATTGAGTGGTGTGCTTACAAATGATTCATTTCTGAGAAAATGAGAACAGGCCTGAGATCACAACCTGTTACCCTACATCTCCCAAGAGATTCTAATACCATCCAAATCCACATTCATCAAGCTACAATGCTTCAATCTTCTCAGCAACTGATTTTTATTTATTATCTATTTTTTTTATGATTTTTGAGTATTTTTGAGAAACCTAACTAATCTGGTTTTTTACTGCTTTGTAACCTTTTAGAACTTGTAAATAAGCTTATATGAGCTTATGAAATGCTTTAACTACAACTAACAATAATAGGTGAGGTTTTTGAAATCTTGATTAAACTTGAAAATGGCATAAACTTAGATACAGCATGAAACTTGAAATTAACTTTTACTAAAGATTGAAATACATAAGAGTAATTGATACAAACTTGTTTTAATTGAAAATGCAACTAAATGAGTAAATTACATTGCCTACGACTATACTAAGCTAAGACTAAAACTAATATATCTCCACTTCAGCTTCTTCCTCACTTTATAGCATCCATTGGGTTGTGTGGGTCCCACAGAAACTTTCCCACCACCAATACTATCCATTGGATCCCTTGAAACTCATCCTGGCCATTTGTTGATTTTGGCGGGAAAATCCATTTGAGCAATTGGGGACTGTGAGGGCATTTATTGGTTGATTTTAGAGGTGGAGGGGACAATTGGGTGAGATGGTGGGAAAAGGAGGTGGAGTTTGAGTGTTGCAGGGTGTTTGCAGGGTAGAGGGGTGGTGGCAGGGTGTAGGTTGTGAGGTGTCACTTACTAGGGTAATACCAAAGGGTGGGTTTGTTGTGGGGATGACAGAGGGTAGGGTGAGGTGGAGTAGGAGGCAAGTGGTGGGGAGATACCAGGTGGTTTTGGTGGAGTAGCAGGGGAGGGAAAGTGATGGTGGTATTGGGATTGGTTTGGTCAAGGTGGTGTTTGACCGGGGTATATTAAAACGGGGTATTAGTTTTTAAGTGGTGGGCTTGGATTTGTGTGGTGATGGGCCAAGGAAAGGTGTGGATCAGGTTTATTTGTTTGGGTGGGCTTTTGTAAAATGGGGTGTTTGTTTTGGGTTATAATAAATACTAAGGGTCCGTTTGTATTTTAACTTAAAAAAACCACAAGGATTAAATATGTAAAATTCTGAAATTAAGGGTAGATTGTGGCAAGTTTACAAAATTATCACAAGGACCATAATTGCCATATGTGAATAATACAAGGACCATAATTGTAATTTTCCCATTTTGAACACCCGGGGACTAATTATGCCAAATCTGCAAACTCCAGGGACCAAATATGTAATTTTCTGAATTTGTGAAGGGTTGAACCTGTAAATTCTCAATAAATACCACAAGGACCAATTATGTCATTAATGAATAGTACAAGGTTTGTTAATATTTTTCTATTTTTAAAACCTGAGGACTAACTTTGACATTTTTGAAACTTGGGGGACCAAAGTTGTAATTTCACAATTTTAAACTTTAAAGGACTATTTATGACAACTTGTGAATCCCCAAGGACCTTTATGATATTTGAACAAGTTTTGAGTGACCAGGGACTAGTTTTGCCAATTTATGAAACTTGAGGGACTGAAACTGCCAATTATGCAAACTTTGTACGTTTTTCATTTGTTTTTGCATATTTTGTGTTTGAAACATATAAAACACACCTCTAAGATATTTTAAGTATTTTGATACATATTTGGGTGTTTTTGTATGTTTTGGCAGCTCAGATTAGTATAAAATGATGAGTATTTACACACTCATCAATCCCCCACACTAAACTATTGCTAGTCCCTAGCAATCTTTTGAGAAAAATTAATGGATTTGAAACTCTTTACCAAAAGCCATCACTTCTGGAGTAGCCAGGTGTAAGAACTATGGCACACCTAATAACCGTGTGATTTTGAGCAAACCACCAGCTGTCAACGGATTTGATTAGTCTTTACCAAAAGCCGTTTGCTTCTGGACTAGCCAACTCTTGATGGAATAGTCAACATCTTGGTGAGCTGATTACCAATTATGGATTTTCCACTGCCTTTACCACAAGCCATAATCTTGCGGGCTAGCCAGCTCATTTGCTTATGAGGATGCGGGGGAGCTGAGGAACCATACAATTTTTGGCAAATTGCCAGCCATCAACGGATTTGAGATGTCTTTACCAAGAGCCGTTTGCTCCTGGACTAGTCAATCCATTTGTCGTTTAGACTTTGGCGGACTGATTACCACAAAAATTTTGAGCTTTAGTGAAAAATTTTTGAAAATTTTGGTCAAAAACGGGGGTATAAGATAGTAAAATATGATAAAATTCGCTAGAATAGCGAATACCCCCCCACACTAAGCATGAATATTGTCCTCAATATTCAATGTCCCGGCTATTATGCCGATTCTTGGAACGTAAAAGGGTAACATTACAAGCTAAGCGTGGAAAACACAATTTGCATTTTCACTTTTGTAATCATAGCATGGGGGACTCCCCCACACTTAGGGTGAAAACCCTATAAGATGCTCTGTTTTTGTTTATCGAGTCGCTAGCGTGACTCGACCCCGAATTCATTAGTCCATGGGGAAGCATGATGTGGAAAAACTTTCATTCAAGATGTTTGGATAAACATTTGAAGCACGTGAAAGTTCCACACCGATGAGACATAGTCCCGGCTCAAGATAATGATATATGAAAATGCCGGGATCAAAGATAGTGTCCTCACTCTCGAAGGAGTGAAGAAGAGGAGAAATCACCTGGTAGGTGAAGGAAAGAAGAGAGATCTGAATAGCAATTAAGATAAGAACTTCCTCCTCAAGAAATGTATATTCAAGTGGAGGAGGCAAGTCCTTGAGCTTGATCTCAGGAAATTTATCAGTTTCCTCAACTGATTTGATTTCCTCATTATGAAGTTGTTTGGGTGGGAGGGGGGGAAATGGATCTTCGTTTAACAAACTTTCTAGAAAAAGAATGTCCCCCTCAGGATCAAGATAATTATCATCAACTTCATATGAAATTGAACTATCTTCAGTAAGAAAAGCCTCGAATTCGTCCAGATCATTTACACTTTCCGGAGGAAGTGGATTGATCTGAGTAGGATCAATCGAAGGATCATGAGTAAGTAAGAATTCTAACTCTCTCAAATCAGCATTAAAGTCAAAGACTTCATTTTCATCCCTTGGTGGGATGGGATCCATATGAGAGAGTTCATCAGCGAACTCTTCAAGAAGAAAGTCAACATCAGAGTGGAGAAGTGATGCATCAACAAATTCAATGTCTCCATAAGATAAACAATCATCACTGGAATCAGAGACAGTCTCAATTTGATCATTTGGATTATCAGGGGGTGAAGGAATATCACACACATGATCCAAAGTTTCCTGTGACTCTCTTGGGATTGGGATAAGGATCTCAACACTAGACTTTATGAATTCGTCCGATTCCTTTGAAGGAACAGTGTCAAGATGCTCATTCCCCATGTTCGGAGAGTGAGTGGAAACCTCGGGTGTGACAGCAGTTGTTTGAGATGAAATCTCAACTGCTGGGATATCAACTGATGAACTTGATGAATCTTTTTGAATAATAACAATGTTATCTTCATCATCACTGTCATCATAGTCATCAAATAGAGCAGTATTTCGAATGTTAGCACGAAATTTAGCTGCTCGTTGCTCAGCCAATAACTCTTCCATGCTTTTTCCAGATTCTCGTTCTTCAGCAAGTAATTCTGCCATAGTTTTCCCACGAGAATTTGGAATGAAAGGAAATTGTGGGGATGTGGATGTGTCAAAACCGTAAGGTTGACATTTAAAATCATCGTGAGGACCCCCACAATATGCACAAGAGCTTGGAGCATGGCGAAGTGAAATATTAGCTAACTCCTCCTTAAGTTCTTTACATTTCTCAAGAACCTCTAAAAAGTCTTGCTGGATTGGAAGAGTTGCTTGGATAGTTTGATACTGTGGAGGTTGGTCTTGGTACGAAGAGTCATAATTGTTACAAGGAAATGGATTCCTCGTTTGACAATCAGAACTGTAATGTGAACCACCACAGTACTCACAACAGTTAAACTGCTGAGACTGAGGGTGTGGTAGCTGGTGGAATGAATCAGTGGTGTCATGATAGGAATATGGATCTTGGTTATAGACAGACCCGTTTCCTGACTCTATCATGCCACAACTGGGGCAATTGCCACCATTATAAGAACTACCACACCACTGGCAAACCAGAAGGTATGGATGAGACATAGAAAGAATCAAAGGTGTATAGAGGGGTAGGGATGAAGAATCAAAGATGTGAGAGGGTAAAGGTGATTATTTTTGGTATTTTTAGGAAACATGCTTAGTGCACAAGCTCCAAAAACAATTTTTCAAAACAAATTTGAGGCAAAACCACAGTGAACTTAAACCAGCAATCACAAGTGAATGGCTTCTTTGAAAAAGGTACACCACTCACAGGGATATAAAGGCAAGTTTTAATCTTAAGTTTGGGAACTTATTATGGGTTTATTAATTAATTTGAAAAACTGCTTTAGGCTTATGGGTGTGTGTGCAGAAAACTTGGGAATATTTTTGGAACTGATTCGTTAACCGAAATCGTCCCTTTAAGATTACTCGCAGGCTGGCGGGAGGAAGTAAATAGGTTTCCTCTTCAGTTCGCAATTTAATGTCAGAACTTACCTTAAACCAACTGTTTCAGGTTGTAATCTTAAAGAACACGAAGTAATTTAACTTCACAGTTTGTTTTTGATTGTTTTTAATTTTTTTGGTGTTTCTCAACACTTCAGGAAAAGTGTTAATGAACGTTTTTGATATGATTATGTTTTAAAAAACTTTTTACAGGGAGGGTTTTGAAAACCACTAAACTTAAAACGATTTTAAAACACGCAACAACCTCCCCGGCAGCGGCGCCAAATTTTGATTGAGCCTGAACCGTCAGATTATTATTGACCAAGGTCAACAAGTCAAAGACAGCCTAGAATCAATACTCCGGTGATAGTATAGTGTATTCCCGGGTCGTAAAAGTCCCAGCGAGATTGAAATGGTGCTTTTGGAATCGTTTATGAGAAAGTGGCACTGAGGACAGTAGCCAGATGATGTGGGAATGATATTGCTACTGTTATTTTGGTATTGACAAACAGATATAATATTCACAATAATCAGATACCAGATATATGCACAAATTAACAATTAAGATCACGTATCGGACTGGAAAAGTGGGTTTTTAGTGATTATCAAACTACAGGGGGTGCTTTTGACACTTTTCAAAACTTAAAATTAAAAATGAAAAAGAAATTATAAAAGTGATTAAAATAATATTAAACTACTATTTAATTAATTAAACTATTTAAATTCTAAATTAAAACCTAATTTAAATAAACTAAAAATGACAAATGATTTAAATTATACTAAAAATTTATAAAAATATTTTCTAAACCTAAATTAGAACTTAAAGAAAATATAAAAAATTAAAAATAATATTTTTGTCCTTTTGTGGTTTAGTTATTAATTAAAAACTATTTAACTTAATTAAACTAAATAAACTACTTTTAATTTATATTAATACTAAATAAACTTGGAAAATTAAGATAAAATTTATAAAATTACTTAACCATTACAGGAATCCTACAAAATTATAAAAAACTCTAAAAATTATGTTTAAGATTAATCTACTAATTAATTACCTATTAATTAATTTAAGTCTATTTTAAACAAATAAAATAAGAAAAATAGAAAATGAACAGTAGAATCTTAAAATTTATTTTCTAAAAACTTATTATACTATATTAGAACTAGAAAAATTATAAAAACTAGATTTAACCTTATAAAAACTAATTAAGCTATTTAATATTTGATATTAATTAATAATAAAGAAAATTAAAATTAAATCTAATTAGCACTAAATGACAAAATAAAAATCTGAAAAATTTATTATAACTACTTTAATATCTAAGGTATTTAATAAAAATATAAAAACACTAGTGACTTAATTAAAATATAAAAATGAAAATTAAAATTAACTTGAATTAAATAGAAACTATTACTTATTTTAAAACTAATTTTTTTGGATTTTTCTTTTTCAGAACTACTAAACACCTTAAAAAGACAAACTTTTGTGAAGACACTTTTTGAAATAGCTTATAAATAAGCTATAAGCACCCCTTTGGCTACACAGTTGACTTATGTTGACTGTGTGGTCAATTTTGGTCAAATGGCCTAAGGTGGGGTCCACAATGGTAAACAAGGGTCTCAGCAAGTTTAACAAACATAAATAAGCAATAAACACAAACACTAGATCACTAATAAGCTGTTTAAGACCAATTTAAGCACTTGAGCTAACCTAAGTTTTACTCAGTTATGGGACAGATTTGGAAGCAAATTCCAGGTGGGGTCCACTAAGATCTAGGTCAAACTAATGGTCAATGGTGAAAGCTTACCAGGAGGGGGGTTGGGGGAACCTAAAAACTAGGTGTGGGGACCACTGTGGTGGCCACAAACCACCACCAAAGTGGTGGTAGTGTGGTGATGTACTGCTGCACAGAGCAGTTGCTCAGCCCTGCAAGTCACTTTGTGGCTTTGTGGGGCCCACTAAGAAAATCACAAAAATGAAAAGACCAAGGGAACATGTAGATGAGGTGGTAGACAGTTAAAAAAAACAAATTTCACAACCTAAATCATCATACATAAATCAAAACAATTCTAGCAAATTTTGGAAAAATCTGAGAGCTTACAATTTGACTTTTAAGAAAAAATCATAACTTTGACTTTTGTGAATTTAGAATGATTCTAATGAACTTAAAACATGTTTCTAAGCTAAGACAAAGTTATTCTAACCTACATCTACCAATTATGAACTAGTGTGAGTGATTTGTAGATCAAAACTGTTAACAGATTATTCCTAAGTGAGGTTTATGACTGACTTTGACTTTTCTACACTAAAGCTACCATTTTTATTCATTACTTGGTCTAATGCAACCTAAAGTGACCTACTGGAACAACAAACATAAAATGAAACACCCTGAATCCCCCTAGGTTACCCTGATCCAAACAGTCCCTTAGAACTATTTTTACACTATGATTTTTATATTTTAAACTACAACCTAAGGATTTTTAAGCTGAATTAGATAAACCAGACTGAATAGAAACTAAATGAACAAATAGCTACAACTAATAACAATAACAACAATATATAGCAGGTTTATTTGTTTGGGTGGTGTTTGACCGGGGTATATTAAAACGGGGTATTAGTTTTTAAGTGGTGGGCTTGGATTTGTGTGGTGATGGGCCAAGGAAAGGTGTGGATCAGGTTTATTTGTTTGGGTGGGCTTTTGTAAAATGGGGTGTTTGTTTTGGGTTATAATAAATACTAAGGGTCCGTTTGTATTTTAACTTAAAAAAACCACAAGGATTAAATATGTAAAATTCTGAAATTAAGGGTAGATTGTGGCAAGTTTACAAAATTATCACAAGGACCATAATTGCCATATGTGAATAATACAAGGACCATAATTGTAATTTTCCCATTTTGAACACCCGGGGACTAATTATGCCAAATCTGCAAACTCCAGGGACCAAATCTGTAAGTTTCTGAATTTGTGAAGGGTTGAACCTGTAAATTCTCAATAAATACCACAAGGACCAATTATGTCATTAATGAATAGTACAAGGTTTGTTAATATTTTTCTATTTTTAAAACCTGAGGACTAACTTTGACATTTTTGAAACTTGGGGGACCAAAGTTGTAATTTCACAATTTTAAACTTTAAAGGACTATTTATGACAACTTGTGAATCCCCAAGGACCTTTATGATATTTGAACAAGTTTTGAGTGACCAAGGACTAGTTTTGCCAATTTATGAAACTTGAGGGACTGAAACTGCCAATTATGCAAACTTTGTACGTTTTTCATTTGTTTTTGCATATTTTGTGTTTGAAACATATAAAACACACCTCTAAGATATTTTAAGTATTTTGATACATATTTGGGTGTTTTTGTATGTTTTGGCAGCTCAGATTAGTATAAAATGATGAGTATTTACACACTCATCACATCACTTTAAGTGTTTAAGTCTTGTTTAACTAAGGTTCACATTTCCTTTTAAACTAAACATTGTTTTTATTTCTTAAATTAGAAAGTGTCTTGTCATATCATATTTATTTCTTTAAATAGAATTGTCACATCACACTTATGGCAAGTTTTGTCAATATGCATTTATGTGTTTGACTAACTTTGTAGTGACTTGCAAGTTTGGTGTTTGAATAGTGTAATGTGATGTGACATTGTTTGGTTGCTAGGATTTATGAGACAAGACCTTGTTTGGTTTGAAGAGTTATTGCATAAACCTACTGCAGACCCGGCGGTACCCTGGGGGTACACGGGCGGAACCCATCTGAGGGTTCCGCCTGATCCGCCAAGCATGCAGTATGGTGTGCTATAAATACCAAGCCATAACTTGATTTTTGGCTAACCCTTTAGGACTTATTCTCACATATTCTCTCAACTAACTCAGTAACCCTTGACTTGTGTGATTCTCTTATGTAGCAAGGAACTCCACAAGATCATTCAAGAAGTTGCAAGCTTCAACTCTAAAGTTGCAAGTCTTGGTAGCTTGATCATGTATAAGCTTTGGTAGTTTATACTTCATGTGTGTCATGTATGTAGAAGTTATAGGTTAGTATTTTATGCCTCAAAATACGTAGTGTGTTGGGAGTTGTTGTACCCTAGTAAAAGAACTAACGGGAGTGGTTGTACCCTAGTAAAAGAACTCGACATCTAGCTTTGTGTCGGTAAAAGTATAAGCGACGTGTAAGGTTTTCTCCGCCGGTGAAAGGAGCTTGTTGATTAGTGTTTATAACTCTCGAGTTGGAAACTCGGGGCGTGGATGTAGGGCAAGGAAAAAGAGTCCTTGTAGCCGAACCACGATAAACTATCGTGTTGTGGTTTGATTGTTTCTTTCTCTACCTTTGCTTATTATATGTTGTTGTTTAGTTAGAATTATTGATCACATATAAAGCTTTTCAAAGAACCAAAACAAGTAATGTTGTTCTTACATCTTTAGACATAAGTAAAGCTTTTCAAAGAACTAAACAAGCAAAGTTAGGATCATTACAAGTAAAGCTTTTCAAAGTATGAAACAAGTTAAGTTGGAATTGTTATTCACATGTAAAGTCTATTCAAAGAATCAAACATATTAAGTTGTGCTTATATCTTTAACCAAACGTCAAGTTCTCAAAGGTTATTTAAGCTAAATAAGAATCGAAAAAGCGGTAAACTATTCAACCCCCCTTCTAGTTTTCCACACATACAATTAAAAAACTAATACATGAATGACTTGATAAACACCCAAATGGATGCATGTAATGATGATAAAATAATAAAGCTAGCTCTTATATAGAGCGTTTATTTTGATTATTTATTGCTTGATTTCATTTTGATAAAACAATCAAGCTCTTATATGGATGCCTGTAATTAATGATGATAAAACAATCAATCTCTTAAAATAAAAACACAAGATTATGACATACTTAAAAACCTAAATCATATTTATTACTATTAAAGATTAAGGAGGGTGATTACATGTACCAGTTGTTCCTTCAAAACAACAACCAAAAAATAACAAGCTAAGGAACCACCAAAGCCAACCAAAAAGACCCTACTTAAACAACCATTCAACTGGAGCTCTGACCATAATAATCCATATCGGCAATGGCTTCCTCCTTCTTGGATACCAGAGCACGAAGATCAACCAAAATGGCCAAAAGGGACTCCAGCAAAGGGCGCTCCATCACTTGAACCTCCTCAAGGGACTCATAACCATCAGCAACAGCTTCTTCTTCATCAAAGTTAAGATCTAAAACCTCAGCCATTCTCTCGGTGTGCTTATCAACACTTATCCGCAGCTCATCACGCTTCTCACCCAAACACTGGAACATTACTTCATTTAGAGGAATTTCTTGACTGAAGAGGAACTTGAGACATTTGTGAAGTTTATCAGACCCACACAAATCTTTCAGTTCATCGAGATTATGAGATCCAGACATGTTTTTAGATGATGATTTGATAAAGGTTAAGTAAGAAATTGTGTTTTTTTGATGATGATTTATGTGGCTAGGGATGAAACTTATAGATACAGTAATTAATTAATAATCTACACTTCAATCTAATATATGTGGCTGTGTAAACTAAATCATTGCAAAAACTAATTATAGAGTACTAATTCAAAGTATTGAGTCTTCCCATGCAGTCTATTCATGTTCTCCTGCATATCAATGAAATCACTATTTATGTTTTTAATATGTAAGTCTTACTTCATGTATAATTTTGTCCAAATTATGACACTCTAGTAATTAAAGATGACTAAAAAAAAGATGGTGGTGGTGCTGGTGGTGGCTGGTGGTTGTGGTGGTGGTGGTGGTAGTGGTGGTGGCTGGTGGTGGTGGTGGTTGGTGGTTGCGGTGGTGGTGGTAGTGGTAGTGGTGGTTGTGGTGGTGGCTGGTGGTGGTGGTGGTGGCTGGTGGTGGTAGTGGCTAATGTTGGTGGTGGTGGCTGGTAGTGGTGGTGGTGTAGTAGTGGTGGTGGTAGTGGTGGTGGTGGTGGTGGTGGCTGGTGGTGGTGGTGGTGGTAGCTGATGGTGGTAGTGGCTAATGTTGGTGGTGGTGGCTGGTAGTGGTGGTGGTGTGGTAGTGGTGGTGGTGGTGTAGTGGTGGTGTAGTGGTTGGTGTGGTGGTGGTAGTGGTGGTGGTGGCTGGTAGTGGTGGTGGCTGGTGGTGGTGGTGGTAGTGGCTAATGGTAGTGGTGGTTGCTGCTGGTGGTGGTAGTTGGTTGTGGTGGTGGTGGTTGGTGGTTGTGGTGGTGGTGGTGGTAGTGCTGGTGGTGGTAGTGGTGGTGGCTGGTGGTGGTGGTGGCTAATGTTGGTGGTGGTGGCTGGTAGTAGTGGTCGTGTAGTAGTGGTGATGGTAGTGGTGGTGGTATTGGTGGTGGCGGTGGTAATGAGACCGAACTAATCCAACAACACGATTTACACGTTTAGTCCCTTTTCATCCGTTTCTATATGTTTTTACCTATTCCTGTTTGTTTTTACACGGGTTTTATGCACGTGTTATGACCCGAATAAAATTATAACCGATTTAATGAGACCGAACTAATCCAACAACACGATTTACACGTTTACTCCCTTTTCATCCGTTTCCATACGTTTTTACCTATTCCTGTTTGTTTTTACACGGTTTTTATGCACGTGTTATGACCCGAATAAAATTATAAACGATTTAATGAGACCGAACTAATCCAACAACACGATTTACACGTTTAGTCCCTTTTCATCCGTTTCCATATGTTTTTACCCATTCCTGTTTTTTTTACACGATTTTTATGCACGTGTCATGACACGAATAAAATTATAACTGATTTAATGAGACCGAACTAATCCAACAACACGATTTACACGTTTAGTCCCTTTTCATCCGTTTCTATACGTTTTTACCCATTAATGTTTGTTCTTACACGGTTTTGACGCACGTGTCATGACCCGAATAAAATTATAACCGATTTAATGAGACCGAACTAATCCAACAACACGATTTACACGTTTAGTCCCTTTTCATCCGTTTCCATACGTTTTTACCCATTCCTGTTTGTTTTTACACGGTTTTTATGCATGTGTCATGACCCGAATAAAATTATAACCGATTTAATGAGACCGAACTAATCCAACAACACGATTTACACGTTTAGTCCCTTTTCATCCGTTTCCATACGTTTTTACCCATTCCTGTTTGTTTTTACACGGTTTTTATGCACGTGTCATGACTCGAATAATATTATAAACGATTTAATGAGACCGAACTAATCCAACAACACGATTTACACGTTTAGTCCCTTTTCATCCGTTTCCATACGTTTTTACCCATTCCTGTTTGTTTTTACACGGTTTTTATGCACGTGTCATGAACCGAATAAAATTATAACCGATTTAATGTGACCGAACTAATCCAACAACAGGATTTACACGTTAGTCCCTTTTCATCCGTTTCCATACGTTTTTACCCATTCCTGTTCATTTTTACACGGTTTTTATGCACGTGGCATGACCCGAATAAAATTATAACCGATTTAATGAGACCAAACTAATCCAACAACACGATTTACACATTTAGTCCCTTTTCATCCATTTCCATACGTTTTTACCCATTCCTGTTTGTTTTTACACGGTTTTTATGCACGTGTCATGACCCGTATAAAATTATAACAGATTTAATAAGACCGAACTAATCCAACAACACGATTTACATGTTTAGTCCCTTTTCATCCATTTCCATACGTTTTTACCCATTCCTATTTGTTTTTACACGGTTTTTATGCACGTGTCATGACCCGAATAAAATTATAAACGATTTAATGAGACCGAACTAATCCAACAACACGATTTACACGTTTAGTCCCTTTTCATCCGTTTCCATACGTTTTTACCCATTCCTGTTTGTTTTTACACGGTTTTTATGCACGTGTCATGAACCGAATAAAATTATAACCGATTTAATGTGACCGAACTAATCCAACAACACGATATACACGTTAGTCCCTTTTCATCCGTTTTCATACGTTTTTACCCATTCCTGTTCGTTTTTACACGGTTTTTATGCACGTGTCATGACCCAAATAAAATTATAACCGATTTAATGAGACCGAACTAATCCAACAACACGATTTACACGTTTAGTCCCTTTTCATCCGTTTCCATACGTTTTTACCCATTCCTGTTTGTTTTTACGCGGTTTTTATGCACGTGTCATGACCCGAATAAAGTTATAAACGATTTAATGAGACCGAACTAATCCAACAACATGATTTACACGTTTAGTCCCTTTTCATCCGTTTCCATACGTTTTTACTGTAACAATTCGCAATTTCAGGTTAACTTTTATTCCCGAAAATTTTACTATTCACTTTTACTAATCACTTTTACTATTCATCTCAGAAATTTTTATTTCATATTCACGTAAGTTAAACTATTTTAACGATAAACCGAGAGTTTGACGCTCGTCGGATCATTTTTGCAAAAATCACAAAGCCATGTCCGAGATTTACTTTTAGGTTTAAACGTCCTTCCAGCATCCCGATATGTCCATAAAACATTATAAACAATAGAAATATGATTTTCTCTCATTTTAGGACAATTCCAAAAGTTTCAGAATTTTACGTTTTCCAGTTCAGCGTTTTACGCGAATTACGCGTTTTAGACCCGTGTTTCCAGTTTTTAGCAGGGTTTTAGCACCCGATAGATCCTACCACTCATTTTATATTTTATTATGGAGTATATTGATAAGTTCTAGCATATTTATAAGTTTCATATTTTTAGGATACCCGGTTTTACGTTTCGTGACTTAACAACTTACGGTTAGCGGTTTACGGAGTCAAAACTAGCTACATACTTAGGATAATACCATCAAAAGTCCACACCTTGTTCTCCAAGTTCTTGAACCGCCACTAGGAGGGGGCATTCACACTTGTGGCATGATCTCATGACTTTAGCCATTAGATCAATATTTATTTACAACTTTGTCTCCAAGTTTTAGCACTTTCCTAGTCACCTTCCTAACCTCCTCATTTTTAGTATAAAAGCATGCTCATCTCTTCCTTTCTTCACCACAAAAACGCCTCACCCTTTACTCCTAGCACCATGATCCTTTGATCTTCAAACTACAAGTTACACTACAAAGTTCAAGGCCTTAGTATTCTCTACCTAGTTCTTAAGTTTGTTTGGTGATTCCATGGTTGAATTAGGAGCTACACAAGGTGATTAGGGGCTGAAGTTAATGGGTTTTCACAAGGTCTATATCAAGTCTATCAATGGTTACAAGAGTTATGGTGAAGGGTTTACAAGATTAGGTTTAGTGTCCTAGTTCTATACTTGACTTCCTTTCTTAAGTGAAAGCCAAAAGTTGTAAGAAAACCTTATACACTTTCTTGCTCAATATCATATTCATGCTTATTATGTTTCATTCATGCTATATATGGTCTTTGTATTGTGTTCATGATGTTTAAAAATGGATAAAACGAGTATTGGTATACATATGTTAACTTATGACAAGCAAACAAGCAAACTAGTGATTTTTATGAAAAACCACGACCACAATAGTATAACTTTGATATTTGACACTTATTTACTGTTAAATAGGACTTAACAAGGAAAACATAGCAATTTGAATCACCCAAAACGAGTACACGAGTCAAAAGTTATGACCATTTGAAGTTAGCGAAACCAAAACGGCAAATCTGCCTAAATAGCATTCTGATCAAATTATGATTTTGAAAGGGAATCCAACCTTGAGACAAACGTAAACTGGGTAAGAGAACCAGTAGAAAGCATGGACCGTGAGGTCGAACGGTTGAAGCAAAGTCAAATTCCTATCGTGAAAGTTCGCTAGAATTCTTGAAAAGGACCCGAATTTACTTGGGAACGAGAGGACCGAATGCAACTCAAGTATCCACGTCTTTTTGACCAAATATACTTCAGAGACCAACCAAAACTGAACTTCGGGACGAAGTTCCTGTTAGTGGGGAAGACTGTCACAACTCGTAATTTCCGATCATTTTCCAAACCACGAAAATTTACTATTCACAAGTTACTATTCATCGTTTACTATTCATCGATCACTATTCATCGTTTTTGAGGTCAATTTGACATTCCGAGACATATTCAGAAATTTTACTATTCACTTGACACTATTCATTTCCGGAAGAATTACCACTATTCACGTGCATTATTCATGTCATCGTAAATTTAGTTTACGAGTGTTCAAATTCGCGTAACCGTTTTGGTTCAGGAGCGAATCCATGCATTATCATTTGGGACATCTCATACAGACTAGAAATAGTCTGCATATCATCTTTATGGCACTTGCATACTATTCCACTCGTAGGGTATTCAAATTATATTTTTAATATAATTAACGATTTACGTATGTTTATTTTAAATAAACACTAATACGCGAACTATAAATGAAATTAACACGTCCGACACTTCCGACTATGATCCCAATACATTTTATACTCATTTCTATAATATAAAAACTATAATATTAATTTACCCGGTATTTTGGAAATTTAACTATTACGTATCGTACGTTTAACTTAATAACGACGGTTTTCACCAAAATTAAACGATAATCACCCTAACTCTCCGTACTTGTACCCGACTTATTTTTACAACTTTTATAACTTTATTACGTCCCGAATAACTTCAACAAAACTTATTTCTAACAAACCCGGTACCCGACTAAACCTTAAACCTAAACCTAACCTAACTACACTTAACTACTAATACTAATTTTTCTAATTAATCACAAAACATATTCCCCCATTTCCCTCCCCTAGAACCGGCCACCCCCCCCCCTAAAGGTCTTCAAGCTTTAATAACCTCACCAACCTTATTAATTACTCACCAAACTATTGTCCCTTTGTATAAATAAAACTTTTTTCACTCTTTCATCACAAAAATCACTTTTCTTGCAACTAGAAAACTTTTCTCTTCATTTTCTCTTGAGTTGGTTCGAATTAGGGAGATCAAGGAGCAAGGAGGATAATTTTTACAAGATCTTGTCTTAAACTAGTTAATATAATCATCCTTGTTAGAGTTTTGAAATAAAAACTCAAGGATTAGTAGGCTTTTTATCATCTAAACTCTCTAAACCATCAAGTAAGTAAACAAACTCATTTTTATGATTTTTACAAGTTATTATTATGTTTATATAATTTTTCTTACAAGATCTTATACATGCATCAACTTGTACCACTCCATTTTTGTATATATTAACTTTGAAGCCCTAGAAATGGAAACATATGAAACTCTTGTTAGACCTAGTGGATTGATGATGTTTAAGGACCCATGACACCCTAAGAAGGTGTATGGTAGGATTAGATTAGCTTTGTGGTGTTTGAAAGTGGTTTGATGGAGGATGGAACTAATTTAGAGACTCGAAAATGGTTTTTGAAACTTTTGATATACCTACTGTCCCTATTTTAATTTCGTGGGAAAATCAGTAAATGGTGGCTAAGTTTTGACCAAAGATTTAGAAAATACATTCAAAAACGAAACTTTAGGCGAAAGAATGGACTAAAACAAGCTTATAACGAAGGAGATATGATTTTTGCAAATTTAACGACGAAAACTACTTTTACAAAAACTGCTTGCTGTTTGGCAGATTTCAATGGGTAAAAAGAGGCATTAAACGTAACCTAAAAGAGCCGAGTTGTCAAAAATATACTAGTATATACAAAGACGAATCCGTGGACATAAAGAACAAGGAAAACGAGCCTAAAACGACCGAGTTATACCCGTTTTAACATTGTCAAAACTATATATATATTTTTGGTCACAAATAAAAATAATAACGTACGTACTAAACGGTAAATTTTCTAGAAAACATTACTAAGGACGATTTCTTATCAAATGAATACGTATGACTCAAGAGAATATTTATACGACTTAACGACGTTATTTCAAGGTTTTTCGATACAAAGAACGTAACACTAACACTTTCATACGAGATAGTACGACAAGTTATATACTTCTATATAAGGACTTATTTTTCCTAAGTATGAAAACTATTTTACTATGACGATAACTAGTATTTCTAAATTACGAGTGGTATAGGTATCATGTGCATGTGCATTCATTACATTACGGCTTGATCTTAATTAGATCGCGATTATTCATTTAGGTTGCGGCTAGTGTTCGCGCCTCATTGTCCCGACTACTTTTACATCATTGTACCTTCATTGTACCATCCTTTCGAGGTGAGTTTTCATAGCCCCGTTTTTAGTACTTATTTGATTTTAAATCCCACGGGGGAGAATACATTGCACTATTATTTT
Source organism: Artemisia argyi (assembly GCA_030686995.1). NCBI lineage: Eukaryota > Viridiplantae > Streptophyta > Magnoliopsida > Asterales > Asteraceae > Artemisia > Artemisia argyi. Next base: position 76,717,813 of record CM060695.1, on the reverse strand, counting down.
TTTTGTACATGCCCAAGTATTAAATTCCGTACATTGCTTAAGTTGCTAGTACTACCACTGCAAGTCCCCTTTATTATCATGAACCGTTAATTATATTGCCAAGCGAGAGTGAGTGGATAGATCTATCGAGGGTGACTCCTCCATTCGTGTTTGGGTTGCTCCATAAGGAAAACGAATGCATTTCATGTCTAATATAGTACGAGTGTCTGGTAAACACTCCTTTGGGGCATATTTTAGTACGTCTAGCTTCGGTGTCATGAGCTTAAGAGACAATGTAACTTTTTGACAATTTGTCACTTTACTTTATACTTGTGGCTTATTGTACATACGATTTAACTTATAAACCTATGATTATTCACCAACTTTATGTTGACTGTTTTCGCAATGTATTTCTCAGGTTATTAAGGTAGCTCATGTTGCATACATTTGGACCTTCATGGAGTCGCGGAGTCGACGCGTCTCACTATATTTTCTGCACTTATGAAACGTTTGATCTTGTTGAACTTATTTTAACTATTTTGGCAAACTCTTTTGGGACCTAAGCTTTGCAAACTCTGAATGATTTGATGATCAAACGCTGTATTTTCTAAACGACACTTTAGGTCGTTCAATATAACGGTAAACTATGGTGCTATGACAGTCACTCCCAGGTATTCCATTCCACTGCCATTCAGGTATTTTGGGGGTGTGACAGATTGGTACCAGAGCTAAGGTTATAGCGAACTAGGATGTATCTTGGACCCTAGACTATAACCACATCATCATAGCATCTCATCATTTCATCATAGGTGCATATTCACTATACATGTTGCTTTACGCACACACTGTACGAGTTATTCATACCCATACTAATATATATATATATATATATGATTATATTGACCTGGTTCACTAGTGACATGTCTTCAGATACCCACGCTGTTATCCTTTCGTCAGATTCCGACATTGAAGATGCCTTGTCATCTTCCACTACCATTATACCACCAGTTGCACGTATACCACCGTTAGCACTATTGAATTGTTATAGGAATAAGGTTTTCCTATCATTCAGCCTATACATAGAATGCCGTTTGGTAGAGTATTCAGACTTAATTCTAATGGACTTATTAGGATGCTTATTACAAGGGAGATAGCATGTTTTCTTTCCTCCACTAGTAGGACGCTTACTACTTAGGTACTACCACCACCGTTGGTTACTTATTACACTATTGGTCGTCCCATAGTGCGTACTTCAGCTTTACCTCTTAGATGTCGCGAGATAGCGCGAAAGAGGGTAGTATCCCATTCACTATTATCACCATTATCTCCTAACTCATAACTAGGATCTCATTGTCATCAATGTTATCCTCATCCTTTAGAATACCACCATTGTCATTTCCCTTTCCATTTTCACTTGCCATGAATTAGATAACGCCTTGTGGATAATACCAAGAATTGCGGACTCAACAGGAACCTCCGCAACATCAAGAAGTCTCTAGACTAGACTTATATCTTTACTAGCTGTTACTATTTTCCTAGCCACGAGAGGTGTGGCATAGTTCGAAGAAACTTCTAGTATTTTGATTGATGTACGAACGGAATCACCAAGTATTGACTCTACTATAGGGGAATGGTTGTGCTATCTATGATATTGGCCCATATAGACCGAAACCTTCATGTATTATATTCATGTGTTATGAATATGATGATTGTTATTACCGATAAATTCTCATGGACTCTCATGATTTGATGGAAATAGATTTAAGCAAACCACTCCAAGCATGACGCAAGCCGCTGTTGGACAATTCATTGCCAGGAACGCAACTACCGCCCCCACCAAGGAACTTACTCACGTGGAATTTATGGGTTGTAATCCCCCCTTCTTTAGCGGAAGTGTAGACACAAAAGAATTTCTCAAATGGTTCAAAGAATTAGAAACAATCTTTCAAAGTGGTGACTGTCGTAGGGAAGACAAGGTTAAGTTCGCCACTTGCACTTTTCAGAAGCATGCCCAGAAATGGTGGACTAAGTATGTCCAGGTAGTAGGAGTTGATGCTGCTTACTCACACTCTTGGGAGAAACTAAAAAGGATGATGAGTTTGAAGTTCTGTGTGAAAAGCGAATTACAAGCAATTGAACAAGAAACACTAAACCTTACCATGGAAGGAGATGATGTTGTCAAGTATACTGCTTATTTTTATGATTTTGCTCGACTAGGCTCTACAATGGATGAACCGGAAAGCAAGAAACTCGAAAGGTACATCGGAGGACTTTCTCCTGAAATTCGTAGGATGGTCATCGCATGTGAACCCAATACCATGTCTGAAGCTATCCAGATGGCAATCGAAACAAAGGAACTCATAGTACGCGACAAGACATCGGGAGACAATAATAACAACAAGAGAAAATGGGTCGGTAATCAGGATGCCAATGCTACTCAACGACCATTTAAGATAAAACAAGTGGTGGAGACCTTTACTGCTGGGTCAAGCCAAAGGAAAGGATATGTAGGTAAATTACCCGAGTGCAACAGGTGTCAGTTTCATCACAAAGGACGTTGCCCGGAACCATGTGGCAACTGTAAGAAGATCGGACACAAAGCCAAGGATTGCAAGACTCCCACCCTCACAAAGCATCAGGAACTCACGGTAATCTGCCGTGAATGTGGAGTAGTGGGACACTTCAAGAGTGAATGCCCGGTGTTGAGAGACCGGAACTGGAGGAGGCAGTTCATGTTTTAAAACCATAGTTCGAGCCCTCTAGATTTGTACTTTCTTTTGGTACTTTCCATAAGTACGTTGATGTAACCTAGTTGTATTAAGCACTTTCCTATCCAATGTAATGACTATCTTTTGTTACCTCTATGATAACCATAACTTTCGTTTACTCCGCTTTCTATCCCAATCGTTCAATTTTCAATCGTTTCGTAACATTATGTCATTGCCTTATTAGAGATTAGGCCGATTTAGTATTTGACGGACTAGTAGATTATTACCATTCCGTAGTATTTACCCATGTATCCAATAAACCATTCCACGAGTTTTATTTCAAACTATTTTACTACCTTATGGAGAAATTGTTTTTATCAAATTTCTAAAATAAGCCGTTTTGTTACCATACTATAAACTGATTTTTCCGATACTACTCCAAATATTTACTATTATTACGCGAAACAATTTTTATATTACTTTGAAAGGGAATATTTAGTATACCATTTTTAATAACAACGCGTTGAACACCATCTAAAGCTTTTGAGAAAAATAATATTATTTTGATTAAATCAAGCATCGCATCATTAGTCCTCAACTATACATAGCCTGATCACCTATGTATACTTCAGGAAAGATTATGCCATGAAGGAAATAGTTACTTTATAAAGTATTGTTAATAACAATCTTCATCCAAAAGCGTGTTAAACAAATAAACTCTTTTTTTTGAATATTTCTTTCTGACAAATTTTCCCTGGATACTTACCCCACCTGTCACACACTTAGTCATTAAGTTAGACTTTCCATTGACTTCTTTAGGAGAGACTTCCCATATTAAGTACTAGGAGGATTCCTTGATACAAGAAAAACAATAAAAGGGTTACGAAAACTACTAACCTAGAATAGAAGTATACACCAAGGCAATTTATAGCTCAATAACAGTTCTAAGATGCCACTGGACCATCCGACCCACCATCTCTGACCTAGTTGTCCGATTTTATTATTCAAAGGTACTAGCTAGACTGAGCTACGGGATCAAACACATTGTGAAGGTACGCTAAGCAACACCATGGGAATAAACCGAGCCTCCTAACCGATACTGTAAAGTGTTTTGAGTTAACATGGTCTCATCCATACGCAAACTTCCCTGCAGTGAGTTTACGACAAGAATGATCGATTCGAATTATGGATATCGATATAGATTCCCCTAAAGCATTATGTTCTTTAGAACTTCTGGATAACCTCACCTATACATCGAGAAAGGCATCAGACACAAGAATATCTCCCCAGCTACATGTGAAGACAATACGGAAATTCATCGACATGGTATCAATTGAAACCCTCATATTGCCAACATGATAACAATTTCAACGATAAACCATCTCAGGACTTAAGTTGGTTGGATACCTAGACTTGTAGTTTTGTCGAATAATCGCCAATGGGCATTTTCTAATGTCAGGAACCGAATGTTAGACACCTATGCATTTATGCGAATATTTCCGATCCTACTATTTTATCCTTGTTAGTATTTTTACTTTTAAATGAAGTGGATTTCAAAATTTTGTCCATACAAATCACATATCTCGTGGAAAATAATTTTGAATTGCCTATTTTGAATAAATACGACCCTTTTTAGCCAGTATTTACTTGAACCATTATACAATGAGAAATGTTTAAACATCAAACTTTGGTAAATAGTTCTATTCACAACATGTTTGAAAACCGTGTCACAATTCATAACTATTAAATTTTGAATCATCAATAAAGCTAATATTGAGTATACCATTTGTTCCATTTTCTAAAATTGTTTATTCAGAAAAAGATTTCAACCAAAAACTCGAAAATCGCGAGATAAATTTGGAAACAAATCACCATACTATATCGCTTGTGCATTTAGGGCTTTGTGACTTGACAATAAGGAATATTGGAATAGGTAATGAAGGAAATTAGGAGGAACATCATAGAACGATTACAAACGTCAGTAATGGAGACCAAGCACAGTAGGCGAAGAATGACACATGTCTTAGCAATCCATTAGACCAAAACCCAAAGAATCAAATGTTGTTAGCCGTATTTTATCTTCTTCGTATAACGCCGTGTTCGAGAGACGTAACGTTGTGGAATTAGTCACAAGATTTATCGTACCGTTTCAATTATTCCTGATAAAGGTGATTGAATCACCTTGGACTTCTAGCAATCATTTTAAGATTTCCTTCGGAACCTCATAAAGATGTGAACACCGCCTATCATCCTCAGATCGATGGCCATAACGGGAGAACGATTCAAACATAGGAAAGCTATACTCAGAATATGAGTGATTAACTCTAGAAATGGTTGGACTAACCATTTACCATAAATTGGATTCTTTTACAACCATAGTTATCGCGCAAGCATAGAGACTACACCATTTGAGGCACTTTATGGTCGAAGTACCAATTACCCGTTTACAAACTGAAATCGGAAAGTTAAAAAAAATTCACTGGTACAGAACTAAACCATGGAACAACAAAGGAAATTTCACAAGACAAGAATCGGTTACAAGCAACGAGAAACTGGTAGGAGTTATGTTGGTACATGACGCACATCATACGGATTGAGTATCCTTGAACAAGCAAATTACTAGATTCACGTGAAAGAACGAACTAAATTGAAAGCTTTGCCTTGGAGAGGCATGATACGATTTTGGTAACACGAGAGATTGAACTTTTAAGTATATTGGACCATTTCAGATTCGTGATAGAATCGACCAGCTGACATATAATATTTGAGTTCTGACAGAGTTCAGCAACATATATTACCCATATTACATTATAAACCTGAAGAGACACTGATCATCTATTGACGAACCAAACTCGGAAAAAGCCAAACTCGCTATTCCGATAGGCATTCATGAAATAACCAGAAATTTCCTACAAGTCGAGAATCAATTACAAATTCTATAAGTTGTAAACCCTTAAAACCTCAAGTTGGTAGCCAGATCACGTTGAAAGTTCTGCCTAGGAAAGGCATGATATTATTCGGAAAGATTTGGAAAGTTAAAACCGATATACACTGGACCATGTAATAATTCAGACAGAGTAGGCCTAGTAGCCTTCAGACTTGGGCCTTGTTAAAGAACAACCGGATTACACAACTATGTTTCACCTAATCAAATCCAGGAAATGACTTTCAGATTAGTCAATCATAATCCCATTTGGAAGGGAATCCAACCTTGAGACAAACGTAAACTGGGTAAGAGAACCAGTAGAAAGCATGGACCGTGAGGTCGAACGGTTGAAGCAAAGTCAAATTCCTATCGTGAAAGTTCGCTAGAATTCTTGAAAAGGACCCGAATTTACTTGGGAACGAGAGGACCGAATGCAACTCAAGTATCCACGTCTTTTTGACCAAATATACTTCAGAGACCAACCAAAACTGAACTTCGGGACGAAGTTCCTGTTAGTGGGGAAGACTGTCACAACTCGTAATTTCCGATCATTTTCCAAACCACGAAAATTTACTATTCACAAGTTACTATTCATCGTTTACTATTCATCGATCACTATTCATCGTTTTTGAGGTCAATTTGACATTCCGAGACATATTCATAAATTTTACTATTCACTTGACACTATTCATTTCCGGAAGAATTACCACTATTCACGTGCATTATTCATGTCATCGTAAATTTAGTTTACGAGTGTTCAAATTCGCGTAACCGTTTTGGTTCAGGAGCGAATCCATGCATTATCATTTGGGACATCTCATACAGACTAGAAATAGTCTGCATATCATCTTTATGGCACTTGCATACTATTCCACTCGTAGGGTATTCAAATTATATTTTTAATATAATTAACGATTTACGTATGTTTATTTTAAATAAACACTAATACGCGAACTATAAATGAAATTAACACGTCCGACACTTCCGACTATGATCCCAATACATTTTATACTCATTTCTATAATATAAAAACTATAATATTAATTTACCCGGTATTTTGGAAATTTAACTATTACGTATCGTACGTTTAACTTAATAACGACGGTTTTCACCAAAATTAAACGATAATCACCCTAACTCTCCGTACTTGTACCCGACTTATTTTTACAACTTTTATAACTTTATTACGTCCCGAATAACTTCAACAAAACTTATTTCTAACAAACCCGGTACCCGACTAAACCTTAAACCTAAACCTAACCTAACTACACTTAACTACTAATACTAATTTTTCTAATTAATCACAAAACATATTCCCCCATTTCCCTCCCCTAGAACCGGCCACCCCCCCCCCCCCCCCCCCTAAAGGTCTTCAAGCTTTAATAACCTCACCAACCTTATTAATTACTCACCAAACTATTGTCCCTTTGTATAAATAAAACTTTTTTCACTCTTTCATCACAAAAATCACTTTTCTTGCAACTAGAAAACTTTTCTCTTCATTTTCTCTTGAGTTGGTTCGAATTAGGGAGATCAAGGAGCAAGGAGGATAATTTTTACAAGATCTTGTCTTAAACTAGTTAATATAATCATCCTTGTTAGAGTTTTGAAATAAAAACTCAAGGATTAGTAGGCTTTTTATCATCTAAACTCTCTAAACCATCAAGTAAGTAAACAAACTCATTTTTATGATTTTTACAAGTTATTATTATGTTTATATAATTTTTCTTACAAGATCTTATACATGCATCAACTTGTACCACTCCATTTTTGTATATATTAACTTTGAAGCCCTAGAAATGGAAACATATGAAACTCTTGTTAGACCTAGTGGATTGATGATGTTTAAGGACCCATGACACCCTAAGAAGGTGTATGGTAGGATTAGATTAGCTTTGTGGTGTTTGAAAGTGGTTTGATGGAGGATGGAACTAATTTAGAGACTCGAAAATGGTTTTTGAAACTTTTGATATACCTACTGTCCCTATTTTAATTTCGTGGGAAAATCAGTAAATGGTGGCTAAGTTTTGACCAAAGATTTAGAAAATACATTCAAAAACGAAACTTTAGGCGAAAGAATGGACTAAAACAAGCTTATAACGAAGGAGATATGATTTTTGCAAATTTAACGACGAAAACTACTTTTACAAAAACTGCTTGCTGTTTGGCAGATTTCAATGGGTAAAAAGAGGCATTAAACGTAACCTAAAAGAGCCGAGTTGTCAAAAATATACTAGTATATACAAAGACGAATCCGTGGACATAAAGAACAAGGAAAACGAGCCTAAAACGACCGAGTTATACCCGTTTTAACATTGTCAAAACTATATATATATTTTTGGTCACAAATAAAAATAATAACGTACGTACTAAACGGTAAATTTTCTAGAAAACATTACTAAGGACGATTTCTTATCAAATGAATACGTATGACTCAAGAGAATATTTATACGACTTAACGACGTTATTTCAAGGTTTTTCGATACAAAGAACGTAACACTAACACTTTCATACGAGATAGTACGACAAGTTATATACTTCTATATAAGGACTTATTTTTCCTAAGTATGAAAACTATTTTACTATGACGATAACTAGTATTTCTAAATTACGAGTGGTATAGGTATCATGTGCATGTGCATTCATTACATTACGGCTTGATCTTAATTAGATCGCGATTATTCATTTAGGTTGCGGCTAGTGTTCGCGCCTCATTGTCCCGACTACTTTTACATCATTGTACCTTCATTGTACCATCCTTTCGAGGTGAGTTTTCATAGCCCCGTTTTTAGTACTTATTTGATTTTAAATCCCACGGGGGAGAATACATTGCACTATTATTTTTTTTGTACATGCCCAAGTATTAAATTCCGTACATTGCTTAAGTTGCTAGTACTACCACTGCAAGTCCCCTTTATTATCATGAACCGTTAATTATATTGCCAAGCGAGAGTGAGTGGATAGATCTATCGAGGGTGACTCCTCCATTCGTGTTTGGGTTGCTCCATAAGGAAAACGAATGCATTTCATGTCTAATATAGTACGAGTGTCTGGTAAACACTCCTTTGGGGCATATTTTAGTACGTCTAGCTTCGGTGTCATGAGCTTAAGAGACAATGTAACTTTTTGACAATTTGTCACTTTACTTTATACTTGTGGCTTATTGTACATACGATTTAACTTATAAACCTATGATTATTCACCAACTTTATGTTGACTGTTTTCGCAATGTATTTCTCAGGTTATTAAGGTAGCTCATGTTGCATACATTTGGACCTTCATGGAGTCGCGGAGTCGACGCGTCTCACTATATTTTCTGCACTTATGAAACGTTTGATCTTGTTGAACTTATTTTAACTATTTTGGCAAACTCTTTTGGGACCTAAGCTTTGCAAACTCTGAATGATTTGATGATCAAACGCTGTATTTTCTAAACGACACTTTAGGTCGTTCAATATAACGGTAAACTATGGTGCTATGACAGTCACTCCCAGGTATTCCATTCCACTGCCATTCAGGTATTTTGGGGGTGTGACACATTCACACTTGTGGCATGATCTCATGACTTTAGCCATTAGATCAATATTTATTTACAACTTTGTCTCCAAGTTTTAGCACTTTCCTAGTCACCTTCCTAACCTCCTCATTTTTAGTATAAAAGCATGCTCATCTCTTCCTTTCTTCACCACAAAAACGCCTCACCCTTTACTCCTAGCACCATGATCCTTTGATCTTCAAACTACAAGTTACACTACAAAGTTCAAGGCCTTAGTATTCTCTACCTAGTTCTTAAGTTTGTTTGGTGATTCCATGGTTGAATTAGGAGCTACACAAGGTGATTAGGGGCTGAAGTTAATGGGTTTTCACAAGGTCTATATCAAGTCTATCAATGGTTACAAGAGTTATGGTGAAGGGTTTACAAGATTAGGTTTAGTGTCCTAGTTCTATACTTGACTTCCTTTCTTAAGTGAAAGCCAAAAGTTGTAAGAAAACCTTATACACTTTCTTGCTCAATATCATATTCATGCTTATTATTTTTCATTCATGCTATATATGGTCTTTGTATTGTGTTCATGATGTTTAAAAATGGATAAAACGAGTATTGGTATACATATGTTAACTTATGACAAGCAAACAAGCAAACTAGTGATTTTTATGAAAAACCACGACCACAATAGTATAACTTTGATATTTGACACTTATTTACTGTTAAAGAGGACTTAACAAGGAAAACATAGCAATTTGAATCACCCAAAACGAGTACACGAGTCAAAAGTTATGACCATTTGAAGTTAGCGAAACCAAAACGGCAAATCTGCCTAAATAGCATTCTGATCAAATTATGATTTTGAAAGTCCCACTTCTGCTCCGATTCATCAAAAAGTTAAAACACGAAAGTTGTCCGGAACGACGTTTTCGTTCAGGAACAAAGAAGCTCGAGCCCTGAAAACGCTTTCTGCGTGATAAATTTTCTTCAAATTCTTAACAACTCATTTTTAAACCAAAGTAACTATATAATTGTTATAATTAGATGAGACCAAGAGGTCTAATGACCTAAAGCCAAGACCACAACCATGGCTAAAGCCAAGGTTGAGTCTCAAGACCATGGTAACAATGACCAAGGTCACGGCAAAGCCACGGCTAAAGACCATATAACTTTTAAAGATCAAAAAGCTTATATATATATATGTTATCAAATACTACAATAGTAGGGAGTCTCATGTGAGGAGTTCATTAAGTAAGCCGTCGAGACGAGTTGTGGATTTACGAGTTAAAGTGTCCTGGCTCCTCGAACGTTTACTTCATGACTTCTGAATTATGTCGGCCCGAACGGTAGTAAGAGATGTACAACTTATACATGTTTCATAGACCACTTATATTCAACGACTTACACTATATACTAAGTACTACATCATGAACATTATGCAAGACATATATTGGCAATTCTTCGTATTCTTAGACGTTAATCCAAACCTAAGTCACAACGTTCTATTATATGCTGCTCTTAGAGACTTTCGCGATTCGACTACAACTTTCATGTCTCATTACATAAGCTTAAGGTGAGTCATAGCCCCTACTCTTTTCATACTTGTTTTAACTCTTGGGGGGGATACATGCTCAACTACTTGCTTACTTGTACAAATACTCTTAAACATTTATACTTGATTGTGTTATACTTGATTGACATTATACTTGATTGCGTTATACATACTTGTTACACTATACTTGCTTAATTTAAATACAAGATTCGTATTTACGTGCATACATAATATTCTATTCTGTCGGAGAGGTATTGGTAGTACTCATGGGAAGATGCCCCCTACCCTTGTGTCTATACTTGACCTTGGATGTCGTAGTACTATTTGGGGAGAGGCCCCCGCCCTTGTGTCTATTCTTGACCTTGGGTGAATATAATCCGGTGCATTGTATAAACTATCTTTTAGCAGTGGGTTGTGGACACACAGGTTGCAAGTCTCTTATGGCGGGACTTGCAACTGAGTGGATTCACGATGTCTTTGCTGTGTGATCATTCTTTAAGGCTTTTTCAACTATTTTAAGACAAACTCTATGAACTCACCAACCATTGTGTTGACACTTTAGCATGTTTATCTCAGGTTAGTAAGGCGATAGCTAGTGCGTGGAACTTAGAGTCAAGTTGCATATTCTGAAGACTTACGCTTTTATCATTTACCATTCAAAACATTTTGTATACATTTATGTATCATACTTTGGAATCTCATGTTTGTAACTTTGAATTCATTAATCGAATGGTAACTTTTCAAAACGTCTCATTTAGAGTTCGTTTTCTATAACTTGTACTTTGTATTATGAAGTAGCACCCCAGTGACACAGTCTTCCGCTGCGGTATTTTGGGGGTGTTACATTTACCCATTCCTATTTGTTTTTACACGGTTTTTATGCACGTGTCATGACCCGAATAAAATTATAACCGATTTAATGAGACCGAACTAATCCGACAACACGATTTACACGTTTAGTCCCTTTTCATCCGTTTCCATACGTTTTTACCCATTTCTGTTTGTTTTTACACGGTTTTTATGCACGTGTCATGACCCGAATAAAATTATAACCGATTTAATGAGACCGAACTAATCCAACAACACGATTTACACGTTTAGTCCCTTTTTCTGTTTGTTTTTACACGGTTTTTATGCACGTGTCATGACCCGAATAAAATTATAACCGATTTAATGTGATTGAACTAATCCAATAACACGATTTACACGTTTAGTCCCTTTTCATCCATTTCCATACGTTTTTACCCATTTCTGATTTTTTTACACGGTTTTTATGCATTTGTTATGACCCGAATAAAATTATAACCGATTTGTTAGAAACTTTTTAAGTCTTTCTTTTATAACTTTGACCTTAAGTATTTGTATTTGTGTTATATAATATTTGATGAGAATACATTTAAATTAAAACACAATCCATCCATCTAAAAAGTATTATATAACACAAGATAGAAAACTTAAGGTGAAAGTTGTAAAAGAAAGACTTAAAAGGTAAAACAACAACAATATTAATACTTAGTATTTATCATCACCTATGATTACTGTTTTAACTTTATATTACTCTCCTCGGTTTTCTGATCAAAGAAGCCGCCTGACTAGCTAGCTAGTACTCATGATCTTAGAGAAAAGAAAAGTATTTTGTGTTCATAAGCGAAATTTTTTGAAAATAATTTACAAGAATTTGGAGCCAAAATTTCAATCCAAAATTTTGAAATCACCTAATTATTTGGCATTTAACATAAATAAGAGCCCATATTCATGAAAATACTCTATTTTCTCTCCTAATTAATCTAAACACTGCAACCAAAACACAAAAATCAAATCTTCAATCACCATTACTCTCCAAGCCAGAATCATTTTCTTGTACACATTGTTGCTCAAGAGTAGTCATGGATATGGTTGAACACATTGATACTGATATTTTGCTTTCAGATAATGAAGCTGATGTTAACACAATACAGTATGCGGACGAAACATATGTTTCATCTGATGAAGAAAATGACGACAACCAATTAAATAGAAAAATATCTAATAGGGGCATAACCAGGCTAGCTAAGTTTCGCCTTCGATATGGCCATCCTGGTCAAGTAAAGCACAAGGTAACCATCGATGCGTTGTTTAGGGTTACAGGGTTAAACAGAGCACTGTTTGCGAGTTTTTTAGGAGATGCGGTTCGTGAGCACATAGGTTTGAAGGTTCTATCCTGGAAGAAGGTGGATAAAGAATCAAGACAAAAATTATGGGATGAAATCACGGTACATATATACTAATTTTTAACCCAGTATATAAGTTTAATTTATCAATTATCTACAACTAATTAAAAACATTGTGTTAATCTTTGCAGCGATATTTTGATGTTGACGTGACATTCAGAAAGGTGGTAATGAATCGTCTTGGTCAACTGCTAAGGAATTTTAGAATGAAACTCAGGGAAAAATACATATTGCCCAACCTAGATACACATGAGAAAATGAATGAAAGGCCGAAAATGTATAGTACAATTGTGACACAAGAACAATGGGTTGAGTTTGTAACCTACACGACCACCAATGAATACAAGGTTTTAATTAGTCATCTTTATTTAGTTTATATGTCATTTCATAATTTTTAGTTTGCAGCATTACCGCATATCTAAATGCCTTATGATTTTGTGTTTTTTAGGAGAAATCAGATAAAGCTAAACTGTCGCGTTCCAAAAATATTTATCAACATAAAATGGGACGAGGTGGATATGTTTATGTTAAAGAGAAAATGGTAAGGTTATACATACTGTTTGTTTTACTAATTGATCAGAATCGATTATCTTGGTTTAACTTTACATATATGTGTATGCACTTGATGTCCATTAGATCGAAAAAAAAAGAAATTGAAGCAGATGTTGAACCGCCGCGTGGTGTATTGTAGGTCAAAGGAAGGCAAAACAAAGACGGAGAATCTCCAGATGCTGAGTTTAGTTCGGTGGCAGAGAAACTTGTAAATTTGACTACAAATTCTATTAGTATGCTTATATACCAGCAACATTAACTTTGTACTAGCCGTACTAACTTGTATACTAGCAGTACTAACTTTTAATGCCAACAATTACCATATTTTTTTGCAGAGAGAAGCTGATGAAAAGATCAAGGAAGGAACCTTGGCTGTTGATGATGACACTGATGCCATGACAGTTGTGTTTGGTAAGGAAAAGGGAGGTTATGCAAGAAGAGTGGGAAATGGAGTTACATATAAGAGGTATATCAATCTTCATGGAACCAAAAAAGAAACTGATGAAAGAATTGAGTTACTTCAAACTCAACTTGATAATGAGAGAAGAGCATAAAAAAAAGATCTAATGCTCAAGAAACTGTCCACCGAGATGTCACAAAAAGATGACCAGGTCAAGCAATTGTCCGCTGAGATGGCAGATACAAAAGGAAAGGTTGCTAAAATGCTTAGTCTTTTGAGTTCGCAAGGGATTAACTTGGATATGCCATCTCAATTTCCATTAGACTCAGACGTAAGCCATTTTTTATGTTGTTAACAATTTCATTTTCTAATGCTAACACCAATGTATTTCTTAATATAATTTAATTATATTGCAGGTGACGACTCCAATGGCCATTGATAATATAGATGTCAGCACTAATGATCATCAGGTGGTCGACAGAACTCAGTCCAGTGTTGGTGTACGTGACTAATGTAAAACATTATCCCCTTTGATTTTCTAATTTTACCTACATGACTAATGTACCGTGTTTTATATCTACATATAGGAACGTGTTAACAATGTTAAGAAAACACCAAAGACACAACAAAACGGGTCTGCAGATTCCCAATTGCAAGGAGATGCATCTCCAACAAAAGAACTACAAAAAGTAAGTATTTCATCATGTTTCTTGTTATTTTATTTTTAAAATAATGTACCGTGTTTTACATATACGTATATAGGAACCTGTTACAAAAGTCGTACCTAAGAAAACGGGTAAGTCACGATGAAACGGATCTCCAACTTCCCAATCGCAGGATAATGTGTCTCCAACAACACAAGCACAAGTATGTATTTCAACATGTTTCTTCTTGTTATTCTTAATTTTGTTTAAATAATTTCTGATATATACGTATGCAAAAATTCTTTTTTTTTTAGACAATCAATTGCAAACTGTGGCATGTAAAGAAATTAAATATTGTTGCTTTGGGTCGCATACACAACATTCCAGGAAAACAAATGATACATAACAAAACACTCCCGACTGATTGCTACAAAGTCTCAATTGATAAATCGTTAGTTGATGGAGCATGCATACCGGACATGATAGGGAATCTTGGGATAAAAATAGTTAGGGAAGGCTTGAATGGTTTCTTTGCATGGCCCAAGGAACAAGTTATTCTTGCTGATCATGAGGAGGTACATACATGTGTTTTTTGAACCTACATATATATATATATATATATATATATATATATATATATATATAATTCTTCATGTTAAATTCAATGTTTGATACAAGCGTCTTTTGTTTACTACAGGTTACACCACCAACTACGAAACCAAAAGTTAGTGAACTGATTCCTGGACAAAAACTACAACCGAAGCACAAAAGTTATGTCTCTAGTGCAGAAGTGCTAAAGCAAGCTAGGGGTCCAGGAAGATTCAAAAGGCTTTAACTTATAATATATAGTTGACAATTTCATTAAATGCGACATTAAAATTCTATATATATTTTGTTCATTTATATACATTATAATTATATGGAATTTGAAATTGCTTTTTGTTTTTAATTCTATTTTATTTATATACTTGCAGTTTTATTTCTCTGATCCAGCAGTAGTAACTCTGATCCAACAGTAGTAACTTAGTACTAGCAATACTAACATCATTGGTCACTCTTTTCTTTAGTTCGATGTGTGACTAAATATTACCAAATGCCACACGAATTAACAATTCATGTGACCATTGGATTAACATTAGTCACACAGAACACACATGTCTGCATTTTAAACAGCATATGGTCACACTTATTAACACTTTTGGCCACTGTTTGCTTAATTGTATGTGACTAAATACCCAAAAAAAACATGCGTTGTGTGACTAAATATTACAAAAGGCCACACAAACATAAAATTCATGTGGCCATTGGATTATCAATAGTCACACAAAATACACATTTCTTCATTTTAAACAGCTTATGGTCACACTTATTAACAATTTTGGCCACTGTTTGCTTAATTGTATGTGACTAAATACCCAAAAGAAACATGCTTTATGTGACTAAATATTACAAAAGGCCACGCAAACATAAACTTCATGTGGCCATTGGATGATCATTAGTCGCACAAAATACATATTTCTTCACTTTAAACAGCATATGGTCACACTTATTCACACTTTTGGCCACTGTTTGCTTAATGGTATGTGACTAAATACCAAAAACAAACATGCTTTGTGTGACTAAATATTACAAAAGGCCACGCAAACATAAACTTCATGTGGCCATTGGATGATCAATAGTCACACAAAATACACATTTCTTCAATTTAAACAGCATATGGTCACACTTATTAACACTTTTGGCCACATTTCTTCACCCATTGTGTGACTAAATCATCACAAACGTCACATTTATTCTATATTCATGTGACGATTGGATTATCAATAGTCACACAAAATACACATTTACTTGAATATATCATCTCAAATGTTACATATATTATATATTTATGTGGCCAAAGGACGAACAATAGTCACTCTCAAAAAACATTCATGTGACTATAAGGTGTTTACGGTCACTGATAATGACTAATCCAACAAAACTTGTGCCTAATTTGTCACACATATTCGGGGTTTTGGTCACTCATTTTCGATGGAAAAGGCCACGAACTCAACAATGTGACCATATGCCACCTACGGTGGCGGGACCTTTTGTCACACATGACGAAAAAAACATGCGTGACTATATGCATATCGTCACACATTTTTGGCGAGACCAACAGAACTTTTTGTACCAGTGGGTGGCAGGACCTTTAGTGACACACAACGAAAAAAATGTGTGTGACTATAGGCATATCGTTACACATTTTTGGCGTGACCAATACAACTTTTTGTACCAGTGAAAACTGCTTAATAAAAGAGATGCATATAGGAGGATTCACAGTTAATGCATACCTAATAGGGGTAGCATTCAAGAAATCGATTATCTGTGTGAATCCTTCAGAACCATCTGGTTTCTTCAAAAAAGCGACCATGTTGTGTTTGTTAACAAATGTGCGTTTTGATTCAATTGGCAACACTATCTTGAATTAGGGTTCTGTGATTTGGGGATTTTGAAAATGATTGATAAAAGATGTTAGTGTTTGTGATTATAGAGAAATCATGTGTGCGTGAAACTGAATTATCGATTTGATTGGGGATTTAAACTGTTAAGTGTAAATGTTACCAATCCATCCCTGCACTCTCAGTTCTAGCAGTACAAACCCAGCTTAAGTAACGTTTTCTTAACAGCAGATTTTTTTTTTTTTTTTTTTTTTTTTTTTTTTTTTTTTTTTTTTATGTGCAAAGGGTGAATCATTATATTAATATCAACAAGTAATGAGAAAATTGAGCAATGACAAAAGTACAGGAATTAAGATTAAACATTTTTCATTAAAACTTGAAATAAAAAATTACAAAATAATGTACAAAACCAGCTGCAGTACTGTTTTCTTAGCAGCATAATCTTTTTATACTGCAAAGGGTGAATCATTATATTAATATCAACAAGTAATGAGGAAATTGAGCAATGACAAAAGTACTGGAATTAAGATTAAACATTTTCCATTAAAACTTGAAATGAAAAATTACAAAATACTGGAAATAAAAGTTACACATTCTAAAAATCTACTAATCTAATTTTGGAGATTTCTCTGGGTAAAATGCCACACGTGCATCTTCGTAATCCAACCCATCAAACTCCACATCAGATAAATCATCATCATCCAATGTCTTGTACGCCTTGGGATGTTGTTTGAGAGATGGTTTTTTTTTTTTTTTTTTTTTTTTTTTTTTTTTTTTTTATTTATTATTTTTTTTTTTTTGCTTTGTACTCCTTTTCATCCTAAGCATGTTGTTTGATAGATTGTGTTTTTCCTGCTTTCTTTCTTTTAGCAGCCCACCAGTTGTACCACGCATTCCCATCCAATTTAAATTTTTCTACACTTTTTGCCGCTTTCTTTTTTGAAGGAGACCTGCTTGAACCTTCTCCTTCAACCCATTGTACTGATCTCTTGTTGTTTGCAGACATTGTTTATGAATACTTCCTGCAGGTTTTTGTTTAGAGATTTGATAAACTAGGATTTGTGATTTGAGATACACATGGAAACGAGTATAAAAAGGGGATATGGGAAAACCAAAATACCTATGTTTAATGCAGGAAAGGATTGATGTTTTCCACAGGTGGCTTGAACCTTTTCAACATCTTCAGGCCAATCATGATCCATTGGGATGAGCGTTTGCCAGGGATAAATACTTATAACTCTTGACAGAACTATATACATATTAGTCGCCAACAAAGACTAGCCATAATGGAACATGATTGACGTGAAGAAATCTACAAAATTTCATGATTGACCTGATCCAAATATCCCTTTGGAAAGTAGTCTGACCATGGATTTGCAGCAAAAAAATTAAAAAATAGATTAAAATTTAAAAAAATATAGTGTAAATGAAATAAAAGATAATGTTGCAATTCAGGGTGTGTTTGGAACAACCTTTGTTCTTGGAACTCCAATGGCCACATTACTTGGTAGATGGTTGGTTTTAGATTATAAAAAAGAATGGAATGCAATAAACCAACATACGTAACCCTTCTAAGTTCCCGCTACTGCACGCTTTGTCGTTTCAACTCCCTTTGAGCAAAGGACTGCACCAGCCGCATTGCTAGATTGTTAAAAAAACAAAGCAAACAGTATGGGAACTTACAATGGAAAGGTATCTTGATATTCCAGACTCAAAGTAATACAAACAATCTACAAATGTTGAGTAAAGAATAGAGTCTAAGTAACATCACTCATCTTGAATGCGATAATGAACTAGTGTGGCCTGTCATGAACAATATACACTTTATTATTATCGCATCGAAGACATCTCAATTATCAGGCCAGATCCATCTAACGTTCCAGAAAGGTTCCATTGCTTTGTTTTTTGGACACCGTCAAATAACGGTAGTGTGCTAGATCTTGATCACGCTTTGGCACTTTCAAGAATGTATCTTATTGAAAGAGCCAAAACTGGCGATCAAGATCAACCACACAAACGGTAGTAGACGTTTTCCAAATTAAGCAAGGGAACCAATCTACAACGTTAGATAGATCTTGCCTTATAATTGAGCTTTAAGTTATTAGAAAACAGATTCTTACTATAATTTATATTGCTCCCTTAGACGTGACGAACATACATATTAATTATGTAGATTCTACGCCATTAGAGAGCTAATCGTGCATGAATGACAAATTGAACATATACTTGATAATTGTTTCTGTATTTTGGCAAAGAGCAAAGATGAATCAATAATGGATGAAACACCAGAACATGTTTATGTTCATACTTCAAAGTGGTGGCTTTTCATCCATCACTGATACTTCTTCCATCTTTGATACTTGGCTGTTTTAGCCTAAATATTCGCACACACATCCACCACTTTTTTTCCTTATTCTCTCAATACAAATGCAACATAATTCTTATATCAAAAATACATCATACATATCTATAAAGCAAACAGAGTGATACAAACAATCTACAAATGTTGAGTAAAGAATAGAGTCTAAGTAACATTACTCATCTTGAATGCGATAATGAAGGAGTGTGGCCTGTCATGAACAATACACACTATATCATTATCGCATTAAAGACATCTCAATGATCAAGCCAGATCTATCTAACGATGTAGATGGGTTCCATCGCTTTAATTGGACCCCATTTTCTAACGATGTTTAATCTTGATTATTGAAAGAACCATTAAACATCGTTAGAAAATGGGGTCCTATTAAATCGATGGAACCCATCTACATCGTTAGATAGATCTGCCCTGATAATTGAGCTTTAAGTTCTTAGCAACCAAATTCTTACTATCATTTATATTGCTCACTTAAATGTGACGAACATACATATTAGTTATGTAGGTCCTACGACATTAGAGAGCTAATTATGAATCAATGAAATCATATTAAATTTATATCAACAATGCAATGAAAATATTTTCATTGTAACTAAATACATGAAAAAACTCTTTAAGTTCTTGATATGTTTATTGGACTTCAACCTAATCCTATGATAAAATAAGCTAATCCAAGCCAACACAGAATGTTCTTCCTGATTCTATCAATACAAATTATACTTGATAATTATTTCTGTATTTTGGCAAAGAGCAAAGATGAATCAATAATGGATGGACAACACCAGAACAAGTTTATGTTCATACTTGAAAGTGGTGTCTGTCCATCCATCATTGATACTTCTTCCATCTTTGATACTTGGATGTTTTAGCCTAAATAATCGCACACACATCCGCCACTTTTCTTCCTTATTCTCTCAATACAAATGCAACATAATTCTTATAACAGATAGTCAACCTAATCCTAAGATAAAATAAGCTAATCCAAGCAAACCTTAATATCTCTCTTGCTCTAATTATTCGCAAAAACAACACAGCATGTTCTTCCTTATTCTCTCGATACCAATGCAACGCAATTCTTATAACGGATAATCAACCTAAGCCTAAGAATAAATAGCTCTTAGGGGGTATTTGGATTATATTCATTTGTTATCTTATCAGCTTTTTGAGATTTGGGATCAAAACCTTGATCCGAGTGAGTTGTAACTTTGAGTGTGAGAGAGAAAGAGAGGATTATGGAAATGTGTGAAGTGTGTTTGATAAGTTTGTATATAATACACACACACACACACACACACACACACACACACACACACATACACACACACACACACACATATATATATATATATATATATATATATATATATATATATATATATATATATATATATATATATATATATATATATATATTATTGTAGAAATTCAAAAGTGAAGTGTGTTTGATACTCTTGGTAGGGGCATTCACGGGGCGGTTCGGTTCGGTTAGTTGGAAGATTTTAACTATCCATCGCGGGGCGGGTAATTTATTTATATTATATACGGTTCGGTTCAGTTAACCACGAATATCTAAAAGTAAAAACCGAAATCGAATGCTTGGTTTGTCAGTTTCTCGGGTTTTTTGTACACCCCTAATGCTTGGTAGGGGGTTATAGGGGGTGAAGAATTGGAAAGGCAGTGAAAAAATATGCTTTGCAAAGCATAATGCAATAACCCATTGCCAATAGTGGGTAATGGATCATTACCCAATAAATTGGGGGGATTGATCTTCTTTACATTTCCCTTTCCCGACCATTAGCTTACTTTTTCCCTTTCCCTTTCCCAAGTTTGAACCAAGTGCACCTGGCCTTTAGTGTATTTTGTATTTAAAAAGTTGCCCATGCGAATTAGCCATTATCACCGATCATGCATGGTTTCCATTACACAATAAGCGACTACAACCCAATGCACATGAACTATGACCCATGTTAATTACCCATTATATTGTCGATCACCAGGAATGTATTGGTAGATAACATGACACTATAAGCCACTACAACCCAATACAGATGACCCATTACCCATATTAATTACCAATTGTCAACAGTCATGGATGTGTCGTAACATGACACTGTAAGCAACTATCCACCCAATGCATATGACCCATATGATCGATGTCAAATACCCATTAATTAATGAATGTGACTAGTGATAACCTAATGCACATGACCCATGACCCATGTGAATTAGCCATTATCAACTGAAATGCATGGTTTCCATTACACTAAAAGCCACTATAACCCAATGCACATGACCCATGACCCATGTTAATTACCAATTATTAATAGTCATGGATGTGTCGTAACATGACACTCTAAGCAACTATTCACCTAATGCATATGACCCATATGATCGATGTCAAATACCCATTAACTAATGAATGTGACCAGTGATAACCTAATGCACATGACCTATGACCCATGTGAATTAGCCATTATCACCGGTAATGCATGGTTTCCATTACACTAAAAGCCACTATAACCCAATGCACATGACCCATGACCCATGTTAATTGCCAATTGTCAACAGTCATGTATGTGTTGTAACATGACACTCTAAGCAACTATTCACCGAATGCATATGACCCATTTGATCGATGTTAAATACCCATTAATTAATGAATGTGACCAGTGATAACCTAATGCACATGACCCATGACCCATGTGAATTAGCCATTATCACTGGTCACGCATGGGTTGCACCGGCTTGGTAGGTGTATACCATTTGTCACAGACACTAAGAAGCAAGCATCCAGGGACCTTCCCGATCATATGTTATCCGGGATCGAGAAAGTTTGAACTCGGATTGAGCTTGACTCAAAAAGCTCGATTTATCTGTAAAGATGTGTTTTATTACAAAAATTAAATTTCAAATATAACCTAAGAATTGAATTTGGTTCGACTTCAGCTCAAAAAGCTTGATACATTCATAAATAAGTATTTACACTTAGTATACTTACATATTAAAAAAAGCACATATTTTATATCACTTATAAGCTCGAGAACTCAACAATAACTCGAGTCGAACTTATATAAGGTTGAGCTCAACTCATTAAACATTTCGAGCTCATTTGATAGGCTTTCAATCTCCAAATTTTTAATATAGCGCTCAAGATCCCGCCCCTTAATTTTCCCCAAAATTTCAATCTCCCGCTCCGCTCATATGGCGCCCCTTTTTCACCCAAAATCAAAACATTAAAACTACTAGCTTAGTCAGATCTATCTTCTCTCTATTCATCTCTTCTCCTTCTCTCTAGAACCGACTCACACCACAGCCACACTTCACCGCCTTATCTCGCCGTCGTTCCACCAACCATCGCTCCTCCACGCCATCACCGTTATCAAGACAAGGGAACTGTATTGGTGATATTGTTTGCTTCGGTTGTTTTGTTCGAGAGAACCACCACATCCGTATATAGGAAATTAACATAAAATCTGTTATATAGGAAATTAACTCAGATATGATTGCTTTTTTGTCAAACTATTTCATTTGTACCAGATGTGAGTGATTTGCTTGCTTGGTAATGTGTTTGACATTTATTCGTTCCAGGTAATTTGGCACATCAGAACACTTCAACCATCTGGATTATTTGTTGCCCGAGTTGATATGAAACCCATAGGTTTGCTTTTGAGGCTAAACTTATATTCGGGACATCTAATGTTGTCGTCTTTTATGTTAGCATTAATCACGTTACTTGTTTCTTGCAGGGGCTACATGCTATTTTCACGGGTGAGGATGATACATGGGATGCCTGGCTAAAAATTCCCTCAGCTGGATTTTCTGGCACACTTCACTTTCAAGGCATGGGTATGCTCCATCTTAGTCACCAAAGCCAACCCATGTATATTTTTATTGTTTCATGGTTGGCAGATCTTATATTATGCAGCGTTATTAGTCCCTTGGTTTCTTACATTTCCCATATTTTTTTTGCAGAAAGAAACTGCCATTAGACTCAGATGTAAACCATTTTTTACGTTGTTAACAATTTCATTTTCTAATGATAACACCATTGTATATCTTAATTTATATTGCAGGTGACCACTCCAATGGCCATTGAAACTTTAGAAAACGTACCAGTAATGGAAACAGTGGTAAGTAATAAAACATACACCTTTGATTTTTTTAGTTTTACATACATGACTAATGTACCATGTTTTATATATACGTATAGGAACCTGTTAAAACTATCGGACATACGAAAACGCTTAAGCCACGACAAACCGGTTCTACAGGTTACACCACCAACTATGATACCAAATATTAGTGAAGAAAGTACTGGACTAAAATTAGTACCAACGAAGCGAAAACATTTGGTCTCTTGTGAAACCTTGCAAAAGCAAGCTAAGGCGGCGAAGAGTCAACAGGTTTTAACTTATGATAGTTGAGAATTTGATTATATACGACATTACAATTTTATATATATTTGCTTCATTTATATACATTTGATTTTTATTGAATTTGATATACAACTGTATATATATTTGCTTCATTATACATTCTGTTTTATATAAATATACTAGCAGTAGTAACTCTGCTCCAGCAGTACTAACGTGGTACTAGTATTAACTCTCCTATCATGCTTGTGCAGATAGTTGAACCAGTGGCTTATCTAGTTCTGTTATGTTGTGAGCTTTGACATGTTCTAGTTCTGCTCTTATCCTGATGTGTTGATATGCAGCAGCCTACATTTTCAAGGCTTTTATACCCAGATGATGAGATTAGATCAATGGGAATAAAAGTCTTCATGATGTTGTTTGAATTACTGCTGATCATATTTGTGTTAATATTGCTTAGATGGATTTAGTGCAACTCATGAAATTCAAAGAAAATGTGCAAAGTATTTACTAGTTCTAGTACAAAAGTTAATACTGCTAGTTAAAGTTGGTACTGCTCAGAGATTAAGACCGCTCGAAGTTGCTACTTGATTATTGAAAAGATTATAGATACTTAAGAAACTATTGTAAGCCGAATAGGACTCCTTGGTGTATAAAAGGATGTCTAATTTTATATTTTGTTCAGTCATATACATTCCAATTTTATTGTATTTTGAATTTTTTTTGATATATATTTGAATTGTTTTGATATATATTGAATTTTTAAAAGTGAATTAACGATGCATATAGTCACACTTATTAACACTTTTGGCCACTGTTTGCTTTATTCGTTGTGTGACTAAATATTACAGAAGGCCACACAAACATAAAATTCACGTGGCCATTGGATGATCTATAGTCACACAAAATACACATTTCTTCACTTTAAACAGCATACGGCTACACTTATCAACACTTTTGGTCACTATTTCCTAAATGGTATGTGACTAAATACTCCAAAAAAAACATGCTTTTTGTGACTAAGTATTACAAAAGGCCATACAAACATAAAATTCACGTGGCCATTGGATGATCAATAGTCACACAAAATACACATTTCTTCACTTTAAACAGCATATGGTCATAGTTATTAACACTTTTAGCCACTGTTTACTTATAGTATATGACTAAATACCCAAAACAAACATGCTTTGTGTGACTAAATATTACAAAAGGCCACACAAACTTAAAATTCATGTGGCCATTGGATGATCAATAGTCACACAAAATACACATTTCTTCTCTTTAAACTGCATATGGTCACACTTATTAACACTTTTGGCCACTGTTTGCTTAACGGTATGTGACTAAATACCCAAAATAAACATGCTTTGTCTGACTAAATATTACAAAAGGCCACACAAACATAAAATTCATGTGGCCATTGGATGATCAATAGCCACACAAAATACACATTTCTTCACTTTAAACAGCATATGGTCACACTTATTAACACTTTTGGGCACTGTTTGCTTAAATGATATGTGACTAAATACCCAAAACAAACATGCTTTGAGTGACTAAATATTACAAAAGGCCACGCAAACATAAACTTTATGTGACCATTGGATGATCAATAGTCACACAAAATACACATTTCTTCACTTTAAACAGCATATGGTGATTGGCTCCAAACGGTGAACCTAATTGACCAGGGAATGCTCCGCGGAATATAGTGTTTCCCCGGGTCGTTATGTCCCGACGAGGTGTATATTGTATTCAAACGGGCTTGTGATCGGGTGAATTTGGATAGGAAAGGGTTTGTGAGTGATTAAGCTAAGGAATATAAGAAGAAATAGCTTAAATAAGCTATATAGATGATTACGTGAAAGTTAGATACTTAAAAACGTTTAATATCTAAAAACGTGTACGTTCAGATTAAATTTATGTGAACGTACAAAATAAAACGCGAGTTTTATACAAATAAAATACTTACGAATATGAAAATTACATTTTTACAATCCTAATAATAAAAGAAAATTTTTAGAAAATTAAAATTAATTTTTACACTACTATATTAATTATTATTAATTAAATACTATTTAAATTATAACTAATTACGAAATTACACTAAAAATATGAAAATTAAATTTGGAAAAATCTAAAATATTATAAAACTAATTTTAAAATTAAAATTATATTTTTAAGACTTTTTATCTAATTATTATTAATTAAAAACTAATTTAAACTATTTAATAATACACTAAATAATAAGAAAATGTAATATAAGCCTAGAAAAATAAAATTAAAACTTAAAAAAATCTAAAGTAATATAAAACTAATTTTAAAACAGAAAATATATTTTTAAGACTTTTTAAATAATTATTATTAATTATTAAATAATTATTAATTAATAAAAACTAATATTAATTATTAAAAATACTAAATGAAAAGAGAAAAAATATGAAAAAATTACTGAAATTATTTTATAACTACAGGAACCTAGGAAAATTATAAAAATGAGGATAGCATTTTAAATAAGCTGAAAATCAGCTAAAAAGCTTAGAAGCTATCATTTTTGGAAATTTTGTCTTTTTTGAAATTTTCTTTTATAAATATATTAATGAAGACACTTTGCCTGGAAAGGGAAAATTAGCACTTTGGGAACCAAAGTGCTTATCAGTTGGTTGGTTTTAGCTTATTAGGACTTATGGCAACTTAAATAAGCTACCAATTAATATCCTTGGTACAAATATGCTGTAAACAGACCAACTAGAACTTGAACTAAGCAAAGTGGAACAGATAAACACACTAGATAAGCAATTATAAGCCAAAAAGCACTTAAGCCAATTCCACAGACCACACAGGCCAAAAGGCTGACTTTTGCAAGCCTGTGGGGTCCACAGATGAGACTGAAAGCCCAAATCAAGAGTGAAACCAATAAGCTCAGCTTATTGGTTTTCTAAAAAGCTAAGATTTGATCCCTGGGACCCACAGGTGAGGTCAGGGGAGGACTTGGAAAACAAGCTCAAAAGCTGAGTGCATCAGCATGTGTGGGAAATGGACAAAAGGAATGGGGCCAGCAGCCCTAGGAGATAAGCTCTAAACACAGAAAGAAGCCAAGAACCTTGAAGCTTGGCTTATTGGCTTTCCAATAAGCCAAGACTCATGGTGTGGGGCCCACTATTGAGGCCAGGAGGAAGCATTGAAAATTGGCCAAAAAGCTGAGGTCTGTGTAGCAGGGCATAGGCTTGCCCTGCAACCTACTTTGAACAAGGAAATAAGCCACACAAAAAATCGTAAAAATACAGAAACTATGGATTCTTAGAGATGAGCTGGTGCAAGATTTGGAAAATCTAAGAAAATGCAAATTTGACTTTTTATGAAAACTTAATATTTTGACTTTGGTGAAGTTTAAACTGAATTTATTGACTAATCATGTAATAATAAGCTAAATTAAGATTAAAACAATATAAATAAACAACTATTACACTGATGCTACGCTTGTGGGACTGAATATCAAATCAGTAAACACATAAGATCAAATCAAAGATCCATTTGACTTTTTCACAAATAGCCTATTGTTTTTATACTTAAACTGAGATAATATGAAATAAAACAACTTGTGGGAACCAAAACTAACACCAATAATAGGCCTGAACACAGATTGAAAGCTTAAACCAAACACCCCTTAAGTAACGGAATCACTATGTAATACAGGATTCAAGGCATCAACAACCAATCCAATGATTAAATCCTATTACTAAACTATTATTAAGGCTTGATGAACATTAAAATCATACAAAGAACAGCAATAGCACATTGATGCAGTATATACTATATTAAGATAGTGAAAGTGAAACTATGGACTATGTTATGCATAAGTACTTACATGACTTCAATAGGCAACATTAGACACTAATAAGCCAATAACTACAATATTTAGGATGCAATAAGGGTAAATACAGAAAGCTTAATTGGAAAACTTACTTGTAAGTGAAACACAATAGGAAATGGGATATGGAATTATGGAACTGAGATAAGGTTCACAAAAGCTATGAACTAGCTTAATGAGCTTATCCAGAGGGTGTTTTGAGCTTATACACACAGGAAACAACAACTTCAAAACCTTAACAAACAATTTGGAAATTCTAATCTTAAATACTAAAAATTTAATTATATAAAGTGAGCCTGAATTTAACTGTTAAAGAGTTTACAAATCACTAGCAGAGTAAATTACAAACTTTCAATTTAAAAATTACAACCTTCAAATAAAAATTACATTAAATTGTTTTTAACTAAAACTAAAGCTAAACTAACTACTCTAATAATTTTTCCCTGCTTCTTTTTTGTTTCTTTTATAGACCTTGGTGGATATCACTCTCTTTCCCTCTTCCATCTTAGCCGTTGGATGGCCTTCACTTCATCCTAGCCCTTAAACAAGTTTTGGCAGGAAAATGGAAACTTGGCAGGTTTGAGTGGGGTTTGGTGTGGCAGTTGGGGTATTAATGAGGAGGGGAAATTGGTGAGAGATATTAATGAGGGAGGAGTGTTGGAGGTGAGGTTGGTGAAAAGGTGAGAGGAGGGGGGGACATGGTGCAGGAAACGGGGGAAGATGGTGGTCAAAGGGTCACTTTGACCCATTTTTAATATCAAAGGGGTGTGGGGTTTTTGGGCCTAGGTAGGGAGTTGGTCCTGGTTTGGTGATTGGGTGGGCTAGTGAGGATCAGGGGTTGGTTTGGATTAGTTTTGTATTTTGGGTTAAATATTACAAAGGGTCCGTTTGGTAACTTAGTGAAAAACAACAAGGACCATTTGTGTAATTACTGAAATTTGAGGGGAAGGTTTTGTAACTTCTCCAAACTTATCCAAGGATAAAACTTGCCATATATCAATATCCCAAGGACCATAAAGTGAATTTTCCAAAAATGAGATTTCTGGGGACCAAATATGTCAATTTTCAAAGCTGTGGGGACTAAACATGTAATTTTCTCAAAAATTTTCATCCAGGGATTAAAGTGACACATGTGAATTCCTAAGGACCATATTTGACTTTTTGTCTAAAATTGAACTCCCAGGGGCCAAAACTGCCAAAATCTGAAAGTAAAGGGACTAAACTTGTAATTTCCAAAACTTTTGAGATTTTTCACCAAAGGACTAAATATGACAACTTATGATTTTAAAAGGACCTTTGGTTATTTTTCTTTCCAAATAAATGCTCAGGGACTATTTTTTGCCAATTTTGGAAAGTTGAGGGACTGAAACTGCCAATTTTGCAAACTTTGTATGTTTTTCATCTGTTTTTACTCTTTTTGCATTTAAAACATATACAACACAATTTTGAAATATTTTCAGTATTTTGATGCATTTCTGAGTGTCTTTGTATGTTTTGCAGTTCAGATTTGACAAAAAATAATGAGTGTTTGAGTACTCATCATATGGTCACACTTATTAACACTTTTGGCCACTTTGTGTTAAATTGTGTGTGACTAACTCTAAAAAAACAACACCCGTTGTGTGACTAAATCATCACAAGCGTCACATTTATTGTATATTCATGTGGCCACAGGACGGGAAATAGTCACACAAAATACACATTTACTTGAATATATCATCTCAAATGTCACATATATTTTATATTTATGTGGCCAAAGGTTGAAAAATAGTTACTCTCAAAAAACATTCGCGCGACTATAAAGTGTTTACGGTCACTGATAATGACTAATCCAACAAAACTTGTGCCTAATTTGTCATACATATTCGGGGTTTTGGTCACTCTGTTTCGATGGAAAAGGCCACGAACTCAACAATGTGAACATATGCCACCTACGGTGGCGGGACCTATGGTGACACACAACGAAAAAAACATGTGTGACTATATGCATATCGTCACACATTTTTTGCGTGACCAATACAACTTTTTGTACCAGTGCTATGAAAAAAAAAATATCCATATTCTAAAGTTGGTTGATACTCCTATTTTGAACAAAAAGTCAAAAACAAACCATTTATAAAATAATATAAAAATTAACATTTAATAATAAATTATGGCTAATTCATATATTTAGTTTATAGAGTTGCGATCCCCTTGAAAGGGATCAAAAATTATAAAGCCTAACTTTTTTAATATTTAATCCTCTTTAATTTGGTATAAAACTTATTAATTTTTTCGAAACTTTTTTTTGACATTTTTATTGGGTCATGATTTTCTAGAAAATTTTAGCATTTTCGACCCTAATTTTGTCTAGTTTAAAGGCCGAATTTTGCAAAACTTAAAACATGAAAATTGTAGCTTCTTGGCCATTCTTTACCCAGAAATTTGAATCACTCAAATCTGATATGATATGAGTGAGATATCGCGCATTAAAGATGACGCCTTAGTCATATTTAGTGCACAAAAAGTGTTTGATAAAATGACTAAAAGAGGTTTTTCATATAAAAATACATTTAAATGCACTAATTGGTCAAGTTATTTTCAGTTTAACAAAACTATCAATTTGTTTTGTTAAATAGAATTGATGAACCTGAAAAAATTGATGAACCTGAAATTTGATGAACCTGAAAAGAACTGTGATCATTTTGATGAACCCAAACATTTGATCAAATTTGATGAACCTGAAATTGAAGAAGCAGAAAAAATTGATGAACCTGAAATTATATGAACCTGAAAAAATTGATTAACCCAAACATTTGATCAAATTTGATGAACCTGAAATTGATGAATCTGAAAAAATTGATGAACCTGAAATTGATGAACCAAAGTAACTGATAAACAAAATGTCTAATTAATCAGCCTATAACCTATGACTTAACTGATGAACAAAACATAAATCTAACTGATGAACCTAATAACCTAACTGATAAACCTAATAATCTAACTGATGAATTAAATATATATTTTAAAAAAATAATGACTAAAAAACATCACTTTTTGAATGTTACATTAATAAAATTATTAATAATGCGTTGTGGAACAAAAATTAGTGCATTTAACTCGATTTTAAGACAAAAAATGTAAGCTAAACATTTCATCAAACACGTTGTGTGCAACAAATATGACTAAAATGTCATATTTAACATGCGATATCTCAATCATATCATATCGAATTTGAGTGATTCAAATTTCTGGGTAAAAAGTGAATCAAAATCTACAACTTTCGTGTTTTAAGTATATTATGATTCGACAATTTTTAAGGTAAAAAATAAGGTTGAAAATAGCAAAAACATCAAGAAAATCATGACCCAATAAATATGTCAAAAAAATGTTTTGAAAAAATTAAAAATATTTATACCAAATTAAAGAGAATCAAATTTTAAAAATTACGGTGAAATTGGTTTTTTCTAAAAGTTTGTCGTTTAAGAGATATATGCGTTTGAAAATTGAGGTGGAAAAGAAAAAACGGGTCAAAAGACCAAATTACCACTGGGCGGATTTTATGTATAATTTAGAGTGGGGACACGTGTCACACTATGAATGGCTTTCTACACTTTTTAATTTCTCTCACTTTGCAAGGGATCCGGTGTCTTAGTTTAAAATCTCCTTGCAAATTAGATACTTCATCATCGATAACCCTACTCTGAACTAAACCTTACATCAACTGCTAACTTATTGCTTTACCATTGGCTTGTCCATCACCACACCATCCGCCTTTCTCGACATGATCACCATTACATGCCAATTATACAATCTCGTGTATTTATATTCATCTCACAGTAACCCGTGAGATCGTGCTTACTTTTTAATAATCAGATTTTTTCTAATAATAATTTTAACCGTATTTAACTTTTAAAGCCGTGAACGGGAGGAATTACTTGAGTCATTACTGAGCGCGAATAGTAATATAAAAAATTCTCTTCCGGATATTCCTACTTAATCTCTTAAAAAAGAATAAAAGGAGTTGGTCGTATACGTACAATCTTGTGTATTTATTTACATATCACTGTAATGCGTGCTTTCAAAATTGATATTTATTTTTCCGTGCATATAGATTAATTTAATATATAATGATAATAATAATAAAAATAATTACGTATGCGAAGATTTAATTAAAAAAAAAATCTATAGGGAAAATTTATAAAATTTATTAAGTTATCAAAAACAAGAAAACTGATAAGTTTACATACCTTATAATTTATTTAAACTTTAACAACTAATGTTTTATCAATTATCCTCCACATTGTTTCTGTTAATTTTTTTACCAAATCGACACATGTATTTTTATACATATTTATTTCGCTAATAAATCAGGAGACTTGATTTCAGAATTAAACTTCCTAATAAGTTAATAGAATAAGCTAGTTTTTTTCATTTTATAGCTTCTCTGACTATATAAATAAATGATTCTTACTGAATAGCACCTACCAGTAAAAAGTGTTGCTCCAATATAATAAGCCTCAACATGGTTAATCAAAAATTCACTTCACTTTTGACATATAGTATGATTTTTTAATATGTGCTTCTATCTTATACATATAAAAAGTGACTGATAGTTAATTAATTACGAATGATATCTATAATTAAGAATGAAAACAAAGTATCCATATTATAAAGTTGGTTGATACTCCTGTTTTGAAAAAAAATTCAAAAAATCATCAATTATAAAATAAATAAAAAAGTAACATTTAATAATAAATTATGGCTAATTCATATTGTTAGTTTATAATCACGTTGCAAATCAAATACTTCGTTATCGATAACCCTACTCTCAACCTAACCTTACATCAACTGCTAACTTATTGCTTTACCATTGGCTTGTCCATCACCACCCTCAGCCTTTTTCGTCGTGATCACAATTACATGCCAATTATAAATAAAAGAAGAAAAACACAAATGAAAAAACAAATGGATTGTTTTTTCTTTGGGTAAAAATCTTTTTACTAGTAGTTTACTTTTTATTAAATACAATGTTATTATGTGTAACAACTCACGAAACTCACCTAGGTCACTATAATCATACTATCTATATAGCACTTTTCAAGGTAAAATTTTTTGCCTTAGCTATCCACACTATGCCTTAGCTATCCCCATCATGCCCTAGCATAACCCTAGGATACATTTCCCCACTATATCTTAACACTTATTTCATTACAAATTCCTGTAAGTATCATTACTCATACCTACTATGTAAAGTAACTTACATAGCCCCCTAGACGACTCACGTAACCACTATTGCCAAATATCATCAAGTTTATGCCTTGTAAACCTCCTAGTATGTCAAGCCTAAGTTCTAAACATCATTTCAATAAGTATTCTATCACTCTAGTATACTATAGCTATCATAAACCCTAAACCGGCCCTATGTGTTTACGGTTCTCTCTAAAACCCTAATTTCTCAACCAATCTAGTTTGAAAGTGTTCAAGGCTTATGTATGTGATATCTTAGCTACATTAACTCACCAAAAACTTAGTACCACTATTCATAGCTCATAGTACAAGTCTTTTCAGCTTAGAACCCTAAATAGGCTTTAAAGTCCAGAAACTAGGTCAAAACCTTCCTGAATCTCTAGTATAAGCTACCACCACTTAGTGTAAGCTTCCTAGAACTTAATCTAAGTCAGTAAGCACTCATAGGACCCTAATCTAGGCACTAGAACCTAAACTAAACCCTAATCACTCATTAAGCAAGATTAGGCTTAAACTAAACCCTAAACTTAGAAATAAGCTAGTTATGCACCTTAAGCACCTCAAGATACCAACCTAGTAGCTTATCCACCACCTTAGTCATCCCAAGCAACCAACTACACACCACCATCACCACCAACTAAGCTCCTTGTGACCTCCATGTGGCGCGACCCCCTAAGGTCCAACCACCCTTCACCACCACTCCTAGCTACTCCTATCCACCATTAGTCACTCCCTATCGTTCCTAAGAGTCATGTAGTAGCAGTACACACTCACTTACCCCCCCCCCCCTCTTGCCACCTTGGTGGCCTTTGCTTGCTCGACAAACCCAACGCACCCTTTAAATACCCCCTCTACTCCACCACTTCAAATCATACCTTTATCTCTTCTTCACCTCACACATTCAGTAGTATAGTAGCCCTAGTAAGAGTATGAGTCGAGCAAAGCAAGCCTAGAATCCCTATCAAAGTGAAATCCTATCGAGAAACCCTAACCCACTCGTTACCCCTAGTTTCGCCCAAGTAAGCTTAAACTTTGATCACTTTAGCTTTAATACTGACCTAGCATTCTATATAAGAGTATTAGATCACCTAGGAACCCTTGAATAAGCCTTGGTTATTTTCTTTTGCACGCTTTCATTTTGAAACCCTAATTTGAGACGAAACCATGTTTGCATGCAACCAGCCCATTTCATGAGCCATGAGCTGGTCTAGGATACTTTAATAGGCTTATATTAGTTAATCATAAGCTAGGATAGCTTCTTGTTTCATAAAAATATAGTTTATGTAGAAAAAGGACTAGTTTTGCAATTGTTTTCATCCATAGGGGCATATATTGTAACTTTCCGAAAATATTAGGTCTAGGGATCGGTTTTGCAATATCTTAGAAGTATAAAGCTTTAGGACCTATTTTGGTAAGTTATATAGCATAAGGATATAGTTATATAAGGTTATTATCGTTAAGGACTAAAACCGTAAAAGTTATTAGGTTAAGAGTATATTATGTAAACTATTAAACTTAAGGGTATATTTGAAGTATTTTCATAAATATAAAACCCTATATTCCTTAAATAAAACATAACACAATAGTAAGGAGCTTCATGTGAGGGGTTTCATTCGGGTATTCGTGTTGACGAGTTTGCTGGGTTTACGAATTAAAGTGCCCTGGCTCCTCAAACATTTACTACATGACCTCTGGATTATGATGGCCCGAACGGTGTTGTGTTCTATTTATAACTTAAACATATAACAACATGACTCAATAGTAGGGAGCTTTGTGTGAGGAGTTATGAACTTCTGAATTATGATGGCCCGAAAGGTATTATGTTATACATAATACAATAATAGAGAGCTTCATGTAAGGAGTTATACTTCTGAATTACAATGGCTCGAACGGTGTTATGTTATATCTAAATCTAGAAACCTTAAAACTAATTAATTAGGACAACTTAGAATGCCCCCACTAAGGCTTGACATACTCACTACACCAGGTGAGTTCAAAGCCTCAGTCTTTAAATGCTTTACAAACCCTGTGTAGGAGATATATGCTTTAAACCGAATACAAGTATTTTTCTTTGGTTATTGCACGAGTGCTTCCTATGCCACCATTACATAACAAAATTCATACACCATAATCACTAGCGAGTGAATGCGAGTATAGTGAATAGATCTATTTGGAGTTTGACAACTCTCATTGATTTGCCCCTGCTGGGTACAAATAAGCACTATATTTGAGAACTAAAAGGGTTAACCTTGGCAACTTAATCCTTATTACATTTCGTCATAGTTGGGTCTGCAGTGCCCTATGACTTGGACATGTTAACGTGGGGTGTCATGATCTTAGTGCAATAATACTATGTCCCCGTGATAATTGTAAATGCAATGCAATTATCACAAACACTACATTTTCCTTGATAGGTTTAGCAACTGAACCCAGTGGAACTTGTATTCACCCAATACACACTAAAACCTATTAATTCACTCAACCTTTGTGTTGACCCCATTAAGCATATATCCTAGGTTATTGAGTAACTTATGGCACGGAGTGGCACTGGACTGGAGAGACTTTCAATTCTGTTATCATTCAAAATCTATGTTTCACATAGATTTTGGGACCTCATTTTATAAAACTCTGATATTTTAAGTGAATGGTAACATTCTTTTCCAAAACGTCTCTTTTGAGTCATTTTCTATTACTGTGACTATGTTTCCATTAAGTAATACCCCAGATCTACCATCCGCTGCTATCTGTGAAAATGTGGGTGTTACATTATGATTGAAACTTATGAACTATCAACATATCTAACATACTTAGCCCTTTTGTGTTGATATCGCATGGATGAACATTTCACCTGCAAACCACACATGTCATTAATAGTTGTACAAATCACGTCATTTTCTTACATCTTGGTACCTACATGGTCTTCCATGTAGAAACTAGCTAGCGGCAACAACATTATTATTATTATTATTATTATTATTATTATTATTATTATTATTATTATTATTATTATTATTATTATTATTATTATTATTATTATTATTATTATTATTATTATTATTATTATTATAACATCACTTTATTAAAAAAAAAAACTAATAGGATTTACAAGAAATTAGTGGTGAGCCGAGAGACTAACTAGGCCCCCACACCTCTAGCTATAGCAAAGTTAATCCTACTAAAAATATATGGAGCAGCCCGTGCTCCAATGTCTTGAGTCATAGAGAATTGTCGAATATGCTTTAATAAGGTCACTGCATCTTTTTCAAGTTCTCCAAAGGAAGAGAATGAAAAGGGGAGGAACCCATATCCGATATCAGCGCATTTAGCCTCATATTTGACACGTTTACGTTGTGCGGCTTCAATAACCGCCCGACTGAGAATAAAATTAACCATACTCAAACGCGTCAAAGGTGACGATCCTGTAAGATCAACACAAACATCATGCCCACCATCCCAAGAGTAAAGTATCATATCAGCTGGACGTAAGGTTTTGTCCCTTTCTCCATGAAGACCAATATCAACCTCCTTACGAGCTGAAATTCTAGACTGAGAACATATATCAACAAGAACATCACACACAACATTATGCTGATTTTAATACCAACTATACCTGTGCACGAAACAGCATGATCCCCAAAAATATATCCAGAAAAAAGCTTAGAACAAGCTGAACACGACATCTGGACAGTAAAAAGAGGAACACCCAACTGATAACACAACACACATTGGTAAGTCCTGGCATTCATAGTTTGTCCCAATCCGGATATCGGTGCCATCTGTCTAGGGGATAAATGGAAGGTGGATTCAACCATTTGGGCAACACGTTTATTTTTTTATTATTTTTTTACTAATAATGATTTTTCATTGAAGCCAAGGAAATTACTTGAAATTGGAGGGGAGTCTAGACACAATCTGTGCTCCCACTCCTTTTTGAATACACAAACTAACTCGATGAAAAATAAAAGCACCACTCTTAACGTTGTTAGAGTGGCTGCTGGCAATAGTCCCGACACGCGAAAGTGTATTCAAAGCTTCCACATCAAGTTCCCTAAATGTGGAAAAGGCGAAAGGGAGGAACTTGTATCCATTGTCTTCACACTTGGACGCATACTTCTTCCTTTTCTTTTCCACACCATTACTCAAAGCATCCCCATGAGCCCATGACGTTACCCCAGTCCCAGCAAATGGAGAGACCCCAGTCACATCCAGACATGCGTCCTCACCTTGGAACCAGTTAAATAATAGCACATCCGCAGGACGCAATTCTCTGCCTTCCTCTGAAAGAAATCCCATTGGAGCCTCTTTACGCACCACAATCCCAGCTTTGAAACATATATCAACAAGGATATCACGTACCAAATTATGCCTAAACTTAACACCCACTTCGTTAGCGCAGTGGACCGCGTGATTCCCCCACTGGTCCATGCGGTGTACATTGCAACTCGGGCATAAACTGCCTTCAGAGAACATAGGAACCGCAAGCCTGTAGCATAACACCGATCAAAATTGGCGAGGATTCATCCTTTGTCCGAGATAGTCAATAGGGATGGCGAAGAGGAAGTCCTGCGCATGCGGGGCGCGGATACTGCTAAGTATAGCCACCTGCCTTGGACTTAGTGAGTACCTGGAAACAAGGTCTTTCTCAATGACACCGCAATAACACTTTGCCAAGGTTTTCATCATTTGGGGGGCAGAAGCGCCCCCGGAGACAGTGAGAAAGTCGATGTTACAAGTAGCGTTGAATATGTCCAAAGCATGCTGGAATGAAGGGCCATGGGTAACAATATCCATTTTGGTGAGTATCTTATCCTATAAGTCGTCTGTTTGCATTCGGGAAGCGAGGAAAGTATATTGGACGATATCCCCCGCCAAAAGGATGCCAAGACCATCGAGCTTTCTTGGAAGAGTGGCAAGCCACCACTGCTAATCACCAAACCTTGGCCCCGAAGCAGTAACAATTTTATCCAAAGAGGCACGTAATGTCTGATCGAACTGAGCCTGGGCCTCTGATAAGTGCAAGGGGGAGCATGTTCTTAAAGCATAAGATAATTTTGAAACTCCTACACAATTACGCAAAAGGAGAAGCTCACATTGCGGATCATTAATGTTAGGAATAGACTTTATTATTTCAAGTATCGGTCATTGAATTTTGTTATAGGTTGCATTATTTAGTTAATACGTTAGTTATTTTATATGTTTTATAAAGTTTTATGCTAAGTTTATAGGTTTGGATAAAGTCTAAGGGCTAAGTTTGTAATATTGACAAAGTATGGTGAAGCACTAATCCTTACCAATAAATAGTCTTGTAACACCTCATTTGAGGTGGTTGGTTCACTAGTAATATCATTAGTCTCTTATTATCATATTAGGTGTTCCTTCCACTCTCTCTCTCTACTTACTTTCTCTCTCTAGAAATCTTAGTGGTTATGGTGTAAAATGGTGACCTTACAAGTGGTATCATTCGCCAAGGGATAATATAGGTTGATTTAGGTTAGATTTGGTAGAAAAACTTGGTTTTAAAAGTGATTTTTTGAGATATACGGTTACTGTTCATCTTAAATATTCAAAGTTGGCGAGTTAGGAAATTTCAAACTTAGCGAGTTAGGTAACTTCACAGTTAGCGAGTTAGGAAATTTCAAACTTAGTGAGTTAGGTAACTTCACAGTTAGCGAGTTAGGAAATTTCCAAGTTTGAGATTTTGAAACGGTTTATACAGAGTTAGGAAATTTCCAAGTTATAGAGTTAGGATTCTTTATATTAGCGAGTTTGATAATTTCTATAATTGGCGAGTTTGCCTTCTTTCCTTATCGGTCATCGAGTAAGGATATTTGTGGCTACTTACTAAGGGAAACTCTGCTCAAATTTTCACAAAATTACCGAGTTTGATAATACTCAAAACATACCGAGTTTGCTTAACTTTCAATACATACTGAGTTTGGAAATTTTCTCAAGACATACTGAGTTTGAATCTTTTCTCAAGACATACTGAGTTTGGATCTTTTCTCAAGACATACTAAGTTTGGATTTTTTCTCAAGACATACTGAGTTTGGATCTTTTCTCAAGTCATACCGAGTTTGGATTTTTCACTACATACCGATTTTGAACTTTTCTACATACATTCCGAGTTTGGACTTTTCTACAAACATACCAAGTTTGGACTTTTCTACAAATATTCCGAGTTTGGACTTTTCTAGGACATACCGAGTTTGGACTGTTTATAAGGACATACCGAGTTAGACTTATTCATTATCCTACCGAGTTTGACTCTCCAAACTCATCAAGTTTTTCTAAACAACTTAAACTTATAACCTTTATTTATCTTTAAGGATCCAAGTTTAACATAATCACTTAACATCTAATCTTAACAAACTTTATCCTTCTTATCTTTCTCTTCTTATTTCCCAAAAAAAAAAAAAAATAAATAAATAAATAAATAAATAAATAAATAAAATTAGCGTGAAAATTTGAGTAAAATTTATTTTTTACAGGAGACTTAACGTTCAATTTTTATGCGAAATTTAAATTTTGGTATAACGGTGAAAATTTTGGCCAAAAATTCAAATTTTTAGGGCAAAATTCAAAATATTTTTTCGATAAAATTTGGCGGCAAAATTTTTTAAATTCAAATTTTTCCTGTGACCTTAGAATAGCATTTTACGGTGATTTTCAAAATTTTGGAACAGAAAATTTTTCAAATTAATTTTGGAGGGAAAATCTGAAATCACTGTTTCGACCTTGGTTTTACATTTTCGTTTGATTATTTCGTTTACATCGCAACAATCAAGGGGGAGAGAAATTTCGTTTACAATGTCTCAAGTACCTTCTGCCAACTACCTTCCTCACCAATATTCTCATCAGCAACAGTATCATCAACAACAAATTCAGAGCTCCCTCATTCGTCATGTTCTTCTATTTGGCAATGAATCAAGGCCTCCAATGTTGCTACCAGGAACATACACTGATTGGAAACGGAGATTTCTGCAATGGGTCACAGATTGTCCTGCTGCAGATCTTATGCTTAAATCTATTCAAGATGGTCCATACAAAATTATATTTCTTGCTGACTCAACAGGAATTATCAGACTACAAACTGATGAAGATTTGAATGATACTGAACTTGCTCAGTACGATGCTGACCAACAAGCGACATGGTTCATGACACTCGCCCTTCTCAACTCAATTTACATGAATATGGACTTTCAAGCCAGTGCTTATGAAATGTGGAAATATATTGAAGCTATGCATCATACAGAAGAACTTCATCACATCAGAATGAAGCAAATTCTTGAATCCTGTTTAAGCATGAATCCTCTGAAGATCATCCTCCCTGCTCCACCATCTCCAGCTGTTGACCATGGATCCTTAATTTACACTCCAACTGGTCTCACATTCAATCCTCCAAATGCACCTGAGCCTATCTTCATTCCACAGTACCCTCCTGTAACATTATATAATCATATGCAATCACTTCTGCAAAATCTTGTGAAGCTTGGACAAGTATCTACTGATAAAGGAAAATGCATGATGACTGCAACTTATGAATGCTTTAACACAATGAAAGAAACTGATGTGAAGAAGATCTTATCGAACCAAGCATGGCGTTTTTGGCATATACGGAAAATATTGCAGATGTGGAAGTCAAGATTATGATTCAACTTCACTTTCTGACGATAATGTTGAATACAATGCCACACTTAGTCAAATGGAAGTTGAAGGGGGTAATCTCTATGATGTTTCGCAAAGTTTCATGGGAGATATTCCATCTGATGATGAATATGCAGATTTGGAATCTAATACAGCAGATTTGGAAGCCGATATAGCAGATGTGATGTTAATGGCAGACATGCAGGAATCTCACATGAATAATACAACTACAACATTTAATTATAGGGGGTTTGTACAAGGTATGATAACGATAACGAATTTATATAATTCCCGAAGAGTTGATAGACAAGGAAGGAATGCTGAAAGGCTTGCTGGAAATGGTGAGAATACTACAGATGTCGTTAATGCAGGCAATGAGGTTAAAGTATTGGAAGCTAACT
Organism: Artemisia argyi; assembly: GCA_030686995.1. Classification (NCBI taxonomy): domain Eukaryota; kingdom Viridiplantae; phylum Streptophyta; class Magnoliopsida; order Asterales; family Asteraceae; genus Artemisia; species Artemisia argyi. The sequence continues at coordinate 76,677,015 of CM060695.1, read as the reverse complement.
TGGGTGTCATGGAAAGCAATGGGACAAAATCAGAAGAGCAAGATGACAGCAGCAGATTGGGAAATGATACAGATGTTGATTCTGCTGATATCAGAACCACTTATGACTTAGAGCCCAACTTTGACAAAGGAGAGATGGATGAGGAAGATGTCATACCCATCTATGACACAAAACCTAACTTTGAGAAAGAGCAAATGGTTGAGGTACAATCTACTGTTGATCATATTATGTCTGCAAATGAGAAACAATAATCTGAGCAACCTAACTTCAGTAATGAAGGAGAGGTTGACAAGAATGTTGTACAGTGTCTTGACAAACATTCTGAGTCTGAGTCCTTACCTGATAATCCAATAACTGAAACATCATACCTAACTCTTGAGTCTGAAAATATTCTTCTCAAAAAGACCATTGCCCAGTTTCCTAAAGATTTTTCAAAACTAGAGGCACATTGCATCTCGCTTGAACTTAAATTGCAAAACGAATCTTTAACTTCGGGCAACAATGGTCAAGTTTTGAATGAACAGAGTAAACGTGTGGATACATTAGTTAAAGAAAATGAGCTTTTAAAGGGTCAAATTCAAGCAAAGGTGTTTGCACATGCTGCATTGCAAAACAAATTAAGAAGACTGACTGGCCAGAGTGTGGATACTAAGTTTGCAAAACCATCAATCTTGGGGAAACCAACTTCTCAAACAATCAGAAAACGATCAGTTGTTAGACAACCAACTGCATTTAAATCCGAACGACCTAAATTTTCAAAACCTCGGTTTGCCTCCCAAGTTGTTGAGAAAAACAATTTGACAAAACCAGTCACTCCACATTCTTGGCCTAAGGAAAATGCATTTGTGTCTGCTAAATCTCAACACATGGTTATACCTGGCTCATCTAGGATTAGTTTGAAAACAGTGTCTAAAACGAGCGTTAAAAGTAAAAAGTCTTATGGCACATATGACATGTACAAGAACTATGATCTAGAAAAGGCTAGGAAAAAGGCGCTACTTCAAAAGGATGGAATTCTAGGTTCTAAACCTCGTGTGATCCTTTCCACTGTAGTACAGAATACTGCTTGCAGTAGCACACCAAAACCTAAGAGTAATCTACAAACTAATAGGAATTGGATAGCTTCTAAGAGTAGTTGCATAAATAATCATGTTGTTTGTGCTTTAAAATATCTTCAAAAAGGAATTTCACTTGAAAAGGCTCAATCAACTAACACAAGCAAACTCGTTGAACCAAATGTCATAAGTCAGAAACCTAAGAAGGGGATCAATATAGGACGTAGGTTTTCTCAACCAAGTGATGCTCCCACTGCCTCTAAAAGGAAAACATCTCCTAGATCTAACATTAGGTGGGTACCCACGGGTAGAATTTTCAAAACGATTGGTTTTAGGTGGATTCCTACAGGAAAGATTTTAGACAATTGCACCACAACTAATGTGATCTCCACAACATCTACCTCTGAGTCAAGAATGAAAACCATAGGAATTGTGTGTTCGAGTGTCAAGAAGATAATTGACACTACATCTTTATGCTTCTAACATTCAGAACCCAATTACACTTGGGGATCCATGTTCTCTGTTTTGTCTCTTCTTTCTTTCTTTACAGATTCAACAACAATGGCTTCAGAACAAATCAGTTTCGGACCCACACTTAAAGTGATGGCTTCTGAGCACAACAGCTTAGGACCCGCAATCAACCGTTTAAAAGCACTTCAGCAATGGCTTCTGAGCAAAACAGCTTAGGACTCGAATCCAATTGTCTTAACTTTTCGGACTCTTCGGCTGAACCATTACCTCTTAACCGCAAAGAATTTGGAAACCCTGTTTGCTCCACTGTTTGATGATACGATTGAATACCGGTCTTCTGAGGTCTCACCAATTTCCGCTGCACAATCTGCAAATATTCATGTACCTGACTCACCTCAACAAACAACAACAACTATTGATAAAGATGGTCCTCCAATTGCATCTCCAACAACAGTAGGACTAACCGCTTCCAACTCTAGACAATCAGCTGAAGATCCAATCAGTACCAAAACCTGCAGATTATGACAGAAATACGTTATTCAATCCATTTGCACCGACTCCAACCATTTCTGATACAGTAGAGTTGCCTTCTCGCAATTTGGATCCGTCTAATATTCATATGTTCTACCAACATCACCCTTCAACACATTAGTGGAATTAAATGGATTTGGAAAAACAAGCTGGATACAAAAGGCACAGTGATTCGCAACAAATCTTGTTTAGTTACAAAGGGATACTATCAATGAAGCAAGATTGTACATCACTGCCATCAACTAAAGCTTAGTGTGTAGCAATGTCTTCTTTCTGTGCTCACGTCATTTGGATGATAACTGAGCTCACGGACTACGGTTTTGTATTTGACTAGATCTCAATGTACTGCGACTCAAAGTGTGCTTTTGCAATCTCATGCAACACCTTTCATCATTCCAAAGCCCAACAAATTGCTCTCCGCACCATTTCATCTAAGAGCATGTCGAGAAGGGTATAATTAAATTAGATCTTGAGGGTACTGAATACCAGTTGGTGGACTTGCTTACAATGACATTACCTCCATCAAGTTTTGTTGATTTAGTTCACCAAATTGGTATGTGGTGTTTGACACCAGATGATTTACAAAATTTTCTTAAAAACTGAGAGAGTCAAACATCAAACTCTTTTTGTATAATACTTGATTATGTTTTCTAAAACCTTGAGCAGAATCATCTCATGAATTTTCAAAAAGTATTTTAAAAAATACAATTCAAAATTCTGCTCAAGAAGACTATCTCTTGAATAAACTTCATTATTTGAGGGGGAGTATTTTGTTTAAAGAAAACTAATTTTGTATAAAAATGACTTGTGCACTCATTTTAGTGTACAACTCGGGTTTCGGAAAAAGGAGAGTGCCTTGCTAAACCGTTCTTTAAAACCAAACGTGCACTTTTCCTTGAAAACCAGAAGAAGTTCTCATGCTAAGCTTAACTAAAACTTCTTAATCTTGAGCAGAATTTATTCAAAAATTTTCAAAAGGTTTTTCAAAACTTTTCAAATTTTTGCTCAAGATTTTTCTAATCTTTACTCCCCAATTTGCTTCAAAAGTTTAAAATTCTCAAAAAAAAAAAAAAAAAAAAAAAAAAAAAAAAGCGAATTTTGAGGGGGAGTATTTCCAAAACAATATGTTCTTGTTAAATGGCTTGTGCACACATAACAGTGTACAACCCGCACTTGTAATGAAAGGACCCTGAGGTACGCATCAGTGCCTCAATCCTTATATAAAGAGCGAATGCTACTTACTTTTGAGTAGAATTAATCAAACATTTTCTGATTTTCATAATTCTGCTCAAAAGACAAGTATTTCACCTCAATGAGTATTCACTTGTTGAGGGGGAGCACTTGAAAATTCATCGTTTGAAAACCAAAAGTTCTTGTTGATATCTCCCCATAAGACTCAAAAAGCATATTTTAATCAAAAGTTTATCAAAAACAACATCTCATATGCTATTTTTGAGGGGGAGAAAAGTGAAAGTGATTAAAATATGAAAGTTAAATATTGCTTAAATGTCAAATCTCATGCGAGCTAGACTCAGATTCACCCAGGAATTGACGAAACATAAAAGTTAGTAAACTCGAAAAGACTTATCCTCGACAGGTAATAACATCAAGTTAGTTACTAGAGCTAGTTGTCACCTAAAAGCTGACAATGGAACTCTCTAACTAGCCACGTAAGAGTGTCTCGAAAAGGATTTATCAAAGTAGATATGTACTGTTTCGAGAAACTTTTTTTGGACTTGACCAGGCCGGGTAATAACTTCAAGCTAGTTTAACTAGTGATGTAAGCATGTCTCGAATCTGTCTTATTCACTGAAAGTGGATCAATTCTAAAAGTGCTTGCTCCTCCCGCATGTGCAAATTTATTTAATACTTGTGAGCACATGTGAAGGGGGAGCCCTTCAAAAGTTAACACAAGACTCTCAAAGTGTTAAAAAAAATGTTCAATAATCACAAACACTTTAAGAGATTTTCAAAGGTTTCTTGGATATTGTCGGATAATCATGGAGTTATAAGGTGATTAAGATAGGAAAAACCATCCTATGATCCGCCAGAGCCGGAGGGATCTACCCAAGGACATCACCAATATTTAGAATTAGAAGTCCTTAGGTATGATACGAAAAAAGTAGAAAAGAATGAAAGGGGAAAGAAGGAGTTGAAGAATTAAAAAGAAAAGTAAAGATAAGGGTGAAAAGAAATAGCCCTCCATATGTTCAACCTTAGGGCAGACACCGGGTTCAATTCATATGCTACTGGTCGTTACTAAGGCAACACCGGTATTGAAGATAAAGTCGTCATGGACCCAGTGACGCAATGCACTAAACCTTCTTAACCACTCAAGTTCTCTTAAAAGAACTTGTTTCATTCTCACGGGGAACCAGTGTTATCTATCGACTTATCTCTTAGAGATAGTTGATATTGAAGCAGGAGACGCCTCCCTAGTCTCCATATAGGAAACCTAAGTGAGCACTTATCGAGTCTAGAGCCATGAGATACATCAAAGATCTCTTAGGAACACTTAGTATTTCTACAAGTGGTGTTCTACATCAATGGGCACCAGCTGTAAATTATCGAGTCCTTCGCAGATCTTAGCAATCTGCCGAGAACGTTTATGAGAGAATTATAAATGTATTTCTTGATGATTGAACGGAAATTCCTGCCAGGGTCAACATCAAACAGCCCTGACAGCAGGTCACTTCGGTAACCCCACAAGGGTTACGCTTAGTGTTCGCGGTGGTTCTTTAGCGGTCTACAGTCGTGGAGTGATCCCCAATGACTCACCCAGTCATTGAGCTACTTAGTAGGTCTCGTAAGCTCCTTCGGGAGTATCTAATATGGGAACGGCATGGATAAGGATTAGAAGGAGTCTTCACAATATGCTGTTGACGAGCTCGGATTCCTTATCTGTAAGTACCGGTTGATTATTGCTAACTGATTATCTGCAGGTACATCACCTCCATGATGGTAGATTCCAACATGCTCATACATACATCTTGAAGCAAATGAAAGCTCCCCCAAAAGATCTTAGCACAACAAAGTTCAAAGAAAGATTCTACGTCAAAAAGAAGAATCTACAAAGTATAAAGACTAGAGATCAATGTGTATGCAAAGGAACTTCGTGCTATTGTAAGTCAAAGTCCAAAGATGTATGAGCATGTTGGAATGGCGGACAACCACCACATACACAGAAGTAACGATTGGCAGACAACTACATAACATGATCACCATCACATCAACAAAGAACGAAGTACGAAGAACTATGAAATATTTTGCTAACTATTTTTGAGGACGTCAACTACAAAGTCAAAGTATAGAAGATGACGACGTCAAGCAACCTTTGATGACCAACACTTAGGTGGAGATTGTTGGGAATAGACTTTATTATTTCAAGTGTCGGTCATTGAATTTTGTTATAGGTTGCATTATTTAGTTAATACGTTAGTTATTTTATATGTTTTATAAAGTTTTATGCTAAGTTTATAGGTTTGGATAAAGTCTAAGGGCTAAGTTTGTAATATTGACAAAGTATGGTGAAGCCCTAATCCTTACCTATAAATAGTCTTGTAACACCTCATTTGAGGTGGTTGGTTCACTAGTAATATCATTAGTCTCTTATTATCATATTAGGTGTTCCTTCCACTCTCTCTCTCTACTTACTTTCTCTCTCTAGAAATCTTAGTGGTTATGGTGTAAAATGGTGACCTTACAATTAAGTTTGTTAATTGCCTCAATTAAATGTATGGTTTTGGAGACCCTTTTGGACGCCAAATCCCGACAGAAACCTTCGTCTAAACTAACCGAACCACCAAGATGTTTGACACCATTGAGCGGGCGAGCGATATTTATAGGAAACAAGCCCTCCACTCTGCTTCTAAGGTCTTGGAAAGGCCAAAAGAGTTCAGTCTTGTCAACATTTAAAAACAAACCACGAGCGGGACCCTCTGTCCTGATGATGTCAAGTGCCTTGGCGACCATGAGCGTATCTACAACAATAGTACCATCATCGAGGTACCATGCCTGAACGGTAAGTTCACATGACTGATTGATAGCATGAATCAAAGGGTGCAAAGTTAGGGCAAACAACAAAGGGCCCAACGGATCACCTTGTTGGACACCCTGACATGACCAAAGGATGGAGTCCTCATAATAGAGTCTGGCAGGGCGCGTATAACAGAACTCAACCCACGGGGCAATAGAAGGGCATCGCCCCCTAGCTTCTTGAAGCAAGACACTCCTGTCAACAAGATTAAAAACATTCTTAAAGTCCACTAAAAGCATGGAAAGTCCAACTTCACGCCCCTTAGACTCAATGAGCCTATTAACAGAGTGGAGGACAGCCTCGCAACCCCCAGGGACTCCAATCCCGAATTGAAAATCCTGCAAGTAAGAGCTCATGGAATCACCGACTAAAGAGGAGGCAAACTTTGACACAAGCCTACGCTAAACGGTGCCAACAACAATAGGGCGTATACCGCCGCCAGGCTTGACAAAGGGAGTCAAGGGGGCACTAGCGATATATTCCCCCAGTTGACTAGGGCACATTCCACTAAGTAACAGATTAACAACTCCAGTAATGGACCCAAGCAAGTCATCAGCAATAGCAGACGTCGCCCCGCCCAAAATATCCATCAGATGTTGTACCCGTAGCCCATCACGACCACATGACGTCCCCTTGGGGAAGCTGCGGATCCTGTTGAGTACCAAGTCCTTGTCGACAGAAAAGGCATCCTCATCAAGTGAAAAAGAGGGCGGAGTCGGTTGAGGGGCATAGGGGTGTTTGGCCTCGAGCTCCAATAGAGTGTCAGGTGTGGATGGGGCGATGCCAAAAGACGTGAGCACCTTAATAGCAGCAGTAAAATGCCCGTCCCTAAGTTTACACTTGCACTGACCCAGGTTAACTCCATCTTGATCCTTTAGTTTCGTCACCCCTTGAAAGATGGAGGCACTTCGGCTAACCGATCTATCACCAGACCTAGCCTGTCTACGGGATCCCTCCATCTGAGAATAGCACGAGAAATACTGCCAAACTGGCATCGTTCTCTCTCACCAGAACGTCGTTGAGCTCTGTTTGTTGGCACAAAAGTGGTCAACACACAGGATGGTAGAATAAGGAGTTGCACCCATGCAGATAAGTCGCCTAGGCACGCTAGAACCTTATCCAATGCTCTGTGAAAAAGCTTAGCAAATCCAAGCCGCGCTCTGGGGGGGATACATTTAACCGTGCATAGCTTCTTTGAGAAAACCCGATCAAGAAGGGTGAGGTCATAAGTGGCTCAGCACCGGGAGAGGGCATCACAGAAGCAGCACCCTCAATAACCTTATCGACAACGAGAGTACCATCTGACTCACCATTGACACTCTCCTCGACTATATTTAGGGCCAGCTTGACAGGCACAGGAATACCGTAGTTTGCAACTTCGTTGAAACGAGGTGCAGGGACCAGGTCACCAATGGCATGTTTGAAATTCTTATAAAAAGTGTGAGTGCAGAAACACTCCCCACAAAGCCAAATGCCCGCTTGATGAAGTGCCCAATCAAGAGTAGAAAATAAGGAGAAGTCAGTCACTATACGAGCTTTGTGGTGAGCCTTCAAATCATTAGTCTTAAAATGGCGGGTACCCAAGTGATCAACAAAATATTTCTTAGTAAACCCCCTGTACTTCCCCCCACTGCACCCCTCGTGTCCTTGGAATGGGCAAGATATACGAAGTGCACCAAGGCTATCCATATTAGTGAGTGAAGCCCTTAAATAAGTCCACCAAATAATAAACAAAAGGCCCACCAAATAATTAACCAAGAGGAATAGGCCCGTGAAATACACCAATAAGTCCACTAACAAGAAAAGCAAAAGGTCCACCTCAATAGGCCCACTAACAAGTATATACAAAATCAGGAAATAACCAACTTGCTACTAAGGTTGGTGGGAGCAACTCGCTACACAAATGGGGCCCATCAGGAAAAAGCCATCAGGAGCAACTCACTGTCTTCAGTGACAACTTGCTACTTAGAACAGCCAAATACCAAACGCAACCCGCTACCACCAAACACCTAGCTACCACCAGAAAAGTTACGCTACCAAACCCACCCCTACAACTCCAGGAAGCAGCAAAGGAGCAGGCAACAAAGATCACCTCACACCTACAACTCCAGGAAGCAGCAAGAAGGAGCAGGCAACAAAGCGAGTTTCGAAGAATAAAGGAATACCAAAGAGGCGGGTACCGTAACCCAACCAACAAAGCGAGTCTCGAAGGAAGACCCCCAACCGGGTACCGTAACCCAACCAATAAAGGGAACTGTACAAGGAGAAGGGAGGCGCAGGTATGGTAGAATTGGGATGGAACCACGGGATTCAAGGTGAATCCCTGCCGGAGCCGGAGCCATGGATCGCCCACACAAACACCTCACCCATTGATAATTTATTATTATTATTATTATTATTATTATTATTATTATTATTATTATTATTATTATTATTATTATTATTATTATTATTATTATTTTTATTATTATTATTATTATTATTATTATTATTATTATTATTATTGTTGCTATTATTATTATTATTATTATTATTATTATTATTATTATTATTATTATTATTATTATTTATAATGTTTAGCTAGTTAAATGGCAACATACATGTACAAATATTTTGTCAGCACGTGTGTAGGATCTAGACTTAATAGATCTTGAGCCAATGGATCGTTGGCCTACTAATGTAATCACTAGTAAAACTAAATAGACAATCTCTGTGAGTTAATATTTATTGCGGAATATAAATACAAACGATATGCTAAACTCTTTGATCCTCTATGGATCGTTAGTATTGACTAACAATTGTTTTGAAACATGTACATAATACAATGACCTTGGGTTCCTTTTATACTAGTATAAACCCTAACTTTTATTACAAGAAACGAATAATATTAAACTATAAAAGATATTCTACATATCTTGTCCTAAAATAACCAAACTCTATGTACGGATTAACTATATCCGTAGAATGTCTATCATTAGCAGGAACCAGTCTTCAACAGAAACTATAAGTATCTGCGGGAACCTGTCAGCAATATCAATCAGCAGTATCTAAATGTTGAATTCAATAATTCCTTACAATCCTCCGCTAATCTTGAAGTTGACATGTTTAACTCCAAGATTCTTGATAGATCTTCAAAGTCCAGTAGAAGAGGATTGAGCATGAACTTCAGCAGCAAAGAATCTTCATCAGCAGAATCTTTATGATCAGCAAAATTTGAAAACACCATTCTTTGCAGCAACAAATGACCAAATGTACATCAAAACATAAGTTTCATACTATTCTCATAACTTCCAGGTGTGTTATCTCCTATGAGAGGTGAATCATTGAAAATAATGGATTTGATGTCTCTTTACCAATAGCCAATACTAGTTGAGTAGCCAAATGTTTTAGTTCACTAACAATGGTACACTGATGACCATATGATTTTTAGCAAATCATCAGCTATAAATGGATTTGAGATGTTTTTACCTATAGCCGTTTGCTCAAGACTAGTCGATTATTTGGTTGATAAAATCACCTTGGTCAATTGAATACCAAATACGGTTTTCCACTGCCTTTACCACAAGCCATACACTTGTGGGCTAGTCAATTATTGGGAATCCATAAGGAAAAATCCATGGTCAATTGACAACCATCCAACTCTCAGCTGTTAAGCATAGGTGAGTTGAGTACCCAATAGTTTTTAGCAAACTATTACAGCTTTCAACAGATTTGACTTGTCTTTACCAAAGCTGTACCTTTGGACTAGCCAACTTTTTGATGGAATAGTCAACATCATGGTAAGTTGAGAACCAGATAAGATGTGGAAATAACCAACACCAAAACCTGCATACAACATACAAAACAGTATACAAACATGCGTTTTTTTTAAGAAAATAAATAAATATATAACAATATGCCATACCAATATCCAATCATCTAAGAGAGGTTTCAAGATGGACACCATGCTGAGATTCCAACTTCATTTTAACCAGAAGACTTCTTCTGATAGCTCTAATCAATTGTTCAGCAAGATGCATATCATTCCCAACCATATTAGGAGGAACAGTTAGTTTCACCTACAGCATTTGCTTCAGCACTTCTATAGTGATTGAATATGTCACATCTGCCCAGCAATATAAGGTTTTTACCAGTGGTAGTGAAGATCATATGAACATTAGGAAAAGGAAAATATTTCCAATAATCAACTACCCAATCCTTTTGTCCTTTCCAAGCATGAAATCATGTGCCCCTATAAGTATGAGAATCACACAGCACATATAAATCTCCTAGCAAAAACATACCAGTCCCTTCAGGTTGATGAGATTTATAGTAATCTACAACCCATCCATATAAGGAAAGAATGTCTTGTCTATCCACCATATGTATAATTTCACTAAGAAAAGTGAAATGTTTGGTAGAACCATCTTGTCTGTGAAGTACATTGACATGTCCCTGACCTACTGAAGACTCAATAAGCTCCCATTTAACCACCCTTTCCCAAACTACAGGGTCTTCTTCATCAGAATCAAACTCAATAAAGGTGTTATCTTCTGCTGGTTGAGCTAGAGCTTTAGGAGCCTTCCTCTTCTTAGCAACAGTCTTCTTCCTAGTACTAGGAGTGGAAGGAGAAGAAGTATGAGTATCAAGTGGAATATCAGCAGAAGTCTCTTCAGTAGGAACTGATCCTGAAGCATCAGTGGGAACACTCTATGGTGGATCAGTAGAAAGAGTCTCAGTACAAGGAACATCAGCAGGAACAGATTCAGGAACCTTTGAAACACTAGAAGAATCATCAACAGGACCAGAAGTAGATCCACCGGCATCTTTAGGTTCAGAAGGCTCTTCATCTGCATTAGCAGCAACATCAGCAGTTGGGGAAGCAACAACAGCAGCAGATTCATCAACTTGAGTTAATACTGAAGAAGAATGTGCATAATCCTGATTAGCAGATAAAGACTCAGTAGAATCTTTGGAAATGTCAGCAGAATCATCAAGCCATATCCTCTTAGTTGTAGGCTCACCCATAAGTCTGCCATGCTTCTCCAAAGGATCTGGAACATTAATACCTGACTGATGAAGAAGAGAAATGAGCTTGTCATAGTGTGTAGTTAACTGAGTGTCTGAAAAGGCCCAAACTTTCTTCTTGGTCCACCCTGATCCATACACAGCACACCCCTGATTCTTGACAAAAGTTCTCATGTATTCTCTAATCGTAGCTTTTGTCCAAGGTTTGTCTCTCTTCTCCTTAGCTCTTCTCTCTGCCTTAGCTTTCTTGTTAAGTTTAGCAGCTTCAACCATTCTCTTGGAAAAAGCATCCTCATGATATACAGCACCAAGTACATACTTTGCCAAATCAGGTCTAGAAGAGACTTGAGTAGCCAAGTTATCCCATTGCTCAGTAGATAGATGTTTGTCAATTTCATCCAGCTCCTTTTGTCTGGCAGCAGGTAAAGTAGGAGTAAGTGGGTTACCTATTTGATCTAAATCAGCCTATATCTTTCTAGCAAGAGCCTCAGATGCCTTCATGTCTAAATCCCTCTTAGCCTGTGCAGCCTCCTCTTTAGCTTGCCACTGTGCTGCAACTAGCTCACTTAGCTTTTCATTAGCTAGTTCCTTTTTAGATTTCTGTCTAGAAGGAACATCTTGATCAACCACAACAGATTTTCCTTTATCCATCTGAGTTGAAGCAGTTTCAGGAGGAACTGAATGCTGATCAGTAGAATCCGTTGCATTAGAATCATCATGACAATCAACATGTATATATGTTATATTCATCAGCAGGAACCACCTTTGGCAATGGATCAGCAGACGTTTCCTTGCTAGATGAGACTACATATTCTTTACCAGCAACAAAGAAAGTATCTCCTGACTGAGAAGCATCAGTAGGAGTCTTATCAGCAGGAACATCAGTCATATCAACATCAACAAAAAAGAGATCATCTGTCGTTTTGTGAAGTTCTGCCAAATACTTTCTTCTAACATAAAGCACTTTCTGATCTTTTGGAGTGGATGTGTCAGCAGAAGGAGCAGTTGATACAGTCCTAGAAATAGGAGGATCATTCTGAACACTCTCTAGAGTGGTGGTAGCAAGAAGATGAAGTCCTTCCAAGTAAAGTTTATCAGACTCTTCAGTAACCTCTTCATCTGAAGCAATCACAGCACCTTTTCTTTTCCTTGTTTTGAGTTGATTCTCCAATTTCTTTACCCTTTTAACCAAAGTCACTACAGCTTATCCAAGAGTCTTCTAGGTGTGATTAAGATCCTTTTCCAAAGTATCCACCTTTTACACATACCTGTTCAATAAAAGGGACAAAGAGGTGAGAGTAATAGGACCTTCAGCTCCACCAATAGGGATATCTGTGGTATTAGGAGCATCATTGGTCCTAACAGGAGAGTTATACAAGTCTTCATCTATATCCACATTTTCCTCAAAAGTAGGTCTCAATGGACTTGGTATGGGAAGTCATGTTATTTGTGGAGAGTGTACATGTTGGTCACGGCCAAAATCCACAGTGACCACATGCTCAGTAGGAGCATTAACAATTGATGAAGGTATAGGTGTAAGAGGACTAGGGGTAGATGGCCTTGGAGATGGTGGTGGTTGGGCATCAGCAGCAACTGATGCACTTGCATCAGGAGCAACTTCAGGCCCCTCAGGAGAATCCACTGGTGCATGAGCATCAGCAGGATCCTGAACACCAGCAGCTGCATCAGCAGCTGCTTCATCAGTAGGCAACATAGCAGGTGGTAAAGGCATATGGTCTCCATTGTAGTTGGTTTTCATAGAAGCAAAAAGCTTACTAGATAAACCCTTAACAGGCAGATGGGTAGTATCATTGGTCTGGATACCTAAAATTATTTGAAGAAACCTAGGATACATTAAAATTTTAATTTTGGTATCCTTAACATTTTGAAGTATTTCATCAAATATATACTTAGAGAAATTAAAAGTTCTCCCATGAGACAGGCACACAATGGTAAGAGTAATGTCTCTGGAGAATTGATCCCATCCTCCAGACTTAGAACTCATACACTGAAGCAGAGTGTGTGTCAAGAACCTCCATTTAGGGCAAAACTGATTCTTGTACCAGACCTTCCCATCTCCACGATATCCAGCAGCCTGAAGACCTGCGAGTATCTCCTACTTACGCAACTCATGCTCTCCACCTTCATCATTGATTGATTGAAAATCAATATATTTTATAAGTATAAGTATTACTCAAGAGATTCGCAAAGAAATGCGGATAACCCGAGGCCGTAGTCCGTGTGAAGGGTGAATGGAATTCTCAATTCCCGATTTGTGAAATGTATCGTGAAAGTGGTAAAAAGTGATTTTGATGAGATTATACTAATGAATAAGTAAATGAAGAACAAATAATCACTTAAACACGTATTTCAAGTATAAAAACTAAAAACGTAATGTAAAATCGAAAACGTAAGCTAAAACGCGAATTAAACGTTAACGTACGAAATAAAACGTAAATTTTTAGTTACACTACTCCTACGGACTTGAAAATAATTTTGCAAAGTTAAAAATGATAAAAGAAATTCTTGAGAAAAAGAAAAATATTTTTTTGACTTTTTATTTAATTTTTATGAATTAAAAACTAATTAACTAATTAAAAATTAAAAGAAAATGCAAATAAAGTTAGAAAAATGGAAAATAAATTTTGAAAATTATAAAATAACTAAAAAGTAATTTTAAAACTAAAAACTAATTTTTTTTGGCTTTTTGTGTAATTTTTGGGAATTAAAAACTATTAAATCTAATTAAAAATTCAAAATAAATTCAAAATAAATGGGAAAAATGCAAAATAAATTTCTAAAAATTTAAAATAAATTAACATAATTTTCTGAAATATTTTTGGATTTTTCTAGGCTTTTTCTATTTTTTTTGGAATTTTTGGTAATTATAATGTATTAAAAATTGAATATAAATGAAAATCGAATAAGAAAAATATCAAATGGACTCAGAAAAATTTGAAAAAATTACAAAAAATCTAAAATATTAAAATAAGCTTGAGAAAAAATTTTGAAAGTAAAATAAGCTAGAAAACTGCTGATTAGCTTAAAATTGTTTATTGTGAGAGCTTATTATTAAGCAAAACTTGACCAAACTATACCCAACTTTGAACAATTGAGTTTTGGACTCAATAAGGCTTAAATGGACAGAATTTTAGATTAAAATGAACACAGAAACATAGTTATGACCAAAACAGCTACAACTAAGCATTATGAAATAAGCAAAGTACAAGCAGATTAAGCTAATGGACACCAACTCAATAAGAACAATATCATAAGGTATAATTGAACTTAAATGAACAACTAAACTGAATTGATGATCACTCAAACACAAATGCAGGCTTCAAATTTGAAAACAGATTCTGGGCTCAATAACACAACTTGCAGCTTGTAATTAAGTAACCTAATAAGCTGTTTAGTGGATCCTAAAGGGGGGGCGGGGGCAAAGGAAATTCTAAACTACTGGTAACCTAGAAAACCAAGAAGTTTTAAATTCCAAACCAAATTGGACCCTTACTAGGACCTGAAATCAGATGGTATTGAACCTGTTGGGCTGCATGGTTTGACCTTTTATTTGCAACACTACTTTGACTAAATTGAGATTTGACCAGCTTAAATCTTACCCTATGAGTATACTAATGATGTTTAAACACAACTATCACCTAGACACACACAAAATGTAATAGAATCAAACTAAGGCAGAAGCTAAATTAACTGATGCTAACAGTCATTTGAATTCCAAGCTATCTTTGACTTTCTTCCTATAAACTACCAAACTTGCAATCTAATATACCTAGACTATACTAGTGCAAAACCACTTATGCAAGAAGAATAAATAAACTGACAGCAAGTATGCAAGCAAACACTTGATCCAAACACCCTATTTGTGACTGACTGTCTGACTCAATTCTATTCTAATCTAATCCAAATCAATCTAAACCTCCAAATAATAGTTCAATAATAATCAATGATGTTCAATATAAATCCAAAACCACAGATCTCAAATGCAACTCAATCTCAAAAATACAAATCCAACAGATGACAGGTATATAAAACAATAACAATCAAAACCAAATCAAACTAAGTATTAATGAAGAACTCAAGTCGTAACAAACTAAATCATGATGCAAATAATAGAAATCAACAACAATCAAAGGACTATAATTACTAAACTGAGTGTTGCAAAATTAAGTGAAAAGAAGTGAAATCCATACAACTTGTGTTTCTTTTGATCAACTTTCTGCCCTTGGATTAAATCCAGACGCTTCCCTTCATTCTTGGTCCTTGGATTAGATTGTTCTCACGCATTATCACACGGATCACTGACATGGCAGGCCCGCCATATCAGATACCTTCTAGAAACGTACGTACAATTACTCTATTACCCTTAATCATAGTTAATTGGTGTTTATAGTGGGTGACAGTAATTTAGGGTTCATACAACCTGGGTAAAAGGATAAAAAGGGGGCGGGAAGGTTTTTGGGTGTTTTATTATTTTAGGCATTGACCGGGTTAATGGGTACTTGGGTAATATTGACCAGGTAAAAGGATAACAGGCCGGGTCACAATAAGAGTTGGGTGGTGGGCTTTTGTTATTATTGTTGGGCCAGGGAGGAAGTAATGGATTGGATCTGAATGTTATTTTTATTATGAGTAGTGACATTAAGCAAGGACCAATGTTGTATAAATGAAATTCATAGGGACCAATTCTGTAATTTTCTAAAAGTAATTTCCAAGGGCTTATGTTGCCAATTTCTGATTCATAAAGGATACATGTTGACTTTTCTCTTAAAAATTCTTCACAGGACTATTTTTGCCAACATGTGAAACTTGGAGGACTAATCTTGTCATTTTCTTTAAACTTCAACCAGGGACCATGTATGCAACTTCCTGAATCTCTGAGGACTTATTAATGATATTTTAAGCTTTCTTTGATCATTTTGCTTCCCCGGCTTCGGCTTATGACCTTTTTCCAATCTCGTGCTCGTTTTTGTCGGTTTTGCATCGTTTTTGTTCATTTTTCACATATCCGTACGTGCACATACACAAATACAAAAGCACACATTCTCTTGGCATATTTGGTTAGTATTTGGTGTATTTGGTCTGTTTTAAGGCTAAAAAGGATGTGCGAAAAAACACACATCAAAATCCCCAGACTAAGGTATTGTCGGGTTCTCATGCAATGTCATCACCTCATGCTTAAAAGATAAATAATTTTAAAACCTCTCTTTACTGACGTTGTAAAGTAGCAATGATGTTCAAAAGAGATATCAAAATCATTTATTCTCAAAAACGCTCTGTTTTCCGATTTTCATGAATAACAACTACTACTACTCTTTTTGTATTTTTCATTTATATATGTGACGGTTTGCCTTGACATTCATTATCAATTCTTATCTGTTGACAACTTTCAGGGTCAACGAGTAGAAACACTTCTCACAGAGAAGAGACCATACGGATAAAAATCGTCATCCTTGATTTTTCACAAGCTCCCAAACTAAGCGTAAAATCGAGATCATTGTTTATCCACAAGTTAGATGCTAACACTACCCACAAAAGTTACTTGTGTAATTACCTCTTGTTCCTATTTCCTAAGTTTTGTATCTCAAGATTTTATTTTTTGTGAGAAATGAATTGCTTCATATTTTCTCATTTTGATATTTGTTAGTCCGATAAGAGCACAAAATTTGAACGCTAAGTAGTTTCCAAACTTTCCCTCGAAAACCCCTGCATACAGAAATTGGGTCCACATGAAGGTCTCTGATTTAACACGATTTGTGGGGGCCCCCTTTTTATTTACGACCGATACATCCCATGTTTGAGACCCGAAATGGAAGCTTTTTATTAGGGAAACCCCGGGAGTCGAAGCTTGGCATTTTTGCATAATTATAAGCACTTTAATAATATTTGGTCCTTAGTCCTTTATTTCTTTTACAACAATGGTTTAAGAGCCACCAAGATGTAAGAGTTTTATTATGACCTTTGATTTATATCCACTGCTTTTTATAGCTTTGGATTCCTCTGCCTTTTTATTTGGCTTTGGATTATTATTATTGATATTCATAATCATATGCCAAACCCCGAGTCCTATGGCCTTTACTAAGATCACAACATCGGCTGCGAACCGGCAAGATGCAATAGTCTATTTCACCGTAACACTGGCAGTACTCCTATGTGTACCAAACCCCCATACGCAGAGATTTTGTTGGGAACGAGAAAAAACTAAGTATTGCCCAAACCCCATACACTTAATTAATCCTAGAGATCTATTTTTATTGGTGTGCAATCTTGTGGGAACGAGGAGGCAACAAGTACCTTTCGTGGGTTCAAAAGAGATCCAACTACTCCACGTTTAGCACGAAACTTCTAAATAAACTCTATCATTCCTCGATCTCCGCAAATTTAAAATCCCAAGTAATGAGATCCGCGGATGCTTAGGCATAATCTTTTGATTATATTGGTTAAGGGAGACGAGCTAGGGCTCAGCCTGCCCGATCAAGTCGGAACATTTATTTCTACTCTCGCCGGTAGAAAAGTCAAAACAAGGTGTCAAATCTTATTATTATACCATATATATATATATATATATATATATATATATATATATATATATATATATATATATATATATATATATATATATATATATATATATATATGTGTATATATATTTGAAATTAAAAAGAGGTGACAAAAATTTAAAATTTTTGGTGGAAAACGGAGTTGCGTAAATTAACAGCTCAGACGAAGATAACAGGTTAAATCGAATCCAAGATTCACCCCACCAGACTAAAGTGAAACATTGTCCTCAATGTTTTATGGGTAAAAGTAATCCTACGTAATATCTAAGGGCGTTTATTAATTATGCCAAGAGATAAACGTTAATCGATAAGATATTGGATATGGTGAATTTCCAAAGGAGCAGCGAAGAATGAAACTCGAGTGGAGAGAACGACAAACTACGAGCACGAGAGTCCTCAATCCTCGGGGAAATTCTTGAACATTCACAAACAACCACGAAAAAAACGAGTTTCGAAAGGGTCGCCCCCCTCACGTCACGTTACTTAAGAAATAGGAAAATAAAGAAAATAAAAATGGATAAGCATGGGGTGCCTCCCACAAAGCGCTTGTTTTTTATTACCGAGTCACATGAGCTTGGCTCGATCCCCGAATTAATTCGTCATTGGGGTCAGCAGATGGAACGGACAACCGGTATAAAAAACGGAGACGCCGGGGGTCAAAGACGGTATCCTCACTCCCGGTGGAGTGGAAAACTGAAGAAATTATGGGATAAGTGAAGAACGGGTAAAACACCCAGATGATAAAAGCAAAGTCTATTTTTGAATCACGGGTGGGTTGGGTGGGTAAAATATCAAGCACAAGATCATCATGATCAGAAATCTTGTCCACCACTCTAAAAATATCATTATTCGTATCTGATTTAAAATCTACATCGGGTGGTTTCGCCGGTGGACGAGAAGATGGTAAATTAACGAGAATCAAGTCGGTATCAGGAAGTAAATCATCATTACGTATTTCTTCAGTAAGCACGTTTCTTTGAAAGCCATTCTCGTCATTTTCAATATTCGGTGGAGAAATGGTATGAGTAAGTTCATCGGATAACTTCTCGTGAGGAGAATCAATCATGTTATGTAAATCATGGACCTCGGGTTCCATTTCAGACTTATCACAAGGAATATCGAAGATTGGATTATCAAGAGTCAATTCCAAATCAAAATCAAATAACGGATTTGTGAAAGTCATATTGAATGTTTCGGAAACCCTTGGGACAAGGTCATCAATATCTTTAGAATGATCGAATTCAACTTTGTTTTCTACATTACTCTCTTCTTCTAACCTGACGAGCTCAGAAGGTACTTCATCCACGTAATCGATGTCTCCACAGGATAGTGATTTATCATCGTCGAAATCGGAGAACATCTCATCATGATCATCAATGAATTCATCAATTACTTCATCGCTCTTCGGTTCTTCATTCAATAATTCTTCAATTAAACGGATGTCTCCCTCTGGATCAAAATTAGTATCATCAACCATCGTCTGATTAGAATCATTGTTAGCAAGACAAGCCTCGATTTCATCCAAAAAGACATCACTCCTCTCAACCGATGTGAAAGAAGGATAGGAAGAATCAGAAACAATTTCAGAATCACCGTTAGAAATTTTCCCGGACTCACTTGGGATTGGGACGAGGTTCTCAACACTAGAATTATTGAATTCGTCCAATTCCGTTGCCGGAATAGTGTTTAGATGCTCGTCCCCCATTTTTAGAGAGTCATCGGGTTCTACGGGAGAAACATCGGAAGCTTTGTGAGGATTAAGAACGATCGAAATTTTCTCATCATCGTAGTCGGAATCATAGTAAACAAAAAATTTTAAAAGGATTAGACGCTCTCTCTTCAGCAAGTAACTCTGCAATAGAATTTTCACGAGGCTCGGGAGTAGGAATTTCATGATTAGCAACCAACTCTTTTAACTTCTCGATAAGGGATTTAATTTCAAAAATATCATTAGCAATATCGGAAGTTTTTGGGGGTTGGTTAAAACCATGAGAATTGTAACATGAATTCGGCTCATAATAAAAAATTTCAAACGATCCCCCACAATTTTCAAATTTTGATGAATTTTGGAACGAATTATCATTGTAATTTGGTACTTGCTCATAAATTTTTTGAAAAGGATGATCGAAATTGTTTCGAGGATAATTATCAAAACTCGAATCACAAGCGTAAGACGTTTCAGCACTCGGGGCGAAACATATACAATTGATGTATCCAAATTGATTACAAAAATATTGCCCACACGGTAATCCTTCGTCAGATGGATTTCCACAATTAAAGCAAGTAAACGGAGACGGCGGTGGTGTTGGATAGTATTCGGGAACGTTTTGAAGGATTGCGTTTTGAACATACTCGAGAGAATTACAAAACCAACAAACTCAATCGTGAATATCACTACCACATTGTTCGCACGTACACCAAACACATGAACCTTCAAAGAACGGTTCTCCACATTTAAAACAAGTCGGATCCATCAGAATTATTGTTTTAGAGGGTTAAAGAAGAAGAATCAAATGATAAGAAGATAAGAAGATTATTTTTTGTTTTTAATTATCATAAATCAAATAAAAGGTAAATCAAAATGGAAAAGGAAAATCTTTTTGTATTTTTATTTTTGGAAAACAAAATTCAAAAACTTAAAACTTTTATTTTCGTTTGTTTTTTCAAACGTTACGTTAATTGTAAACCGTTTCCTTTAAACCTACTCGCGACGGAACAGAAGAGAAGAGTGTTTCTCTCTTCAGCTTGCAATTTAATGTCTAAGCTTCCGTATTTTCCGCTTATTCGGTTGTAGAATTAAGGTAATCCGATTAGCAACTAATTTCACACGTTGTTATATTGGGAAGCTTATTTGGTTTACAACGCCCTCCCTTCCACGGGAGAGTCGAGACTGTAACTTTATTAATTTTTTTTAGTATTTTTAAAAACACTTTCGGAAAAGTGTTTTTGATTTTTCAATTTTTTTGGTTTTTTTAGAAAATATATATACAAGGAAGGTTTTCAAAACACAATTTCGAAAAACGAAAATAAAAAATTCACTTCAATCCTTCCCTGTCAACGGCGCCAAAATTGATTGATTGAAAATCAATATATTTTATAAGTATAAGCATTACTCAAGAGATTTGCAAAGAAATACGGATAACCCGAGGTCGTATTCCGTGTGAAGGGTGAATGGAATTCTCAATTCCCGATTTGTGAAACGTGTCGTGAAAGTGGTAAAAAGTGATTTTGATGAGATTATACTAATGAATAAGTAAATGAAGCACAAATAATCACTTAAACACGTATTTCAAGTAAACAAACTAAAAACGTAATGTAAAATCGAAAAAGTTAGCTAAAACGCGAATTAAACGTTAACGTACGAAATAAAACGTAAATATTTAGTTACACTGCTCCTACGGAATTGAAAATAATTTTTCAAAGTTAAAAATTGTAAAAGAAAATTTTGGGAAAAAGAATAATATTTTTTTGACTTTTTATTTAATTTTTATGAATTAAAAACTAATTAACTAATTAAAAATTAAAAGAAAATGCAAATAAAGTGAGAAAAATGGAAAATAAATTTTAAAAATTATAAAATAACTAAAAAGTAATTTTAAAACTAAAAACTATTTTTTTTTGCTTTTTCTGTAATTTTTGGGAATTAAAACCTACTAAATCTAATTAAAAATTCAAATTAAATTCAAAATAAATGGGAAAAATGCAAAATAAATTTCTAAAATTCTAAAATAAATTAAAATAATTTTCTAAAATATTTTTGGATTTTTCTAGGCTTTTTTTGATTTTTTTTTGAATTTTTGGTAATTAAAATGTATTAAAAATTGAATATAAATCAAAATTAAATAAGAAAAATATCAAATGGACTAAGAAAAATTTGAAAAAATTACAGAAAATCTAAAATATTAAAATAAGCTTGAAAAAAAATTTTGAAAGTAAAATAAGCCAGAAAACTACTGATTAGCTTAAAACTGCTTATTGGGAGAGCTTA
Organism: Artemisia argyi; assembly: GCA_030686995.1. NCBI lineage: Eukaryota > Viridiplantae > Streptophyta > Magnoliopsida > Asterales > Asteraceae > Artemisia > Artemisia argyi. The sequence continues at coordinate 76,655,349 of CM060695.1, read as the reverse complement.
TTATTAAGCAAAACTTGACCAAACTGTACCCAACTTTGAACAATTGATTTTTGGACTCAATAAGGCTTAAATGGATAGAATTTTAGATTAAAATGAACAGAGAAACTTAGCTATGACCAAAACAGCTTCAAATAAGCAATATGAAATAAGCAAAGTGCAAGCAGATTAAGCTAATGGATACCAACTCAATAAGAACAGCAACATAAGGTATAATTGAACTTAAATGACCAACTAAACTCAATTGATGATCACTCAAACACAAATCCAGGCTTCAAATTTGAAAACAGATTCTAGGCTCAATAACACAACTTGCAGCTTGTAATTAAGTAACCTAATAAGTTGTTTAGTGGATCCTAAGGGGGTGGGGGGCAAAAGAAAGTCTAAACTACTGGTAACCTAGAAACCAAAAAGTTTTAAATTCCAAACCAAATTGGACCCTTACTAGGACCTGAAATCAGATGGTATTGAACCTGTTAGGCTACATGGTTTGACCTTTTATTTGCAACACTACTTTGACTAAATTGAGATTTTAGCTGCTTAAATCTTACCCTAGGAGTATACTAATGATGTTTAAACACAACTATCACCTAGACACACACAAAATGTAATAGAATCAAACTAAGGCAGAAGCTAAATTAACTGATGCTAACAGTCATTTGAATTCCAAGCTATCTTTGACTTTCTTCCTATAAACTACCAAACTTGCATACTATACTAGTGCAAACCACTTGTGCAGGAAGAATAAATAAACTGACAGCAAGTATGCAAGCAAACACTTGATCCAAACACCCTATTTGTGACTGACTGTCTTACTCAATTCTATTCTAATCCAATCCAAATCACTCTAAACCTCCAAATAATAGTTCAATAATGATCAATGATGTTCAATATAAATCCAAAACCACAGATCTCAAATGCAACTCAATCTCAAAAATACAAATCAAACAGATGACAGGTATATAAAACAATAACAATCCAAACCAAATCAAACGAAGTATTAATGAAGAACTCAAGTTGTAACAAACTAAATCATGATGCAAATAACAGAAATCAACAACAATCAAAGGACTATAACTAATAAACTGACTGTTGCAAAATTAAGTGAAAATAAGTGAAAGACTTACAAAACAAATCCCTCTCAGCAGAACAGAGGGGGTTCTCTATGCTTGCCTGTCCTTGAGATAGGCCATAAGCTTCTTAATGGCTGTCTCTTACTCCTAATAAGCTGATTGCTCAATCCAAATAAACTGAGTTTTACCTCAGTTGACCAAACACAATTAAAATTGAAACAGATTTTAAACCAAGTACAAGTTGTTATTGAAACTAAAATGAATGCATAATTGTAAGCTAAAAACTGATTTACTAAATACTGAAAATTGAATTGAAAGGAGATAAACTGAAATTTAGAATTGTATTAATATTAAAATCTGAGTACACTTTGAAAACTGAAATACAATTATCTAAAAATTACTTCTAAATTAACCCTACTCCTACTCCTAATCTATCCCTAAAATCTAACAACTCCAAAATGTGAGTGAGGGTCCCTTTTTATAGCCTGAGCTGAGGAGTGAAATCCTTTCATTCCATGCTGGCAATCCATACAACTTGTGTTTCTTTTGATCAACTTTCTTCCCTTGGATTAAATCCAGACGCTTCCCGTCATTCTTGGCCCTTGGATTAGATTGTTCTCACGCATTATCACACAGATCACTGACATGGCAGGCCTGCCATGTCAGATACCTTCTAGAAACGTACATACAATTACTCTATTACCCTTAATCACAGTTAATTGGTGTTTATAGTGGGTGAACAGTAATTTAGGGTTCATACAACCTGGGTAAAAGGATAAAAAGGGGGCGGGAAGGTTTTTGGGTGTTTTATTATTTTAGGCATTGACCGGGTTAATGGGTACTTGGGTAATATTGACAAGGTAAAAGGATAACAGGCCGGGTCACAATAAGAGTTGGGTGGTGGGCTTTTGTTATTGATGTTGGGCCAGGGAGGAAGTAATGGATTGGATCTCAATGTTATTTTTATTATGAGTAGTGACATTAAGCAAGGACCAATGTTATATAAATGAAATTCATAGGGACCAATTCTGTAATTTTCCAAAAGTAATTTCCAAGGGCTTATGTTGCCAATTTCTTATTCATAAAGGATACATGTTGACTTTTCTCTTAAAAATTCTTCAAAGGACTATTTTTTCCAACATGTGAAACTTGGAGAACTAATCTTGTCATTTTCTTTAAACTTCAACCAGGGACCATTTATGCAACTTCCTGAATCTCTGAGGACTTCTTAATGATATTTTAAGTTTTCTTTGATCATTTTGCTTCCCCGGCCTCGGCTTATGACCTTTTTCCAATCTCGGGCTCATTTTTGTCGGTTTTGCATCGTTTTTATTCATTTTTGACATATCCGTACCTGCACATACACAAATACAAAAACACACATTCTCTTGGCATATTTGGTTAGTATTTGGTGTATTTGGTCTGTTTTAAGGCTAAAAAGGATTTGTCAAAAAGCACACATCAATCATCCAATTGCAATTGAATTCTAACCAATGACTCAGTGATAACACATTCTTCCCCCATCAATAGTAGCCACAATTTATGTTGGTCCATCTTCAACAGACCTTGTACGTGCCGTTCTCCAAAATTGTTTGACCAAAGATTCATGGACAATATCATGATATTGGGTTAAGGCATAATGAATCTTGGATCTTTGGAGAAATTCCATCATTTGTACATAGTGACCATCTCCTTTACCACGACCTAAGAAAGCCTGCTTGTTATGATCACCTTTGAAGAGTAATTCAGCCATTGATTGAAAAGAGAGAGAGGTTTTGAGTGCTGAGAAAGGTTGAATTGGTTTTTGAAATTTAATAAGAAGAGGGAATCAGTTATTTAGAAGTGGGATTTGCACGTCTAGGTTAAATGTGGTAAGTTTCCAAATGTGGAGTGTAATTGGAAAGAATTGTGGAAACAATCTTTTACCAATAATTGACTTTTATAACATCCCAAATAAAACTGTCCCATCAGTAGAAACCAAGTCAAACAGCAGGAACTAGATGGTCAATCCGCGGAAACCAATTAAATGTTGACTACGGTCAACCATTCCTTTTATCAGCATCAACCACATAGTCAAACAGCGGGAACACGTCATCAGTGGTAACTACGTTTCAGTAAAAATCCCTTTAGTCAAACTTTCTTCCTTAATTACGTGTAAACCACCTTGCATTAATGACAATAACTACACACGGTTTACTTCGCCTTATAAATAAAGGGTAAAAAAATCCCCAAATCTCACCATTCAAGTTTTCAACCAAATCCCTAATTTCATAACCCACAATCAAGTAAGAATCATGTCTTCCAATCCAAGTATAATCAACATCTATTCCGACTCATTTGATTCTTCAGAATCACTAACATCTCCCCCTCCACTAAGATTACCAACCATTCCACGAGGTCTGACCAAAGAACAGGCCAAGAAGAGGAAACATGATGCAAATCCTCCAAGCCCATCACCATCAGAGGACCCTACAAATGTTCCTTCTGATTTGGATGATTTTGATGTTCCTAGAGAGTTAGAGAGACGTTAGAATGCACTGGAGAGGGGTGAAGCAAGCAGAGCCCCCAATCCTGCTATGTCTTCAGAGTCGTCAGAGGATCCCAATCCATGGATCCCAAATCACCCACCACCCCGTGAGCTTGTGTCTCCCTTCATTTGCACTTCTTCTGATGAAGATGAAGATGAAGATGATGCTCTATACATTCCTCCCTCAACACCTGAGAGGCCCCAATCCTCCTGTCCAAGGCGACCATCAAGACCAAGAAATTCAAATCCACCATTGCCAAAGACAAGGGAAGTGGTGATTGGGTTGCCTTGTCCCAATCAGCAGGAACTCTTCACCAGAAACAAAGGCAAGGTGAAGATGTCCGATGTGAAGGGTAAGGGCAAAGGAAAAGTCGAATAGTAGGGTTAGGGTTGATAGGCTAGTTTCTTGGATTTTGTTGCTTGTATGAAACTTTCAATCTTTCTTCTGTTTGTACTTTTGAATGATTATCAAAAAAACTTTTTTCATTTGTTTAAAATTACTTGGTTGTTTTTCTTCTGATGAATGTACATTCCCCTGATTTCAAAAAGCTAGCAGAAACTATCAGCAGGAACACACTTAACACATCATTAATCATCAATCTTATTTCATCAGCAGCAATAGGTCAAACCTTAGTAAAATTCATCCGTAGAATCCAATTTTATTGTCAGCTAGCACAATTAGTACTTGGCACAGACTCAACTACCTCTCATTAAGTTGCATTTACTCTCATTAATCCTCAAATCAGGTCTATATAAAGTTATCTTCAAAGCACAAGCTACCCAAATAACAATTATACACCAATACCAACACACCAAAGTCTTCCCAAACACACCATTTATGAAGTCAAAGCCCAATGTTATTGATATTTCTTCTGACTCATCTTTTGACTCTTCCTTTGACATACCCCAAATTCAGAGAGCATATTTCTTCTGACTCATCTTTTGACTCTTCCTTTACTCCAGTCACTGCTTTCCTTACCAGTGAAATTTAAAGGGTTTTTGCTGATATGAGGAAGATCTCTATCCCTCTGGAGCCACAATCTTCTCAAAGGTACAAGGATCTACTCAAGGTTGTCCTTGGACTTGCTGCTCCCAAACTCTGGAACAAGGATATGCAATCCAGAGGGGTCCACAAGAGAATGCCTGACACCAAGGACCTTGGAAAGGGGAAGAGGAAGATGGAGTAGAAGTTTGGGCTGTTGTAGGTGGTGGTGTTGTGGTCTTTGGAGGTTGCTGGTTTGAAGGTTGTTAGGTTGTTTGTTTGTGTCCCTTGTAATGCAGTTCTGTTGTTTGGTGGTTTGTAATGTACTCTTGAATCTCACTAATGAATAAACTTTTCAGTTTGTATTTTAAATTTTATTCTACTGATATATCTTTGTTCATCAGCAGAAACATGACCTACACACCAAACACTCAAACAGAACACAGAAGACACACATAATAATATACAAAGTTAGTAAAAAACCTGCAAAACAAAGTTAGTAAACATAATAATAAACAAATTGTACAACATCAATTACAATCCTCCCTAAAGGCATATGCCTCCCCTTAAACATAGCATTCAAGGGTTAACCATCCCAATATGGACAACTAAGTGGTTAAACATAGGTCCATAAAAAGCCTTTGTTAACAAATTAGCCACATTACCATCAGTATGAATTTTAAGCACCTGTATTAAATGTTTCTCATTTGCATCTCTTATAAAATGGTGCCTAATTTCAATATGTTTAGTTCTTTGATGAAAGACTGGATTTTTAACAATGGAAATGGTACTTTGATTATCAATATAGATTTTAGTGTTCATGAAATTGAACCCATAATCCAGCATTTGATTCTGAATCCAAAGTACCTGACCACAACAGTTAGCAGCAACAACATATTCTGCTTCAGTAGAAGAGGTGGCCACAATGGTTTGTTTCTTGCACTTCCAAGAAATTAGCCTTCTAACAAGAAATTGACAACCTCCTGTTGTGGATTTCCTATCCAAATTAGCTCCAGCATAGTCACTATCACTGTATGCTTCCGGCACAAATGGTGAATCCCTTGGATACCAAAGACCTAACTTGGGTTGGCCTTTGAGATACTAAAAAATCTTCTTCACTGCATTTAGGTGGGAAGTCAATGGAGTGACTTGATGTCTTGAGCAAGCACTGAAAGCAAAAGTAATGTCAGGTCTTGAAGCTGTGAGATACATGAGTGAGCCAATCATGGATCTGTGTAGATGTACATTAACAGCTTCATCTTGTTCATTTGGATTTTTAAGCTTGGGAGGTTCATAGGGAGTAGTTGCAGTCCTCAAGTGTTCAAAGTCAAACTTCTTCACGATATCTTTTACATATTTCTCCTGATGGATAAAGATTCCTTCAGGTTGTTTTTTGACTTGTAGCCCCATGAAAAATGCCAGTTCCCGCATTGCACTCATCTGAAATTCACTTTTCATCAAGTCTTCAAATTCCCTGCACCATTCTTCCTTTGTGGAACCAAAAATGATATCATCCACATATACTTGTACCAGAATGATATCCCTTGAGTTCTTCTTAATGAAGAGAGTTTTGTTAATTGCTCCTCTTCTGTAGCCATGCTCCAAAAGAAATGTAGATAACCTAGCATACCAACCTCTTTGTGCTTGATGAAGTCCATAGAGTGCCTTGACAACCTTGTACACCTTCTTAGGATGATGTGGGTCTTCAAAACCTTGTAGTTGAGTGACATAGACATCCTCTTCAATCTTGCCATAGAGAAAGGCACTCTTAACATCCATCTGATATACCATAAATCCCATGTATGAGGCGAAGGCCAAAAATAACCTTATTGCCTCAACCCTAGCAACAGGTGCAAAAACTTCAGTATAATCAATCCCTTCTTCTTGTCTGAAACCTTGAGCCACCAATATTGCTTTATTCCTGACCACAATACCTCTTGCATCCCTTTTGCATTTTAAAATCCACTTGGTTCCAATTGCAATTTTACCTGCAGGTAGATCAACAAGTACCCAAACATCTTGATTCTTGAATTGTTGCATTTTTTCCTGCATAGCCTCCACCCAACTAGGTTCGCTCAAAGCTTGTTTAATGCTGGTTGGTTCAACCTGTGATAAGAAACAAGCAAACAGCCAATGTTGTTGATCTGTATGATTGTCCCTCTTTTGATTTGAAACATAAGTGAAGAAAGCACATTGTCCCAACTGTGTATGTTTCAATGCACTTCTAGTTAGAATCATAGCATAGGGATCACCAAGTATATTAGTTTGAGGATGAATGGTGTTGATCCTCTTAGTGGGAACAGGATTAACATCAACAGAAGTTCCAAGATTGGTCAGAGTTGGAGCAAAGTCATCATCATAAGAAGCTGATTGAAAAATGCCAGCACTTTGTTCATGATTGCCAAGGTCTGAGGGGTTGGGAAACCTGCCAAAATGTTCATCTAAACTTGTAGATGTAGTAGTGGAAACAGGTACAACAGCAGAAATGCCTTCAGGATAATTGGCATCAGCAGCAACAGGGAACCCGTCAGCAGAAACTGGGTTTCTGCTGTCATCAAGAGCAGCTTGTCTCAAGAGTGCCTCAGTATCCTGAGCAAACTCAAGACCAAGCCTTTTAGCTTCTTCAGTTGCTGCATGGTCTTGCTTTTACCAAGATCTTCTGCAGAAGTTGAGTTTTCCACATCATCAACAGTTTTGACATCAGGGGCTTCTTTGGTAGTAGGACCTGCAACATGAATAGGGAAAGAAGAAACAACAATAGTGGGTTCATCACATTCTGAGTCATCTTCCAAGGTACCTGCAATGTTAGTTGGAGACTCTTGTGTTCCTGCAGAAGGGTTAGATTTAAATCTTGTATACCCTAAGTGATCTGTCAAGTAGTCAAGGTCAAAATACCATTCATGACCTTTACCCTGAACATTTTCATTGTCTTCCATAAATCTTAGGTTAAGAGTCTCTTCAATCTTCTTTGCAGTCAAATTATATACCCTATAAGCCTTGCTATGAGCTGAGTAACCAACAATATACCCTTCAGCAGCTTTTTCTTCAAATTTTCCTAAATGATCACTTGTATTCAGAATAGTCACTTGGCATCCAAAAGGTTTCAAGTATTCAATGGTAGGTTTCTTCCTAGTCAAAAGCTCATAGGGTGTTTTATTGTGTGGTCTTGTAATTAACACCCTATTTAGCACGTAACAAGCAGTGCCAACTACTTTAGTCCAAAACATAGTGGGAAGTTTAGAGTTAGCAAGCATAGATCTTGCAGCCTCTATCAGGGTTCTATTCTTCCTCTCTGCAACTCCATTTTGTTGTGGAGTCCTGGGATTGCTACAATCCCTTTTTATACCCTTTGACCCATAGAGTTCAATGAGATTGGCATTTTTGAACTCTGTCCCATTGTCACACCTTATGCCTTTGATCTTCTTGTTAAGCTGGTTTTCAATGAGGGCCATAAATTCTTTAAGTGTCTAAAAAGTTTGGTCTTTGGTCCCTAAAAAGAAAGTCCAACTAAACCTACTATAAGCATCAGTGATCACCAAACAGAAGTACTTATGGTCAATACTCCTGATGGATTTTGGACCGAAAAGATCCATATGAAGCAACTGCAAAGGTTATGAGATTGTGCTCACTGCAGTAATAGCTTTATAAGAAGCCTTGTGTTGCTTTCCTTTGTTACATGCAACACAGTTGTGTTCATTAGTGAATATCTTGGAAGGAAGTCCATGAACTAGTCCATCTTTAGCAAGCTTGTTGATTACTTTAAAGTTTACATGTGCTATCCTTCTGTGCCATCTTTTAGATTCATCCAAGGATGCTTTAGCCACCAAGCATGCTAGATCACCTTCTGGTTGGACATCATTCAAGTTTAAGGTGTAAAGATTACAATTTCTTTGAACCCTTAGCAATACATTAATCTCATCAGGCATTTTGAAGTCATGTGAAAGGATGAGACAATCCTCCCCAGTGAATAACACATGAATCTTTTTGTCACAGATTTGTGAAACTGAGAACAAATTAAAACCTTGTAGCTCCTTCATATAATAGACATTCTCAAAATCCACCTTTGGAATTCTGATGGTTCCTTTACCAATGATTCTTCCTTCTCCACTTCCAAATCTCACTTTGCCTCCATCAACAGGTACAAAATTATGTAGCTTCTCTTGATTCCCATAAATGCTTCTTGAACAGCCACTATCAACAATACCTAAGTCTTTATTTAAAAGAGGATGTCCCTACAACAACAAAATATACAACAATATGAGTACCATAGAGAGACTCAAGTCATGAAAGACTTGAGCCTGCCTTGTGGATCATTATTATGAAGCCATGTAGATAAGTTAGATCCACCATTGTTCCTGGAACTCCTGTGTACATATGGTCTATTAAATTTCCAAGAAAAATTTGCTGAGGACTTTATAGCAGAATCCCAATTTGCCCTTCCCAAAAACATTGGGTCATAACATCCAGGCCAATAACCATTTTGAAAATAATTATGATGATATCCCAAAAATGGTCTAGCAAAATATCTATTCCTATCAGCAGCAAAATATCTACTAGCAGAAACAGACCCATCAGTAGGAACCGACCTATCAGCAGAAATTAAGTTGGTTCTGCTGGTGATATGAGTTGCCTGTGCAACACATGAGGGTTTGGAATAAGCATTGGTCCACTTTGGTCTAGGTCTATTATGAGCAACAGAAACACCCATCCTCTTTTCATGAAAATCACAATCCTTAATCAAATGCAATTTACTACCACAAACAAAACACTTCTTCTTTCTAGAAGATTTATTGAAACCAAAAGATGTCTTATTAACCACAAAATTATTCAAACAACTACCATAAATAGAATTGTTTTGTAATGACTAAAAGGAATTGTTTTCAAAAGAAGTAAATAACAAGTCTTCAGAAGAAGCTGTCTTTGAAATAACTTCATCAGCAGCAACTCCAGAGTCAACAGACTTGTAAGATGACTTGACAGATAGCTTTGAATAGGATTTGGGTGAGTCTGACTTGGTCTTGGAATCACAGCTGACATAACTAGAGGTAGATGTCTCTGAGGTCTTGTTCCTGTAAGAACAAGAGACACATTCATTGGAATCATCACTAGAGATACTACTAGAGTCAGGGGAGTCATTGGTCCTAATGCCAGTTTGCATATGTGATTATTGTAAGTCCAAATGGTGGGATGTGGGCTTAGTGGTTCCTATGGTAGTGGGAGAGTGAGAGTTATTAGTTTTACAACAAAGGTTTGGCAAACCATCAGACTTTTTGCCATACAAATGGTGTGAACCATCAAATTCTGAGGTATTGGAGGTAGGCATGAATACACCTCTAATTGGTCCTGGTACTGCATGCATCTCACCTTCCTTTAAAATTTTTACAGGTTCAAGGTTATTCTTACTTTTCTTATCTAAATAATGGTGTGCCTCTGCACCAACATATTTCTGAAAACCTAAACCTATCTCAGATGTTACAGACCGACTACTATAGAGTAAACTAGCTAACTTATCACCTGAAATAAGCCATTCTTTATGCCTAGCTACTTCCTTATCCAAATTATCTTGTAAAACTTCTTTCTCTGATTCAATTCTAGCTTTTTCTTTTTCAGTAAATTTTAATTCATTGCTAGTCATCTCTAAATCTCTTTTTAATACTCTTATGTTTTCCTCATAAGCCAATTGATTTTGTTGAAACCAAACTTTCTGTTTTTCTAATGTTTTAACAGCTTCTTTATAAGATAGAGCTTCAATAAAGCCGGTTTTATATTTTGGTATCATATCATCATAAGCTTCTTTAAGAGCATTATATTTAATATCACACCCAAAAACACAATCAGATACCTGAGGAGATATTCCCATGAAGGCAAAGTCAGCATCACAACTAGCCAAGCAGGAGATTTGCTGAGAAGAACTGCTTGAATCATCATCTATTTCATGCTCATTCCAGTCAATGCAAGCATCTACAGCAGTCACCAAAGCCTTTGAATCTCCAGCCTCCACCTCCTTCTTCTTGTAAGCTGAATATCTTGTACTATCTTCAGCCTTCTTGGTCTTGCACTCTCTTGCAAAATCTCTAATCTCTCCACATGAATAGCACTTTACTTTTCTTTTATCAAAATGAGCTGCATCTCTTCCATTCACATTCAACTTTCTTCCAGCCTTTTGTTCAAACCTTCTGACTTTGAGAGACAGCATTGCCATTTGCCACTTTAAGTCCAACTCTTCCATTGCGAGTTCCTCAATCTGCTCAAAATCTTCATAAGCTAATTGTTGCTGTTGATCAACTTCAGCAACAAATGAATGAAGTACTTCTTCCATCACATTACTAGCTTTTGGATAATTCTTTGGACTAGTAGTCGTGAAAGACAATGTTGTAGTGGAAGGACTTGAACTAGGTGAATGTGACACTCTGTTAGAATTAGTGCTGATAAATGCAGAGTGTGATGGAGATGCTGCATAAGAGGAGTATCCCTTGATATCAAGTTCCAAGGCTCTGAGCTTGTTGTACAAGTCATTAAACGAGAGATAATCCAAGCCACCTTTGGTTTTCAATGATATGCTAACTTGAGACCATGAAGGAGGTAAAGCCCTAAGAAACTTGGAATTGACCTCCTCATTATCAGGCCTGGCTTGAAGCTGATTCAACTGACTCAGAATCTTCTGAAACCTATCATAACCTTTGTGAATGCCCTCCTCTTATGATATTCTAAACTCTTGAAATTCTTGCTTCAGCATAGACTTTCTCATCCTTTTAGATTCCTCATTGCCCCCGAATCTTGTTTTTATGGCCACCAGATTTCTCTAGGATCACTAAGGGAATAAAAATCTCCCATGTGGTCATCAGGAATTGCTTGAAGCAAGATAGTTCTTGCTTTGTTTTCCCTTTGTACAGCAAGGATTTCTTCAGCAGATGATGGAGGAAAGATAGTAAAATTGCCATTAGGATCTTTTCCAGACTTTTTAGGACTGCATCCATTTACAATCACATTCCATAGGTTAAAGTCGACACTGGCAATCCAGTTCTGCATCTTCATGGCCCAAATCTCATACTCATCCTTCCTGAGATACGGAAACTTGGCATTGCTGTTAGAGAAAGCAACCTGTTGAAGTTGTTGAGTGAGAGTGTTGGCATTTGTTAGAGTGACATCAGAAGTATCTGTGTCTCCCATTGGTACTGAATAAAAAGGTATTTGAGTGTAAGTTTGATTACAGAGATTATCTTATGGCTCTGATACCACTTGTAGGATCTAGACTTGATAGATCTTGAGCCAATGGATCGTTAGCCTACTAATGTAATCACTAGTAAAACTAAATAGACAATCTCTGTGAGCTTATATTTATTGCGGAATATGAATACAAACGATATGCTAAACTCTTTGATCCTCTATGGATCGTTATTATTGACTAACAATTGTTTTGAAACACATACATAATACAATGACCTTGGGTTCCTTTTATACTAGTAGAAACCCTAACCTTTATTACAAGAAACGAATAATATTAAACTACAAAAGATATTCTACATATCTTGTGCTAAAATAACCAAACTTTATCTACGGATTAACTATATCCGTTGAATGTCTATCATCAGGAGGAACCAGTCTTCAGTAGAAACAACTATAAATATCCGCAGGAACCTATCAGCAGTATCCATCAGTAGTATCTAAATGCTGACTTCAATAATTCCTTACAACGTGAATACTAAATATAGCCACTCAGTATAAAAGTATCGCCCAATATGAATTTTAAACAGTGTAACTAATACCCATTAATAAAACATCAACGCATGTATGATATTGGATCAAAATTTGTAAGTATGTATGGTATATAGTTTTTGTCAATCATTTATGTTAACTATTATTATATGTAACCTTATAACTGTCATGAATGATTTATATGAAAAAGAAAATAAAATTATTATGAATTAAGGTCATAGCATGAGAGTTTGGTTTTACCAAAGTACTCAGTTTAGTTAGAAAGAATTTTGTAGGTACTGATGCGAGATTTGCAGATCCTCGAAATGAAGTTTTACAATCCTCCAGGCAGTGTACCTGATCGCTTTAATGTAGTATAGTTAAATCTGGGGGATTGATCATTCTCTATGGGAAGAGTGCTGTTAGGTTAAGATGTATCATGAGATAGGCTAGAGGTGAGGGACAATTCTTTTTGTATTTTTATATTTTATGAAAGCAGTAAAAATATTAGGTTTTAGAAGAGTGGGCAAAATTAGTTGCTAATCAACTAACCGAAAACTAATGATAACTGAATTAAACTAATTAAAAAGAAAGAAAATACAATTGGTGACTTTTTATGATAGGGAAAAGCGTGTTTAGTTAGATTAAATTACTCCCTAGTTATATCATATTGATTTGTCGAATTGTCCCGTCTTTGTTTTAGTTGAAGCGCTGTATTCCTTAATATCCACTGTTAGGGGTGGGGGTGCCGAAATCCCCAACTCTATGAATCATTGTCTCCCCTAAAGTCTATTAAGTTTTCTAGGACCTACATGCCATAATTCATGCAATAAATACAACGAGAAAAACCAATAGTGCAGTCTACTTTTGCGTTTCTAAGACGTTCAAGCCAGTTACATATAAGAGGTCGGCCAATTTTCTTAGCCTAACGTGAAGCAATCAACTTAACAATAGACGACAAATCAATATTCAACAACTAGGTTTCACTAGATCTAAACAAACACAAATAAATTTAAGCTAGCATATTAGATAGAAGAAATGATAAACAAGTAATCAAACAAAATATAGACATATTCAATGATTAAACTACTAACTTATCTTCAATGAAACATAGGTTTTGGGGGTTGAAAAACCCTTACAAAAGCTGCTAAAATCATCCTTAAACCCTTCTCCAAGATGTTACCCAAAGATGTCACACTAATAATGAAAAATAAAGGAAAATATATACAGGAATACAACTTTGACGGCGTCAGCTTATGGGTCCTGATGCCGTCAGCTCGCCGTAATTAGGGTTTTGTATTGTGTAAGTCATCATTATGATGGTGTCGCTTAGTAACACTTGACGCATCCCCCTTCAGTCTGAAGCCGTCCTCTTGTAAAGTGTATAGGCGGTCTCTTGCTAAATTAACACGTGGCTCTCATCTTCAATTAACACCTGACGCCGTCAGGTTGTGGATCTCAAGAATTTTACTGAGGCGTCTCTTGTTAAACTTGAACCAAATATCCAGCATAATCAACAAGTGACAATGTCACATTGTAGCATGTGACACCGTCAGAGCTCCAGGTCTAACAGGTTTTTCGCGACTTCGTTGTTTTCTTCACTTTTCCATCCAAATACGTCCAAAAAGTGCCGATTTCCAGATTTCTCGTCCCAAGTACCTAAAATGCAAAAAGAAATTATTTGAGGCAATATTTGATCATATTAATACGATTTTGGGCTTAAATAGCCCCTTAAAAAGATACCAAATAAATCCTTATCAAATATCCCTACACATGGGATTTGCTTGTCTTCAAGCAAATATGCTTTATTCTAATCAATTTCCAAGCTAGTGGTCATTTATCATTAATATAAAAGTAATTACAACACACAATCGTTCCACGTTAGTCAAAATAAGCTTGGAGATTATATACTAGCACCTATTATAAAGTGTTTAGATTCTCACATCTATTTGGGTGTATAAAGTTATATAACATATGAAAACGGGAAAATATAACACTCTCTACCTGTCATAGAACATAGATTACCATAGGCTTGGGAATGGATCAAACCTCCACCACTTTGGCGTAAGCACCTAGGTTAAACTATTAAAGAGGTCTTTTAACTAGTTGTAACGTGTGGTGTAAGGGTATAGGAAAACACGGTTTTGTTGGATCAGGGAGATTTACTGGTTGCAAGTCAATCATCTTAGTTAATTAAATGTACTAACTCTTTTTGTATTTTTCACGACACTATTTTGACTTCAACAAAAATGAAAGACGAGATGGTAGTCCGTATATTTTTTTCTCTTTTCTTTTTCTACTATTTTTTTTTCTTTTTATCATTTTTGCATCTTTTATTCTCTTTTTCAATTTTTTGTATATATATTTTTTTTCTCATACACTCTTACCCTACCATCCAAAATAATAAATCAAATGGATCTTGCATCCTCCCTACACTTAAACTTTTACATAAATAAAAACTAACTAACGACCTGAATCAAGAAAATCAAAACACGTGGAGTACATTATACATTAACGCACATATAGGGGTAAAATTCCCATTACTCCATAAAAACTAGTACTTTTACCATGAGTCCCAACGTCCTAAAACTGTATTTACAATGTATGACTCAACTTAGCAACCATTTAATCAATTAGATAATTAGCATCAAAGGGTTTAACACAATTGTTGTAACAATAATGCACTAAAGGTGAGGGCACACAAGGAGGGCTTAGGCGATTTGGGTGTACATCTGGGGGTGGATTGTAAACAATGTTCTTCATTAATACTTCAGAATCTATAGAAATATCACGAGAATCGTGAAAAAGATAGGCTCTGAGGGGTGTACTAGGGGTATCATGTACTAAAGATAAGTACATCACAAAGGTGTGGGAAAATTACTTGACTGGTGAAGCCAACGTAATTACAAAATAGGTTTGAAACAAGGGTTATCCTAATCCCTCTTAGCATTTAGTAATTCCTAACTACACGAATGTAGTCTCACTAGCGATCTCGGAATGTATCACAAACGCAAGTTCTAGAATCTATATGCTACCGGTACACTCATAAGCATTAAAGGTAAATGCTTTTTCCTAAAGATCTAAAGGTGAACCTTACATTTTTGTGACTCATTAGAGACTTTCACTTTGCCTTTTCCTTATCAGCTCCTGATGACTTCTTTGAGATAGATGGATCAGTGATGTTGGAGACTTCAGATGTTCTAGTATAAAACTGGTTTGCAATGAATTAATCAAGAGGAATGTTGTTTACAAAGATAAGTCTGATGGACGATATTAGGACAGGTGTTGGAATTGAATTTATCATCTTTGCTCTTTTTGATGTTGGTTCAATTGGATGAACTACCATTGCCAATGGATTATTATTAGATGACTCATTGGTTGTGGTGTCAGCATGTTAATGCTCCCCATGAATGTTTGCAGTTTCAGGGGTGGAACTGAGATTTGCAATATTCTCCTGCTCAGCAGCAGCACTAATAGGTGATGGTGTTGGAACAATATTGGAAAAATCTTTCTGTGAGGATGTCAACCAATTCGCTCATGTCTTTATTCGTTGCATTAACAGTAGCTGTATGATCACCAGCCTTCTAAAGAGTGTCAGCGAAATCTTTTGGTACGGTGATTTTGGTGTTAATGAGTTTTTCAACAAGATCTAAAACCTTCAAGGTATGTTTGTTGGAGGTCTGAACTTAATCAGCTACGTTGCCTACTTGAGTACGAACATGTTTTTGAACAGTGGATCTGTAGGTCTTTTTCAGAATGGCAAATCTTCGAGCATCAAGATTGTTAAGAGTATGAATGGATTTGTGAATTTTCTTGTAAGATTCAAAGAGATGACCTAGAACTGATGCATTTAGTCACTCTGTAAGGACAGTGGGCATGGCTGATGTGATGGACCTATCAACAGCTGCTTGAAGAAGTGAAGGTATTCAGGAGATGCTAAGCAAGACTTAACGATTTTGGGAAGAGATTCTTCAATTGCATTAGTAACCATGCGAGTGGCCTCTTCTCTAACATTTTCTCGATTAGTGAAAGGACTGTAGCAGGAGTGCCTTATACTTGTTTTTGGACATTCATAACAGCTTCATCAATAGACTGGACATGAGTATTCATAGTGCGAATGTCTGTGTAGATAGGGTCAGTCTAGAGCCTGGAGAAGGGACTTGGAGGTTCCTTGCTTCTTCTTATGGCATCCAGTTCCTGAACATTTGGTAAAGACTGGATGTTTGTTGGATCAGAAGAATTGATATGAGTTACAGGTGTAGCCCGATTAGATGTATGCTTGTTTATAGAAGAGTGAGCTATATGTTCTTCAGAGCTATCAGATAAGTGAGAATCATGATCATGATGACACAGAGTGAATATCATCCTCTGGCATGGATATGTGATCAGTAGAAGATACTTCATAAGCCATCTGAATCGCGATCCAGTCAGGTGGAATTGAACTGGATGGTTAATCCATATCCTGAAAGAAAACATGTTAGAAAGGGTGACATAGGTGAGGGGTATGGGTCCTTATCTTAGAGGGTGGGGGTACTCCCTCTAAGGCTTTGGGACCCTGATATACTCCCTATGATCTGAGTTGTGATATACTCAGAATGTCCTTGGGATGTGAGTGGTTAAGGATGGCATCCTTAGAGAGTTATAACTTTTTCTCATCAGATGTTGTGTCCTCAGGCCATGGTTTGTGATGTACAAAGGCCTTCATGGGAGTCTTTTTTTTGTTTAGGGACCCTAGAAAGCTAAGTGAGGGATAGACATCTCTAGGATTAAGTCATGGAGACCTTGGTGGTTGTATACCATAGGTCAAACTTAAGAGTGGTAGAAAAAAGCCCGGGTGTGAAAAAAACCTAGAACCATCCTTCTCTAGTGCAGACTCAGAATAACAAGAATTTTATGAGAGAAGTAAGTGCAGACACAGATGCGTAACTGGGTCTGGGGTAACCAAGATCTTCACCACTCTCACCTAAAGAATTTTTTAGAGTGGTTGCTTGTAGTGCCCCTATTTTAAAAGAATGGTTACCTCTGTGGTAATTGTGGTTTTAGGCCGGTTGCTTACTTCCTCTGCTGACATGGAGGCATCTAGACTCTTGGTGTCGTCAGCGATAAACACTGAGTCTTCACATATGTGAGTATCAGCGACTATGGAGGTGAATAAATTCTAAAGAACTCAAGTAGAATTAGGTTGAGGAAGATGGGTTGCGCTTCCTCCTTGTCCTTTTCACAGTTTTTGGTGGCGGTTGAACGAGGTCTTGCACAGCAGTCACCGACGGTGACTTGTCAAGGTCTTATTCAACCCTTTCTTCAATTTGTTCATTACCAGCAATTTTGACCATGTATGCGGTGAAGGGTACTTCATTTTCATTACTTGAAGGAAATGATGATGCCGTCATGGAGTACCCATCAAATTTGTCGAGATGATCATCAGCATACTGATCTTGTAGCAAGTGTTCAATCATCAATGATATATACCTTATGTAACATATATTTTTCCATCTGCCCTCTTTCCTTTTGATTGAAAGTGCACTCATGAGATATTTAAATAAAATCCCGGTAATGTCAAGGTCGTGACCCCAGATGAGTCCATATGCAATCATCATCTTATTTTGATTTAGTTGGTCATGAGAACCTTGCATACCCCTAATGCATTTGACAATGTGAACTAACAGTACATTCCATCATGGTGAGAAATACTTGAGCTTGATAGGAGCCTTTTTGATGAGTTCAGAGGCTGGAATTGACTCATGTTAGGTGCCCATATTGATGTTACACAAGTAAAGAATGAGATAGATATAAGGATTGGTTGATAACTAGATTTATGAAAAGTGAAAGTACAATAGTTTCATTTAGATATCAAAATAACCAATAACTAAAATGTTTACATAAGCTTAGTATTTATAGGAGGGAAGCTAGGGCAACATTCCCTAGTCCCTTTCTTGATCTCAGCGTGGGCTTCTCAAGCCTTGTAGGCTTTTACAACTTGCCCATGATCTAAAACATAAACATAAATATTACTTAAGAAACCTATTACAAAATGTAATGACTGAGACTTGACTAAATACAAAAGTATGTTCCCAACAATCTCCCCCTAAGGGTCGGTCATCACGGTTGCTGGACGTCTTCATCTTTGTCTTGGACTTTTGACTTGTATAAGTTTTGACGTCTTCAAAAATGTTGTTAGAAGAATGTGTTTTGCTCTTAGACTTTGTTCTTTGGTGATAATGTAGTGATTGTGTTATGAAGGTGTCTGTCGTTCATCACTTCAGTGTCTGTCGTAGTTGTCCGCCATTCCAACATGCTCATACATCTTTGGACTTTGTCTTTCAAGTGCACGAAGTTCCTTTTCTTACATATTGATCTTAGTCTTTAAACTTTGTAGATTCTTCTTATTGGTGTAGAATCTGTCTTTGGACTTTGAGGTGCTTAAATCTTTGGGGGAGCTTTCTTTGACTTCAAGATGTATGCATGAGCATGCTGGAATCTACCATCATAGAGGTGATATTTACCTGCAGGTAAATAGTTAGAAATAATCAACCGGTACTTAGAGATAAGGAATTAGAGCTCGTCAACAGCATAGTGTGAAGACTCCTTCTAATCCTTATCAAGGCCGTTTGCATGTTAGATACCCCCGAAGGAGCTTACAAGACCTACTTAGTAGCTCAATGACTGGGTGAGTCGCTGGGGATCACTCCACGACTGTAGACCGCTATGGAACCACCGTGAACACTAAGCGTAACCCGTGAAGGGTACCGAAGTGACCTGCTGTCAGGGCTGTTTGATGTTGACCCTGGCAAGAATTTATGTTCAATCATTGAGAAATACTTAAGTAATTCTCTCATAAACGTTCTCGGCAAATTGCTAAGATCTGTGAAGGACTCGATAATTTACAGCTGGTGTCCATTGATGTAGAACACCAGTTGTAGAAATGCTAAGTGTTCCTAAGAGATCTTTGATGTATCTCATGGCTCTAGAGTCGATAAGTGAACACTTAGGTTTCCTATGCGGAGACTAGGGAGGGGTCTCCTGCTTCAATATCAACCATCTCTAAGAGACAAGTCGATAGATTACACCGGTTCCCCGTGAGAATGAAACAAGCTCTTTTAAGAGAACTTGAGTGGTTAAGAAGGTTTAGTGCATTGCGTCATTGGGTCCATGATGACTTTATCTTCAATACCGGTGTTGCCTTAGCAACAATCAGTAGCATACGAATTGAACCCGGTGTCTGCCCTAAGGTTGAACATATGGAGGGCTATTTCTTGTCACCCTTTTCTTTTACTTTTCTTTTTAATTCTTCAACTCCTTCTTTCCCTTTCATTCTTTTCTCCTTTTTTCATATCATACCTAAGGACTTCTAATTCTAACTATGGGTGATGTCCTTGGGTAGATCCCTCCGGCTCTGGCGGATCATAGGACGGTTTTTACTATCTTAATCACCTTATAACTCATTGATTATCCGACCATTGCCATGAAATCTTTGATTGAAAATCTCTCAAAGTGTTTGTAATTATCAAACATTATGTTTAACACTTTTAGAGTTTTGTGTTTATTTTTTGAAGGGCTCCCCCTTCACATGTGCTCATAAGTATTTAATAAATTTGCACATGCGGGAGGAGCAAGCACTTTTTGAATTGATCCACTTTTAGTGAACAAGACCGATTCGAGACACGCTTACATCACTAGTTAGACTAGCTTGAAGTTATTACCCGACCTGGTCAAGTCCACAGAAAGTTTCTCGAAACGGTAAATTTCTACTAAGATAAAACCTTTTCGAGACACGCTTACGTGGCTAGTTAAAGAGTTCCATTGTCAGCTTTTAGGTGAGAACTAGCTCTAGTAACTAACTTGATGTTATTACCCGTCGAGGATATGTCTTTTCGAGATTTCTAACTTTCATGTTTCGTCAATTCCTGGGTCAATTATGAGTCTAGCTCGCACAAGATACAACTTTTAGCTTTTAGATCACTTATATTTCAATCACTTTTACGTTTTCTCCCCCTAAAAAATTGGGTTGTACACTGTAATGCGTGCACATGCCATAATGAATATAAGTATTGACAAATAAAATCAAGATCTTACAAACTATTACCATTCGGTTCTCTAAAACGTCAACACTGGAAATCCTGGTCTGCCTCCCACATAGCTTTCAAATCTCCTTATCTGATCCCTACGCTTTAACCGGTTCTCAATCCTTGTGATGAATCTACGAGCTTGTCTGGCCTCATCGGTATTCCACCTTTTGGATTTGTACAGTGCAACGTCATCAAGTTGGCCTTTGATTCCATCTCTGACAAACTTCAGTGTTTCATCATAGAACTTGTGGATTTCATCATATGCCATGAAGCAGTTGCGTCGGTTGACACTGTGATAGGTGAAACCATATGCTGGCTACTTGATCAAGGTGTATTGAGATTCGTGTTGAAGGTTGGGGACATTGTAAAGGTTCGGTTTCATGAGATTCAACTTCTTTTGGTAACTTTCCACTCCTAATTGAAGATCTTCTACTCGTTCTTTGATGACGATGTGTCGCATGAAGATGAGAAGAGATGTGATGAAAGCAAGCTGCATATCTTTAGGTAGGTTGCACAGCTTTCCTTGGACTTTGAGTAGATACATGTCTTCGATGTCATTAAGGAGCAATCGTGGAAAGTCTGACTCGGAAATCACGTACTCTTTTTCATCTAGTCTTTTGAGGACGATCTTGTTGAGAAAGGAGTACCCAAAGTGAGTGACTGTAGAAATAAACTGAATGGAGACAATCTTTAACTCACTCATCACACTTCCCATTGTTTGATTGAGTCTGCTGCTTCGATAATAATGTGCCCGGTTTTCTGGCCAATGGTGAATCTCATAAAGAGCATTCCGGTCGTAGGCAACATCTTTGTCCACAAATAAGTCTGAAGCTTCTTCTTCTATGGCGTTGTTAAGGTATCTAGCTACAGGGATTGAGAAGGTGAGTGATGTGGTGTACTTTGTCTCTATCTTGCTTCCGTGTTGTAGAAATTCCAAGTCATTGTTGAAGAAGAATTTATAAGGGATTCTTTCTTGTTTAGGCTTTCTAACCAAGGGTAGAGGTTTGGTCCAGTCGGTGTGGTAAGGCCCTTTGTTCTTTGAGTAGTAATCAATGTTGGACTCGGGGTTTAGCCAGTCAATGTCGTTTGACATTGCTCGGGCAATGTTTTCCAGGTGATACTCGAGTTCAACAGAGTTGGCAGAGCGATCTTTCAAGAGGTTGAATGCTGCATTCTTTACCCTTCTCAGCTGTTTCTTGCTCATTTCCTTTAAACCGTAGTCCCGTTGCAGAAGTTGTGCATATTCCATGGTTCGGCCATCTAGTGGTGATTGATTTTCTTCAAGAGGTGGTTGAGCTTTGACCATTTCATCAAACCAAGAGTACTCAGCCGTTTTGTCTTCGTCCAGCCAATTGAGAATATTTTTGGGTTTCTTAGGTTCTTTGCTTTTCGAAGAGGTGTCAGGTTTCTGCTGAGGATGTTTTCGTTTCCTTTCTTTCTTCTTTGTTGACGACGGTTCTGGTATTTCATCGGGCTGAGGGAAATCATCTCCACCGGTGTACTCAAACTGATCTTGGGCTTTTGGACATAAACCGGATGCCTTAGGTTGGTGAGTTGACGTTGTAGTTGTCGGAGGTATGACAGGTTGTTTGTGTTGAGATGAGGGTCCTTCGGCTTGCTTTTGCTTCTTTGCCTGAGAATTAGGATCTTTGTCTTCATCATCTCTTTAACGTTTCAAATTATCGGCCTCAGTGCTGCATGATTCTTTGGACATCTTGGCTTGTAAAGCTTCCCAGACTTTAATATCTTCAGGTGTCATGGTGGTTTTACTTGCCAATATGTTGAAAAGCTGACTCTCTAATTCGCCCAAAGTCATCTCTTATTGTGGTAGAGGTGTTTTGTCAGCTCAGAGAGTGAATGTAGTTCTGATCACTTTCTTGACAGCTTGTTCAGCAATCTTTGTAAGTTATCTTTCATAAGCTTCAGCAATTCTTTCCATTCTGCAACTAAGTGTTGTTCCATGTACTGATTTGCTTGAGCAGCCAACATAGCTTCCATGTCTTTTTGCACATCTTTAGCTAAGAAGGCATCCACCTTTTCATGCATTTCGTGAACATTTGTCATTTACTTTGTCAATTCAGCAACTTGACTAGCAAGTGATTCAACTTGATCTTCTAATTTGCTTTTCTTCTTTTCACGAACTCTCTTTTCTTCCCTTTTAATCAACTTTGATGCAGCTGAGGCTTCAATTCATGAAGGTTTCTTGATTAATTCGTCATGTGTTGGTTGTGATGCTGGAGGTGATGATTGAGAAGATTTAATGTGGGTGGAGGTATCCTCGTCATCTCCTTTTGGTGATCCGGGTTTATTCTTGGGCTCTTGTTTCTCTTCTGTAACTTTCTCTGTTTCAGCCCTTAATCTCTGCTCTTCTGCCAACTTATCAACTTATGCCTTTAGCCTTAATTCTTCTGCTAGTCTGGCTTCTTCTGCTATTATTTTCTTAGTTTCTTCTTGAAGCCTTAATTCTTCAGCAAGTTTTGCTGCCTCTTCAGCTTTCCTGCTTTCTTCCATTCTTATTGCTTCTTCTAGTTTGGCTTGTTCTTCTTCCTCAAGCCTCGCCTCTTCAGCTTCTTGCTTTCTTTTGAGTTCTTCCTCTTGAGCCTTTTCTCTTTTCTCCATCTATTCCATGGTCATTAGGTGTGGAAAATCAATATCCATGTGGTCCTCCTCATCATCGTCTCCCCTTTCTGAAGCATTTTGCATTTCTACGTTTTCAGGTGATACTGTGGGAGTTTCGTAGATGATCATTTAAAAATTGGTACCTGTTTCCTGAGTTTGATCAACTGGAGTGGACTCAGGAATACTGCTAGATCCGCCTGCCTCAGGAATACTACCAGATCCACCAGCCTCGCTTGTTTGAGTAAATAGAGGTGGTGGAGGTTGATCAACTTGGAAGGAGTCGATTTTTCTGTGGAGGAGACCTAACTTGAGAGATCTTTCGTTCTCTTCTTCCACTGACAGACCAAGGTTGGTGTGAGCCTCTTCTTGTCTTTCTTGCTCTTTAGTCATGGGTTCCTTCATCTTTTCACCCCTTAACCGTTCAACTTCCAACTTAGCATCTTCTTCTGTCAAGGGTCTTTGGATGAAGGTAGTTTGTTTCTCTACTGCTTCAACAAATTCATCGATACTTATGTCCCAATCTTCGATAGTCATGTCTAGATCTTCTTCCTGTTTGTTATAAGCTTCCCTATAAACTGGACCACTATCGGATTCGGTTTCTGATTCAGACAGTTTTAGAGAAGATGGTGGTGTGGGTTCTGGAACTGATTCAGGGACAGGTTTCTTGACTGGTATTCTGATCTTAAGTGATTTTTTGTGAGGCTTTTGAGCAGATTTGGTAGAGCTTTCGGAGCTGCCAGACTTGCTACCCTTCTTTCCCTTTTTTTGCATAAACGAAGGTAGAGGAACTTCATCTAAGAACCCTACTTTCTCTTCCTTGAGAGCTTGAATGTAGTACTTGTAGTTTTTGCATTTCTTTACTTTATCATTCAAAAGACATGCTGGAAGTTTCATTCCTTGCTTTTCATTCCTTGCTTACGTGTACTGGTATCAAGTCTCTTAATTTGCTTGAGAGTGGACTCATTTCTGAATGTGTTCTTGTCCTCATCATCCAGTCTTGGAGGAATGTCGTTATACTCATGAAGGAAGCTTTGTATGAGTAACTTGGTGAAGCGAATAAATGGAATCTTTGCAGACTTGTGTTGTATGTGCCACACAATATCTTCCCAAATAATAAAAGTCCACCAGTTTGACATTTGCCATAGCCCAGAAGAGTTTGAGATGTTGTAGTTTGGGGTGTTCGTGACCAGTATCTCTGCCAGATAAAGACTTGGCAATTAGGATGTACAGAGTTCTCCATGGTTGTGGAAGAAATCTTGTGTTGACCTTTGAGTGTCTAGTCACTACCTCTTCTGACTCATCGTATCCAATATCCCGTAACCATGAAATTAACTCTTCTTCATTTGGGACTCGGTGGTACTGTTCATCTGGACCTAGTTCGGGTAAACCAAGAACGCCACGTAGAGTATCTTTGTCCACGGTGACTTGTCTCTTATGAAGCATACATGTGAAGGATTATTCGCCAAGGTCCAGTTGAATCGTGTGCCAAAATTGGTGAATGTAGAAGCAGGCTACTGATGCAGTTTTTGTGAGCAGGATTTTGTACAGGTGATAGAGCAGAGCATCCACAGCTATAATGTAAGAGGATTCATTGCATGTTATTTTGTTGAAGTTGACCCTTAGATTGGTCTTTCCAATCTCTCTGGTGTAATCTTCGGGAAAAGTTTCTTCCCATGTGAGCTTTGGTTCAGGTTCTGGTTCTTGTGGAATGTTTTCTTGTTGGGCAATCTGAATTGATTATACACAAACACAGACATTGCAATAATGTAATTTGTTAGATCATATATTAATTTACTGGTATATGTATAATTGGATTGATCAGTGGGTATTTGTGTTCAAAATGTTGTGATATGATAAACTTGTATTTATGATGTTAAAACTTAATATAATTTGATCACAATCAAGGCACAATATATGTTAAAAAATACAAGAGTTTATACATTTGAAAAATTACAACACTTAGATAAATTTCAAGGAATCAGTCAATGTTATGCGTAAGATATGGAAATCCTACGCATAACATTTCTTATGCGTAAGGAATTATATTAGGCGTATGATCAGAATCTACGCTTAACTTATATCTTACGCGTAAGATTCAACTTTCGCGTAGGCCAAGTCTTTTGCGTAGAAATAAATCTTTTGCGTAAGATTTGAGCTTATGCAAAGGTTTGAACCTTATGCATAAGTTATAACTTATGCGTAAGTTTTGACTTATGCGTAAGATAAGCACTTAAGCGTAAGAAAAAAATTATGCGTAAGAAATACACTTTTGCGTAAACATTGTCTTATCCAAGACAAGTTTTTCAAAGGGATCGAATCTTACGCGTAAGATGATACATCTTTTGCGTAGAAACGAGCTGATTGAAATATTACCTTCAAAACTTATGTTACTTTGATTCCTGAAAGGTTTAAACACAACCACTGATCAATATATTATCCAAGTACATCCCAAAACACTTAAAGCACCAAAACTTATACGTAGACATGCAATAAGCAAACTTTTGCATAAGAACGCAAGAACATCAAATCGTAACTCATAAAAACATGATTCTGGGTTGAAAAAGGAATTAGGCGAGTGTTCAATACATACTAAGGAGCATTTAGACCAAATTGTAACACTTTTTATCCACACAAACTCAAAATCATAACTGCTAGTGATGCATGACCCTAATCTCATCAATTCAAACTCAAAACATGTTTCTAGAACAATTAAAGTATTAAGACCAGATCATAAACACTTATAAACACTATCCTAAGCATTTAATTGTACCAAATCATCACGGATAAAAATTACCTAATTCATTCGAAAGAATCCTAAAATTGATTTTCATCCATTGATGTTTCTGGGCATGATATGAGTTCAATTACATGTTTAGTATTAACCAAGGAACAAATCCCGCTAACTAATTCACACACTAACATCCTTAATCTCATAATCATATTTTACGTAAAACCTAATATGATTTTTAACGATTTAGCAAACATGGGCCGTTAGATCTTATTGTTATTAAAAACCATCGTTTAAAAACATGATCAAAGTGTTTTTGCACTTACAAATTTGATGATTATCGTTTGAATTTGCAGATGAAATGTGAGCCGTTGATTTAGTTTGGTGAGAGTAGTAAATGTGAAAACAGCTTTTGCAGGTGTAGTAAATGTGAAGGTCAAATTGCATATTGACTAGGGTTAATATTAGTTTCACTTTGTGTCACTTATGGTCCTTTAACCTCATAACATACTCAAACAAAGTACACTTTTAGCTCAAAATATAACTTAAGTTAGTTACACCAAGTATTGTAAAATAATAATTTTGGATAAATTTGCTCCCCCTTGACCTTAGACCGATGTCTTTTTTTTTTGAAAATTTTGTTTCAATTGTCAAGGAGAGTAACCCGAAAAACCTTTTAAACAACACAATTAATTTTATAAATAGAAAATATTTTTGGTAAAATGCAAGTATGAAGTAAAAGATTTGAAAATTTGAAAATTACTATAACTCCCCCTCAACACTTGTTTTTTGAAATATTTAGAAATTTGTAAAAATAAAGTGTTGAAAAGACAGGTTTGTACTTGCATTTTTTTTTTTTTTTTTTGAAAAGAGAGAGTAGAAACGATAAAATCTTTTTGTGTTTTAGTTGGTTTTATATTTTTGTATTTTGTTTTTGGAAAAAATATTTACAAAGATAGTTTTGATGTTTGACAATCACTTGTGTTTTAAAAAAAATTCTAGATCTTCTTGAGTCAAACATCGCATACCAATTTGGTGGACTAAATCAGCAAACCTTGTTGGAGGTAATACTTTAGTGAGTAAGTCTGCCAATTGGTATTCAGTTCCCACAAAATATAATTCAATCGTACCCTTTTCGACATGCTCCTTGATGAAATGATAGCGGAGATCAATGTGTTTGGATTTGCAATGATGAACGGTGTTGCAGGAAATGGCAATTGCACTTTTGGAGTCACAGTAGATCGGAATCTTATTGAATAGGTAGCCGTAGTCCTTAAGTTGTGATCTCATCCAAATGACTTGAGCACAACAAGCAGACATAGCTACGTATTCAGATTCTGTTGACGATAGTGATGTGCAGTCCTGCTTCTTAGATTGCCAAGACACAAGTTTATCTCCGAGAAACTGTAATCAACCAGATGTACTTTTTAGTGTGTCTAAACATCCTGCATGGTCAGCGTCTGAAAAATCAATTAGCTGAAAACCAGAATCCTTCGGATACCAGATCCCCAAGTTAATGGTTCCCTTTATGTATCGAAGGATTCTTTTAGCCTCATTGAGGTGCCTTTCAGTTGGTTTGGACTGATAACGAGAACACATGTAGACAGCAAATACTATATCAGGTCTACTAGCTGTGAGATACATGAGTGACCCAATAATACTTCGGTATTTGGTAGGGTCAACCAAAGTCCCATGTATATCAGCATCTAGTTTTGTGGTATAGGCCATTGGTGTATTATAAGTATCACAACTCATCATTCCATGTTTCTTTAAAATTTCTAAAGCATATTTGGACTGATTTAGAAAAATTCCATGGGGTGATTGATGAACTTGTAGTCCTAAAAAGAACGAAAGTTCACCCATCATGGACATTTCAAAATTTTCTTTCATTAAATTTGCAAAATCATTTGAGTAACTTCTATTTGTTGAGGCAAAAATAATGTCATCGACATATATTTGAACAATTAGTAAGTCCACCCCGTATGTTTTTGTAAATAACGTTGGATCCACCGAACCTTTAGAAAATTTATTGGCCAGCAAGAAAGCAGATAGTTTGTCATACCACGCCCTTGGGGCTTGCTTGAGTCCGTAAAGAGCCTTTTTGAGTCGATAAACGTGATTGGGATGCTCAGGATCAACGAAGCCTTCTGGTTGGCTGACATAGACCACTTCACGGAGTTCACCATTCAGAAATGTTGTTTTCACATCCATTTGATAAACAACCATGTTCCGGTGAGCAGCATATGCCAGAAAGATCCGAACAACTTCAAGTCTAGCAACCGGAGCAAAAGATTCTTCAAAATCAATTCCTTCTTCTTGGAAGTATCCTTTAGCTACCAAGCGTGATTTGTTACGTATGACAGTGCCCTCTGCATCCAGTTTTTTTTTCCAAATCCATTTTAGCCCAATGACAAAAACTCCGTCAGGTCTTTCAAATAATTCCCAGACTTCTAATCTTTTGAATTGTTGAAATTCCTCTTGCAGAGATTCAATCCAGTTGTCATAAGTCATTGCTTCTTTAATGTTCTTAGGTTCTTCTTGACAAACTATGAGTGCATAGATACAAGTTTCACCATCTGTGTGAAGCCGTTGTCTCGTCATGATTGGTGCATCTGGATGGCCAATAATTTGAACTAAGGGATGATCTCGAGTCCATTTATGTGTCGAAGGGTGTAGTTGATAGGTATCTTGCATGTTAGTAGGATCCAAGTTGCGTGTGGATGACTTAGCTATTTCAGGAAATGTTGGAGCCAGTGCAAACGGGTTAAAGAACACATTTGGATCATACTCTGCGGGTTGTGGAACTGATTGTGGTGTAGGATCTTCAGCCGATTGTCATGAGTTGGAAGCGGTTTGTTCTGCTGTTATGGGAGATGCAATTGGAGGACCGTCTATCTCAACAGTTGTAGTTGTTTGTTGAGGTGAGTCAGGTACTTGAATATTTTCAGGTAGTGCAGCGGAAATTGGTGAGGCCTCAAAAGAACGGTATTCAATTGTATCATCAAACAGTGGAGCAAACAGGGTTTCCAATTCTTTGCGGTTGAGAGGCAATGGATCAGCTGAAGAATCCAAAAAGTTAAGACGGTTGGATTCGGTACCTAAGCTGTTTTGCTCAAAAGCCATTTGTATGAGTTCATCGAAATTAGCATGAATAGTTTCTTGAATTTCTCTTATACGACGATTCCATATCTGAAAGCCTTTGGAATTTACACAATATCCTACGAACACTCTGATGTCAGCCTTTGCTTTAAGTTTACCTAAATCATCACGATCATTTTTTGGATAACAAAGTGCTCCAAATACATGAAAGTAATCGATGTTTGGTTTTCTTTTGTGAACAAGTTGATAAGGTGTTTTCCGATGGTGTTTTGTGATCATGCAACGGTTTTGGGTGTAACATGCAGTTGAAACAGCTTCCGCCCATAAGTAATCTGGTAATTAAGCATTTATCAACATGGTTCTTGCAGCTTCCACTAACGTCCTGTTGCGTCTTTCAACAACTCAGTTCTGTTTTGGGCTACGTGCAATAGATGTTTGATGTTCAATTCCCACTTTCTTAAAATATGACCGAAGTGTCTGATTCTTAAATTCTGTACCATTGTCAGTTCTGACCATTCGGACCGTGTTGCCTAACTGAACTTGAATTTTAGTGAGAAAGGTGATGATCATGGAAGGAGCTTGATCTTTACTTCAAAGAAAATAAACCCAAGTCCATCTGGAGTAGTCATCAACAATTACAAGTATGTAGCGTTTACCATTGATACTTTGAACATGCATCGGGCCACACAAATCCATATGAAGCAATTGTAAAACATGATTCGTATTGTGCTCAGTTTTTGAAGGAAAATGAGCTTGAGTACTTTTTCCTTGTTCACAGGCCGAACATAAGTGATCTTTGGTAAAACGGAATCTTGGAAAACCATCAACAAGTTTATGACGAGCAAGTTCAGTCATAGTTTTGAAATTCAAGTGCGAAAGACGTTTATGCCATAACCAAGATTTAATTGATTCTGCTTTGGAGAGAAGACATATCAGAGATGTTGCAATCATGTCAGACATCGATATAGTATAAAGATTTGAACCACGTGAGCCAGACATAAGATCATTTCCTTGTAAGTCACGAACAAAACAAGTTTTCTCATGAAATGCAACTTCTAGATCCCCATCTCAAAATTGACCGACTGAAAAGAGGTTGTGACCTAGGACTTCCACATAATATACACGACTGATTTCAATGTTCCCACTTACATAGTCACCGTATCCCATGATTAAAGCGTAATGATCATTCCCGAATCTGACAGTTCTGATAAACTTTGAAACAAAGTTGACTAACAGTTTGAGATTGCCTGTCATATGTCGGGTGCATCCGCTATCAACAATCTAGAGAACAATCTGCACCACCTGCATCACAAGAAGACGACAAGGATGGAACAGAAGTAAGGGAGGAACCCAAAGAAAGTGTGGGTTCCTGTTGGTTAGAAGCACACGTGTTCAATAATTTAGGAATCCATTTAAATTCTGGTTTATATTGTAACGAACGTTGCCAATTCCAACTAGTTCTTGATCTCTTTTTGGTGAACTCACTAGTTTTGGGCTTGTTCCTAGATTTGTTCTCTTCAATTGTGGGGGTAATTACAACATCATTAGAAGCCGTAGATGGCGGTTTTCCTAATATAGACTTAGAGGCAATAGTGGGCCTAGAAGGAATGCCTTTCCTACATTTCTTATGACGATTTAAGAGAGAATTAGCTACACATTTTGCATGATCACCAGATGATACACGTTTACGACAAAACGCACAAGATGCATTAATATTCAAAACATTCAAAGGTTCATCATTCGTTACATTGAGATTTTGATTACAATTTTCCATATTAGAATCTAAATCAGATGCAACATGCGTTTTATTCGAATTCCTAAGTTGATCTTCTACTTATTGAGCTTCTAGTGTTCCTCTTTTACGTTGCAAAATCCTATTCTTCTTGTTACTTTTTCGCTTGGGTCTGCTAACGCTATTAGTGGAGACTAGTCCTGTGGAAGTGGAAGGGTCAACATTAGTGTTTTGAACATCATTTCCCTTATCAGTTTTGTCTAATTGATACAATTCTGGTGCTATCACAGTGGTTTCAACAAACTTTCCTTTTTGAAGTAGTTTAATTTTCTCTTTTAATTCAATGATGATGTGATTTTTATTCTGAATATCAGACTCACGTAAACCATTGCAATAATGAATGAGATCGCGGTTTTGTTGCCATTCGATGTTTTCAATTTTTAAATCCGCAATTTCTTTTTCATATTGAAGACATTTATTTTTGAACGATTCATTGTTTTTGCAAATCTGACACGATTTTGAAACATTTTTATTTTGAAGTTGCAATTCCAGTTCAAGACTTTGAGCTTGAAACCATTCAAGCCTTTGTTTGAGTTGACAAATTTCCTTTGAAATTTGTTTTCTCACATCATCATTGTTTTTCCTCGTTATATCATTTTCTTGTTTTAATGTCTCAATTTCGGTGTTCAGCAAATCATTATCAGCACAGTGATCTTCCACAAGCATAGAAGTACCAGATTTACAGAGATCATTCATGATAATTGACAAAATATCAGCATTGAGAACTTCTTCCAAGAGTCGATCAGCATCATGTTTCAAAACTCTGTTTCTTTGCTTTTGAACCAAATTTGCATTTTCATTTGATTTGAAAATTTTTATCATTGATTTGACTTCCTTTTGAAGTTCCTGTTCCCAGCGTGTAGCACAGTGACGGAGGTGTTGAACAGTTGGCAACATTTTTTTTTGAAAAAATATCTCTCTTTTCTCGCTCATAAGCAGATTGAAAACTTTCAATTTTTATTTATGAATTACGTTCAATTGTTTCCTCCAAAATTTTGATGTCTTCGATAAAAGTTTTGAAATAATTTAAAACACGACAACTTTTTGGTAAAGGTGTAACTTCACCTGATGATGGTAAAGGACCATTTATTTGTGCCACAGTTTGGACAGGAGCTGTATTAGAAGATGAAACATATGACTCAGTGACAAACCAAGATTTCTCAGGTATTTCCTTTTGAGGAACAAAAGATTTAGAAATGTGAGGAGCTTTTGAATGGTCATATGGTTTCCAATATTCAACTTGACTCATTTTTTATCGACTCTCTTCTTCAAGTTCTTCCTCTTCCTCAATATCATAAACAATAGTACGCACAATCGTATCATCACGGATACATTCCATACTGTAAATTTTAGGATTTTCTTTGAACGCTTTGTGAAGAAACATTGATTTGTAATCACCAAGTGCAAAACCTTTATCGGGTCTCGGTTTTAAAGTAAATTTCTGAATTGTTGTGACAGAGCCCCCGGTTTTGTAAACAACATTACGAAACTCTTTGAGTTGTTTTTCAAGATCAAAATTCTCACCGATTAATTTATCTATGTATTTCCTTTTTCATATTTTATGTTCACAAAAATCCTTTTTGCAGATTGACAACACTGTTTGAGTTTTTGAAAGTTCTTTGTGAAGTTGTTCAACCTGTTTTTGAAGTTCACACTTTTCACTTTCAAGCTTTGAAACCAACTTTCCATTTGACTCAATTAAATCTTGCACTTTGTGTTGAAGATCTTGTTCTTTATTCTAATATTCTTGAAAAGCGTTTTCAAAACTTTTTTTCATGTTTAATCTTGTGTTCCAAATTTAAAAGTTGTATTTTATAACACTCAATATCTCTTGTGAGTGACGCATTTGTTTCTTTTAAGGCTTTATTTATCTCATTGCATTTCATGATTTGCAATGTTTGAGCATCCAGTTGTTTGGACAACAATATAAGGTCAGCGTCTGGATCAAACAATGGTTCATGTTGTTCTACATGATCATGTTTATCATTCTCAATAGGATCTTCAAATGAAACAACTGTGTCATCATCAAATATAACAACTGTGTTCATTTGTTCATCTTCTTGAGAAGATAAAGATGATTCAGATGGAACAACTTGCACCTTATTCGATTCAGAAGCAGAGGGTGATGCTATTTCATGTATTAGGCACGCATTAAGATCATGTACCTGAGACAAACCATCAGTGTCATACACTGGGCCTGAATCATTCATATGGAGTTCCTGCATGTTAGCCATAAGCATCACAGCTGCATTTGCTTCAAGATCTTCCATGTCATCATCGTTGTACGCACTTGCCATGAAGCTGTTCTCCTGCTCAGTGAAGTGTCCTTCCTTTTCATCTTTGAGATCCATGAGTAATGCCTGCTTGTGAAATTTACTGCCCCGAGTTCTTGGTTTTGGACATGCTGTTGCAATATGACCTTGCTCATTGCAGTTGTAGCACCACACTGCATTCCCAGAGTTAGAGTTCCCAGTTGCAACACTTTCATTCCTTTTCTGAGTAGCACCAGAGTTGTTTCTAAACCCTCCATTGTTGTTGAACCATTGTTCATTACCAGAATTTCCCGAATAACCACCTGATCGTCCATAATTCCGATTCTGTATCTCAACCCTCCCATCTTGAATGACAACTTGATTCCTAGTGTTTGATGAAGAGCGAAGACGGTTTTTTGTCTTGTTTGAGAATTTGCTGAAGGCACGAGCAATGAGAGCAAGTCTTTGATTCAATGTATTGAAGTCATCATCTTCATCGACATTGGAAACAGAGTAGTACATTAACTCACTATTTTCATAGGGAACAGGTTGATTAGATTGATGTGAAGAGTCATATAGGATCATCTGATTTGGAGTTGTAGGTTGTGGGTAGCTGAAGTAAGTCTGTTCTTGAACATAAGCATGATTTGACATTGGAGGTGGAGTATACTGAGATTGAGCTACGAGTGCCAAAGAATTTGGTGTTGGTGGTGGTAAGTAACCTCCTCGAAGAGCACGATCTTTCTCCACTTCAGGTTCATGGTGTTTTAGAAAATCATACAACAAGCCATACGGTGCATCATGAAGATTTTTGGTTTGACGAACGAATGTCACATACTTTTGCCAATCTGGACCAAGACTACCGATTAATTTGGAGTTAACTGCGATCCTCGGTACTGTAATTTTGTGTCGCTCCAAATCATTTACCACATTAGTGAAACGATGATAATAGGATTCAAGTGACTCCCCTGGTTCAATTGAGATGTTAGTGTACTCCATGTAGAGTTTGGATTCCATATCATCTTTCTTCAATTGAGTGCCTTCAATTAGGAGATGAACATGTTTCCACATAGCTTGGTTGGCCATTCAAGAGCTCATGGAGGATCAGCAGTTGGATCACTACTGTCAAGTTTGGTTGGCCATTCAAATGGTCCTTCGAGTATCACTTGTTTCAAGTATTTCCCATGGGGTTTCTTAAGTTCAAGGAATCATAAGAATCGACTTGACCACAGAACGTAGTTCCCAGGTGTTAGCATTGGAGGTGTTTCAAGTGATCCTGGTTCATGTCTGGATTGTTGAGTTGTAATAACTTCACACATCCGATCAAACCAGTGAGGTTGTTTGGACGAATACTGATTGGGTTGTTGTGACATTTGATATGGTTGTTGTTGAGGAATGATTTGATGCTGTTGCATTATGAGATATTGTTGTTGTGCATGAAACGGTTGTCGCTGAAAGTGTCATTGTGATGGTTGTTGGTACGATTGTTGCTGATGGTATTGTTGTGGCTGATACTGCTGATGTTGCTGTTGCTGAGGATGAGAGAAGTAGTAATGTGGTGGTTGAGACATATTAGAACACTTGTGTAATGTAGGATCTTGTAGAAGATTGAAATGCACGTTCCTTTGGTTAAGATAAAAAATCCTTGGGCAAAGTTGGAACAATCTTACGCGTAACAATTAATCTTATGCGTAGACATTAATTTTATGCGTAAGAGAGGATGTTAAACGTAAACTCAAAGTTTATGCGTAAGATACTCTTTTACGCGTAAGATTAAACTTATGCGTAAGATTTAAGTTTTGCGTAAGGTTATCGAACCAAACAAATCTTTCAAACTTGTCCAAGCTTGAAAGATATCCGTAGTCGAAGTATTCCACTAACTTATCCAAGCTAGGGAAGTAGTGAGTCACCGTTGCACGAATAGAAGACCATTGATGAAACTTAAGAGTAGATCTGCAACTTACGCGTAAGATTCCAACTTCTGCGTAGAATGGCAACTTAAGCGTAGGATATCAACTTTGGCATTTGAATGGGGTATTCTGCCTTAACATATGCGTAGACTTCACTCTTATGCGTAGGAATGGGGTTTTTGGCAAAACTCACGCGTAGAATGACCAAAAAGTACTGTAAACAGCTTTAAACTTGTACTATTCCAAAATCTTACGCGTAGAATGACCAGAAAAATGTAAAAATCACTACTTTTTGAAGAAAAATGCTTAGAAATAAGGTTCTATTGATCAAATAACTTCCCCAACACTTAGAAAACACTAAATATGAAAGATTTAGCTACCAAAAACTAGTTTTCTAATATCAAAGAAGCTACAAAACTCAATAAACTAAGGGTAAAAGTACTAAAATCTTAAAACGATCAAAACTTTATGCAAAATCTAAGCTTCTAATCACTATATCAATCTTAAAACATGTCCAAGCTTCAAGATTTGAGTGAAAGAAACAAAGAAAAAGCAACAATATAAAGAAATAACACCCTTAACCCCACGTTAACCTTGAAACAAACACTTCAATCTCTATTAGGCGAATGATACCACTTGTTAGGTGCCCATATTGATGTTACACAAGTAAAGAATGAGATGGATATAAGGATTGGTTGATTACTAGATTTATGAAAAGTGAAAGAACAATAGTTTCATTAAGATATCAAAATAACCAATAACTAAAATGTTTACATAAGCTTAGTATTTATAGGAGGGAAGCTAGGGCAACATTCCCTAGTCCCTTTCATGATCTCAACGTGGGCTTCTCAAGCCTTATGGGCTTTTACAACTTGCCCATGATCTAAAACATAAACATAAATATTACTTAAGCAACCTATTACAAAATGTAATGACCGAGACTTGACTAAATACAAAAGTATGTTCCCAACAACTCATAATCATGGTCGGCCATGCCAAGGGTCACCAGATCCTTAACAGTTTTGTCTCTAGGGTTTGGATCATAGGTTTCTCAATATCCTAGTTTTGTGAGTTTTGCAAAGTCATCAAGAGTGAAGGACAGAGGTTATGGAGAGTGTGGAAGCTGAAAGGAGATGGTGTTGGTAGAGGTATCTGCGATAGCGGTACACCAAAAATCTTGAAGATATTGGTTGTAATATTCTGATGGAGTATGAGTGAGCGAGGCGGAAATGGGGCACTTTTTGAGGAATTGAAAAAGTTGAGCATAGTCTGGATCATCATGCTCTAGGAATGCCAAGGCATTGTTGAATTTGAAGATGATTTGGTCAGGTTCAAATTTAACATTTGGTGCTTTTTCAAGTACTACTTCTGATGCAGTTGGGGTATATGCCATGGTAAAAAAAAAACTTTAAGTGTGGTGTTGAGATTTGAGAGAGAAGACAAGATTTTGCATTGAAAGTTACTTTTGATGTTTTGATGTAAAAATAAAAGTATTTTATTGTTAATAATAGTTGTATTTTGACGTCCGCATTAAATGCAGAGTGGTAAAACTGTCAATTGTAGTTGGCCCTTTTGACGCTTCATGAAAAACAGTTGTCCCTTGATTCTAGCAAAGTGGTTATGGCTATGTTTGGCGTAGAGCTTTTTGGGGCGATGAGCGGTGAGCAATGAGCTTTTTAATTTTTAGTGTTCATTTGGCAAAAGAGCGGTGAGCTTTGCTATTTTTAGAAAATCTCAATTTTCCAATGCTTCTTTAAGAAGTTGTGAGTGATGAGCAGTGAGCTGTGGCTACAGCTCACAGCTACTTTGGGTACGAATGGCAAGGCATCTCCAATCCTTTTACCTCAACAAGTCAATAAGCAGTAGTTGGAACAAGCTGGAAAGGACCTTTCTGGTAATGAAAGTATTTTATTTTAACATTACCTGTTATACATAATTCCAATGGACATAAATCTCAGTTTGTTACTGCACTTTAGAATATAGCACATCAAATTATTTTTTTATTGTATTACAGTATGTTACAGTTTCTCAGTCTGGTGCAGAACTTGGTGACCAGTTACATGTTTTAAGCATTGAGAATTCCATAAATAGATTATCACCAGTACGAATCTATACGAAAAAGAAAAAAAAAGTGGTTATGGACTACCTAGCATCTTCCAAGGCAAAACGTTATACAACAAAAATCCAAGTATCGCGCGCAGACATTAAACAACATTATGAGAAGACCGTGAAAGAAGCTGCCAAAGAACTTGGTGGTAATGATGCTTCCAGAATTGCAAGTTTTTATTATTATTACTATTATTATTATTATTATTATTATTATTATTATTATTATTATTATTATTATTATTATTATTATTATTATTATTATTTTACATAATTTCAGTGGGACAAACACATGTCGATTTGACTATACTTTCTTATACGATACATTCAATAATTTTATTTCTGGTTTTGTTTTATAGTTTCTTTATCAACATTAAAGCACAAGCACAAGCACAAAGAATAGGGCATGCCCTCGTGGCAAGGACTAGATTTAAAGTATAGAAAGGCAAATAATTGCAACAAAATCAAAACGAGCAAAGCCACATAAATGAAAAGGATGATAGAGCAATTCAGGACCCCGCGCCTGTCAACACAAATGAAAATTCAGTGACTATTAAAGCAGAGTATGCAGGAGATATAATCAAATTACATATCAGTGTCTCAGAAGCAACATATCTTACCGTTGCGAATGAAATTGGTAAGAAGTTCAAGCTAAAGCTCGGGACTTATAAGCTCAAGTACCTTGATGAAGATGAAGAGTCGAGATTAATGACTTATGATCAATACATGAGTGACTGTATCCACTGTTCGAGAAATGTTGATCGATCTGCAGTTCGACAAGTGTGTTTCTATACAACAAATAGCTAGTCCAACCGGTTCACGTGAAATTCGTTCTGGTTAATGCTTGTGTCAATTGGACATAATAATGTTTGGGTGAGGAGGGTGGAAGAAATCAATATAAAGTTTTTGTATGACATTTGAAGGAGAGTTTTTGTTATGAAGTTAATGAATTTGTTGAGGTATGCTATTGATTGATTTTGTTTTATTTTAATGCTACCTCGAATAATTTAAAGCATCAACCATTAGTATAAGGTGATCAGGGGCAGAGCCAGGATTTCAAGTTACAGGAGGCCGATATAATTTTTGGAATAATATAATAACAATATGTATTGAACAAATGTAACTTAAATCAATATTATTATTTTGACACAGACGATATCTTGAGACCGCAGGTACCCCTATGTATAGATTTTGGGTGATCATAGTTAATAAAACAATTTGACTTACTGTTTCAAAGAAAACATTTTTGACATCTCACAACCTTGTTTGTTCATAATTTGTTTTCTAGCGCAAATGTATGTGGTGACATATAACTAGGTGCGATAATTCATAGCTCTCAAGAAGTAATTAAGTATATAACAATTTCATAAATAATCAATAAGCAAACAAGCATTTGTGTTTTCATCTTCCGATAAGCATGGTCGTCTTATCAATTTTGAAGATTCTGTACAATATCCACAAAATTAAGCTCCAATTGATAAAAACATTTATGAATTTTCACACTATGTTATAAGTATAAAAACAACCGAAAATTAAACACGACAAAGTTTGTGCCAGCTATATTATCATAGACATTTGAATCTCTTTACACAATATATAAGATGCACTCTTATATCAAATTTGGCCATTGGTATTAAATTTGTAAAACTAAGGGATAAAATTGTGAACTATGTAAAGAATTTTCACTCATCTTGAAATATAATTTATTAATTGGGACAAAATTGAAGAAAGCACAAACATAGGGGGCTGAAGTAAAGATGACCCAAAATCATCATCATCTTCGTCTCAAATTCTGTTATGCCATTTTCTAACCTTTTTCTTAATCACTTAGAAAACTAATTGATCATACCTTATTTTAGTATGATTCCAAGTATTATGTTTTAGTTAAAAGTAGAAACCAGATTATATCATTCTTGAAGTTTAAAATCTTGCGCCCCCCAAAAAGATAAAAGCTTTGTGTCGTTGATCACCTTGCAAATTGTGATATCCGGCCCTGCTTATTATGCTAGTTGGGGGAGGCCTAGCACCCGCTAGCCACTCCATTGCCTCCGCCCCTGAAGGTGATACGGTATTCCATAAATTTCAGAGGCTTTTTATATATCTAATCCGGATAATAGTTGATTGCCTATGATGATTCTCAGTTATCCTATATGTCTTAGTTTTGGCATTGAAAAAATTGGAAGACATAAAATGCAATCTTGTTTTGTAGCCAATAAAATTTCGAGCCAAGGCATACATATTTTGTCTCCGATCACTGAGAAATTGTTTATTTTTTCATTTACGCTATCTAGGATATATCAATTGGACCTAATAATGTTGGAGTAAGGAGAGTAGAAGAAATCTGTCACAACTCACCATTTCAGGTCATTTCCAAACTTCGACAATTTACTATTCATAAATCACTATTCATCAAAACACTATTCATCATTTTTTAGGTCAATTTGATATTCCGAGAAGCGTTCAAAAATTTTACTATTCACGAAACACTATTCATTTCCGGAAAGAAAACACTATTCACGTGCATTGCTCATTTCATCGTAAATTTAGTTTACAAATATTTAAATTCGCGTAACCGGATTGGTTCAGGTGCAAATTCATGCATTATCATTAGGGACATTTCATACGAACTAGAAATAGTCTACATATCATCATAATAGCATTTTCAGAGTATACCACTCATAGAAAATTCATATTAATATTTTTGGTATATTTAACGTTTTACGTATATTTATTTTAATTAAACGTTAACACGCGATTAATAAATATAACTAACATATCTAAAAATCCCCACAATGGTTCGGATATATTTTTAAACACCTTACAACGTCACAAAAATTATAAAATTCATTTACCAGGTATTTTGGGAATTTATTAAATTTATAT
This sequence comes from Artemisia argyi, assembly GCA_030686995.1. Lineage (NCBI taxonomy): Eukaryota > Viridiplantae > Streptophyta > Magnoliopsida > Asterales > Asteraceae > Artemisia > Artemisia argyi. Next base: position 76,615,620 of record CM060695.1, on the reverse strand, counting down.
CGTAAGTTTAATATAATTACGAAGGTTTTCGTGAAAACTAAACGATAATTATCCAAACGCTCAATTTTTGTACCCAACATATTTTTATCATTTTTATGACTTTATTAAGTCCCGGTTAACTTCGTTAAAATTTATTTCTCGCAAATCCGGTACCCGATTATAACAAAAACTAACTAAAACTATCTAAATTATACAACTAAAAACAATACCAATCCTCAACTACAAATCCTAATTAAATCAAAACATGTTGTTCCCTTTTTCTTCCTTTGAAAAACTGGCCACAACCCCCCCCCCCCCTTTAACCCTTGGCATTAATTGCCTTTAACTTATCTTAAAAACCTTAGAAAATATCTAAAAAACTTATAACACCTTTTTCATTCATAATTTTAGATCAAAATCAAAAGTATTCTCTCTTTCTCTCCATCCTAACCCACGGCCAAGAACCAAAAAGAAGCAAGAACCAAAAATTTTCCAAGAACAAGATTAAATCTAGCTTAGATAGTGATCCTTGTTAGGGTTTTGCAATACAAACTCAAGGATCATAAGGTTTTCTTCATCTAAACACCTAAATCATTCAAAGTAAGTTTACCAAATTTATTTTCATCATTTCTTCAACTTATCTTTATGATCATGTGATTTCTATACATGATTTCATGCATATGTTAGTTTATACCACTCATTATATATACTTATGTCTTTGAAACCCTAGAAATTGAAACCCTTGTTAGATCAAGTTGATTGATGTTGTTTAAGAACCCATGACACCTTAAGAAGGTGTATGGTAGGAATAGACTAGATTTGTGGTGATTGGAAGTGATTTGGGTGGATTAGAAACTAGTTTGGAACATTGGAATGAGTTTAGAACATGTCTATAAATCTACTGTACCAAAATGTAAAATCTGGAAAACTCAGTAACTCAAGGGAGATTTTTAACCAAAGATTTAGAAAATACTTTCAAAAACGAAATTTTTGGTGAAAGAACGGACTAAAACGGATTTATAACGAAGGAGATATGATTTTTGCAAGTTTAATGACGAAAACTATTTTTCTGAAAATTTCATGCTGTTGGACGATTTTCATCGGACAAACCGAGGCGTTAGACATAACCTAGAGAAGCCGAGCTATCCAAAATATATTAGTACATACTAAAAAGAATCCATGGATATAAAGAACGAAGAAAATGAACTTATAACGACAAAGATATTCGCGTTTCAATATCGGCAGAATCTTATATATTTTGACAGCTTTTAACTATAAATAATAATAATACTACTAATATGTACTAAGTTCTAGATTTCTAAAAATTCAACCAAAGTGCCAAATTCATATAACTAATGAAGTACTAGTGATTACAAGTTTATTTTTACGACTATTAGACGTTATTTCAAGGAATATAACACTAACGTTTATATACGATATACTACGACTAGTTTTTATTAGTCTAGTTGGACTTATTTTTCCTAAGTATGAAAAATATATTATTTTGACAATAACTAGTATTTCCAAGTTATGAGTGGTATTGGTATCATGTGCATGTACATTCATTTAATCATTGCATGATCTAAATTAGATCATTATCATTCATCATAGGTTGCGGTTGATTTCGTTCCTTGTTGTCCCTATCATTTCATCTCATAGTATCATCACTTCAAGGTGAGTTTTCATAGCCCCGTTTTTAATTCAATATTTTGATTTCAAATCCCACGGGGGAGAATACATTGCATCACTTATTTTTGTACATGCCAAAGTGTTAAATTCCTTACATTGCTTAAGTTGCTTTATTACCACGTCTTGACAAGTCCCCTTTATTATCATGGACTGTTAATTGAAGTACGAGCGAGAATGAGTGAATAGATCTATTGAGGGTGACTCCTCCATCCATGTTTGGGTTGCTCCAATGGAATTACGGATGCATTTCATGTCTAATATATTAGAGTGTCTGGTAAACACTCATTTGGGGCCAAGTAACTATGTCTAGCTTCGGGGTCATGAGCTTAAGAGTCAATGTAGCTTTCTTTATGACATTTTTGTCACTTTACTTTACTTATGGCTAATGTACATCCGCTTTAACTTATAAACCTATGATTTCTCACCAACTTTATGTTGACCGTTTTAGCAATGTATTTTCAGGTAACTAAGGTTTATCCCTCACGGCATGCATGGAGTCATTTTAGTGAGTAGCAAGGATGACGCGTCTCATTTTGGATTTTCATGCACTTATATATTGTCGTTTGATTGTACCAAACTTATTTCCTTAAACTTTTCTAGACTTTAGGACCTATGTTTTGTAACTCTGAATGTTTTTAAATAAATCAAACGATGTATTTTCAAAATGACACTTTAGGTCGTTCAATATAACTGTAACTGTGGTGCTATGACCGTCACCCCCAGGTATTTCATTCCGCTGCCATTCAGGTATATTGGGGGTGTGACAAATTGGCATCAGAGCTAAGGTTATAGCGAACTAGGATGTATCATACACCCTAGACTATAACCACATCATCATAGCATCGCATCATTATATCATAAGTGCATATTTATTGTTTTAGGCGATTTCATTACATGGATTATTCATTTCATTTCATTTCACCTTGATTATCACAGAGACATGTCTTCAGATCCGAACATTATCACACTTTCCTCAGACACTGACATTGAGGACGCTATGTCTTCCACTGCTGTTTTACCACCCATTCCTCCAGTACCTGTGTTGCCACTTTTGGCATCAGGTGAGGATACTGAGCCTTTTTAGGAGGAAGAGATTGCTCCTACTCCTCATATTTCTCCCATTGCACCACTAGATGTTACCCGTGTACCTACAGATATATCATCTCCTACCACTTCTATTTCCCCAGAACCAACACTTATGTTCCCTCATAGCAAGACAACCATAGGTGCTAGAAAGAGTGTACGCACTACTACCTCTACTTTTAGGATTCCTACTGTTCCTACATTACCAACACCACCAGCTATGCCCACTACTACTACCTCCACACCTACTTCACTTTTGCCGCTCAGGAAGCGTGCAAGGTTTACTACCCCAGCTTCACCTACTACTGAGACTTCAGACCTTCCACCACCACCACTTTATCATATAGGTGAGAGTTCGAGAGCAGCTACTGCTAGAGGGCCTACAGCACGTACTTTGGATGCCCAGATAGGGGATCAACAGGAGCAGGTTGATAGGTTGGGTTATAGGGTAGATGAGATTATCACTACTCGACTTGAGGAGGTCGAGGAGCAGGTTGAGGGATTGATCTTAGGCAGGGTTAACATTGACGTGTCTGATCATGGACTTGAGGCACGGCAAAAGGGACACCAGGAGCTGATTGATCAGCTTAGGGATGAGTTGCCTGAGATACGAGACAGAGCTCAGATGACTCAGGAGACGCGGGGAGATCAGGCACATCAGTTGGTAGTAGCTCAGGAGAGGATGACAGCTGCAGAGACCAGGGAGGCAGCCCTCCAGCTTCGAGTTGAGCACTTGGAGGAGATTGTTGTTGCGATGGATAGTGAGATTCGCCGCCTTAGGGGAGGACCTGGAGGATATGGAGCACCTGGAGCATCTAGAGCACCCGGAGGAGCCTAGGCATAGACTTGTATTGTATTAGCTTTTACTATTTTCCTAGTCCCGAGGTGTGGGACATAGTTTAAGAACTTGTAGTCTTTTGGTTGTTGTACAAACAAATGTATCAAGTATGACTCTACTATGTTGGAATGGTTGTGCTATATATATATATATATATATATATATATATATATATATATATATATATATATATATATATATATATATATATATATATATATATATATATCGGTCCATGTAGGTGGAAATTTTCATGTATTATATTCATGTGTTGTGATTATATTTATGATGTTTCGTGGTTGCTCTTGATTGTTATCGTATTTATACTTGTTGTGGTTGTATCTATACATGTCGTGGTTGTATTTATACAGGTTGTGGTTGTACTCGTACATGTCGTGGCTGTATTTATACTTGTTGTGGTTGTATATATACATGTTGTGGGTGTATACCTTTGGTACGATGACTATTTCTATTATGATTTTCTCATGGTTGTTGTCCATTATGATTTATCAGAAGTATGGCGCCAAGGAAAGGAAAGGCTGCACCAGAAACACCAGCTATGACTCAAGCCGCTATCCGCAAGTTGGTCAGGGATATTATAGCAGAAGCTCTGGAGACAGAGAGAGCTGAGGTTGCTGCTAGGGCTGCTGAGATTGCTCCTAATACTGGGGCGGTTGAACCACCTTCTACTAGGCGTAAATGCACTTGGAAGGATTGCAAGATTAGTGATCCCGTCAAGTTTAAGGGCACTGAGGGAGCGGTTGCTTTGATCCACTGGTTTGAAAAGACTAAGAATGTATTCCTCATGTGCAGTTGTCCTGATGTCAGCAAGGTAAAATTTGCTACAGGTATGCTTCTGGATGAAGCTATGTCATGGTGGAATTCTCATGCTCAGCCTATTGGTATGGAGAATGCCTACAAGCTCACCTGGGATCAATTCAAGAAGCTGATGACTAAGAAGTTTTGCCCTCGTACTGAGGTGAAGAAATTGGAGACAGAATTCTATGAGTTGGTAACAAAAGGTGATGACATCGAGACCTACATCAGGAGGTTTCAGGAGTTGGCTGCACTATGTCCAACTATGGTTCCTGACGATGAGAAAAAGATGGAGAACTTCACTGGTGGACTGCCTGAAAGCATTCGAGGGGATGTGATGTCTTTCAATCTACAATCAATGGAAAAGGCTATTCGTATAACTCAAAAACTTATGGTTCAGGTAGTAAAGGGTAAGTCTGCTGTCAACAACAACAATAACCGTTCAAACAACACCAATTACAACAACAATCGAAACCGCAACTATCCCAATAACCGAAACAACAACCCAAACAATAACAACAACAACAACAACAACAAGAGGAGGTTTGACTACAACCAAGGTGGAAATGCTATTCAGCCACCACCTAAGAGACAGGAAGTGGCAAGGGCCTATGCTGCAGGGCCGACTGAAGGGAAAGGATATGCGGGTAATCTACCCAAGTGTGAAAAGTGTCAGAAACATCATAACCCAGGACGTTGTCCAGATTTATGTGGCAACTGCAAGAAGGTTGGTCACCACGCCAAAGATTGCAGGCTTCCAATCTTGGGTGATAATCAGAAACCACCAGTAACATGTTTTGGCTACGGAGAAATTGGACACTATAGGAGCGAGTGCCCAAAGAAGAAGAATCAAGGAACTGGAAACCAAGGTGGAGTGGCTCGAGGAAGAGCTTATGTTATGGGAGGAGAAGATGCCCGAGAGGACCCGAATGTTGTTGCGGGTACGTTCCTCGTTAATAATCGTTATGCACCCATTTTATTTGATTCAGGAGCGGATAGAAGTTTTGTTTCTATTGCATTTGCACCTTTACTTAACATAGAACCAACCACCTTAGACATTCCCTATATCGTTGAACTAGCCGATGGATCTTTAGTTAACACCAACACCGTTGTCCGTGGTTGCACAATCAATTTCCTAAACCATCCATTCAATATAGACCTTATGCCTGTAGAACTTAGAAGTTTTGACGTTGTTATCGGTATGGATTGGTTGTCTCGACACCGTGCAAGAATTATTTGTGATGAGAAAGTTGTTCATCTTCCTTATAGTGGTGAAACTTTAGTTGTTCGCGGAAAGCGAAGTGGAACTAGACTCAATATTATGTTGTGCATTAAAACCGAGAAGTAAATAAAGAAGGGTTGTTATGCATTCTTGGCTCACATCATGGAGAAGAAGTCGGATGAGAAACGACTTGAAGATGTGCCAATTGTTAAGGAATTTCCAGAAGTTTTTCCGAAAGAATTGCCAGGACTTCCGCCTAACCGCCAAGTTGAGTTTCAAGTTGAATTAGTGCCAGGAGCCGCACCAATTGCGCGAGTACCGTATCGACTTGCACCTTCTGAGATGCAAGAATTATCGAACCAATTACAAGAACTTTTGGACAAAGGATTCATTGGACCGAGTTCCTCACCTTGGGGAGCACCAGTTTTGTTTGTGAAGAAGAAGGACGGATCTTTCAGAATGTGCATCGACTATCGTGAGCTGAACAAGTTAACGGTGAAGAATCGTTATCCACTCCCTAGGATCGACGACTTGTTCGGTCAGCTACAAGGTTCCTGTTTTTATTCCAATATTGATTTAAGATCAGGTTACCATCAACTTAGAGTTCGGGAAGAGGATATCCCAAAGACGGCATTTCGAACACGTTATGTTTATTATGAGTTTCAGGTAATGCCTTTTGGATTAACCAACGCATCTGCGGTATTCATGAACCTCATGAATAGAGTGTGCAAACCGTATCTTGATAAGTTTGTGATCGTATTCATTGACGATATCTTGATTTATTCCAAGAGTAAGGAAGAGCACGAAGAACACCTCAGAACAATTCTGGAACTACTCAAGAAGGAGCAATTGTATGCCAAATTTTCAAAGTGTGATTTTTGGATACAAAGGGTTCAATTTCTTGGCCATCTCATTGATAGCCAAGGATTACAAGTCAACCCAGCAAAGATCGAGGCAGTTAAAGATTGGGCTACGCCCAAGTCTCCTACGGAAATTTGTCAATTCCTAGGACTTGCAGGATATTACAGAAGGTTCATTGAAGGGTTTTCCAAGATAGCGAAGTCACTGACTAAGCTGACACAAAAGAATCAAAAGTATGAATGGGGAGAGAAGCAAGAATCTGCATTTCAGTTATTAAAGCAGAAGTTTTGTAGTGCACCGATTTTGTCATTACCAGAAGGTATTGAGAATTTTGTGGTATATTGTGATGCCTCGCATAAAGGACTTGGAGCTGTGCTAATGCAAAACGAGAAGGTGATAGCTTATGCATCTAGACAGCTTAAGACACACGAGAAAAATTACACTACACACGACTTAGAGTTGGGTGCAGTAGTTTTTGCGCTCAAGATTTGGAGACACTATCTTTATGGTACCAAGTGCGTAGTTTTTACCAACCACAAGAGCTTACAGCATATACACGATCAGAAGGAACTTAATATGAGAAAACTTCATTGGCTAGAATTGCTGAGTGATTACGATTGTGAAATCAGATATCACCCAGGAAAGGCAAATGTTGTAGCAGATGCACTTAGCCGAAAAGAACGACTCAAACCTTTGAGAGTCAGGTCATTGGGAATGACTATCATTTCACCATTACCCTTAAAAATTCTAGAAGCTCAGATTGAGGCTCTCAAGGAAGAAAATCGACCACAGGAGAAACTTTATGGTATGCCAGAGAACAAAAATGGCTTCGTGAAGAGAGCAGATGGAGTGTTATGCTTTAAGGACCGAAGTTGGATACCACTCTATGGTGGAGTACGAGAATTGATTATGAATGAATCACACAAGTCGAAGTACTCTATTCATCCAGGTTCTGACAAGATGTATCAGGATCTCAAAAAGCTTTATTGGTGGCCGAACATGAAAGCAAAAATAGCTACGTATGTCAGCAAATGCCTTACTTGTGCTAAAGTGAAAGCTGAGTACCAGAAACCGTCAGGATTACTTCAACAACCAGAAATTCCACAATGGAAGTGGGAGCATATTACAATGGACTTTGTCACTAAACTTCCCATGACGTCAGGAGGCTACGATGCTATTTGGGTAATTGTTGATCGTCTTACCAAATCAGCCCACTTCATACCCATTAGAGAGACTTATTCCATGGAACAACTTGCCAGACTTTATGTCAAGGAAATAGTCTCAAGACATGGAGCACCAATCTCAATTATTTCTGACATAGATAGTCGCTTTACTTCCAACTTTTGGAAGTCATTACAAGATTATTTTGGATCCAAGTTAGACATGAGCATTGCTTACCATCCTCAGACCGATGGTCAGAGTGAGAGAACTATTCAGACACTTGAGGATATGCTGCGAGCATGTGTGATTGACTTTGGAAATGGTTGGGCTAACCATTTGCCGTTGATCGAGTTTTCTTATAACAACAGCTACCATTCAAGCATAAAAGCAGCACCATTTGAGGCACTTTATGGTCGAAAGTGTCGATCTCCATTTTGTTGGGCCGAAGTCGGTAATGTACAATGTACTGGCCCGGAGATGGTTCGAGAAACAACAGAAAAGATAATCCAGATTCGAGAAAGACTTGAAACAGTTAGAAGTAGACAGAAAAGCTACGCAGATGTTCGACGCAAACCATTGGAATTCCAGGTCGGAGACAAAGTCATGTTGAAATTCTAGCCTTGGAAGGGCGTGATACGATTCGGGAAACGCGGGAAATTAAACCCGAGATACATTGGTCCATTTAAGATACTGGAAAGGATTGGTCTAGTAGCTTACAAGCTTGAACTTCCATCAGAACTCAGCAACGTACATAACACGTTTCATGTCTCAAACCTCAAGAAATGTCTTTCGGACGAGTCTTCCGTTATACCACTAGAAGAAATTCAACTCGACGACAAGCTTAACTTTGTGGAAGAACCAGTTGAAATCATAGACCGAGAGATCAAACAGTTGAAGCAGAGTCGAATTCCGATCGTGAAGGTTCGCTGGAATTCTCGAAGAGGACCCCAGTTTACTTGGGAACGAGAAGACCAAATGCGACGCAAGTATCCACATCTTTTCACCAAACCTATTACTGAGACCAACACTAGCTGAATTCAGGGACTGAATTCCTTTTTGGGTGGGCGACTGTCACAACTCACCATTTCAGGTCATTTCCAAACTTCGACAATTTATTATTCATAAATCACTATTCATCAAAACACTATTCATCATTTTACTATTCATCATTTTTTAGGTCAGTTTGATATTCCGAGAAGCGTTCAAAAATTTTACTATTCATGAAACACTATTGATTTCCGGAAAGAAAACACTATTCACGTGCATTGCTCAGTTCATCGTAAATTTAGTTTACAAGTATTTAAATTCGCGTAACCGGATTGGTTCAGGTGCGAATTCATGCATTATCATTAGGGACATTTCATACGGACTAGAAATAGTCTACATATCATCATAATAGCATTTGCATACTATACCACTCGTAGAAAATTCATATTAATATTTTTGGTATATTTAACATTTTACGTATATTTATTTTAATTAAACGTTAACACGCGATTAATAAATATAACTAACATATCTAAAAATCCCCACAATGGTTCCGATATATTTTTAAACTCCTTACAACGTCACAAAAATTATAAAATTCATTTACCCGGTATTTTGGGAATTTATTAAATTTATATCGTAAGTTTAATATAATTACGACGGTTTTCATGAAAACTAAACGATAATTATCCAAACGCTCAATTTTTGTACCCAACATATTTTTATCATTTTTATGACTTTATTAAGTCCCAGTTAACTTCGTTAAAATTTATTTCTCGCAAACCCGATACCCAATTATAACAAAAACTAACTAAAACTATCTAAATTATACAACTAAAAACAATACCAATCCTCCACTACAAATCCTAATTAAATCAAAACATGTTTTGCCCTTTTTCTTCCTTTGAAAAACCGGCCACAACCCCCCCCCCCTTAACCCTTGGCATTAATTGCCTTTAACTTATCTTAAAAACCTTAGAAAATATCTACAAAACTTATAACACCTTTTTCATTCATAATTTTAGATCAAAATCAAAAGTATTCTCTCTTTCTCTCCATCCTAACCCACGGCCAAGAACCAAAAAGAAGCAAGAACCAAAATTTTTCCAAGAACAAGATTAAATCTAGCTTATATAGTGATCCTTGTTAGGGTTTTACAATACAAACTCAAGGATCATAAGGTTTTCTTCATCTAAACACCTAAATCATTCAAAGCAAGTTTACCAAATTTATTTTCATCATTTCTTCAAGTTATCTTTATGATCATGTGATTTCTATACATGATTTCATGCATATGTTAGTTTATACCACTCATTATATATACTTATGTCTTTGAAACCCTAGAAATAGAAACCCTTGTTAGATCTAGTTGATTGATGTTGTTTAAGAACCCATGACACCATAAGAAGGTGTATGGTAGCAGAAACCCTTGTTAGATCTAGTTGATTGATGTTGTTTAAGAACTCATGACACCTTAAGAAGGTGTATGGTAGGAATAGACTAGATTTGTGGTGATTTGAAGTGATTTGGGTGGATTAAAACTAGTTTGGAACATTGGAAATGAGTTTAGAACATGTCTATAAACCTACTGTCCCAAAATGTAAAATCTGGAAAACTCAGTAACTCAGGGGAGATTTTTAACCAAAGATTTAGAAAAAAATTTCAAGAACGAAACTTTTGGCGAAAGAACGGACTAAAACGGATTTATAACGAAGGAGATATGATTTTTGCAAGTTTAATGACGAAAACTATTTTTCTGAAAATTTCATGCTGTTGGACGATTTTCGTCGGACAAACCGAGGTGTTAGACGTAACCTAAAGAAGCCGAGCTATCAAAAATATATTAGTACATACTAAGACGAATCCGTGGATATAAAGAACGAAGAAAATGAACTTATAACGACAAAGATATTCACGTTTCAATATCGGCAGAATCTTATATATTTTGACAGTTTTAACTAGAAATAATAATAATACTACTAGTACATACTAAGTTCTAGATTTCTAAAAATTCAACCAAAGTGCCAAATTCATATAACTAATGAAGTACTAGTGATTACAAGTTTATTTTTACGACTATTAGACTTTATTTCAAGGAATATAACACTAACGTTTATATACGATATACTACGACTAGTTTTTATTAGTCTAGTTGGACTTATTTTTCCTAAGTATGAAAAATATATTATTTTGACAATAACTAGTATTTCCAAGTTATGAGTGGTATAGGTATCATGTGCATGTACATTCATTTCATCATTGCATGATCTAAATTAGATCATTATCATTCATCATAGGTTGCGGTTGATTTCGTTTCTTGTTGTCCCTTTCATTTCATCTCATAGTATCATCACTTCGAGGTGAGTTTTCATAGCCCCGTTTTTAAATCAATATTTTGATTTCAAATCCCACGGGGGAGAATACATTGCATCACTTATTTTTGTACATGCCAAAGTATTAAATTCCTTACATTGCTTAAGTTGCCTTATTACCACGTCTTGACAAGTCCCCTTTATTATCATGGACTGTTAATTAAAGTACGAGCGAGAGTGAGTGAATAGATCTATTGAGGGTGACTCCTCCATCCGTGTTTGGGTTGCTCCAACGGAATTACGGATGCATTTCATGTCTAATATATTAGAGTGTCTGGTAAACACTCATTTGGGGCAAGTAACTATGTCTAGCTTTGGGGTCATGAGCTTAAGAGTCAATGTAGCTTTCTTTATGACATTTTTGTCACTTTACTTTACTTATGGCTAATGTACATCCGATTTAAATTATAAACCTGTGATTTCTCACCAACTTTATGTTGACCATTTTAGCAATGTATTTTCAGGTAACTAAGGTTTATCCCTCATGGCATGAATGGAGTCATTTCAGTGAGTAGCAAGGATGACGCGTCTCATTTTAGATTTTCATGCACTTATATATTATCGTTTGATTGTACCAAACTTATTTCCTTAAACTTTTCTAGACTTTGGGACCTATGTTTTGTAACTGTCAATGTTTTTAAATAAATCAAACGATGTATTTTCAAAACGACACTTTAGGTCGTTCAATATAACTGTAATTGTGGTGCTATGACCGTCACCCTCAGGTATTTCATTCCGCTGCAATTCAGGTAAATTGGGGGTGTGAGAAAATCGATATAAATGTTCTCTATGATGCTTGCATGGAGATGTTATTTTATGAGGAAACCATTATCCGAGCTTCCTCATGACAAAAAAACCTCCTTACGCGCTTACTAGAAAATTATTGTATCGATTTCTTTCATCCTCCTCACCTGAATGTTAGTATGCGCATTTTACATATTGTGCATATTCTAAATAGATAGTGAACAATAACTTAGATGACACGTCTATTGGGTCGAGCAACCTTATTACCCCAGGATCACATACAAGATCCATCTAACGACGTGTTGTTGGAACATCTAGCAGTTAAGTGTGCATTGAGAAATGGAAAGTCCTTAAGATCTACCTAGTAAACATAGTTTTCTAAATTTCTATTATTATTATTATTATTATTATTATTATTATTATTATTATTATTATTATTAGAAAATCATAGGATATACAAGAAATTAGTGGGGAGCCGACATATTAACTGGGCCCCCACTCCTCTATCTATAGCGAAGCTAATCCTACTAAAAATATGAGCAGCAGCACATGCTCCAATGTCTTGAGTCAACGAGAATCTTCGAATACGCTTTAGTAAGGTCACCGCATCCTTCTCAAGTTATCCAAAAGAAGAGAATGAAAAGGGGAGAAACCCATATCCAATATTCGCGCATTTAGCCTCGTACTTGATGCGTTTGCGTTGTGCGGCTTCAAAAACCGCACGACCCGGTACAAAATAAACCATACCGGTTTGTGTCAAGGGTGATGACCCTGTCAAATCAATACATACATCAAGCCCATTATCCCACGAGTAAAGTAACATATCAGCTGGACGTAAGGGTTTGTCCTTATCCCCAATAAGCCCAATATCAACCTCCTTACGAGCCGAAATACCTGACCAAGAACATATGTCAACAAGAACATCACGTACCACATTATGCCGATGTTTAATACTAATAATACCCGCACACGATACAGCATGGTCCCCATAAACATCTGTTGGGACTTATTCCGCTGTGCATGTTATTATTCAATGTTATTTTGTTCTTATTGGTTCAATGGCTCGCATTTATTATTTATTGGTGAAGAGGATCATTTGTTGCTTATTTGACGATGAAGTGGAATTTTTCAAGGTTGTGCTTTATCATGCCTTTTTGCAGGCGGTAACTTGTTCGTTCGTTCAGGTGACTACAAATTGACAATCACTTGAAGGAGTTACATTATTGTGCTCAGTGATTATATTCGAGGGATTGTGATCTCCCTATACGTTAAGTATACGTTCGAAGTCAGTTTTTATTACAAGAGATGAGACACAAGGTTGGTTTATTCTACTTCAGCATCAAATTGGTAATGATTAGTTTTCTTCATCATTACACAAAGCTTACAGAATTGCAGATTCAACAAATGATTAACATATGGGTTTCAGGGGAAGCTTATTGTTAAAATGATTAACCAATTATATGCTACATTGAGGTGAAGGTTTTTATAGCTGCTCGTTGGTATTTTTACTGAAGATTTGGGATTTTTCTATCTTGAGTTCATTTATAAAAGAAAGCATTTTGATGTTCGTTCATGGAGGGAAATGCAAGACATTGGAAGACTAGATTTAAAGTATGATACTGGTTCGTGGTTATGAAGATCAAGGTTGCTTACTTTTGTCCCCTAATTGATGATGAAAAAAAGGGGAAGAATATTTACATAGAAGATTGCAACTTGTAAAGCCTTGGTGATATAGCATGGTGTAAGGGGAAGTTGCATGTTTCATGACATATTAACTTCAGTGGAAGTTCATGCTTATTGGTTTTGTTAATATCAACTAGGGGAAGATTGTTGGGATTTATATTTGAGTTAATATGACAAAATACATGAAAGATGAAGGACTGAAGAAGAAAAAGGATAAAACTTAATATGCAAGAAAAAGATTACTACGGATCTTTTTATTATTTAGAAATATTCTTTGTAACCCTGGTATCTCTAGTTTATAAAGAGATACAGGGATTGATTATTTGTGTACACAGGAAAAGATGTAGTCTACTGATAAAAAAAGTGTGTGTGTCTAGGCATCAAGTTCCTACAATGGACGCCTAGGGTTTGTAATAGTTGGTAGAGATGATGACGAAGAAACCTTGTTTCAATAACAATTGATGTTTTACTTATTCCGCTATGCATGTTATTATTCAATGTTATTGTTCCTAGATACTGTGAGGTCTAAACAACCTCGAGCTACAACGATCCTACAACATCCTGATACGTGGGAATCGCACCAGGCTTTACCTCTCAAGAGATCTCGAGAAGCATACAACCCCCACCAGGCAGTGTACCTGATCGTTGTAGTATAGTATAGTGACAAGTACCGGGGGATTGATCGTTCAGCTAGGAATAGTGTCGCTAGGATTAGAAAACCTAATTACTAGTGCTAAAGATGACGGAAGATTATTTTTTGTGTTTTTATATTTTTTTAGAAAGCAAGTAAAAATCTCGGGTTTGAAGGATTTCTGCGGAATTAGTTGCTACTCATCTAACCCAATACTAAGATGCAATCAAAATAAAATACTAGAAATGAAAATAAAACTAAATTATACTAAGGTTGTGAGCAATATGTGGAGAAAATGTGTTTACTTAGATTTCACTACTCCCTAGACATCTTTTACACGTTAATTACTTGTTATAGTTGCGTGGATGATGGATTGTATTCCTTAATACCATTCATGGGGTGGCGCACTTACTTCCCCAATCCTATGAGTGCCTACTTCACTCCTATGTCGAGCCGGCTAAGAAGCTCCTAACATGGGATCATTAGAATTTACTCATGCTTTAAATACAACCAATAAAACCTAGTGTCGGCTAGTGCACATCGGTTCATGTTTCTAAAGACGTTCAAGCATGTTTCCAATTGGAGATCTGCTAGTTTTCTTAAGCCTAACATCGAAATCATTCATCTAATACAACCATAAACAAGTAATCAACACATAATTAACATCTAGGTTTCATTAGATCTAAGCAAACACAAGATAGATCTAGCCTAGCATGGTGGAATCAAGACAAGAACAAAAGATAGACAACCAACACATAGACATATTGATTGAATTAAAAGAATACTTATCTCAATTACACTTGTAAGGTTTCAAGGGCTGAAAACCCTTGAAAAACCTGTGAAAATCGTATAAAGTTCGGCCTTAGGGTTTCTCCAAAACTTCCTCTCTTTATGTGTAAAAATTAGAAAACTATATATAGGAAATAGGGGCTGACGGCGTCAAGAACAAATTTGTGACGCCGTCACCTCGCCGCCAAAATACTTCTCGGACTGCCTTGATCTACATCTGACGCCGTCATGTGTTATGGTCTTCCAGGCCGTCACGTCTTTTACTCTTGACGCTCTACTTGTGACGCCGTCATGTTTGTACTGGGCCGTCATGCAAATCACTCTTGACGCCGTCAAGATTTTACTCTTGACGCCGTCACCTACTGTTCCCAGCTTGGAAAATTGAGACTTTGCCGTTTTCTTCACTTTTATGCTCCAAAAACGTCCAAAATGCCTTCTTTTCCAGATTTCACTCTCAAAGTACCTAAAATCACAAAAGGAACGATTTTGGGCAATATTGGATCAAATAAATTCAATTCTGGGCTTAAATGACCCCCTAAAAGTGGTTCATTTTTCGCCTCATCATATACCCTTACACTTGAGATTTGCTTGTCCTCAAGCAAATGCGCTTTTATTCTAATCAAAATACAAGTTAGGGGTCATTTAACACTAATATAAAAGTAATTACAACAAATAATCGTTCCACTAAAGACCAATAGACAAGCACGGAGGTCATACACTAGCACCTCACAAATAGTGTTTAGATACTCACATCTCTCGGGTGTAATAAAGTATAAATTACAATATGGAAACGGAAGATATCTCTCACTACCTGTCATAGCAAAATAGATTACCATAGGCTTAGGAAAGGATCAAACCTCCACCACATGGCGTAAGCACCTAGGATAAACTATCAAAGAGGTCTTTTAAAGGGTTGTAACGTTAGGTGTAGGGATATGAAATACACGGTTTTGTTGGATATAGGCAGTCTTTACTGGTGGCGAGTTAACAATCTTAGTTAATTACATGTACAATAGGGTGTTGCTAAGCCAAGACTAGACTCGACTTAAGCTAATAAATGAAAAATAACAAAAACATAAAATAAACATAGAATAAAAATGGATGGTAGTCCGTATGTTTTTTTTCTCTTTTGATTTTTCGATTTTTTTTTTTTTTTTTTTTTTTTTTTTTTTTTTTTTTTTTGCATACACTCTTACCCTACCATCCAAAATAATACATCATAGGGGATGAAAATTCCCCTTACACTTGAATCTTTACATACTTTACAATAAACTATTCTAATGACTCGAATTAAGAAAATCAAAACACTTGGAGCACTTTTAAGATTAACGTACGTATGGGGGAAATAAATGATGTTCTTCCCCATTACTCCATAAAATAAGTACTTTACCCATGAGTCTCAATCGTCCCAAAACAATATGTACAAGGATATGACTCGACTTAGCAACCATGTAATCAATTAGATAGTTAACTTAGGCGTTTAACAAATGACAATAATGCACTAAAAATGAGCGCATACACGGAAGGCTAAGGCGATTTGGTTGTACATTTAAGTAGGGTGTAACAAATTCTTCCTTTAAGTAAGATGCTTAAAGTTAGAAACGAAAAGATAGGCTCGGAGGGGTGTACTAGGGGTTTCGTGTACTAAAAATGAGTACAACGCTAAGGGTGTGGGAAAAATTAGTTGACTTAAGTAGTCAAGTAATATGACTTAAATGGTCGAGAAATTATAATATGGGTTTAACACAAGGGTGATCCTAATGCCTCTTATCATGTAGTAAATCCTACCACACGAATGTAGTCTCACTAGCGGTCTCGGGATGCATCACTAACGCAAGTTCTAGAATCTAAATGCTACCAGTACACTCATAAGCACTAATAGTGAATGCTTTTCCTATCAAATCTAAAGGCGAACCTCACATATTTGGGTGGAAAATTTTTCTGAATATACGGTTATGTGATAGTCATACGATCTCCTATCCATGAGACGCTTGCTATGGCTAAAGTTTCACTCCTAAATGTTGTAAAAAAATTTAAATTTGGCGCTAAAATTGCACTAACAAGTATTTCTCATAGTTTTATTACACATCTACTATTAAACAAAGCAAACTCAAACGAAAGTGTATTTGTAAGGTATCATCATTTTACCCTCCCCTTACACTTAAGATGAACATTGTCCCCAATGTTCAAGTAAAAAATGTAAAAGTAAAATAAGTAAAACAAATGAAATCAAATACTCCCCTGATTCGCTCGGTATGGATAATTAGGTGGCCAGGTTAAATCTTCCTCCAAGAAAATGAACAATCAAAGCTTCCCTTCCAGAATATAAATCATCTTCTTGTCATACATAACCTGTAAATCTTGAGAAAACAAACAAGACAACCTCGCATAAAATCGGCGGCATCCTATATAAGTTTCTAAATCCTAGAAAACAAAGTAAGATATAATGCTTGTGGAATGAAGTTTGTAGACTTCCTGGAGATTATAAAACTTAATAATTCACAAAAACCATAAGACTCCATTAGAAAAACAAAACTGGTAAAATTTCTAGATTTTTACCCGTGACGCCGTCAAGAGTTAACTCGTGACACCGTCAGGATTGACCTGCAAAAATTCTTATGTTAAGTTTTCGGAAAATTTCTAGAAAAACTTGGTCCTACTTCCTGGAAAATCCTGCAAAACTTCATTATGACTCAATACAAGCATTTGACTCTAACAAATACGAATATACATGTTCATTTAATATTGTGGAGAATCATGATCGGTTTGTTTCTTAAAAACATATTTTGGGGTTTCCCCTTACACTTATCTTTTGCAAAAATACCTTTAGTTGGAGTAAAGACTAGGCGAAAACAACAAAGTAAAGTATTTCCACATTTTAATTGAGAAACATGATCTACCAACAATAAAAATAAAGCATGCATACGGAAGCAAATAACAAACAAACAAACTAAAATCACACAAAACATGGGTTGCCTCCCAAGAAGCGCTTTTCTTTATTTACGAGTCTTGTAGCTAGACTCAAGGTCATGGGTTACTACGTTATACGGGTGAGTTCCTCATTGAGGACATCCTTGGGATCAAACTTAGGTTTCAACTCTCTATCGGTTTCCTTAGTTTCAAACATCTCTCCATCCGGATCATACAAAGTCATCCTCATGTGCCATGATCCGTCTTCTTCTTTAGGTGGCTTGTCCCACCTCCATTTACACTTATCTCCATCTCTTTTCCACTTATTCATCTCTATATTAATAGGCATTACGCTCAAGAACTCAATCATCTTCCTAAAGACTAAGGGGTCCTCAAAGGGGTCTAGCTCCTCATCTCTAGCTATGAGTTGTTCCACCGAATGTGTCTTCTCAACAAAATCTTTTTCTAGATAGAATGGGCATTGAGGTCCTATAAAGTTCCTTTCTATCCAAGGTCCATATCTAGATGGTCTCGTATTCATCTCTACCCAATGCGGTGTTGGTTCATCATCACAATCATAACTATGTTTCTTAACATTGTACACCGACCAAGTATCACCTTCACCTACCGCTATCTTAGACACCTTACAATCTATCATGGCACTAGCGGTTGCTAAAAATCCTCTTCCTACCAATAATGGGCATGTAGTGTCACTAACCATGTCTAGGACGTGAAAATCCGCTAAGATAGTTAACTTTCCTACATGAACAACTATATCCTTAATCATTCCGACCGGGTGGGCAATACTCCCATCCGCTAGACCTATCAACACCTCCGTTTCTTCTAACTTTCCTAGCTTAAGAGTTGTGAATAAGGATAAGGGAATCAAGTTGAGGCTTGACCCTAAATCGGCTAGTGTGTCGAAAGCTTCGGATCTTCCTATCTTAGAAGGCAAAACAAATATACCCGGATCATCAAGCTTTTTAGGCAACTTGTTTTGAACGAAGGCGGTCCCATTTTTACCTAGTTTAAACTTCTCATATTTCTCTAGGAGGGCACTATAGTAGGGAGCACGGGCTAAGACATCAATGACGGGGCGTTCAAGGTGAAGTTCCTTGAATTCATTGTCAAGGTCTTGCGTAGGAGGTGTTTCAACTATACTTTTGACCGGTTCTACTTTGGGTGTTTTATTTGGTTGGTCCTTTTGAAGAATTTGTTTTTGTTTGAAACACGTGCTCATTGATTTAACCGAGTAGTATTGTGGACACGAAGTGGGTGACAAAACTGAAGATATGGAATTAACGTTTAGTTTCGGATTCTTGACCGTGTCGCTTGGGAGTGCGCCCATCTCTCGGTCATTGAGAACTTTCAACAATGCGTCAATTTTGGTGGTCATCTCGCTTTGCTTTTATTTGAAATCAGCTTCAAACTTAGATATGCGAGCTTCTTGAGATGCCATGAACTTGGACATCAATCCTTCAAGATTGTTGGTACTACCATAGTTGTTAGAAGGATTGTTGTTGAAAGTACGGTTGGAGGGTGGGCTGTTTGGTTGGTAACGATTAGGCGGATTGGAAGAGTTGGGTTGATTTTGCTTCCACCTAAGGTTTGGGTGATTTTTCCAAGAGGGGTTGTATGAATCACCGTAAGGGTTTGGCTCGGGCTTAAAAGTGTACCACTTATCTCCCGCTTCGTCGGTACGCGTGGATGCGTAGTCCGCAAAAGCTGTTCCGGGGAGTTCCACACAATCATGAGTGCCATGGGGACCACTACATAATTCGCATGAAGAAATGATTTTGTTCACTTGGCTTGAAGGCTTAGGAGCTTCGTAAGATTTCATGAGAAACTTGACTTGGTCCTCAAGTTCCACGATCCTACGGTCGGGAGTGCTAGAGTTGTTCAAAGGCAAAGATATTGCCTTGACCGTTTTGTTCAAATCACGGGGATCATTCCAACTTTCGTTGTCATAGAGAGCAAGATCTTCTATAAGTTCCCATGATTGTTCCTGTTGGACCTTAAATATCACAACCTTATCACACACAATATAAGCACAATAAGAAGGAAAGATGGAAAGATGGTGACTTGATGTATATATATGTGAATCGTATATATTAGAGAGAGATGAAATATGAGAGCTTTTATTCAAGAAAACATACACAAATACACACACAAGCACACACCTCAAATGACTCATTTGAGGTGCTTATATAGTAACTTACATATTGCCCTAAAAGGCTTTCCATGGGCTTGGGCTTGGACTTGGTTACATGATTGGATAACTAGGCTTATGAAACATAGCACATAACATATTAGCTTGCCAAGTCCAAGGCCCAATGACTAAACTATTACTAATCTTAACAAACGACACAAAGTTGCAATATGAGAATGACCATCACTTTAATATATATATTTTTAATGCTAACAATCTCCCCCTAAGGGTTGGTCATTCGAATGATGCTCTACGTGAGTGGCTCTTCGGTGTTCTTTGTCTTTAACTTTGTGTGTCGTTGTAGAATAGTCTTTAGTCTTTGTTCCTTCATGCTTTGTGATCTTTGATAACTGATTTTTCATCGTTCTTTGTTCCTTTGTGATGTGGAGTTATCTGCCTTTCGTCACTTCTGCGTCTGTGGTGGTTGTTTGCCATTCCAACATGCTCATACATCTTTGGAATTTGATATTCATTTGCACGTAGTTCCCTTTCTTTCACTTTGATCTTTAGTCTTTATACTTTGTAGATTCTTCTTTTTGGCGTAGAATCTGTCTTTGAACTTTGTGTTGTATAGATCTTTGAGGGAGCTTTCTTTAACTTCCAGATGTATGTATGAGCACGAGGAATCTGTCGCCATGGAGATGAGGTGTCCCTGCATATAAACAGTTAGCAATAAAACATCCGGTACTTACAGATAAGAATTAGAGATCGTCAACAGCATAGTGTGAAGACTCCTTCTAACCCTTACCAAGGCCGTTCCCATGTCAGATACTCTCGAGAGAGCTTACAAGACCTACTAAGTAGCTCAATGACTGGGTGAGTCGCTGGGGATCACTCCACGACTGTAGACCGTTTGAAACCACCGCGAACACTAAGCGTAACCCATAAAGAATTACCGAAGTGACCTGCTGTCAGGGCTGCTTGATGTTGATCCTGGCAGGAATTTCCATTCAATCATTGAGAATCACAAAAGTGAATCCTCTCATAAATGTTCTGGCAGATTGCTAAGATCTGCGTAGGACTCTAAAGTTTACATCTGGCGTCCTTAATGATGAACAACCAGTGTAGAAATATCATGTGTTCCTATGAGATCTTATGATGAATCTCGGGGCTCTAGACTCGATAAGTGCACATTTGGTTTCCTATGCGGAGATTAGGGAGAGGTCTCCTGCTTCAATATCAATCATCTCTAAGAGACAGATCGATAGATTACATTGGTTCCCCGTGAGAATGAAACAAGCTCTTTTAAGAGAACTTGAGTGGTTAAGAAGGTTTAGTGCAGTGCGTCACTGGGTCCATGACGTCTTTGTCTTCAATACCGGTGTCACATTAGTAACAACCAGTAGCATATGAATTGTACCCGGTGTCTGCCCTAAGGTTGAACATTTGGAGGGCTATTTCTTTTCACCCTTTTTCATAACTTTTCTTTTTAATTCTTCAACCCCTTCTTTCTCCTTTCTCATTTTCTCCTTTTTTCAATCATACCTAAGGACTTCTAATTCTAATCTATTGGATTTGTCCTTGGGTAGATCCCTCCGGCTCTGGCGGATCATAGGACGGTTTTTCCTAACCTTGGTCACCTTATAACTCCATGACTATCCTATAATTGATCACATGCCATAAAACCTTTCTGTGAAAATCTCTCAAAGTGTTTATGATAATAAAACACATTTTGTTGACACTTCGAGAGTTTCGCATTTCTTTTGAAGGACTCCCCCTTCACATGTGCTCATGTAATTTTTAAGAAATTTGCACATGCGGTAGGAGTTTGCACTTTTTGAATTGATCCACTTTCAGTGAACATGACCGATTCGAGACACGCTTACATCACTAGTTAGACTAGCTTGAAGTTATTACCCGTCCTGGTCAAGTCCAAAGAAAGTCTCTCGATACGGTACATTCTACTCAGACAAGTCCTATTCGAGACACGCTTACATCACTAGTTAGACTAGCTTGAAATTATTACCCGTCCAGGACAAGTCCTTTCGATTACTGACATTTTAAGCTTCGTCAATTCATTGGTACTTACTGAGTCGAGCTCTTTTGAGATTCAGCCACAATCTTTAAACTTCTTTGATCACATTTTAATCATGTCTTCTCCCCCTCAAAAATAGCATAACGTGATATTTTTGATATCAACTGATTAAGAAAAAGCATTTGGAGAGAAAGACAGATTTCATTTTGCATGAATACGGAACATTTTTGTTTTTGTACTCCCCCTTAATGATAGCATATGTAAAATTATTTAAGGGTTTTGAGGGAGTTATCTTGAGCACTAATTTTGAGAGATTTTGAGAAATCTTTTGAACAATCTTGAAAAAGTGCTCAAGAATTCAGTTTGAAAACGAGGTTATACTTGGAATCTTTTTCGTTTGTTTAGACTTGAACTTTTTGAAAAAGATTTCATCATTGAACGTACGAGTCCTTGATTTGAAAATAATCAGAAGTCATCATTCGGGTCCGGGTTTCGTACTGATGTATACGAAAGCCATTGTGAAGAAACTTTTGAGAAACGACATGTTTTAGAAAAACATTAAAAAGAACTCCCGCTCAAGCATCTGTACATGTCCGTATCATTGTTGAATGATATTTCTAGAAACGTACAGAATATTGATTTATACGAGAGACATGTCGTGAGAAGAATATTTTTGGATTTTTTGATTTTATATTGTTTTTGTATTTTTTGAAAATTTTATATTTTTGTATTTTGCTTTTGTTGGTTTTTCAAATTTTGTATTTTGTTTTTTCAGAAATATTTACAGCGAAGCGATTTTGAAAACATTTTTCAAGAAGATTCGAGAAGACGTACTAGCTCCTCAGGAGTTAGGCTTCGCATGCCAATTCGTCGAACTAAATAGTCAAACCTTTCTTTTGGAAGGGTTTTAGTAAATAGATCGGCGAGTTGATAATCAATCTTAACGAAAAATAATTCAACAGTACCCTCTTCCACGTGTTCTTTGATGAAATGGTAGCGGACTTTGATATGCTTCGTCTTAGAGTGATGTACGGGATTGCACAAGATGGCTATGGCACTTTTTGAGTCACAATACATAGGTATTCTGTCAAAAGTAAAGCCATAATCTGTGAGCTGTGTCCGCATCCAAAGAACTTGGGCACAACACGCAGATAGAGACACATATTCGGCTTCGGCGGTTGATAGCGCAGTACAATCCTATTTCTTTGAAGACCAGCTTACTAGCTTTTCACCCAAAAATTGTGCTCCACCTGATGTACTCTTTGCTGTTACTTGATCGCCAGCATGGTCTGCATCTGAAAATGCTGTTAGATTAAACTCCGAATCCTTCGGATACCAAAGTCCCAAGTTAATGGTGCTTCGTAGGTACCGAAAGATCCGTTTAACCTCTTTGAGGTGAAGTTCGGTTGGCTTTGCCTGAAACCGTGCTAGTAAACATACAGCAAATTGTATATCCGGTCGACTAGCGGTTAGATACATGAGAGAACCGATCATGCTCCGATATTTCTTCGGATCGATAGGTTTCCCAAACAAATCAGCACCTATTTTTGGTGAAGTGACCATTGGTGTACCAATAGAATCACAGTTTTCCATTCCATGTTTTTTCAAAATCTCTATTGTATATTTAGCTTGATTGATAAAAATACCATGAGGGGATTGATGTATTTGTAAACCAAGAAAGAATTTTAGTTCCCCCATCATGGACATTTCAAATTTGCTTTTCATGAGATTTTCAAAATGTTTTGAATGGTTAGGATTGGTTGAACCAAAAATGATGTCGTCCACGTAAATTTGAACGATCAAAATGTCATCTTTGAACTTTTTGATAAACAAGGTGTCATCAACCGTTCCTTTTGTGAAATTTTTTTTGAGCAAGAAAGATGATAGTTCGTCATACCACGCTCTTGGAGCTTGTTTTAAACCATAAATTGCTTTCTTAAGCTTGTAGACGTAGTCTGGATGATCTTTGTCGATGAATCCCTCTGGCTGACTCACATACACTTCTTCTTTCAGAGTTCCATTTAAGAAAGCTGTCTTAATGTCCATCTGATAGACTGTGATGTTTTTGTGAGCTGCATAGGCTAAGAAAATCCGGACTGCTTCAAGTCTAGCTACAGGCGCGAATGATTCTTCGAAATCTATCCCTTCTTCTTGTGGATATCCTTTAGCTACGAGACGAGCTTTGTTACGAATTACAGTCATTTCCTGATCCAGTTTGTTCTTCCACAACCACTTGAGATCAAGAACGCGTTTATCAAATGGTCTTTCAACAACTTCCCAACTATCATGTAACAGGTATTGAAGAAGTTCATCCTGCATCGCTTCTATCCAAGGGTACTCTGCCATTGCTTCCCGAATGTTCTTTGGTTCTTTGAAACTTATTGAGCAAATGTAAATGCACAATTCGAGATCAGTGGCAAGTTGTCTCCTTGTCTGAACTGGCTTTGAAGGTTCACCAATAACTTGTTCTATTGGATGGTCTTTTGTCCATTGAAACGTAGAAGGGTACCTTGGGTTTAACGTATGTGTGTTAGATGGTTCATGTAACCTTGAAGAAGATTCAGCAGAATCTATTGCAAACGGGTTTTCAAATACTTCTTCTCCTTCTTCTAACGCAACATCGTTTGAATTATCTGTTGGTTCTTCTTGAAAATTTGTGTTTTGATTTTGCTCATCAACTCTTGGTAGTTCAGTTTCAAGTACTGGAGTGGCTTGAGTAGATGTAGATGATGTTGAGGTAGTTGGTGCTTCAGCTTCGATTGTTGTAGATGCATCCAGTGGTGGTGATGGTGGTTGATGGTTTTGAGCGGGTGCAACGGAATGTTGTTGAGATGCATTTGTCGAAGTTCCACCATAATATTCATCAAACATTAACTCGAAGAAATTTTCCAGTTCTTGTTCTGAAGGTTTGTCTGTGTTTGTTGAATGAGCTCCATTAGGCACGAGTCCTGAACTGATGTGTCCAGAAGTCTGACTATTTGGTGCGGGTCCTAATCTGGTTTGATTAGAAGCCATCGGATTAAGCGTGGGTTCTAGAGCGAGTCTCTCAGAAGCCATCTGTGAAATCTCGTCAAACTTCACATTCATCGTCTCCATTATCTTTTTCGTTCTTCTATTATACACCCTGAATGCCCTCGAGTTTTCTGAATATCCAATGAAGATTCCAATATCACCCTTAGCTTTTAACTTTCCTAGATCTTCTCTGTCATTCGTCAGATAGCACAAAGCGCCAAACACGTGAAGATAAGAGATGTCAGGTTTACGGTTGTAAACTAGCTCGTATGGGGTTTTATTGAATCGCGGATGGACTAGGGATCGGTTTTGAGTAAAACAAGCAGTGGCTACAGCATCAGCCCATAAGAATAGAGGTGCACTATAAAAAATCAGCATTGTGCGAGCAGCTTCCACAAGAGTTCAGTTTCTTCTTTCAACTACCCCATTCTGCTGTGGAGTTCTAACAACTGATGTTTGGTGTGTGATTCCAACATCTTCAAGGTAAGTTCTTAACTCCTGGTTTGTAAATTCTGTGCCATTGTCTGTTCTTATAATCCTTACTGGAGCTTGAAGTAGAACTTGAATGCGCTTCAGAAAGGTGATGATGATGCCTGGTGCTTCGTCTTTCGATCTCAAAAACTTTACCCAAGTATATCTTGAATAATCATCAACAATAACAAGAATATAATTCTTCCCATTAATGCTTTCAACTCTCATTGGGCCACATAAGTCCATGTGCAACATATGTAACCTTGCTTCCGAACTAGGTACGGTTTTGGGTTTATATGATGCTCTTTTACTTTTTCCTTGTTCGCATGATGGACATAGGTGTTCCTTGGTGTATTTGAACTTAGGAAGTCCGGTGACGATGTTGTCTTTGGCTAACTTGTTGATGGTGTCGAAATTGAGATGGGATAAACGTCTATGCCACAGCCAGGACTTAGTTTCAGTTGCCCTTGTCATAAGACAAATTGGTGATGTAGAAGCCATTTGGTTGATGTCGATAGCATACAAATTTGTACCACGATTACCAGTTAAGAGATCATCACCAACCAAATTTCTTATAAAAACCGTGTTTCTTCTGAATGCCACTTCTAAATCTGCATCACAAAACTGCCCGACTGAAAACAAGTTGTGTCCCAACCCTTCGACGTAGTAAACTCGAGTGATTAAAAAATTCTCAAACCGAAGATCTCCATAACCCTGAATAGCTGCTACATGATCATTTCCAAAGCGTACAGTTCCCATGAATTTCCAGATAAAATTGATCAGCAGCTTTAAATTCCCGGTCATGTGCTTGGAGCAACCCGAGTCGACGATCCAAAGACATATTTCGATAACCTGCCAAGAACAGAAGAGTTTGTATTTGGAAACCGTGTTGAATTTGGTTCCATGGGGTTAGGAGTAAAAGCAGAATCACACTCGTAGACAGTTGCTACTTGTTTAGCTTGAGGTATATCTAATTTGCCGTCCTTAAGAGTGAACTCTCTACCCGTCGGAATCCACATACAAAACTTAAGATAGTTCCTAGGCATTCGACTAATAGTGGTAGTCCTAAATCGTGCAACTAATCTTTCTATAGATCTAGATCTAGCACTAGGTCTTTTTGGAACATTCTTCTGTTCAGGCGTAACATTCACATTCTTAGAAACACATTCATCGTGAACATCATTAATTAAGCATTTCTTGCATATTAAACAAACAGAGTCATTGCATGCATTAGAACCAATACTTTCGACATTACATTCAGATGAATCATGTTTCTTATTAAAAAGCGATAAATTCCTAGGGTGTTCTTCTACTTCTTCAACTTTATTCTTGCTACTACTCTTAGATGCAGGCGAGACTCTATTGTTCCTTGTATTGCTCCTAGGCTGTAGTCTACTGCTCCTAGAGGTACTTTCTAATCCTGTAGAAGGTAAGGCACACACATTAGGATTTATATTGTTGTCCTTTTTAGCATCCCTAGATTCTTTAGAATTAGCCTTTATGCACTTGTCATTTGTCTTAGATGTTGAGGCAGACGCATTAGTGGGACTAATCCTAAAAAGGCCAGGTGCTAACACTTTAGGAGTTTCGACAACCGCTTTTCCTTTATCAACAATCTTATCATAATTACTTTTCTTGGGCAAGGGTGTTGGAGTGACTGGTTTTGTCAAATCCTTTTTCTCATCGACTTTTGGAGCAAATCATGAAATTGACATTTTAGGTTTTTGAACCATGTTTGAAACATTTGGTTTCTCCGAAGTCAATGGTTTTGCAAACTTAGTTTCCTCACCCTTTCCTTTTTGACTTTCAAGCTGAGCCCTCAAAAGATCATTTTGCTCTTTCATTTTCTTTAAGTCACGCTCATACGACAATTTGTCATACTTGCATTCTTCCTTTTTCCGATCCAGTTGTTTAAAATATGACACATTTTCTTTTTCAAGCTTTATAAGAGCATTTTCATATTTTGAAACAATTGCGGAGGTCTCAGCTCTTAGTCGTTCATCGTCTTGAACAGAATATGTTTGTAAAATGATTGACATAATGTCAGTGATCATAACAGCTTCGAAGAGAGAATCATTTAGGTTTTCCAAAACATTCATGTTTTCACGAGCATCATTAGCTTCGGTTACCAGGGATTTGTGGTCCTTGACAAAGTCGGCCGTTTCTTTTAAGAAAACTAGTTCAAAATTTTTTACACTCGCGCTGATGTTATTCAGTGGAATAGTAATTTCGTTTTGAAACACCTTTTTCTGTTCGATGTGAAAACTAGAATGCCAGTTGTTAATATCGATGGAAGTTTTAGATTTAACTATGTTTTGAAGTTCTTGAATTCTCATTTTAACGTCATCGAGAATGTTTCTAGCCTCACTTGTTTTAAAAGTGTTGTTAGAGGACATTTGTTCTAATTTTGAAAGAGATTTGGAAACAACTTTCTTTTTAGACAAGAATCTCGCAAATGGTCATTTAATGGAAAACACAGACGGTTCTGTTTGTGGAACAAAAGTGATACCCGAAAGTTTGTTCAATTTGTTGTAATCAATGGGTTTCAAATCCTTTTGTTTCATTTTATTAATGCTCTCTTCGACATGTTCAATCGTTAGCACATAATCCCGAACGACGGGAGGATCATGTTTGGTGTAAATCACATTACCATTGTACAAAACATTCTGTTCTTGCTGAGCTTTCTTGAGATTACAAGGGGTGTTGTTACCGAGAGCCATTGTATGTTTCGTATGGTAAATCAGATTAGTTTGATTTGAAATCATTTTCATTGTTTGACTCGACTGCCCCGACTTAACCACTAACTCTTCTAAATGAGCAATCATGTGTTCTGACTCTACGATTTCTTCCAAAAGTTTGTCTTCTTTCTTTGCAAAATCCTTTTTCAACTCATCCATTTCTTTTTCAAGATTGGTATAAGCTGTTTTTTGTTTAGAAAGTTGGTTTTGTAAATCAGAAATTTCTGCGTTTAAAGATTTTATCTTTTTGAAAGAATTAACATCAAGTGTATCGAACTTGAGTTGCAATTGTTGTTTCTCTGAAACGGAATTTTGATAACCAGTTTCTAATTCAGACAATCTTTTGTTATGAAATTCAAAAGCTTTAACTGTGGATTTGTAACTCTCAAGCTCAGCAGTCAATTTAACATTCGCGGCCTTAACATCGCGATTGACCTTTTTCACTTTCTCAATTTCAATACCACAGTTATTTAATAATGATTCAAATAAAGCACGTGTTTCCTCATCATTCTCAGCATGCTGTGAAACGAAGCCTCCATTATGATTCACATCTGGAGTTGCTGAAGGAGTATTGCTACTACTTGGCGTGTCCAGGTATGTATCATAATTAGGTGCTGGCGTCTCAGAATGTTGTTCCTCATGAGGAGACATATCAAATATATCATTATTGTGACATGTGTTGAAGTGTGATACCTCAAAGACTGCATTGACGTCATAAACAGGAAGTGTGTCAGAATCCGTGTCATACTTAGCCTCCTGAAGATTTGCCATGAATATGCAATTCGCATTGATATCTTCTCTATCTTCCATGTCATCCATAAGAGCCATAAAGTCATTCTCCTCTGCGTTCAACTGAAATCCTGCCTCTGCCTTTTGTGCCAACATCACTGCTTTCTGCAAGTACGCTAGATCTTTCTTGTTTGGCTTAGTAGGACAGTTCCTTGCCATATGACCTACACCCTGGCAGTTAAAACACTTTACCGGATTACCCTGATTCACATTTCCCAAATTCCCAACTACTGGAGCTGCAACATTTCTATTCTGATTACCCATTGCCTGATTACCAACATTCTGACCCCTCTGATTTCCAACAATCTGACCCAACTAATAACATGCATTCTGACCATACTGATTCCCTGCATACTGACCTGCATTCTGCATATTCTGATTGCCCATATTAAATCCCGTAGCATATCCTTGCTGATTCCCATAAACTCCAACCATTTGGCCTCCGTTGCCCATATTGAAACTCGGCTGAGCGATCTGCCTGTTACGAGTATTCGATGAAATCCTTTGGTTGTTGTTTGTTGGTGTAGAATAGCGTCCTTGGAATGCCTTTGACAGAAAAGCAAACGCTTGAGTCAATGCTGCAGCAGCTTCATCATTGTCAGTGAATTCTTGTTCTTGGAATTGTGGGTATGTCTGTTGAGGAATAACTTCTTGTTGTTGTGGGTAGAATTGTTGTTGGTAGACCGGTGTTGGTTGTTGAATGCATGATGGTTGCATGTAGTTGTGAATGGATGATGATGGTTGTTGAGTGTTCACTTGTAATGGTGTTGGTGTATTAGCAATTAGTGCGAGAGGATCATGATTCTTTGCCAATCTTTCTTTCCTAACTTCATTAGCCTCAGCTTGGTTTTGCTTCAGAAAGTCATAGAGTTGATCATAATTCACCTGATGTAAGTCTTTTGTCTGATTAACAATTGTAACATAACGACCCCATTCTTCTGGAAGGTTATTGACGAATTTGATGTTTGTTGCAATTGTTCGAGGTGTCAACTTGTTTCTGATTAACTCATTCATCAACGTGCAAAACCTTGTGTAGTATGACTCAATCTGTTCACCTTTAGTGGATGTGAAGTTCTCCCATTCAGTAAGAAGTTTGTTCTCAACGTCTTGTTGTCCAATCTCTGTTCCCTGACAAATCCTTCTAACACGTTCCCACATAGCATGAGCAGTTTCACAGCTGTCGACCGCAGCAAAGATCTCCCGAGGTAATCCAAGTTGGATTAGATGCATTGCCATATCGTCAGCTTTGATCTGCGTCTTGTCTGCATCTGTGTAATCTTCTTCTGTTTGTAAACGCATGTATGGTTCAGTAGGATTTGTTGAGTTTGGATCACCGGTAATTTGAACTTGTCTTGGCTGAAATGGACCATTCTTAATGGAGTTGATCATGAGGTTACCAAGATCTTTAGTTTTGATGTAACGAAGCATGCGGCTTGTCCATGGGAGATATCCACCTTTTTCAAGCATAGGAGGTCGGTTTTCCGCACCGGCTGCATGAATATCTTGCTGAGATGCCATTTGATGAAGTTTAGATGGATAAAGTTGATTCTTGGATCGTTCCAACGAAATAGGAGTTGAGTTTGGAGTAAATAGTTGCAAGATTTGACGGTGAAAGTTTTGACTTCAATAACTTCTTCGCGTAGAATTCCCAAGTACTCGAGATATGACCAAGTTCCAAGTTCTCGAAAATTTCAAGTTTGCGAAACTTTGACCAAGATTTCGAAAAAATCAAGTTTGCGAAAAAAATTGTCCAAATTTTTTTTTTTTTTTTCGAAAATAAAGTTTTCGAAAAAAAAGAGTTGTCCAAATTTTTCGAAGATTTCAGATTTGCGAAAAAAATGGTCCACGTGTTTTTTTCGAAAATAAAGTTTGCGAGAAAAAATTGTCCAAAGTTTTCGAAAATATGAGATTTGCGAAAAATGGTCCAAGTGTTTTTTTTCGAAAATAAAGTTTGCGAGAAAAAATTGTCCAAAGTTTTCGAAAATATGAGATTTGCGAAAAATGGTCCAAGTTTTCTAAACTGTCCAAGATTGGATGGCAATATAATATTCGAAGAATTATAGTACTTTCGAAAATGAAATTTCAAAAATGAAGGAATCTCGAAAAAGTCAAGTTGGCAGATGGCTTTTCGAAAAAGTCATAAAGGAACTTTGATGGCAATATAATATTTTGAAATTACGAAACTTTTCGAAAAAAGTTGGCAGAAGTCTTTTCGAGAAGGACAAAACTTTTCGAAAATATTGTGCAATATTTCGAAAAAGTTCACTTATCGAAAATGATTAAAACTTTTCTAAATTATACAATTTAGAAAGTTATCCCAAGTCGAAGTGTTTTTTCTAACTTATACAAGGAAGAAAAACACCGAGTAAGCCACGGAATCGTATGATGATAACTAGGATGAGATTCTCGATAAATGGTAGCCAAATCATGTAGCTCAAAGCACTCCAAAATCAAGTTTGTGTTCCAAGAAACTTGTACTTTTATGCATAAAATCACCAAAACTTGAAAAAAGTTCCAAACTTGATGATTTTTATCAAACTTTTTGAGATCTCGAAAACAAGTACAAAACCAAAGTCGAATTTTTTAAGCTAGAAATTTTCAAAAAGATTAAAACTTTCTTGTTAGATAAGGTTTATAACACTAGTTTGTAATCAAAAAAGTGTTAAAAACCAAGAAAAAACAAGAAAAGTAGGAATTTTTATGAAAAATAACGTGTAGGAAGCTTAAAAAAGACGAAAAACACAAACACCCAACACTCCTAAATCATTGTTAGGCGATTGATACCACTTGTTGGACCTTAAATATCACAACGTTATCACACACAATATAAGCACAATAAGAAGGAAAGATGGAAAGATGGTGACTTGATGTATATATATGTGAATCGTATATATTAGAGAAAGAGATGAAATATGAGAGCTTTTATTCAAGAAAACACACACAAATACACACACAAGCAAACACCTCAAATGACTCATTTGAGGTGCTTATATAGTAACTTACATATTGCCCTAAAAGGCTTTCCATGGGCTTGGGCTTGGACTTGGTTACATGGTTGGATAACTAGGCTTATGAAACATAGCACATAACATATTAGCTTGCCAAGTCCAAGGCCCAATGACTAAACTATTACTAATCTTAACAAACGACATAAAGTTACAATATGAGAATGACCATCACTTTAATATATATATTTTTAATGCTAACAGTTCCGCACTTAGATCACGTAGCTTACCACCGGCCGATTGGTCAAAGGCTCGCCTTGTGGAGAGATCGATATGGTCATAAAAGATTTGGACTTGGAGCCAAAGATCTATGCCATGATGAGGGACTTTTTGGAGTAAGTCCTTGAAACGAGTCCATGCTTCATAAAGAGATTCATTTTGACGTTGTTGGAACAACAAGATGTCATTTCTAAGCTTGGTAGTTCTTCCCGGTGGGAAAAATTGAGCAAGGAAATGAGTGGTGAGATCATCCCATGTTGTGATGGATCCCGCGGGTAAACGCTCAAGCCATTGACTAGCTTGATCCCGTAGAGAGAATTGGAATAAACGTAATCGGGTAGTCTCTCTAGTTGCAACATCTAGGTCTATGGAATCTACGATTTTAAGGAAGTCCTTAAGATGTTGATTTGGATCTTCGGAATGAAGTCCATGGAATGCACATCCGCTTTGCACCAACCGGATGGAGTCGGATCGCAAGGGAGTTACATTGGCTCCGGGGAGCTCAATGATGTTTCGGTAGCCTTGGTGGCTAGGTCGGGAATACTCTCCTAAGGTCCGGGGCCTGAGGGGTTCTAGTGGTGGGTTTTGTTGTGGTGGGATGACGGGTTCAAAGATGTTCCCATCGTCCATGGTGTCGGGTGGTGAAGAGTTACGAACAAAGACACAAAGAAATAAGATAGACTAAAGAAACCTAAAAATAAAAATAAAATCTTACTAGAAAGGAATCTAGCAAGTAGACCTAATAAAAAGAAATTCTAACCTAGACAATAACTATTCCCCGGGCTGCGGCGCCAAAAACTTGATACGTGGGAATCGCACCAGGCTTTACCTCTCAAGAGATCTCGAGAAGCTTACAACCCCCACCAGGCAGTGTACCTAATCGTTGTAGTATAGTATAGTGACAAGTACCGGGGGATTGATCGTTCAGCTAGGAATAGTGTCGCTAGGATTAGAAAACCTAATTACTAGTTCTAAAGATGACAGAAGATTATTTTTTGTGTTTTTATATTTTTTTAGAAAGCAAGTAAAAATCTCGGGTTTGAAGGATTTGGGCGGAATTAATTGCTAGTCAACTAACCCAATACTAAGATGCAATCAAAATAAAATACTAGAAATGAAAATAAAACTAAATTATACTAAGGTTGTGAGCAATATGTGGAGAAAATGTGTTTACTTAGATTTCGCTACTCCCTAGACATCTTTTACACGTTAATTACTTGTTATAGTTGCGTGGATGACGGATTGTATTCCTTAATACCATTCATTGGGTGGCGCACTTACTTCCCCAATCCTATGAGTGCCTACTTCACTCCTATGTCGAGCCGGCAAAGAAGCTCCTAACATGGGATCATTAGAATTTACTCATGCATTAAATACAACCAATAAAACCTAGTGCACATCGGTTCATGTTTCTTAAGACGTTCAAGCATGTTACCAATTGGAGATCTGCCAGTTTTCTTAAGCCTAACATCGAAATCATTCATCCAATACAACCATAAACAAGTAATCAACACATAATTAACATCTAGGTTTCATTAGATCTAAGTAAACACAAGATAGATCTAGCCTAGCATGGTGGAATCAAGACAAGAACAAAAGATAGACAACCAACACATAGACATATTGATTGAATTAAAAGAATACTTATCTCAATTACACTTGTAAGGTTTCAAGGGCTGAAAACCCTTGAAAAACCTGTGAAAATCGTATAAAGTTCGGCCTTAGGGTTTCTCCAAAACTTCCACTCTTTATGTGTAAAAATTAGAAAACCATATATAGGAAATAGGGGCTGACGGCGTCAAGAACAAATTTGTGACGCCGTCACCTCACCGCCAAAATACTTCTCGGACAGCCTTGATCTACATCTGACGCCGTCATGTGTTATGGTCTTCCAGACCGTCACGTCTTTTACTCTTGTCGCTCTACTTGTGACGCCGTCTTCTTTTCCAGATTTCACTCCCAAAGTACCTAAAATCACAAAAGGAACGATTTAGGGCAATATTTGATCAAATAAATTCAATTCCGGGTTTAAATGACCCCCTAAAATGGTTCATTTTTTGCCTCATCACATCCCCCACAAAGACCCTGGAACAAGCTGAGCATGGCATCTGAACAGAAAATAGGGGAACACCAAGTCAATAACATAACACACATCGGTAAGTCCTAGCATTCATAGTTTATCCCAACCCAGATATTGGAACCACCCTAAGCCAATCTGAAGTGTAATCCTCCTTTTGCGAATTCCATAGCGCCATCTGTCGAGAAGATAGGCGAAAAGTGGATTCAACCGTTTGGGTAACACGTGTGAAATGTATATCTACCAATTTTTTCATGAGTTTGGGGGCAGCGATCTCACTTGGGTTACTCAAAAGGTCAATCTCCATTTTTTCATTAAAAGTACATAAGGCATCATCAAAGGAAGGACCAGGAATCACTATACCAGAATGTCGGAGAAGCTTAGTCTATAAGCTAGCAGATTGAAGTCTAGAAGCAAGGAATGCGTAGTTCAAGACATCACCTGCAGAATATACACCAAGCTCCCAAAAGCAAAGGGTAAGGTGGCAAGTCTCCACTGCCAATCACTGAAACCAGGTCCAGAAGCAGTGACAATACGCTCCAAAGAAGAACGAAGTGCCGCATCAAATGAAACCTGAGCATACTCAAAGACTCTAGGAGAACATGTGCGCATAGAAAAATATAACTTGGAAATACCAGCACAAGCACGAAGAAGCAACAACTCACACTGAGGATCATTAAACTTAGCAACAGCACCCGTAAGCTCAATGGTTTTAGCAACCCTTTTCATAACAAGCTCACTACTAAACTCAAAGTCCACACTAGCAGGCCCACCCAATAATTTAACACCGTGCAAAGGTTGAGAAATATTAGGCGGAAAAACAACAACAAGCCTGCTTCTAGGGTCTTCCCTTGGCCAAAAAACCTCAGTTTTATCAACATTGAGGTGTAAACCGCATCTAGGTCCATCCATCATAATAAGCTCTAAAACCTTCCCCACAACCAAAGTATCGCTAATAACAGTGCCATCATCCAGATACCAAGCTTGAAAAGAAAGGTTAAAGGAGTCTCTAATCTTGCATACCAAAGGATGAAACACTAAAGCAAAGAGAAGAGGTCCAAGTGGATCACCTTGTTGCACACCTTGGTGCGACCATAAAGTATGTTCCCCATAATATAATATAGCTGGGTTGGAGTAACAGAATTCCACCCAACATGAAATAGCAGGACAACGAAGGCGAACCTCCCGTAACATGACCTCATGATCCACCATATTGAAGGCATTTTTGAAATCTACCAATAACATCGAAAGACCCACATCATCCCCACACTCTTCAATAAACCGATTCACAGCATGAAGAATAGCCTCCCCTCCTCCAGATACCCCAAACCCGAATTTTAAATCATTTAAATAACAATCCAAAGAATGGCCAATCATAGAAGCACTAACCTTGGAGACTAAACGCCTCCAAACGGTCCCCACAGCAATAGGACGTATACCACCTCCTGGCTTGACCAAAGGTGTGAGAGGAGCACTAGCAATATACTCACCCAATGCCCTGGGCATTTACCATCAAGAAAAAAGATTCACCACCTGGGTGATAGAAGCGATTAACTCATCAGAAATAGCCACTGCAGCACCAGTTAAACAATCCAAAAGGTGTTGGGCACGAAAACCATCCCGACCGCAAGAAGTACCATGAGGGAAACTCTTAATCATATCAAGAACCACAGCAGGAGATGTAACGAGATGATGATGATCAATAGGTATATGTGGTAAAGGGGGAGCTGGTTTGAAAGGGTGCTTAGCCTTCAAGTCTTAAAGAGTAGTATCATCATAAGGCGCAACACCGGAAGAAGAAAGAACTCAAACAGCCGTAGTATAATGGCCATCACAAATCTTCCTCTTACACTGCTTGACATTATGATCACCCAAGACTAATTTTTCCTCATCAATATTAGACCATGTTGGGGAGGGTTCAGCTAAAACCTCTCTCACAAGCTGTAAACTACCACCCGATATACCCCAAGATTGAATAGCATTAGTAATATACTCTTCTTAGCGTTGACGCTTAATAGCAAACCTACACTCAAGATTACTCCTTGGGCAAAAGGTTTTAAGGAGACAAATAGGCAAGACTAGCAAACTAACCCAGCAAGAAATGTCATCAGGCGTGCAGATCACCTTATCAAGAGCCCCTTTCAAAACCCGAGAGAACCCCAAGCGACACTTAGGAGGGATGGATTTGACAGTACGCAACCCCTTAGAAAATAAAGTGTCAAGGAGAGGCAAATCGAAAGCACCATACTCGTCTAAAACCAAATCTACAGCTGGGGCAAGTGGAACAGAAGAAGGAACTTGTGGTTTGGTGAGACCATACAACACGAACCTAACCACACCATTACCACAATCAGGGGGAGACACAAAATCAGCATCATTGCCATGTCGGCACTTAGAACGAAGAGTATGCGTCCTAAAACAAACACCGCACAACCAATGACCCATACGTTTAAGCGTAACTTCAGCCTCCTCGAAAACAACAAGACTAGTATCAAAAGAATGTTTAGTGATATCAAGCGCATCCCCATTGAAATGACGGTCACGAAGATGAGTGATTAACGAGGTTTTGGTAAGCCCGTTACCACCACCATCATGATAACCACTAAGTCCCACAAAAGGGCAATGAAACCGCACAATCGCCATAACAACAAAACATAAACCGAACTAGCGCACCACAACAAACATGGTGTTATTATTATTATTATTATTATTATTATTATTATTATTATTATTATTATTATTATTATTATTTTGCATATTTCAATAATTTCAATTGGATAAGTTTATATTGTGTAAAACGAAAAATATAATACATGGTGCTATTTCCAAATAATTGTTTTCACTATTCATGATTTAGTATGTCGAATTACAATTTATGACTTTGTAGGTGTAACAATGTTGCTCACTTTCTAATAGACAACGATTTTGAAGGCGATCTATACGAAGCAGTGGAAGCAAAGAGGATGTAACAACCCACAAAATCTCATTATTATCATTCCCATTACAAATACCTATAGTAGGTATTTCACAGGTAATTTTTTGCTTTTTTATGTGCATTCATTACTTGTGTGGAAAACAAGAAGGGGGTTGAATAGTTTTACGTCTTTCTCAATTTATAAAAGTTTGCTTCGAAAAAATATATTGAGTCCATAAAGACTTTGATTCAAAAATGTAGATTTGAGTTTATTCACTATATTTGTTTGAAAACCATTTAATTAGGTTGTTGAGTAAAAACTACAATGTTATTTTCAAAAATGTAGATTTGAGTTTATTCACTATATTTGTTTGAAAACCATTTAATTAGGTTGTTGAGTAAAAACTACAATGTTATTTATTACACACACACACACACACACACACACACACACACACACACACACACACACACACATATATATATATATATATATATATATATATATATATATATATATATATATATATATATATATATATATATATATATATATATATATATTCTGTTAGTTTGTTTAAATGAGATTGGTGTTGTGAATGGAACTTAGTTTGATCTTTATGTGAAATCAATGCATGCGCAACGCAAGCTATTATAACTATATACGAAACGTAAATAAGTAAGTAAGCAAAGAGTAAGAGATGGAAAGATCAAACCGAGAGACAAAGGATTTATAGTGGTTCGGCTACAAGGACACCTTCCTTGCCCCACTCCACTCCCCGAGCACCGAACTCGAGAGTTTTCTTCACTAAGTCAATATGCTCCCTTATGGCGGAGAAAACCGTACATACCTTAGCTTACACCAATTTAACGACACAAAGCTAAATGTCAAGTTCTAATCGTAGCTAGAAATAATCTCACAACTTCTTCACACCCTTTCGTGCCTTCTACACTTCTTCACAACACTTGTTTCTTCACACCATCACAACTTCTATCTATTTATTACTTCAACGCTTTTGCTTCTTCACAACTTCTAGGCTTCGATATCTTCACAACTTCAATACTTCTATGTCTCTACTTGAAGGCTTTTATCTATGTATCACTACAAGGCTTCTTCTACTTTAAAAGCTTCTATGTCTTCACTACTTCAATGCATATACTTCTTCACACCTTCTAGGCTTCTATGTCTTCACACCTTCTAGGCTTCAACTTCTTAATTACTTCAAGGCTTCTATACAACGATACGGCTTCTATATCTTCACTACTAACACTACCTCAATATTCTACTACTTCTTATACTTCCTACTACTAATCCTATGCACTTCTACTTCTTCACTTCTTGTACTACTTCACACTTTCAACAAATCTAGATCTTATATCTAAATCTAACTAACCAATATACACACCTTATACACCAAAGAATAAATGATTTACAAGATGAAATGAACAAACAACTTAGATAGCAAGATGATACTAAGTTGTAATACTTCTAGTCTTGATTGATAGAATTATCCTTCTCTTTGCACTTGAATGTTGAAGCTTGAATCACTTGGAAACAAAAGCTTATGATTATATGATCAAAGAATTGATTTAGAGAGATTTGGGCAGAAAGTTTTTGTGCAAAAATGCAAGGCAAATCTGTGGAAATGAACCAGTATTTATAGGCAAAGCTGGGGGGGTCAGGAGCGTGGCCGGTCCCCTTAATAATTAAGGGGGCCGCCTAGTTAATTAAGGGGTCCGCCCCTTCTGAACATTGCCCAGCTTTGTCATTTTGTGGGGAAGGTTTTTCTAGGTTGAATTTACCATTTTTGGTTAAAAATTTGAATTCATATATTTATAATCATTTAAACATATTCTTTTAATTCCAAAAATGATTTTGTAAAAGATATAAAATGTTTGTGACATTTTATAAAAATTCTAGAGATTAAGAAAATGTTCCTTTGATCATATAATGCATTAGACACTTTGTTTATTCATACCTTAAGTGATTAGATGGTAAAAGTGAACATTTACTACTAAATACTTGTTTACGTCATGATCTTTGGTTTGATGAGTTTTCATTTTGTGATTATCAAAACATAGAGATATCGAAAGATATGAATAACTTTTTTAGGCAATTATTTGTATCAACAACTTGCGTGACTCTCTAGACCTGCTCACATACCCACACAAGCCAAATAACTCAACACTCACATCCTATAAACCCCTGGTATGTCAAGCATAAGATCACACAACACCATAATAAGTAATCTACCAATCTAACACACTAAATATATCACAAAACCCTAATAAACCTTAATTAAACCCTAATTAGGTCTATGTGCTTACTAAACCCTATATGCTTAACAAAACTAGTTTGAAAGTGTCCAAGGCTTAAGTATGAGTGACCTTAGGAACATTAGGATACATTAGGACCCTTAGACACTAGTACAACCCCTTAGATCTTAGGTACAAGTCCCTTAGACACTAGTACAACCCCTTAGATCTTAGGTACAAGTCCCTTAGGCACAAAACCATAACTAGGTCATAACTTCCTAGAATTAGGTGTAAACTATCCCAAAACTTCACCAAAAGTTACCACCACTTAGTATAAGCGTCTTAAGACCTAGGATTAGTTATTAGGCACTCATATAACCTTAACCTAGTCACTAAACCTTAGTATAAACCCTAATCTCCCACTAAACACAATTAGGTCATTTTGGTCACAAAACTAGGTCAAACCTTTCCAAATCTTTCCCATAAGCTACCATCACTTAGTATAAGCCCCTTAGGACTTAGGATTAGTCACTAAACACTCTTAGGAACCTAACCTAGGCACTAAACCTTAGGTAAAACCCTAAACTCTCATTATGTACAAATAGGTCTAAACTTAGCCTAAACTAGTAAACCCTAAACATAAGCACCTCAAGCACCTCAACCTAGCACCCTAACACCTTAGTCACCCTAAGCTAGCACCGTAACAGCTCTTAAGCAAGCACACAAGTAGGTGATGCACCTACTTGTCACCTCCTTCTTCCTCTCGACTCACCACCACCACAACCGGCCTAGGCAGCCCCCTAGCTCATCCTCATCACCTCCTAGAATTGCCACAACCCCCTAGCTTAGCTTACTCACCTCCCCCCTCCTCGACACCTCCTACTTCCATTTCTTGCTCACTACTCCTCGCTACCCTATAAATACCCCCGTCCCCTCTCCATTTCCTTCACACCTCTTCTTTTCTTTCTCTCCACACATATTCTGGTCCTAGTGATTATACACGAGCTTTAGTAGGCCTAGGAGTCGAGCTAGCTAAGCCTTGCCCTTGTCGAGTTGTGGTTTGAGTTGAGAAAACCCTAGAAACCATAGTTAACCCTCGTTAACCATTCCCTAGTCACGTAAGCTTTCATACTTGATTTCTTTAGCTTTATTTTAGTCTTAGGATAGTATTAGTATGCCTTAGATCCCCTAGAAACTCTTTCCTAAGCCTTGAACCATTTCATTTACTAGTTTTCTTTTAAAAACCCTAATTATAGACTAAACCCTAAATATATGATATAAGCCCTTTTCATAAGCCCTAAGCTAGTTTAGATAACTTAAAAAAGCTAATATTAGTTAAACATAAGTTAGGAAACTTAGTTGTTACATAAAAATATAGTTTACTTAAAATTAGAACTAGTTTTGCAAAACTTTACATGCATTAGGGTATATATCATAAATTCCTGAAACTATAAAGTCTAGGGACTGTTTTTGACATTTCCTAGAAGTTATAAGTGTAACGACTCATTTTGCAAAGTATTAAAACCTTAGGATTGAAATTAAAACAAGTTATAAACTTAAAAGGACTAGTTATGCAAATATTATAAAGTTAAGGGTCTAAATGGTAAATATAGAAAACTTATGAGTCCAAGGGTTATTTTTGTCATTTTCCAAAAATATAAAAGTCTAGGGACTAATTGTGTCAAGTATAGATAGTTATAAGAATAAATAATATAAGTATTATAAGTTTAGGGTAGAAAATGTAAATATATATAGTATAAGGATATAAAGTAAAAATATTATTTAAATATAAAACTTAATTAAAGTTAGAAACATAACACAATAGTAGGGAGCTTCATGTGAGGAGTACCATGTGGATATTTCATTTTGACGAGTTTGATGGGTTTACGAATTAAAGTGTCCTGGCTCCTCAAACGATTATTGCATGTACTTCTGGATTATGATGGCCCGAACGGTGTTATATTATAACTAAAACTTAATAACAATATAGCTCAATAGTAGGGAGCTTCACGTGAGGAGTATTAACTTCTGAATTATGATGGCCTGAACGGTATTATGTTAATAACATAATACAATAGTAGGGAGCTTCATGTGAGGAGTCATATACTTCTGAATTGTGATGGCCCGAACGGTGTTATATTATATCTAAAACATTAAAAAACCTAAGAATGATAACTTAAGAAACTTAAACAAGATAACAAAAGCTTGACATACATCCAAACCTACAACACACTAGGATACGTGAGTAAGGCACTCTAGTTCCCGAGTCACTTTTTGCATCAATTAGATTTCCCTAAGTTCAGGTGAGTTCATAGCCTCATAATCTTTTTAAACTTTCACACTAAATGCTTTACAAACCCTGTGAGGGGGATACATGCTACTTGCTTTACCTTAAACCGAATACAAGTCTTTTTCTCTGATTGTTGCACGAGTAAACTAACTGCCACCACTACATAACCAAAATTCATGAATCTAATCATTTGGGATATTTTACCCACGCGAACACGAATATAGTTGATAGATCTATTAGTGTAGGACCATAGATATCACAACTTTATCACACCAATATAGAAGCAAAGATGAAGAAGAGATGAAAGATGGTGACTTGATATATGTATATGTAAATCGTATATAGAGAGAGAGATAAGAAATGAGAGCTTTTATTCAAGAGAAACACACACACATACACACACAAGCACATCTTACAAATGAGAGGTAAGGTGCCTTTTATAGTTCCATACATAGGCTTTCTATGGGCTTGGGCTTGGACTTGGTTTACATGTTCTAATAAGGCTTACATGATATACTTAATAAGTACCAAGTCCATAGCCCAATATACTTAACTATTACAATACTTGTCGACTCAATAATGATCGTCACTTTTAATGCTAACAATCTCCCCCTAAGGGACGATCATTGAGATCTCCTTTTGATTACATAAATGATCAACACTTTTAATGCTAACAATCTCCCCCTAAGGGGTGGTCATTCGAATGATGCTCCACGTGAGTGGGTCTTCCGTGTTCTTTGTCTTTAACTTTGTGTGTCATTGTAGAATAGTCTTTAGTCTTTGTTCCTTCATGCATTGTGATCATTGATGACTGACTTTTTATCGTTCTTTGTTCCTTTGCGATGTGGAGTTATCTGCCTTTCATCACTTCTGTGTCTGTGGTGGTTGTTTGCCATTCCAACATGCTTATACATCTTCAGTCTTTGTGATACATGCATTTGTAGTTCCCGTTCTTTCACACAGATCTTCGTCACTTTACTTATGTAGGTTCTTTCACATTGCGTAGAATCTTTCTTTGAACCTTTCTTTGCTTTGATCTTTGTGAGAACTTTCCTTTGACTTCGAGATGCATGTATGAGCATGTGGAATCCTTCCGCCATGGAGATGATGTATAGCTGCATGAAAACAGTTAGCAATAAATCAACCGGTACTTACAGATAAGGAATTAGAGATCGTCAACAGCATAGTGTGAAGACTCCTTCTAACCCTTACCAAGGCCGTTCCCATGTCAGATACTCTCGAGAGAGCTTACAAGATCTACTAAGTAGCTCAATGACTGGGTGAGTCGCTGGGGATTACTCCACGACTGTAGACCATTTTTGAAACCACCACGACTGTAGACCATTTTTGCTAAGATCTGCGTAGGACTCTAAAGTTTACATCTGGCGTCCTTAATGATGAACAACCAGTGTAGAAATATCATGTGTTCCTATGAGATATTTTGATGAATCTCGAGGCTCTAGACTCTATAAGTGCACATTTGGTTTCCTATTCGGAGATTAGGGAGAGGTCTCCTGCTTCAATATCAACCATCTCTAAGAGACAGGTCGATAGATTACACCGGTTCCCCGTGAGAATGAAACAAGCCCTTTTAAGAGAACTTGAGTGGTTAAGAAGGTTTAGTGCAGTGCGTCACTGGGTCCATGACGTCTTTGTCTTCAATACCAGT
Organism: Artemisia argyi; assembly: GCA_030686995.1. NCBI lineage: Eukaryota > Viridiplantae > Streptophyta > Magnoliopsida > Asterales > Asteraceae > Artemisia > Artemisia argyi. The sequence goes on along the minus strand of CM060695.1, from coordinate 76,572,231 downwards.
GTCACCTTAGTAACAACCAGTAGCATACGAAATGTACCCGGCGTCTGCCCTAAGGTTGAACATTTGGAGGGCTATTTCTTTTCACCCTTTTTTCATAACTTTTATTTTTAATTCTTCAACCCCTTCTTTCTCCTTTCTCATTTTCTCCTTTTTTCAATCATACCTAAGGACTTCTAATTCTAATCTATTGGATTTGTCCTTGGGTAGATCCCTCCGGCTCTGGCGGATCATAGGACGGTTTTTCCTAACCTTAGTCACCTTATAACTCCATGACTATCCTATTATTGATCACATGCCAAAAAACCTTTTTGTGAAAAATCTCTCAAAGTGATTATGATAATAGAACACATTTTGTTGACACTTCGAGAGTTTTGCATTTCTTTAGAAGGACTCCCCCTTCACATGTGCTCATAAATTTTTAAGAAATTTGCACATGCGTGAGGAGTTTGCACTTTTTGAATTGATCCACTTTCAGTGAACACGACCAATTTGAGACACGCTTACATCACTAGTTAGACTAGCTTGAAGTTATTACCCGTCCTGGTCAAATTCAAAGAAAGCTTCTCGAGACAGTACATTCTACTTAGACAAGTCCTATTCGAGACACGCTTACATCACTAGTTAGACTAGCTTGAAATTATTACCCATCCAGGACAAGTATTTTCGATTAATGACATTTAAGCTTCGTCAATTCGTTAGTAATATCTGAGTCGAGCTCTTTTGAGATTCAGCCACAATCTTAAACATCTTTGATCACATTTTAATCATGTCTTCTCCCCCTCAAAAATAGCATAGCGTGATATTCTTGATATCAACTGATTAATAAAAAGCTTTTTGGAGAGAAAGACAAATTTGATTTTGCATGAAATCGGAACATTTTAGTTGTTTATACTCCCCCTTAATGATAGCTCATTTAAAATCAATTTAAGGGTTTAGAGGGAGTTTTCTTGAGCACTCATTTTGAGAAATCTTTTGAACAATCTTGAAAAAGTGCTCAAGAATTTTGTATGAAAACGAGTTTTTGTTTGAAGTCTTTTTCATTTGTTTAGACTCGAACTTTTTTGAAAAAGATTTCATCATTGAATGTACGAGTCCTTGATTTGAAATATAATCAGAAGTCATCATTTAAGTACGGGTTTCGTACTGAAGTATACGAAAGCCATAGTGAAGAAACTTTTGAGAAACGACATGTTTTAGAAAAACATTAAAAAGAACTCCCGCTCAAGCATCTGTACATGTCTGTATCATTGTTGAATGACATTTCTAGAAACGTACAGAATATTGATTTATACGAGAGACATGTCGTGAGAAGAATATTTTTGGATTTTTTGATTTTATATTGTTTTTGTATTTTTTGAAAATTTTATATTTTTGTATTTTGTTTTTGTTGGTTTTTCAAATTTTGTATTTTGTTTTTGTTTTTATAAAAGAGACTGGAAAATCAAAAATAGAAGATTGAAAGAATGATTTTATAGAATTTACAGAATTTGAGCCCTCTGATGAACTAGGTTCTGAGATAGTTGAAGCACTGACTCCTCCCAAACCAACCAACTTTATTTCTCAACCACTTGTGAATGGTCAGTACTAAAAGCCAGACAGCCCGGGAGGAAATGCAATTTATGAACAAGGAGTATAGAATATTCCTAGGTCGTTATGTCCCAACAAGGTGTGAAATCTGTAATACAACGAATGTGTGTTCTGGTGAAGTTAAATATAGAAACAGAAATCTGACTGACTAACACTAGGAATGTGAATAGTAATAGCTCTGTCACAGCTATATCAGTAAAAACGTACAATCAGAAACCCTAGAAATGTAAAAGGTTATACAAACGTACGTTTAAATTCAAATAAACGTAAACGTATAAAAATAAATGGGGAATTATAACAAAAGATGGATTTGCATGCCTTAGCGGCTTAAATGCAAATTAAATAAACTTAAAATATTTATTTATTAATTACAAACTTATTTAACAAAACCTAAAAATGTGAAAAGTAATAAAAATGTATGTTTAAATTAAATTAAACGTCTACGTACCAAAATAAAACTGAAAACTGATCAATACAAACCCCACAAATGTGGAATTTATATTTTTGTGATCCTAATAATAAAAGAAAATTAATTATGAATTAAAATGATTTTTACAAGTATTTATGCAATTACTATTAATTAAAAACTACTTATTTATTAATTAACTATTTAAACTGATTTAAAATATTACACATACTAAAAAGACTTAGATAATTAAGAAGATTTTTATAAATCTTATTAACCATCACAGGAATCCTAAAAAATTATAAAAAGTTTGTTTTATGTATTTTTAAACTAATTTACTAATTATTATTCTATTTATTAATTAATTACTAATTAAACTATTTAAACTATAAAAACTATAAGATGAACAGTAGAAATTACAAGAAAATTCCTAAAATTATTTTATGACTTATAACAGCTAGGAAAAATATAAAATCTAGGTGTTACTTTATAAAAACTAATTATGCTATTTAAAACTTAATTATTAATTAAAAGCTAAATTTACTAATTTAAATCTAAAAATTAGTAAACTAAAAGTGAAAATTGCAAAAGTAATTTTTACATATGCTTAATAACTTATAAAAGTTAGAAAAATTATAAAAAATTATCTAGCGTAAAAATTAAATACTAGAACCAATTTATTTTTACTTTTAAATTTAAACTAATTAAATTAAAATTAAATCTAAAAACTATCTAATGAACAGTAAAAAATGTGAAAAAATTATAGAAAGTATATTTGCTAATGAGGAAGGTAGAAAAAATAAGTGGGGGTCATCAGCTTATTCCAATAAGCTGGAATAAGCTAAACAGTCCATATAAGCTTATTATACCAAAACCATGTTAAGTATATTAAGCGTGCAAGAATGAATGGAACTGGTGCCCCAGAGCATATGGAAGGGGGTGTGTATGCTATGCATGTATACTAGCCAAGAGGTCCCAGGTTCGAATCCCACACACCCCATTTTTGCATTTTATTTTATTTTTTTCATTTTTCTTTTTACAAAACTATACACTAAGCTAAAATATGAAACTTTAACAAAGCCAACTTTTTCAAAACTTAGAAATAAGCTCTGTGAGAGCTTATTTCCAACACAGATGGTTTAAAAGCATTAAGCTTCTAAATAAAAGCTATCACTTAGTGTTAAATTTGTTTTTGGCTTTTTCTTTTTATGAAACTAATATATATACAGATATTATACATACTTGAAGAAAACAAAAAGTTTATAAGCAGATTCGTGGGCTATGGCTTATTCAGTTAAGCTTAAAAGCTCACAGTGAAGTAATAAGCTAGGAATAAGCTTGGAATGAGCTGTACAATGAAAACCAAAGGCAAAAGTATATGTGTACAAGTATAATGGACTGTTATGAACAAGAATGAACAATGAAAATCACTAATAAGCTTGATAAAAGCTAATAAGCAATTTCACAATCCTGAAATCCAAACACCCCATTTGCAGTCAACTTGTTGGTCAATATAAGCTTAGGAAATAAGCTCAAAAAGCCAAAGTGAATACTGGAATAGCAAGATGGGCTGGTGGGCTTCTCAAAAAGTCCAAGCCTAAGCTGTGGGGTCCACAGCGTAGCTTTTGAGGAGCTTATGAAAAATCTCCAAGTCACTGAGTATGTTGGTGAACCAGTGTACTTAGAAACATGGGACAAACAAACAGCTAGTACCAAGCTTATCAAATAAGCTTGGAATTGGAAATAAGCAGATGGACCTTGGATTTTGGTGGATTGACTTCTCAAAAAGCCAATTCACATGATATGGGACCCACTGGATAGCTTTTTATGAGCTTAAGAAAAAGTTACAAGGATACTGATTACTCAGTAAACTTGTGAAATAGGACAAGTTAAAAGCCATGAACAAGCTTATGAAATAAGCTATAAAATGAGGACCAAACTTAAAACCTTTAAGAATGGAACCTAAGCTGTCTACAAATCCCAACTTCACAAGCTCAAGTCCTATGGAAAGCTTTTGATACGCTTATGAAGTAGCATGAGTGTACTGATTTCTCAGTATACTCATGAAAATGGGACAAGCTAAAAGCTTGTTGCAGCCCTAGTAAATGAGCTGCAACATGGATTTTAAGCACTTGATCTAAAAGACTAGTGGATAAGCTCCACTTAGAACTAAATATCATAAGCTGGGTCCAAGTAATGAGCTTTTTGCAAGCTTATGAAGTAGGGTGAGTTTGGTTAAGTATACTGAGTGATCAGCATACTTTTCATTTTGGTGATAAGTTAAAGCTACTTGCAGCCCTTATAAATAAGCTGCAAGGAGGAAATTAAGCACAGGATCATGAAGTTGGGTAGTTAAGCTTCACATGAAGCTAATTTACACAGGCTCTAGATCACAAATGAGCTTTTAGGGAGCTTATGGAAATGGTGTAACTTCACTGATTGCTCAGTGGAGTGTTGTGAGTGGGCAAACAACAAGCTCCTAGATAACCTATCTAATAAGCTTGCATAAGCTCAACTAGCATTAAGACCATGAGTTGGATAGCTTGGACCCACATAAGGCAAAGAATCACAAGCTCAAGCTCAAGCTCAATGAGGAGCTTGTGTGGGCTTTGGAAAAACAGCTCAAATACACTGTTTGCTTCAGTGTATTTAGCTAGTTGGAACAAAATAAGTGAGGAAAATAAGGTGACCAATTAAGCTATAAACAGAAAAATAAGCATACACAAGACACAAAGGCTAATAGAACTTTAATTAGCAACAATAAACACAGCCACAAGTCCAAAGGTCAACAAGCTACAAGCTTGTGACTTTGGCTGTGTGACTGTGAGACAGGGCAAAAACAGGCTAGAAAAAGCACATGAATAAGCTATTAAACATAAGTAATAAAATTTAACAAAAATATATTTAACAAGACAAGCAGTAGATTATTAAAGCCCTAAAAGCATTTAACATGAAACTGAATAATAAACTCACAAGAAAATAACCTTTTAATTCAAAAACCTGAAAAACTAAAATTTTGACTTTTTACAAGAACACTAAAGTTTGACTTATATGAATTTGTAATCTAAATTACTGACTAAGTATGACATATTAAACAACAAAAACATAAAATTAAGCAAGATACACTATTTATATATTAGTTTGATGAATTTGGAGTTGTGAATATAAACAGTGAACAAAAGAGAGACCCAAGATATTGATTTTGACTATTGTATAAGTATGCAATAGATTTGAATGGTTGTCAGCCCTCAAAGAACTTAGTATACCATACACTAACCAAATTTGACACCCTAGACTCAGTTTAGAACCCTCAACCCAGTAATTCCAAACACACCTTAATGAGGTTGATTTTGTGAGTTTCAAAACTTAACACTGATTCATTCCATGAAACTGAATTCAAACTTCATATTAACATGTAATAAGAACAAAATAACAGAAAAACAACATATATAACAACAATACACTAGAATCACTCATATGCCATATTCACAGTGAAAAATGGAATTCAAGCAACTTTGAAAGATAAAACATAAACAAACAATATTAAGCTTTAAAAATACTAAATAACAATAAAGGAACATGAAAACACAGAAATTTAAGCATATAATTAACAAGAACAGTAAATTGCAAAATTGAATGAAAAAGCTTACAAAATGGAATTTGATGAGAACTGAGGAACAGGGGATCAAGACACTTCCTATAGCTCCCAAATGAGCTTCTAAACCATAAACATTCCACAACTCCATTGCTCCAAGCAGAATTCATCATGAACACATATTTTTTATTTTCTTTTCTATTTTCTTGATTATTTTTGTGATTTTTGAATTTAGAAGACTAAAGCTGAGTTAATGATTTCTAAAAGCCTTAAGGCTTTGTCAGGAGCCTAAGTGACTTACTGAGTCCATTAAATAACCATAATTAAACAAGAAATTTAAAGACTTGAAATTTAAATGACAATTTAAGTAAAAACATGAACTTAAAAGATAGAGTGCAATTAAACTGTAAATAATGTTATATTAACCTTTGTCAAAGAGTAATACACCATTGAAAGCTGTAAATGACATTAAAATTAAGAAAGCAGTAAATTTATTTAAGCTACGTGACAATGGCTAATCCAAAGTGTTGATTCCTCTGCTCCTTCTTCTCTTTTTATAGTCTTTGAGTTCCTTGGTGACCACTGCATAAATCCCACTTCTCATCTTGTCCATTGGTTAAGCATAAATGATCCTAGCCGTTTAAAATGCTTTTGGCGCCAAAAGTCTTACTAGTAACGTGAGGCGGTTTGGGAGCAATTAATGCTTATTGGGGTGTTGTGGAGGTGGAGGGGACAAGGTATGAAAGGTGGGAGCAAGTTGGGGTGGTTAAACCAGAGAGGTGGAGGGTGGTTTGGTGACTCAGTGGTGTTGGAGAGGGAGGTGAATAGTGGAGGTGGTATTTGGCGGGGTCAATGGGGGTCAAACCCTGGTAATAAAAAACGGGGTGGGTTTGGTTTGTTGTTTTGGGCTTATGTTGGGCTAGGGGTGTAAAGGGCTTGGGTAATATTTGTTTTGGATTTGATTTTTGGGTTTATATATTGGATAGTAGTAGTATTAAGGGTCCGTTTGTATTTGTAACTTGGTTAACCATAGGGACCAAAAATGTAACTTGCTAAAATTTCAGGGACCTGGTTTGCACATTATCCAAAGTATTCCAAGGACCATATTTGCCAATGTTGAATAACCCAAGGACCTATTTTGCATTTATTACAATTTTAAACACCCGAGGACCATTTATGTAATTTTCTAAAGTTTGAGGGGTGAAATTGTAATTTCCCAAAAGTTTATCAAAAGGGTCTAAATTGTCACATGTGAATAGTACAAGGGTAATATTTGATATTTTCCAAATTTTAAAACCCGAGGACTAGTTTTGCCAATTTTGAAACTTGAGGGGTAAAAGTTGCCATTTTGTGTAAACTTTCATCCAGGTACTATTTTTGAATGAGTTTGACTTCCCATGGACTAAAGTTGACTTTTTATTCATTTTAAACCTTCAGGGACTAGTTTTGGTAACTTTTGAAACTTGAGGGACTGAAACTGCCAATTATGCAAACTTTGTACGTTTTTCATCTGTTTTTGATTATTTTGCATTTGAAACATATAAAACACACTTCTAAGATATTTTCAGTATTTTTATGCATATTTGAGTGTTTTTGGATGTTTTGGCAGCTCAGATTGGTATAAAATGATGAGTATTTACACACTCATCAAGCACCTGCAACCGAAGACGAAGAGGTTTCACAAATAACAGTGTTAGAAGTACATGAATCATCACTCTGCGGGTGTTGACTATCAATGGTTGTAATGGTTTCTACTTCCTTATCCTGATGATTATCACTATTATTTGTCTTGGTGCAACTATCAAAAATCTTCCCTATAGGAATCCATCTAAGACCAACTGTTTTAAAAACTTTTCCTGTGGGAATCCACCTAAGGTAAGATCTAGACGTAGTCTTCTTATCAGATGCAGCCGAAGTCTCAGTCTTGGAAAAACTACATCCTTTAGATATCCACCTATTAGGTTTCTTAACCTCATGCTTCTTATTAACGGGTTTGAATCGATTTAGTGTCTTAGTGGATTGTGTCTTGACACTTGACTTTCTTTTCTTGATAAATTGTGCAATACATGCATCATGGTTAGTTGAAAAAACACATTTTTGACATGTAGGACAGACAAATTCAACATTCTTGTTTAACACAGCAATTTTAACTTTGTCACTACAGTCATATGGAGATTTTTTGTTGTTCGATGAGACTTTGGAATTCTTTGTATTGCATTCTACGTTCCTAGCATTCTCTTTTGTGCCACTACTCTTAGATGCAAGCCAATCCCTAGTAATTTGTAGATTGTTCCTAGGTAATGGTTTACTACTACTAGCAATGCTTTGGAATCTTGTAGAATTCATCACACTAGGTTTTGCACCTAAAATTCCGTCTTTTCGATGTTGTGCCTTTTTCCTAGCTTCTTCTAGATGGTGATTGTGGACAATATCATTAGAACCAACAGACTCTTTAACAGTTTTTGAAGTCACATTTGGTGTACTATTCCTAGAAGAGTCAGGTGCACTCACATTTGTGTTTCTTTCAACAACCACTTTTTGTTTATCAACAATCTTTTCAATTTCCTTTTTCTTGGGCAAGGGTTGTAGAGTGACTGGTTTTGTCAAATCCTTCTTCGCATCAACTTTTGGAGCAAACCGTGAAATTGATATTTTTGGTTTTTGAACCGTGTTTGAAACATTTGGTTTCTCCGAAGTCAATGGTTTTGCAAACTTAGTTTCCGCACCCTTCCCTTTTTGACTTTCAAGCTGAGTCCTCAAAAGATCATTTTGCTGTTTCATGTTCTTTAAGTCACGCCCATACGACAATTTGTCATACTTGCATTCTTCCTTTTTGCGATCAAGTTGTTTAAAATATGAGACATTTTCTTTTTCAAGCTTTATAAGAGCATTTTCATATTTAGAAACAATGTCGGAGGTCTTAGCATTCAGTCTTTCATCGTCTTGAACAGAATATGTTTGTAAAATGATGGACATAATATCAGTAGTCATAGCAGCTTCGAAGAGAGAATCATTTAGGTTTTCCAAAACATTGATTTGCTCATAAGATTCATTAGCCTTCTTTATCAGGGATTTGTGATCCGTGACGAAGTCAGCTGTTTCTTTCAAAAATGCTTGTTCAAAATGAATTACACGAGCATGAATGTTATTAATTTGAGGAGCAAATTCATTTTCAAGAATCTTTTTAAGCTGTAAATGAACCGTGGAATTCCAGTTAATCTCATTAAGTCTCGTTTTAGATTCTAAAGTCGTTTTAAGTTGCCCAACTCTTGTTTTAAGATCATCAAGATATCCTCTGGCAGCACTTGTGTTAAAAGTGTTGTTTGAAGACATCTGTTCCATGTTTGAAAGCAATTTGGAAGCAACTACTTTTTTAGAAAACATTTTCGAGAATGGTCGTTTTATGGAAAACACAGATGGTTCTTTTTGTGGAACAAAAGTAATTCCCGAAAGTTTGTTCAATTTTTTGTAATCAATGGGTTTCAAATCCTTTTGTTTCATTTTAATAATGCTCTCTTTGACATGTTCTATCGTTTGCACAGAATCCCGAACACTACCATTATACAAAACATTCTGTTCTTCCTGAGCTTTCTTGAGATTACAAGGATTGTTGTTACCAAGAGCCATTTTGTGTTTCGTATAGTAAATCGGATTAGTTTGGTTTGAAATCATTTTCATTGTTTGACTTGACTGACCCGACTTAACCACTAATTCTTTTAGATGTGCAATCTTGTGTTCTGACTCTACAATTTCTTCCAAAAGTTTATCTTCTTTCTTTGCAAAGTCCTTTTTCAACTCATCTCGTTCTTTTTCAAGATTGGTATAAGCTGTTTTTTGTTTTGAAAGTTGGTTTGTTAATTCAGAAATTTCTTGTTTTAAAGAGTTAATGGTGTTTGTTGAACTTATTTCAAGATTAGCAAACTTGTTTTTCCATTCCTTATCTTTAACAAGTAACTTCTTATAACCAATTTCAAATTCTGACTCGCGTTCTTTGTGAATTTGAAAACTTTTTGCATTTTCCTTGTATCTCTCAAGCTCAGTGGTCAATTTCTCATTTGCGGCTTTAACATCGCGATTGACCTTTTTTACTTTCTTGATTTCAATACCACAATTGTTCAATAATGATTCAAATAAAGCACGTGTTTCCTCATCATTAGCACCATTTTGTGCAACTTGAACTCCATTAGGATCCATATCTGGAGTTTCAAAGTTAACATTGCTATTAACTTGTTCCCTCACATATGTATCATAATTAGGTTCAAGTGGCACATAATGTGGCTTTTCATGAGCAAACGGATTAGCATCATTACCATAATTTGGTACCTCATGGAATGGATCTGAATTATAAGTAGGAGGAAGATCAAAATCACTGCTTGATGCTGTTGCCTGATTATTTGCCATAAAGATGTAGTTTCCATTGAGAGGTTCCATGTCCATTGATGGAAAGAAAGTTTTGAGAGGTTCAATGAACGTGAAGCTAAATTAAAACAATTTTTTTTTTTTTTTTTTTTTTTTTTGAAATAGGAGTTGAATTTGGATCGTTCCAATGAAATAGGAGTTGAATTTGGAAACTTTTCAGTGTTTTAGAAACTTTTAAGTGTTCTAGAAACTTTTCAGTGTTTTAGAAACTTTTCAGTGTTCTAGAAACTTTTTAGTGTTTAGAAACTTTTCAGTGTTCTAGAAACTTTTCAGTGTTCTAGAAACTTTTCAGTGTTCTAGAAACTTAGCACCCAAACTTTCTAAATTATACAATTTAGAGAGTATACCACGAGTCGAAGTGTTTTCTCACTTATACAAGCAAGGGAAACACCGAGTAATTAACGGGACCAAGTGTGTTCTCAAAACTTTTGAGATTTAGAAAATTTGTGATTTAGAAACTTTGTGATTTAGAAAAATTGCAAGAATTTTGAATTTGCAAAAAGCTCATCCAAATGAAGTTTGTATTTCAAGATTCTTGTACTTCTAGTTATAAAAACACCAAAACTTGAAGAAAGTTGCAAACTTGATGATTTTTATGAAAATTTTTTGTGTTCTAGAAAGTTTGCCAAAATTTTGAATTTGCTAAAAGCTCACCCAAATGAAGTTTGTATTCCAAGATTCTTGTACTTCTAGTTGTAAAAACACCAAAGCTTGAAGAAAGTTGCAAACTTGATGATTTTTATGAAATTTTTTTGTGATCTAGAAAACAAGTACAATGACCAAAATCGAATTTTTAAGCTTTGAAACTTCAAAAAGATTGAAACTTTCTTGTTGGAAAAGGTTTATAACACTAGTTTGTAATCAAAAAAGTGTTAAAAACCAAGAAAAACAAGAAAAGTAAAGAACTTTTTTTTTTTTTTTTTGAAAAAAACGTGTATATTACTTAAAAAAAAAGGGAAAACACAAATTCCCAACACTCCTAAATCATTGTTTGGCGATTGATACCAATTGTATGACCATAGATATCACAACTTTATCACACCAATATAGAAGCAAAGATGAAGAAGAGATGAAAGATGGTGACTTAATATATGTATATGTAAATCGTGTATAGAGAGAGAGAGATAAGAAATGAGAGCTTTTATTCAAGAGAAACGCACACATATACACACACAAGCACAACTTACAAATAAGAGGTAAGGTGCCTTTTATAGTTCCATACATAGACTTTCTATGGGCTTGGGCTTGGGCTTGGACTTGGTTTACATGTTCTAATAAGGCTTACATGATATACTTAATAAGTACCAAGTGCATAGCCCAATATACTTAACTATTACAATACTTGTCGACTCAATAATGATCGTCACTTTTAATGCTAACAATTAGAGTTTGACAACTCCCATTGGTATTAACATCTTTCTGGATGGTACTAATAAGTACTATATTTGAACCCACTAAAGGATTAACTTTGGCAAGTTATCCTTCCCATCCCCTCATGGTTGGGTTTGCAGCCCCCAGGACCCGGATTGTTAACATGTGGTTCATGAGCTTATTGCAACATACCCCATGCATGATAATTGTACATGCATCACAATTATCACACATACACAACATTTTCCTAGATGGTGTAACAACGGAACCCAGGGAACTTGTATTCACTAACACTTAAACCTATGACTCTCACTTAACACCTAGTGTTGACTTTTAAGCATGTATTCTAGGTATATCACTTCTACTGAGATATGGCAGAAGGAGGCACTGAACTCGGAGGACTTTCAAACCGGTTATCATTCAAACATAACCTAACACCTAGACTTTGGGACCTCATCAAAAGTAAAAATATAACTTTTACTAATAAAACTCTGATAAATAAATGAATGATAACTAAATTTCTAAAAACGTCTCTTTTCTAGTCGTTAGCTATTACTGTAACTTTGATTCTATGAAGTAATACCTCAAACACTTAATCCGCTGCGATCAGTAAAAAATGAGGGCGTTACAGAGGATCGTGAGCTATTCAAGTTACTTTCACTTGGAGGCTCTAAGCAGCTATTCCGATAATACCAACATCAAATCAGCAAGTGCTGGAGCCAAGAAGAAATGAAAACGATTTGGTGTGACTTTATATGTATTTTACTTTCAAAAACGGAAAGCAAGAAAAAATGAAAACGATTTTATGTAACTTTATATGCATTTACGAACAAAAACAAGTGGTTAAGTGATCCAATAATAGTTGTTTACTCTTCTACTTTTTCATCGAATACATGTTTCATTCATGTTTAGATCTTTTATTAGGACTCTATTTATGTTTTGTTTAGTCACGGTTAAAAATAATAATAAAAAAATAAAAAATAAAAAAATCTACTTTGTTTACAATTCGTGTACTTTCGAGAAATAATTTATCTACCTTCTTTAAAGCAGCTAATTCATAAGCCAAGCCAAAGATATCTCTGCTAAGCTCTCTTCTTCCTATAAAAAAATAATTCTTCCAACACATACAATACCATCTTATACAAACACTCCGTCACAACGCACGAGTTGAAATACTCGTTACAATCATTTTAGGGACTCTACTAATTATAATAACAGGATATTTAGTAAAATGTAAGCCGCTAGTAGAAAGAATTTACCCAAAGAAAAAAAATCCATTGTGTTTTTCTTCTCTCATTTTTAATTTGCATGTCGTAATCACAACGAACAAAGGCTGAAGGTGGTGATGGACAACCCGATAATAAATCAATGAGGTATTGTAAGCTTAAGTTGTGAGTAGGATCTTCGGTTTTGTTCGGTTCGGTTTCCGGTTTAATCGAATTACACATTTTATTTTAAAAATATATATATATGCAAATATATTTAGAAAAGAAAAATTATTTCAAACATGCAAAGTATTTTTTAATATTATGATAAAATTATATATATATATATATATATATATATATATATATATATATATATATATATATATATATATATATATATACTAGAAAGGTGCCCGCGCGATGCGGGGGCGGATTATTGGGGTGAAGAGGAGGGAGGTGGGGTGGTGGAAAGTGGTTGTTGGTGTGTTTATAAATTGTTGGGGTGGTTGTTGAGGTGGTTATAAATTGTTATGGGTGATTGTTAGGGGTGGTTGTTTCCATAATTAGTAAGTAAAAGTCTGAATTTTTAAGCCTTTCTAATTATAAAATAGTCTCAAATACATTATATATATATATATATATATATATATATATATATATATATATATAAATAAATTTATATAAATTCGGTTTTCGGTTCTTATTATCAAAACCATCTCCAAACTGAGAAATGAATTAAAAGTTCGGTTTGGTTCGGTTTTGGCAAATTCGTTTCAGTTATTAGTTCGGTTCGATTATTTTTGGTTCGATTTAGTTTCGGTTTTTGATTTATTCGGATATTTTAGTTTTTCTGCTCACCCTTAATTTAATGTTACTTTTTTGTGTATTTGATAAATGATGTGTTTTTTACTTTTTGTTCAAAACGGTAGTATCAACCAACATGATAATACTGATAATATGTTTTCATTATCAATTAAATTAGCTATTAGTTCATTCTCGTTTTATGTGTATGATCACGTGTAGTTCATTCTCGTTTTATGTGTATGATCACGTGTTTAGAAAAAGGGAAAATTACAAATTTTGTTCTGGTTCATTCACTTTTTATGTGTATTATTCAATGTCACCTTTCATTTATTTTATAAACTAGTCAACTGGGATAAATATTTATTGTGTGAAAAAGTTTTGTTGGTTCTTAGTAAATACTAGGTTTTTAGCCCGCGCGTTGCCGCGGGGTTTTTGTATACGTAATTTTTTACAATTAGTTTAAGCGAGTGTTGGTACCCGCGATTTGAATGAAAAACGATCAGAAGTATTACACGATTTGAATGAAAAACGACATAGTTCATATCCGTTAAGAGTACAAATATTATCAAACAAAAGTTCTTTTCCTGGACGTTCAACACCTCCAAGTTCCTTGAACGGCTCCTACCTTCGTCAATGATAAAGCTTTTCGGTTTATTTTAATATAGGCCATGTAACCGGTGGATCAGTTGTTAGTAGCATTGTTTTTAGTAGTATGCCCAGAAGCAATGTCGGGTCCTGATCACACACAAATAAACACAAATCAGCAGAAAGACACGGGGTTTATATACTAAAATACGGAAAATAAACAATTGGTAGATTAACATACGAATTAAACAATAATAAAGATGTAACTTTACTAAGCATGGTGCGACATATCAGCAATCCTTTTTTGAGGTAATATAGTAGGTAAAAGTTAATATTTTTGTTATTTTGCAACCAATCATTTGGGAAAAACAGTCCTATTGGCTTCAGATAACAAACGTTGTAAATATTGATACTATACATTGCGAGAACAGTTACCAGGAGGGCAAGCATTTTGCACATTAATGTTTTAGCATGTATGCAAGTCACAAAGCAGATATGAAAGAAAAAAAGGCATGCCAGAGAATTTCAGAGTATTAAATCATGTGGGTAAGGTACTAAAAAGGTTCTCCAAATCATAAATAAGTTACCCTAGGCAGTTTGTATTTTGACATTGCTAAAACCACGGAATGTGTTAAACACCAAATTCATATCTAACAACGCTATTTTCTACATTTTTCTTTCATATCTGATTATTGAGGCTGTTATTTCTTGGGCAAGATGGTTTCCACTGTCCATGTTTTACTGCGTTGGTGGAACTACATCATTAATAGAAAGAGAATGTTATGTTTGCAAGTCAAACTGTTCATGTTGGAGCCTTATATCCTGCATTTCTTGCCATGCATTTGGCAGCTGGGGTGCCTGGGGTGTTGTCAGCACTTGCCTTAGCTTATAATACAAACTTATTTGGTGCTCTAACAAATCATATTAGTGGGCAGGCTGCAGTTTACTTTGGAAGTAAGTTTCTTCTTAAGATTGCAAAATGGATTCAGCGGGTTTGTTATTCTTAAGCAAATAAGCAGTTTCTTTCGTACTCCATAACATACCTTAACATCTAATCCCATATAAGACTGAACTTTTTTGGGTTTTAATGCCAAAGTACTTAAAAGAGACTTATTTTGCGATGACTTATAAAAACTAACAATCTGATGATTGTAACTCATCATAATAGAATCCAGCGTATGTAAAACATCATAATATTGTATTAACTAATAGATACAAAAACAAAATAGCGGGCTGTTTGGGATTGGTTATTAAACCTGCTAACTGGATCAGTAGTTTCTAAAAACAATTCCAAACACTGGCGTATATGTAACATGCCAGCAACTGACACATGCTCAGGTTCCTAATAACTCATTAAAGTAAAGATGCAAAAGCAAGATGGCTTGAAACATATAGCAAGTATCATTTATATTGTAGTTTTCATTTTAAACCTACTACTAAAGAAACAACTTTCTGAATAAGACTTAGGATACATCTCTAATACACTCGTACATTAGTTCGACAGTTAATCTAATACATTTATGAGCTCATTGGACATAGCTCTGTAAATCTCTTACAAAGCATTAATAAACCCCTTATATTCTGAGCATCACTAATTTTACCTAATTCGGATGCTATGTTATTAGTTGAACACAATTGCACACCGCTATAGCATAAATGTGATAGTATTGGGTCGTGCACAGTGAGATGTAGACCTCAAATCATACAAAAAAGGCACACGATAAAAACCGTAACGAAAGTTGAAATTGAAAGTTGATTGTAAAAAAACATGCATTCCTATGCAATAAACACGGCGTGATAGTAAAGCAGTTAAAAAAAATTCTTATTCACCTTGGTTCTCAGGGCTGCTGGATCCCACATGTTCAGTCTTCGCAGCACCATTGAATAAAGGCCTGCTCATGTTCTATGTGCTGCAACTGGCCAAGACGCCTTTGCACTGACCAAGACATCTTTGCGCACATGCGGAGGATGTTTCTTCGTCTTTTTACACATTCCCCATCCTGACTTTTACATCCTCTCAAATAGCACAAAGAAGGCACACCTATAAACACAAAGCAAAAAGGTAAAAGCAAAACATGGCTGTAAAAGAAATGCGTACACAATTACAGGATAAAATCGTAACTCAAAAATAGACAGTACCACGAAAACAACCAAACATAAAAAATAAGAAAAGAACTTTTTTTACCTTGAGTTGCACCTCCAATTGATCCCACGCTTTGTCTTTTTAGTTTTGGATTTACTTTCTGACGGCACATTGGGTTGATCATCTTCCCTGTTGAACCAATAGATAAATTCATAAACACGCGTAATACAAAATATCTTGATTTTATAGTATTAATATTAATAAAAGATCATTCTTATTTTGGATTGAAATATGCATTTTATATGTCCGCTTAACACCGAAAGAGCAAAAACTAACAGTTAGGTTAGCAATTTAGTTTAGATCTAGAGTATAAGTTACTTAAGTAATACGTAGTAGTTTAATAAAATTATAGTTTATACTAAACAATGAGTTCCCATTATATTCTAACACATTTCATAAGATTCAGAATGATCTAATAAATTTTTTATATGTAAGTGTAGATGCAGATAGGAAGTGTCACCTCAAGCTGTGTAAAATCCAAAAAAGTGTGACGACAATCGATCTTTCTATTCAACTCCTTAGAAGCAGTATTAAAAAGATCAGGAGCTTTTATCGGTATTTTTACATTTATTGAATGGTCTAGCGTTTTTATAGTAGAGGTGATTAGACAAAAATATAAAATTTTCAATGACGAACATTACCTAAAGGAGAGCATCAACAGGCTGCTAAAATCATCAGCACCTGACTGTTAAGACATCGTCATTTTATTCCGATTGGAGATCTTCGTTATCAGCAAACTACAAAGTGATAGATAATACTTAATAGAACATTATTATACTTTTTGTTACCATTTTAGCCATCCTGCAAACTAATACAACAAATATTTTTTTCAAAGGTCTGTGATATTTTGCCAAGCACTATTAAGTCGATTGCATAAATTTATATCCATTATCTAAAGATCGTAATTCTAATTACTTCATTCTGTTCAAACGGAATGTACCTTTCGTTGGACCACCACATGTTGTAAGAAAGATACTATGAACTGCAATTAAAGTGCCTGTCTCATGTAATCCTTTTCTGTAACAAAACTGCAAGTGAGAATAAACCGTGAAAAATAAGGCTTAGACCTGCAAATATTAAAGCAATACCACGCACACGTCATGGCTGCAACCACAATCAATGTGTGGCTGCTTCGCCAAGATACGGGAGTCGGTAGACTTTCCTCCAGAAAAAAATAAATGCAGGACGTTATGTGCCTGTGTTTCTACTTGAGCTGAAGTGCAATCCTAGATATGTTGACAATCCTCTAATTTTCAGGTGATAATCTTGTAACTATTCTCAGCTCCCATATGCACCTACATAAAATGACATCTTTTATATATATATATCTGCAGTGATTATATTTAAGAAGTAATCGAAAATAGCAATATAGTAACAATATCAAGTGTTGTTACTATTCTTATGTCAGTAATTACTTATGCCTTAGCATATATTAATGATTGACCAAAATGACCAACAACACCGTACCTGAGAGCAGGAATATTATCTTGGTCTCCATCTAATACAATCTTGAATGCAGCAGAAGCCTGATCCACATCACCCTTAGCTAGTAAAAGCTGACCTATAACGAAGCTTAAACCGTAAGTATATAGTTTGTATGGGATCCGGTTCACATATAGAAACTTAGTAAGCTGAGACCATGCTAAATTGCTAATGGTACAAAACTTAAAGGCACGTCATGGGCTGAGTTCATGAAGTAAAGGTGCATAACCAATAATTGTTTGATTTAGTAGTCATCGCCAAAAAAAGCCTATTATGTTTTTACCTTTGCCAACCCACGTAGAAGGCTCGTACATATCGATTATGGAGGCTTTGTTGTAGTATTGTGTCGCCAAAATGAGATGTTCTTTCTTCTCCCTTTGTTTTGTGTCGATTTTCCCAAGGTAGTTGTAATAGGCCCCCAATGCACTACCGATTGAGTAATCTAAATCTTCCAGACAATACTAATTTCCAGGCCATGATTATCCTACTTAAAGCTGAACACTAAAAAAAAGGTGAATGCAATAAGATGTTTCATATTTAAAGGACGAAACGAAAACTTTACCAACTTTCAGTAGATAATCAACTTCCTGATGCTATTGATTGCCATTGTTCATGCGCAGTAAGTCTGCAACTTGCATTGGTATGGACTCTTCATTTTCCACTGCATATCTTTTCCATTACCAAGGCTCAGGTCTTCGTATTCCATTAAAAGAAATAATGAACTGATCAGGGCATGAGGGTTAATAGCCTGAGATTTCAAATATTCAACGAACAATCAGAACTGGAAGCAATCCTATCAAATCTAAATAAAAGGAAAGCACACTTCAATTGCTAAGTAACTAATTCCATTAGAATCAAGCAACACAGAAGTTTATACTGCATTTTTATGACCATTCAAGAATATAAATGAATCAAGCTTAACTGTTTTCCACTATCCTTCTTCACCCTCGTCTCTGCGGATTTCTTTTCACCCTCCAACATGCTTACTGATAATTGTCAAGGCTTCTCTTGATAAAAGCTGATCACAACGCTACCTGAATATCAGAATTACACCCTGGATTCGTCAAGTAATCTACAGCTCTTTGAGTTTCATTTTTATTTCTGCTAAGCGACTCTGCAGCAAGTTCGTTTCCAAAACTGCAAAAATCAGGAATCGTATCAGCTTATAGAAAGAAATGTATATGAAAAATACTAAATTGTCTATTTGTACCCATAATATGCAGCAACAGGTATACCTTTTTATGATATTCGGGTTCGAGACTATATTTACAACACTTCGATATGTTTCGGCGCACTCGCATTGCCTTTCTAAACAACTGGAAAATTGCATGTTCCATTGATTCATTCTCTAAAAAATTTACATCGCAAAAAATATATACACAAAAATTCTCTTTTATGTTTGCCAAGGAAACTAAATTTAGCACTTAAAGGTAATTTACCAAATACAGTAAGGCATGATTAGGAACATCATATTTCAACATGTTCAACTTATGCAACTGATTTTCATTTCACCCCTGTTCTATTCATTTTTTCAACGCAGTGCACAGTCAACACAAATAACAAAATAAACAAAAATAACTTCAAATTTTTGCAGCTTTAAATAGTGTTTGGTATTGCTTAGCCTATGCTTCTACTCCTAATTAAGCCACTTATAAGTTGCTTATAAAATAACCACTTCTAGTCATTTTTTATTAAGCCACTATGTAACCCCTCTTTTGAAAAATCATTTGTAAACACTTTAAAAAGACACAAAAGGATATCCAAGCCCACCTTCGCTGCAAACACTTTTCTTATAGTGATGTCCCACCAACATACAGGTCAATTTTTCATGTTTGTGAAGTGGTATTATCAGTATCAAACTGGCCGTCTTGCAGCACCAAATATAGTACTAACCAATGGCAATGTGGGCCCAACCTGCAATATAATGACATGTATTTAGTAAAAGAAAAATCAGCAGCAACGATTCGTAACACTAAGGTTTGTTACCTTCACGGTGGCATACGTACGAAATCATATTAGATAAGTCTGTGTGTTCCTGTCCAAGCATCATAATTCAACTTCAGTTATTCGACGACAGTTTCAGAGTGACAATAAGTTTATACCAGCACGTATATCATGTACATTACCCTGCAATCTGACCATGAAGCTTCGACGTTTGCCATTAATGAAGCATAATTGCAACCACCCAAGATCAGGTTCCCACCACTCCTTGGATCCGAAAACGGATGTGTAGCAGGTATTCCCAGCGAGGGCTCTATGCAAATAACAAAAAGTGAATACACTGAAATCAACTACAACTATAACTTTGAAATCACAAATTATAACAACACCCTAATTGTACGTATATTCCCATTAACCACGAAAGTTTATAAAAAAAAAAAAACACAATATTAACACCCAAAAACCCAAATTAAAGCAAAACCTTAATAAGACCAATTGAAGCAATTAAACTCCTAAATCTAACATGACAAAATTAACAGCAACATAAAAGTTGATCTAAGACCTCGTATCAACCGTGAGACAACAAAGTCGATTCAATTTTTTTTATGAAACAAACGATCGAACAACCTAATATTAAAGGGATAGAAAACATATCTTTAACATACCCATTTTTGTGCCTACAACAAAGAGAGAAGATCCGGATGATGCAAATAAGTGATCTAATCAAGATCTTCTAGATGATACTTTAAAAGACAAAGAAACATAAATTTGTGGCTAGAAAAATAAGAACTTCTGTACTTGGGAACAAATGGCAACAATCTAACCACAAACCCCAATAAAAAATTACACCTTTGTACCTACAATAGAAAGCAATTTTTTCTTTAGATCGATCATCTGTGGGTTTGTGTGTGTGTTTTGTGGGTTGAAGAAAATGGGAGAGGTTTCTGGAAGGGTTGGAGCAATGTAGTGTTTTGTGTTTGCTGAGATTGGAGAAGGGGGTAATTATGGGCACTGTAGAAATAGTACTGTAGAAATAGCACTGTAGAAAATAGTACTGTTGACAAAGCGCCCGGTAAATGTTATATTGTATAATGATGTGTTTTAACTTTTTGTTCAGTAGTATCTACAAACATGATAACATTGATATTATGTTTTCATTCTTGTTTATAGATACTGTATTAGTTGCCGTTAATTTACTATCTTCATCCATAGCTAATTTAATCATTGTTTAGATTTGTTTTTTTCTATAGCTTTTTAATATTTATTACGGAGTAATATTTTGTATAGATTTTTTGGACGAAAGATTTGACTTTTATTAACTGGTATTTTGTTGAGGTTGATGTTGACTCATCATGTTGTATACATTAAATAGCACGTAATTGACACTTGATAAAGTTAAAGACAAAGTTTTTAATACAGTAATATTTTTGCGAATATTCTATTTAAACTTCCAAGAGGAAACTAATATAGAAAAACAACGTGAGTTGTTATTAAACATGAATTAATCTGAATCCCATATATGGAAAATTATGGGTTTTTAGTATCGAATATAATCCATCTTCAGGTGAATATAAGTAGACTCCTACCATCTGCATTTCCATTGGTTATTTATTTTTTTAACTGTTATTTGATCATCCACAATTAACCGCTATACGTAAAATTCACAGATGATCTTGACACCCGGATGGAATTTATGAAAATATTAAATCTGCTTTTTCTAAGGTAAATAATGATGAGGAGTTAATAGTTCAATTTTGGGCGCCTGTAACAATTTGCAACATGCATCAACTTTCAACTTCCAGTCAACCATTTGCTGTCAGTGATTTCTGCGATGGGCTCAAAGAATGTGGAATATGAGTACAACATAGATATGAACTATAGGATTATTGTAGATGAAAATGAACAACATGAGGACCACCGGCCTATGATCGGTGGTCTACCTGCCACTGCATTCCTGAGTTGTTTGCTAGAGACAGTTCTGGATACGACAATTCACCATGAGGGTTCATTGATGTGTCATGCTTTGGAATGTGGATTGTGGACTTCTTATACTCTGCCTATATGTTGTCCCACTCAAAATTCTTCTTCTAGTATTGGTGTTGACCAGTGTTCATCAATATCATCTATTAATCTTAATATTGTAAATACGATGAATAGGGCACTAAAGATATGCATGTCTTTTATGTTTCTACAAATTTAGTCATAACCATGTCAAACTAACTGCCTACTTAATGACATATAATGCTTGGATGCAGGAAGTGGGTCAGAGTGTGTTTAATGTACAAGATTGTACACCATACAACGTAAATCTTTCTGAAACACCTCATAAGTCATCTTCTATGAAAATGTTTTTTTTACAACAGTTGAAAGTAATGATTTTTTCTCACTTTTGAAACAGACTATATATGGTCTCAAACCTGTAAGGGACAAAATTGAAAAGGCATTAAAGATCGTATGTGAATCACATAACATAGGTCTTCCTCAAGTTTCGATCTCCTACGAAAAGAAGAATCATGTGCCCTTTTCATCTTCTTTGGAGGACATTCAAACCGCACTAAAGTTGACTGGTTGTAAGGGTGTCATCGAGTAATCCGCAGGGTGTCATTGGCGTTTTAAGCAATATTGTGATGCTTGTGATTTGGTTCCTCTAACCTCCGGGGATGAACTGTTGAAATGACACTTCAAGATTATGAACCACGCTTCTGTGAAAATATTTCTCAGATGGGTAGTGATATTAATGGCATGGGCATCAACTGATGACGATGAAAGTAATGGTCTTACAATTTGCATGAGGAGTACTAACACTGGCAATTTTAATTATGCTTTTGAATTCATATGGCTCCATAATTCAAATTATGTTAATGTGTTGGAGGTATTGTGTTTTTCACAGGTTCCAGAATTGATATTTCTAGGATCGTATTTACACAAGATTGACAAGAAATGATTCATTTTATTAAACAACATAACAGTAGGTTACATCGTTACACTCTTTGAAATGAGACACACACACTATATTTCAGACTACATGTTCTTGGCTATTTATAGATTTCCAACCGGTTCTATGTGAACCATCGTGACCCTTCACAAAGGGTGTAACTAAAATAACTAACTATCTTATAACTACCCATAACTAACTTCTGAAACCGCTATACGGTTACAAACTATCTAACAAACGTATTCAGCCCTTTGGCTTTCGTATATTACATAAGTATCCTTGTCCAACAAGACTATATCAATTATGGTCCAACAGGAGGAACTACTCTTAGCATTAAAATGGTGTTTGCCAAGTTTCAAGTTTGCTTCTGGTGCAGAACTTGGTGATGAATTACATGTTATAGATGTTGACAATTCAACAAAGAGTGAAATTCAGAAGTTTAAAATTTTCCAAAGAAAAAGATTCTCACCAATACCCGAAGCATTGGAAGATGGGAAGGAATTGGTTGTAGACTACATATATAGCGCCTTTGGGTACGAACTGCAAGGAATCTCCAATCCTTTTACCTCAACAGGTAAATGAGCATCAGTTGGAACAAGCTGCAAAGGACCTTTCTGGTAATGGAAGTATTCTATTTTAACATTACCTGTTATACATAATTCCAATGGACTTATGGACATATATCTCAGTCTGTTACTGCATTTTAGAATATAGCACCATCAAATTATTTTTTATTGTATTACAGTATGTTATAGTTTCTCAGTCTGGTGCAGAACTTGGTGACATTCCACAAAGAGATTATCAATCTATGAGAAAAAGAAGTTATTGACTACCTAGCATCTTCCAAGGCGAAACGTGATACAACAAAAATCCAAGTATCGCGAGCAGACATTAAACAACATTATGAGAAGACCATGAAAGAAGCTGCAAAAGAACTTGGAGGTAATGATGATTCCAGAATTGCAAGGTTTTTTTTTTTTTTTTTACATAATTTCGGTGGGACTAGCACACATGTCGATTTGACTATACTTTCTTATACAATACATTTTAAAAAAAATAAAGTGTTTCTGGTTTTGTGTTATAGGTTCTTTATCAACATTAAAGTGCAAGCACAAAGAATTGGGCATGCCCGCGTGGCATGGACTAGATTTAAAGCAGAGAAAGGCCACTAATTGCAACAAAATCAAAATGAGCAAAGTCAAATAAATGAAAAGGATAATGGAGCAATTCAGGACCCCGTGCCTGTCAACACAAATGAAAATTCTGTGACTATTAGAGCAGAGTATGTAGGAGATATAATCAAATTACATATCAGTGTCTCAGAAGCAACATTTCCTACCGTTGAGAATGAAATTGGTAAGAAGTTCAAGCTAATGCTCAGGACTTATAACCTCAAGTACCTTGATGAAGATGAAGAGTGGATATTAATGACTTATGGTCAAGACATGAGTGACTGTATCCACTGTTCGAGAAATGCTGATCGATCTGCAGTTCGACTGAGTGTGTTTCTATACAACAAATAGCTGGTCCAACCGGTTCACGTGAAATTTGTTCTACTTAATGCTTGTGTCTCTATTTTTATGTAATTACCCTTGCTAGAAGAAATAGGTACATAACTAACATATCTTATTATTAGGTTCATGCACGACAGGACTGAAATGCTCGTATCTTTAGATGTTTTGGCTCAAAGAAAAACTTACGAAAAAAGAGAGTATAATGGAACCGCCTTAATGAATTTTGTTTACCTTTCATTTATATTATTAACAATCTGAAGGATAAAAGATTTGAACATGCTGTGTAAATTATATAAAAATCTACTAGGAACAGACATCCAGTCACTTCAAAAGCTTGAATTAGATAGAAAAGCAATCCAATGATCCATCAAGATACTCCATATAGAATACAGAGACATCCTACGACACCCTCTGCCCTTAGAATTGTCTTAATGATAATACCCAAATCTGCACCCACATGTAACCTTGTGTATCTTGTCAATTATATGCATTTATACTTTTTCTGCTTTCATTTTATCCTGGCTGTAAAAGGTTGTATCTTGGAAGTAAGTTCTTGAACCTTTGAGAGGCTAGGTGACTGAACAAACATTTTTTGGAATACTCGTGAGCTTCCAGCATCCTCATTAATAATTTGCATTCCACCAAATTAAAATTTTCTGCCAGTTCAGTAGAATGATTTGGTGATTTGACTTTAAGTAATTGACTTTCTGCTGTTACATTCTGCTGATTATAAGTAACAGTTCAAGTACGTTATTAAGAGACTACTCGGTATTGAAAAATGGTTTACACAATGGTAGATTCCATTAGCTACAATAATCTGATTCATCACTTCTTTTCACTTTGACGTTTAGAGTCAAACTTACTACTTTCCACCAATTTCATATTGAATTGAGCTCTTTTCTATAAATCATCACCCATATCTAACTTTGATCTATTTACTTAAAAAAAAAAATGAATGTGTGAAATTTTCTCAAAAGTATATATAACTTTTACATAATCTCGAAACTGCACTTAGTATTCGATTCCATAAATCAAACACTTTCTCCATTTTTTAAAAGGAAGTAAAACTGGAGCAATTAGAGAATAAAAACAGCAAATAACGTGTAACAAGGGATTCTACGCACCATCTTCCAGGTTCCTTGCAATATGTGATACAAAACAAGCTGATTGTCATGCAAGTGGCCAGAAATTGAAAAGCTAAAATACACATGTAGCTAATAGAAACCATTCCCTTCAGTCAAACTTTTTTTCCCAGGTGGCTGAGTTTGAGGTATAGAGGTATGTTGTTCCAGGTTTTTGGTATTTACTCCTTTCAACAACTATTTGCTACCTAAATTTTGAGTTTATTTAAAACAATTCTATCCCCTTTTGATGGGGTCGAGAACAAAGCAGAAATTCCCTTGAGTTGTGTTTTACAATTCATAGTAGACTACACTAGTGAAAGCAGCATAATTATGACGAGAAAGCAGAAAGCAAAACAAGAGGATGAGAAATTCACTCCCAATTCAAAGCATGTCCATTATTAATAATACTTGTAATGGTAAATCTGTTACTCAGTGGTTGTGTTTGGCAACAAGCGTTTTGTAGTATTTTAGAGCATTTAGCGTTAAGCAATTACTGTTAAGATCTAAAAGCTTGTTTGGCAAGAAGCATTTAGTCTTAATGTCAAAATGCTCCTTTTCCAAATGAGCTTTGAGAAAATTAAAGTAGCATTTATGAATGAGATTTACTATAGTGCCCCTACCTATTAATTAATGAGTATGTCAAATTTGTGTCCAAAGTCCTTGTAAATTACATGGGTAGTTCAAGGTCCATGGTTCTTGGTGATTAATAGTTTGTTACGTAAATCAGATGTATCTAATAGAGCAAAGATGGGTTTGACAAATTTGTGTCAAAAGTGCTTGTAAATTAGACGAATATATATGTATCCTAAACATGCCAACTAATTTCGAATACATTCCACGTATTTTTGTGTGGTGAGTGTTACGCACGGGCTAACTTATGTTTAGATAAAAAAAAAATGCAGAAGGCTATATAGTTGAGTTATGGAGGGGATCAAAATCCTAGGGCCAAGGTTCATCAAATTAAAGGTTCTAAGACTTAAATCCCACTGATATCAGGTGCATGGAAAGTGAGGGAAGGTGATCTATATGTACTCCGTGTTACTTATGTACGGTATTAATATGATGCTTTATGTTAAGCTTAAGGGTGAAAAGCAATCACGTCTATAATTCAAGGCCGATGGTCAAAGGTCCAAATTAAAGTCTCAATGTGAATTCTTTCCTGCTGACAATATTTCAATATAATGAATAATGTTCTTTTTCTCAAGGAAAACTAGTAACAATATTCATATATACGTCTTGACATCTTGTTACAACAAAATTTGAACCGGAAAATGATTATAGTTGTGAAAATATGGTTAACCGTTTCGAGTATAAAATAGATAAATATTGTTTATCGGGTCAAACTTTGAACTTATAATTATCTATGGAAGAAAAATATATGAATCTCTGCATATAGTCACTACTACAAAAAGTGTATATTTACATGCTTATTTTGCCACACTTTGCAAATGATGGATTTATTTTTGGTTTTTGTACACGCAAATAAGTGTGTGCAATTAAGTGACAACTTTATGCGTGTCATAGTCTAAGTTACATAAAAAAGCGTGGCCAAATTTTATTGGTGAAAAATTATTCCACAGCTTAAAGCGTGGACAAATTTTATTTAGAGAAAATCTACTCCACAGCTAAAAGCGTGTACAAATTTATTGGTGAAAAATTTGACCACAGCTAAAAGCGTGTACATTTTTTATTTGAGGAAAAATTATTCCACAGCTAAAAGCATGGATTTTTTTTTTCATACGTGTCAATCACTTTTTCGATTTTATAAAAATCACTTATTCCTCTCATTCACCGCAACCTTCAAATAACCAATCCTTTTTCTGTTACATCACAGGCATCAATTCAAATAACCTTCAAATTTTATAAGCATCAATTCAAAATGCATAACCTTCAAATAAGTTAGTTGTAAAATCCCCAAATCACTTTTTCACAAAATCCCCAAATCCGATTACATAAAAATCCCCAAATCCGATTTTATAAAATCCCCAAATCACTTTTTCACTTTTTGATTCAAAATCCGATTTTATAAAAATCCCTGAATCCGATTTTATAAGTGGTGAATCGGTTCTCATTTTTTCACTTTATAAGTGGTGAATCGGAAGCTAGGGTTAGAGTTGTGAATCGAATGATGTTGAGAGCTTGTTAATCGGAAGCTAGGGCTTGAGTTGTGAATCGAATGATGTTGAGAGCTTGTTAATCGGAAGCTAGGGTTTGAGTTGTTGTAGCAGAAGCTAGGGTTTGAGCTTGTTAATCAGTTGCAGCAGCTAAGGTATAAAAAATTTATACGCGTTTATTTAAGCTTGTGATGAGTTATAATAAGGTTCGTTTAAGTTATAATAATGTTCGTTTAACTGATTATATCTGAATATGCGCTTAGAAACTGATTATTTGAATCAAGCTTGTGATGAGTTATAATAATGCGAGTTATAATAAGGTTCGTTTATGTTATAATAATGTTCGTTTAACTGATTATATCTGAATATGCGCTTAGAAACTGATTATTTAAATCCGTTTAAGTGATAATAATGTTCGTTTAAGTGATGAGTTATATCTGAATATGCACTTAGAAACTGATTATTTGAATCAAGCTAAAGGAATGAGAATGTTAATTATAGGGTGTTTGGGCTAGCTTTTCTGCTTGTTTTTATACAGAAGCAGTTATGTGCCATATATCCTAACTGATTCTGCTTATCTCGTAAAGTTTCATGCTATAACCTTTTTTTGTCTTTACTCATAACATTTTTGGAATTTAGTAATAAGTTTTCAATTCTAATGATTTTAGGCATTGTATTGGAAACTTGGTAAGTATAAGCGATGGATAAAAATTGGATTAATGCTCCGATTAAAAGCAAAACTTTTAGAGACGGAGCCGAAAATTTTATAAGTTTTGCTCGTGCTAGAAGTATAAGAGGATTCATCAAATGTCCATGTAATAGATGTTGTTGTCTCGATAAACCGTTAGATCTTGATAAAGCTCATGCCCACATATTGCGTTATGGGTTTTTACCCGGGTATAAAGAATGGACTGTGCATGGAGAGCATACTATATCTTTACCACCATCTCAATCTAGTAATGTTAATATTGAGGAAACTTCTTTTGGTCAAGAGGATATAAGAGGTTTGGTTCGTGATGCGTTAGGTATTAGTTCTTTGCCTTCGGATAACGCCGAATTAGGAGATACAACGATGGAAGGAGATACAACGATGGAAGGAGATACCGGAGAATCTATGGAAAGTGGTAGTCATGGTGATGAGGGTCTTTTATATAAGAAGTTGTTAGAAGAATGTGACAAAGAATTGTACTCTGGTTGCAAGTACTCAAATTTGTCCTTCACTTTACATTTATATCACATTAAATGCATTGGTGGAATATCCAACAAGACTTTTAGCATGATACTAGAGCTCTTGAGGGATGCATTTCCACATCTTACAGCGTTACCATCATCCGCCAATGAAGCAAAAAAGTAAACTAAAGATTTAGGTCTAGGTTACGAAAAAATCCATGCGTGCCTTAATGATTGTTATAAAATTGGACGTTTTCTTGTTTTATTAATCTACTTTTGATTTTCTTTGTGCTATATATAGATTTGGTATATTGTTGTACTCAAATTGTTCTGCAATAATGTTTAGCTAAAATACCTAAAATGCCCATTTAGCTACTATAATGTTTGTGTGTTACTGGAGTATCGTAAGTTCTGAGTCATAGAATAAGTTATTTAACAATTTTCTTTACACTCTTCTAGTAGCATTTCCAATTCTTTCATAAGGCTAGTATGAAATTCAGAAGCCTAGGTAAATGAGTGGTGCCTTTAATGGTACACTTTAGGATATTTGTAAGTTTCTAGCATGAAATTCAACTTTAATTCGCATACTGCTGATTGAATCATATGATTGCTTTCTGAAGTTTCCTTATGCTAGTAAACTTTTTGGACCATGTTGATCAATCATATCCTGTTTAAACAATCTTTCTGATGTGGTGTCCTGAAATGCAGAAACTATCAGCATGTGGGAAGAAAGCATGGCTTAACCAAGCCCATACTCACACTAGCGGTGCTTTTAGTTTTGCGCGAAGAGATCATGAATTTGTGCGTATCATTTAATCTGGAAATTGTTATAACTCATATTGTTATGCATTCTTTGATATTCTCTATCTAATATTCAGAAAGTGACAAATAAAAGATCACCGAATGATGTTGAGAGGTTTCACATTTGTTATAAGACTGCGGATGACACATATATTCAAGAAGCCACATCAGAAATGATGGTATACGCATATTTGTTTATAATTTTTTTTTAAAGTTTTATACGGCATGTTTTGATTTATGAAGTTAAAAGCCTATGCATTATTTCAGGTTCAAGCAAATAGAGAAATAGAAAGAAAGAAGTTAGAGCTAGGAGGCCCTGAAGGTAATGTTGAAGATGATGTAGTGGCAGAAATTGCTAGGAATGTTCTTAACAAGCTTATCGGAGATGAAAATCCTCATTGTTTTGGAGCCGGAGTAACAAAATCTCAAATATCCAAATTCAGTTGCGATCTAAGAAAGATGAGGGGTGAGATTATAACAAATGAAAACCGTTTTTTGTTGGAGAAAGTACAGACTCAAAAAAAACAATTGGAGACTCAAAAAAACCAATTAGAGACTCAAAAAAAGCAATTAGAGAATCAAAGTAAGGAAATAGAGACTCATAAAAAGCAATTAGAAGTTCAAGGTTTGCAACTCAAGGATATGGGGCAAAAGCTCAATGACCTTTATGGAATGCTCAAAGTTGTTGAAAACTGCGTTTCCTAGTCTATATAATGGTGCTTCTACTTCTGGTGCTACTGGCGCATCACCACTTCCA
The DNA here is from genome assembly GCA_030686995.1 of Artemisia argyi. Lineage (NCBI taxonomy): Eukaryota > Viridiplantae > Streptophyta > Magnoliopsida > Asterales > Asteraceae > Artemisia > Artemisia argyi. Next base: position 76,542,275 of record CM060695.1, on the reverse strand, counting down.
GATCACTACCCAGGTATGTATTTCAACTCGTAATACTTAGCTGTTATTATATTGTAGTAGGTTGAAGCACTTACCTATAAAGTAGTAGATAGACAGTAGAAGAGTTGCATAGATACCATCAATGTTGGGCTAATCACAATGATACAACACCTACAACAATGGTGTAACTTAACTAGGTGAAGAATTGAGACAGTTATTCGATAATGCAGTTCTGGCTATTAGCTCTAAGCTTGAGATAGTTATTATATTAAGTTTTCAGATTTCAGTTCTGGCTATTAGCTCTAAGCTTGAGACAGTTATTCGATAATGCAGACCACTTAAAGGACTATTTGAGTCAACTAACCTATGAAGAATTGTAACTTAACTAGGTGAATATGTATACCAATTTTTGAATTCTGTTTGTCGTGATTTATTGAAAAGTGATGCGCTGGAATCACAGTGTATGCCTGTACAGAATACGATTTTCGTACTCAACTTAGAAGAAAAATAGGCGTGGTGATATATTTGGTCTACTGTTAGCTGTATACTTAGAATACATGTCAAATAGAAATTGTTTCTTGTAAACTGTTATTGACTCATTTGTGATATATTTGGTATACTATTGGAGATAAATCATCTCCTTAATTAGTTTATTTGATTAATCAAAATTAGTAGTTATAACTTATCTTGTATAGTGCCTAAAATTATGTTGTACTCCTGTATTTGGCATACTTTTTTGTTTAAGTGATTATATACGTGTCTGCTCAGTCCCAACTTTATTTTAAGTACCTTAGATAAGATAGTTTCTATGCAAAGTGCCAACATTTGCATCATTTATTAAAGTTGTAAGCCAGCCGTGTGATAGCTTATGTATCTACTAAATCCTCTAGATGAAACTGATCCATTATTTAGTTTTAACTATTAACTTTAAAACGAGTTCATGTGGAAAACTGAATTATGTGTTATCAATATACCATCCCATCACCTATTAAATTTTGGTTTTCTTTTTCATTATTTAGGAGGTTCTTGAAGAAAAACGATCAAAGCTTGCGATGAATACTTGAAGACGGAAGATCGACAAAGCTAGCTTTATTGTGCAATGAAATCTTTTGTATGTGTAGATTGACGAAGCTAGCTTAATTTTACAGATTTGAAATCTTTTGTATGTTATAGATTTGAAATCTTTTGTATGTTACAGATTTGAATATGCAACTAGATTTGAATATGCAACTAGATTTGAATATGCAGATTTGTGCAGAACTAGATTTGAATATGCAGAACTATATTTGAATATGCAGATTTGTGCAGTGTGTAGTTTTCAAATTTTTGCCACACTTTTTAGTGTGTACACCTTTGAAACTTTTGCAACAATTTAGCGACATTCAAAAGTGTGTAGTCGTCAATCATTTGCCACGCTTTTTAGGGTGTCCAAATGATATTTGCCACGCATTTTAGGGTGTGAAAATTTGAATTTTTTTCCACCATTATAAGCGTGCACTCCTCAACAATTTCCCCACCCTTTAAAGTGTTGCCATGTAGTACTTTCTCCACGCTTATTTGTGTAAATCAATTTGTGACGTCGAGATTTGCCACTGTTTTTTCATGCATGTACTTTTAATTTTGCCACAACTAAAATCGTGGAGATATGCTCTAATCCGTGTGTATAAATACACCATTTGTTGTAGTGAGTAGAATATTTAGCTTGTAACTCTATTACCCCCGTTTTCACAAACATAGCGTTTTAATTTTAAGTCAATCCAAATAGGAAAAGACTACACCAATACAACAGTTAAAGCAGAATTATAGTTTAACAAACAAGTACGGGTGTCAATAATATAAATAACTATATAGAAGGTTTACAAAAAAAACATATCAATCCCAAAGAAAGCTTTATAATACAAAACATAACTGATGCACCTCTCTGAAACACATGAAGAAACTCTAATCAAATTCACTTCGATTTACCATATTTATAACAACAAAGCCATCATGTTGTCTTCAATATGAAAAAGAAATTGCGGAGTTAAAAATTGAAAACGCCGAATGGCAACAAAATCGCGATGACATTCGTTATTGCAATGGTTTACTTGAGTCTGATATTCAAGAAAAAAATCACATCATCATAGTGGTTCAGCTACAAGGTCACCTTCCTTGTTCCTACTCCACTCCCCGAGTCACCTACTTGAGAGTTTTCTTCACTATGTCAACAAACTCCCTTATGGCGGAGAAAACCTTACACACCAATGTACACACCACAACTTCGTCAAAACTTAATCACAACTTCTACACAACTTCTTCACACCAATCTACTTCACACCTATCTTCTTCATATGTCGTAGATGTTGTTTTTAAATAATGTGTTAACATTGTTGTTTAATTGAATAACAACAGTTGTCGTTGTTGTAGTTGTTTGATGTGGTAATGTTTAACGTGTTATTGTTGTTGTTCTATCAACTTATAACTCAACTCCAGCCTCTAGATCGTCGTGATCAACATCTTCGTCATATTGCTCGTAACTCAACTCCTCAGCTGGCTGATTAACTTGTGCTTCTTCCATTTCATTTCGACTTAAAATGCCAAAAAACTCAAGATTACGAGAAGCTTTTAAGGTTTGATATGACCACCAAAAATACAATTTTAGCATATGAACAAGCAAATCATCCCAACGAGACACGCATAACATTAACATGGGATTCGCAATCCAAAAGTGTGGAGTTGACATGAACATTAAACACAAGAAGCAAACCGTCACGGAAACTGGCAATGTTGGAAAATTTAGTGCACTTGAGGGATTAATTCACACCTAGTAATGGGTTTGGAGGTACGGAGTGTACACCCATTTGGTCATTGAATCCCTGACTCAATAGTGGTTATGCTAGTGTGAATCTGTTTCTGCTAATCTGATTTTGCTGCTAGTAGGGATTCTGTTGATGGTAGATTCTGCTGCTAGTGGAATTCTGCTGCTAGTGGAATTCTGCTGCTAGAATGATTCTGCTGATGGCATCAATTTATTCTGTTGCTCGTTTTTAACCACTGATTCCTACTATTATGGAAAGTATTATGATATAATTAATGGGCCATTAATTATACATAATTCCATGGGCTATGGTTTGAGTATTCTCTATTATAAATAGAGGTCATAACATTCTGCATGGATACGATTATCAACACAAACCCTAAACACTTGAATACGATTCTGTTCTTGATTTGTGCCAAAAACAAGAACATCACTTAGTCTTATCTCATAGAGATATTCGTGTAACCCAGGCATAGGGTTGAATAGTTTCTATTGGAAAGTGATACACGATTTCAAGTGAATATCCGGTACTCATTGATTATCTTAAACCTAATCTGGGAACACTCAAACATACAATAACCAACAATCAATAGAAACTATTAGTGATAATCAATGGCTGCTGCTATGAGACAAATGGCTGCTAACTTTTCCAAGTTGAAAAAGTTTGAAGGTGTTGATTTCAGAAGATGGCAAAAGAAGATGCATTTCTTGTTGTCAAGTATGAATGTGGTATATGTTCTGACAACCGAGATTCCATAAGATTTTGGAGAAGATGCTACTATGGAACAGATGAGAGCAAGAAGCAAATGGGAGAATGATGATTATGTTTGCAGGGGTTTAATTCTCAATGGTATGTCTGATTCTCTATTTGATATTTATCAGAATGTTGAAACTTCTCAAGAACTATGGGATTCCTTGGAAGCCAAATATATGGCTGAGGATGCATCAAGTAAGAAGTTCCTTGTAAGTAATTTTAATAATTACAAAATGGTTGATTCTAGACCTGTCATGGAACAATACAAAGAACTTCTTAGTATACTTGGTCAATTCACACAACACAAGATGAACATGGATTAGGCTATTTCAGTCTCTTGTATCATTGATAAATTACCTCCTTCTTGGAAAGATTTTAAGAATATGCTGAAACATAAGAAGGAGGAATTAACTCTAGTTGAGTTGGGTAGTCACTTGCGCATTAAGGATTCACTCAAAGCACAAGACATTGACAAGCCAAAGAGTAGCAATGCTACTGGTCCATCAGTTTTCAATATGGTGGAGCATAACAACTCCTCCAGGAAGAATGACAACAAGGGCAAGCGTAAGCATCAAGATAACACCAAATCTGATCTTAACAAGAAACCAAAAGTGACTTGTTGGAAGTGTGGGAAACTTGGACACTTCAGGAAGGATTGTAAATGTGTTAAGATTGGCAATAAAACCAATGGATCAGGCACAAGTGGAGGGAATGGTAACACCAATTCTCTGAAAGGTCAGAATATATTTAATAAGTCTTTTGAGATTTATTATGTTACATATATATCTGAAATTTATTTTGTGCAGGATGATGATGTTGCTTGGTGGGTTGACTCTAGTGCAACAATTCATGCGTGTAAAGATAGAAGCTGGTTCAAGACCTATGAGTCAATGAATGATGGTTCTATTCTTCAAATGGGAAACGAGTCAACTGCCCTAGTGCATGGAAAAGGATGTGTTGATTTGAAGTTTAGTTCTGGAAAGATTGTTTCTTTGTTTAATGTTTTACATGTTCCTGATATTAGAAAGGACTTGGTTTCTAGTAGTGTTTTGAATAATTGTGGTTATAAACAAGTGATTGAATCTAATAAGTTTATTTTATATAAACATGGTGTGTTTATTTGTTTTGGCTATTTGTGTAATCAAATGTTCAGACTTAATATTGTTCATGATAATGTTAATTAAGCTTTTATGTCAACCTCCAAACTTAATGATTCAACCCTATGGCATGCAAGACTTGGCCATGTACACTTTAAAAGAATGCGAGATATGTCTAAGGATGGGTTAATTCCAGCCTTTGATATGAACACTGAAAAGTGTAAAACTTGCATGATGACCAAAATTACTAAGAAACCATTTCAAAGTGTAAAACATGAAACTAAAGTTTTGGAGTTGATTCACAGTGACCTATGTGATCTTCATGCAACTACCTCTTTGGGGAACAAGAAATACTTTGTGACTTTTATTGATGATGCTTCTAGGTTTTGTTATGTTTATCTGTTACATACTAAGGATGAAGCATTAGATAAATTTAAAGTATTTAAAACTGAAGTTGAATTACAACAAGGGTCTCTAATCAAAAGATTCAGGACTGATATGGGAGGTGAGTACATGGATACTCTGTATTTTCAGTCTGTTGTTATAATCCATGAAACGACTGTCCCTTATACTCCTCAGCAAAATCGTATTTCTGAAAGGAAAAACAGGGTGCTGAAGGAGATGGTTAATTCCATGTTGTCCTATTCAGGTGTCACAACTCGTAATTTCCGGTCATTTTCCAAACCTCGACAACCTTACCATTCACCAATTACTATTCATCGATCACTATTCATCGTTTTACTATTCATCATTTTCGAGGTCCATTTGATATTCTAAGAAGCGTTCAAAAATTTTACTATTCACATGACACTATTCATTTCCGGAAGAAACCACTATTCACGTGCATTACTCATTTCATCGTAAACTTAGTTTACGGATATTCAAAATTCGCGTAACCGTATTGGTTCAGGAGCGAATTCATGCATTATCATTGGGACATTTCATACAGACTAGAAATAGTCTGCATATCATTTGTATGGCACTTGCATACTATTCCACTCGTAGGGTATTCAAATTATATTTTTAATATAATTAACGATTTACGTATGTTTATTTTAAATAAACACTAATACGCGAACTATAAATGTGACTAACACGTCCGACACTCCCAACTATGATCCCAATATATTTTTACACTCATTTTTATAATATAAAAATTATAATATTAATTTACCCGGTATTTTGGAAAATTATTTATTTCGTATCGTACGTCTAATTTAATTGCGACGGTTTTCATAAAAATTAAACTATAATTATCTAAACACCCAATAATTTTACCCAACCTATTTTTATAATTTTTATAACTTTATTTTATCCCGGTTAACTCCGTTAAAATTTATTTTTAGTTAACTCGGTACCCGGTATACCTTTAAACTACTAATATATACAATTATACACCAAATTCCTCACCAAAACTCTTACACTTTCCAACCCCACCCTCACCAAAACCCACGCCCCCCCCCCCCTTGTTTTACTTGCACTTCATTGAAAATTTTACCAACTCTATTATTATGTGTACTTGTTGTCTATGATATAATTTATAGATCCATACAAGTAATAATTCATTTCATTCACTTCAATCAACTAGTTCCTTTTTCTTTTCTTCCTCTTGGGGGTGGACGGCAAAACACACAAGAAAGGGAAGGAGATCAAGTTTTTTTTCAAGAATATTAAACCTAGTATACTTCTTTTTCTAGTTTTGAAATAAAAACTAGGAAGTATTAGGAACCTTGTTACCATAAACCTCATCATTTCACTTGTAAGCTTCAAGTTATATTTTTCATATTTTTATACTTTCATTTATTCACTATCTTGATGTATTTGAACATTATATAAGTTATAATGCTTAGTTAAGCTTGGTACTTAAGTTAGAAAACCTTAAAACAAAAGAAAGGCTAAACTTGAAACTGTTTTATTTTTGATTCGTGTATAAAAGTATTAAACTGTACTAATCTATAGACAATGGATATAAAATAAAAATATGTACTTGTAGCCCTATGTCTTGTGGTCATTTTGACGGGTGTTTCGTCGAATAACTCCTTACGATGATTAAACTAAAAATGTTTTGGTGAAACATGTACTAATCTGAGTAACAGATTTAAAACGTGAAAAAGTCATTTTTTTTGTATTGAACCCTCTGTTACTCAAAGAATAAAAGTTGTAGAGGACATCTTAACTTAAACGTGGCCGAAAACGGGGAATAAATAGGGTTAGTAAAACTCTAGATATCGCACTTTTCGTGAGACCATAGAAAATTTGAAAGCTGAATGGATTGATAGTTTGGATAAATGGACTGTTTTACTAAGGTTATGTAATTTTTAGCTAAGTGGGACCAATAAATTTCGTTAGTACAGAAATAGACCTTTCCGGGGATATAAAGAACGAGACTTGAGGACTTACGGTTTGCAAATGGCGATTTTTCTAAACATAGACAAGTTATAAAAATTCCATCAGCACTAGTGATAAAAAGTATATAAGTGTTATACACTTTAAGGATTGGACCTTTTAAAACAATTTTGAACCACCTAGTATATTTTGAACCCTTAGGTCTAAAGTGAACCTTTTTGACCAAAAACTTGACCCATGGACTAATTTGAACCTTAGAGTTAAATTGAACCTTTACATCAAAATTTAACCTAGGGTAAATGTAAGTTTCATACTTATATAACATACAAGGCATACTTTTGGATAATTTGTAAGTAAGCAACTAAATTTTTTTTTATGTATCTAGGAGTATTGTACCAAGCTTAAGTAAGATCATAAATTGTATAATCAAAAGTACATCGATATCTATTTTCATAAACTAAGACAACGTATATTAATTAGGTTCATCGTAGAGCTTTTGCGGCTATTCTTCCGTTTGCTTGTTCATTGCTATTTTCCTTGCTCTCGGTGAGTTCATAGCCTCGCTTTTACTTACTTCAATTGTTTTATAAACCTCGCGAGGGGGATACATGCTAGTTTTATAAACTGAATACAAGTAATTTTTGGTATGCTGGACCCGATTATATGATTATAGTGATTGAATGCTTCTTGCCAATTAAGTCCCCACCATGAAACCGTTAATTCCGTTGGAAACGCTATTATTATGGATATGCATATTAGGCTTAGCCGGCCTTGACTGGGTACGGTCACATAATCTTGAGAGTTTGGGGTAAACTGGCAATTTTTACCTCGGGGCACAAAATCATGGTTAAGGTTTCGGTTTCATAATTCTCAATGCTATAAATCTTATTTCCGACTTGTATTTGTTACATGTCAACTTATTTATGGGCGTATAACAACGTAGCCCATCGTATTTTAAACTGGATTATCTTGTATTCAAATGATTACTTATTAAACTCTATGAATTCACTCAACTTTATGTTGACTTTTTAGCATGTATTTTCCCAGGTTTTATTTGCTAGCTGAGCATTGGGAGCAAATCGGAGTCGCGTGGATATCAAACATTGAAGGACTTGTTTTCTTCACACTCGATAATTATTTTCTTTAAATATGCAAATGAGTCAATTTTTTTAACTCTTGTAACTTAAGTTTTAAATATAAATTGTTGGGACTTTGTACTCTGATTTATCAAATCGAATGTGACATTTTATTAAACTTCCCTTTTGAGGTTGTTTTATGTAACTTGTTTTTATGAATTATGAAGTGACACCCAAATTGGTATTCCGCAGCGTTGTAAAATTTTGGGGTGTTATAGAATGGTACCAGAGCTTTAGTTATAGCGAATTAGGTCGTTTTCAAAACCTAAACTATAACTTATTTTCAAAATTTTTTTTTTAAAGTCTTTCACCGTTGTTCGATATCCGCGTACGCTTGCTCCCAGGTAACTTATATGCTTTATTTTGCATCTATACTTCTATTATAAGATTAATGAATATATCCCCTAGTCATGATTTCGCTCTCTCATGCCTATCTTATGATGTCATACTATATACTTTATATCGGTCGGTTATTTATACCCTGAGCACTCCGATTATCAAATACTTCATAATTTTTTTATTTTCTCCCTCAAACGTCGATACTAGTATTGTTTAAAAATACCTGTACATATATCTATTACTCTCTTTTCAAATCCTTACACATGTGTGTAGTACTATTGTATGTATTAATGAGTTCGTTTATTTTAACCTCTTATGAACGATGCGATGATCTCCGAAACATTTTCGCTACTTTACTTTATTTCCTTTTGATGATATTGACATTCGGTGTACTTTGTCAATTCCACTGGCTATTTTATTATTCAACTCTGAGTGTGAATATTCTCCTTATGTCTTTGAATCATGTATGTTGTTTTCATTATCCATTGTTTTGAAATCTTCCAATTGATGGGAGTACGACCTTAACTTGTCATCTCAAATCTTTTCATCCCTTGGTACTTACCTTTGGTAATGCGATTGACTAATGTCATATTATTATTCTCGTTACTTCTTCTTATAATTTTGATGAATCATGTCGTTAATTTGACATCCTTTTATTTATTGTAGCACTTGATCTTGTTGTGTATTTTATCTTGTGATGGACATACTTAAGTAGGATGATTTATAATCGTCTTATTGAAATGAATTGGGACGCTTCTTCATTTGAATAAGGAAATTATAAACCGCCGAACCATAAATTCATAAATTTTCATTTACATGGATTGGGACGCCTCTTTAGGTAAGTGACGAGTTATGAATGAGTGGGCTTATGTGTATCTACCATAGCGTGTGTACGAATCATTCTTTGGGCTATGAACTCCTCTCGACTCGTAATTTGTTATGTGGATTATTTTTTTTTTTCCATATTTTGTATCAACCGTCGCAAGCTTGATAAGCTAATAGTAATGTACTATTATTCACTTCCACGAATTGACGACTTGATAAGTCATTGTCTCCTATTTTTCTTATTGCCAACACTTTTATTCTATCCTTTCCTTTAAGGACCCTCATGACATTCTATTCGTTCCCTCATACCATCACTTACACATTAGGTGATTTATATCACTTATTCTATCTTCGTTGCTACCTTTTTACTTTGTCAAAATCTCGAGCACAAAATGCATTAAGAACCTCCATGGGCTTCTATAAAATTTTTAAGCGTCTTTATGAAAATTTTACAAATATTTCACAAGTGTTTAAATTACCAAAATGACCTTCTTAAGTTAAAGAGTCGGTTCTAACCACCATCTTTTGTAAAAACAATAACTGATATTTATAATGACACCATGCCCTATATTTCAAATTACACTATTTATACATCATATTTTAATCACGTCTTAAGGATATGACCGATTTAAACCTCGTTTCAACTAATGATTCCTAAAGATTTGAAAATAGACATTTTACAATCACAACCTTATCCTAACCCAATCTTTCTAATAACACCCTTTGACGGACTTAACTTTGTAAGATTTTATTCATAATACCTATTCCAACTATTCCTAATGGAGGAATTTGATTCACCTCAAACTTCTGGCAGACTTCATTAAGATTTCCTTTGGAACCACACCACCTATTATCTTCAAACCAATGGTCAGGATTAGAGAATGATTCAAATATAGGGAGATATACCCAATTCGGGTGTGATTGATTCTGGAAATGGTTGGGCTAACCATTTGCTATAAATCGGATTCCTGGACAACAATATCTATCACAAGATTCCAAAAACAACACCATTGAGACATAATTCACAAACGTGGAGAGATAAACCTGAGATACCTTGGACCCTTCAATATTTCAGACAATATGGGCCTAGTGGCCTACAGACTTGAGCTCCTCCCATTAGAGCCCAGTAACTTACACGATAAATATTATCACCTTTTCACCAATACCACTCCAGAGACCAACACAAACTGAACTTCGGGACGAAGTTCCTGTTAGAAGGGAAGACTGTCACAACTCGTAATTTCCGGTCATTTTCCAAACCTCGACAACCTTACCATTCACCAATTACTATTCATCGATCACTATTCATCGTTTTACTATTCATCATTTTCGAGGTCCATTTGATATTCTAAGAAGCGTTCAAAAATTTTACTATTCACATGACACTATTCATTTCCGGAAGAAACCACTATTCACGTGCATTACTCATTTCATCGTAAACTTAGTTTACGGATATTCAAAATTCGCGTAACCGTATTGGTTCAGGAGCGAATTCATGCATTATCATTGGGACATTTCATACAGACTAGAAATAGTCTGCATATCATTTGTATGACACTTGCATACTATTCCACTCGTAGGGTATTCAAATTATATTTTTAATATAATTAACGATTTACGTATGTTTATTTTAAATAAACACTAATACGCGAACTATAAATGTGACTAACACGTCCGACACTCCCAACTATGATCCCAATATATTTTTACACTCATTTTTATAATATAAAAATTATAATATTAATTTACCCGGTATTTTGGAAAATTATTTATTTCGTATCGTACGTCTAATTTAATTGCGACGGTTTTCATAAAAATTAAACTATAATTATCTAAACACCCAATAATTTTACCCAACCTATTTTTATAATTTTTATAACTTTATTTTATCCCGGTTAACTCCGTTAAAATTTATTTTTAGTTAACTCGGTACCCGGTATACCTTTAAACTACTAATATATACAATTATACACCAAATTCCTCACCAAAACTCTTACACTTTCCAACCCCACCCTCACCAAAACCCACGCCCCCCCCCCCCCCTTGTTTTACTTGCACTTCATTGAAAATTTTACCAACTCTATTATTATGTGTACTTGTTGTCTATGATATAATTTATAGATCCATACAAGTAATAATTCATTTCATTCACTTCAATCAACTAGTTCCTTTTTCTTTTCTTCCTCTTGGGGGTGGACGGCAAAACACACAAGAAAGGGAAGGAGATCAAGTTTTTTTTTCAAGAATATTAAACCTAGTATACTTCTTTTTCTAGTTTTGAAATAAAAACTAGGAAGTATTAGGAACCTTGTTACCATAAACCTCATCATTTCACTTGTAAGCTTCAAGTTATATTTTTCATATTTTTATACTTTCATTTATTCACTATCTTGATGTATTTGAACATTATATAAGTTATAATGCTTAGTTAAGCTTGGTACTTAAGTTAGAAAACCTTAAAACAAAAGAAAGGCTAAACTTGAAACTGTTTTATTTTTGATTCGTGTATAAAAGTATTAAACTGTACTAATCTATAGACAATGGACATAAAATAAAAATATGTACTTGTAGCCCTATGTCTTGTGGTCATTTTGACGGGTGTTTCGTCGAATAACTCCTTACGATGATTAAACTAAAAATGTTTTGGTGAAACATGTACTAATCTGAGTAACAGATTTAAAACGTGAAAAAGTCATTTTTTTTGTATTGAACCCTCTGTTACTCAAAGAATAAAAGTTGTAGAGGACATCTTAACTTAAACGTGGCCGAAAACGGGGAATAAATAGGGTTAGTAAAACTCTAGATATCGCACTTTTCGTGAGACCATAGAAAATTTGAAAGCTGAATGGATTGATAGTTTGGATAAATGGACTGTTTTACTAAGGTTATGTAATTTTTAGCTAAGTGGGACCAATAAATTTCGTTAGTACAGAAATAGACCTTTCCGGGGATATAAAGAACGAGACTTGAGGACTTACGGTTTGCAAATGGCGATTTTTCTAAACATAGACAAGTTATAAAAATTCCATCAGCACTAGTGATAAAAAGTATATAAGTGTTATACACTTTAAGGATTGGACCTTTTAAAACAATTTTGAACCACCTAGTATATTTTGAACCCTTAGGTCTAAAGTGAACCTTTTTGACCAAAAACTTGACCCATGGACTAATTTGAACCTTAGAGTTAAATTGAACCTTTACATCAAAATTTAACCTAGGGTAAATGTAAGTTTCATACTTATATAACATACAAGGCATACTTTTGGATAATTTGTAAGTAAGCAACTAAATTTTTTTTTATGTATCTAGGAGTATTGTACCAAGCTTAAGTAAGATCATAAATTGTATAATCAAAAGTACATCGATATCTATTTTCATAAACTAAGACAACGTATATTAATTAGGTTCATCGTAGAGCTTTTGCGGCTATTCTTCCGTTTGCTTGTTCATTGCTATTTTCCTTGCTCTCGGTGAGTTCATAGCCTCGCTTTTACTTACTTCAATTGTTTTATAAACCTCGCGAGGGGGATACATGCTAGTTTTATAAACTGAATACAAGTAATTTTTGGTATGCTGGACCCGATTATATGATTATAGTGATTGAATGCTTCTTGCCAATTAAGTCCCCACCATGAAACCGTTAATTCCGTTGGAAACGCTATTATTATGGATATGCATATTAGGCTTAGCCGGCCTTGACTGGGTACGGTCACATAATCTTGAGAGTTTGGGGTAAACTGGCAATTTTTACCTCGGGGCACAAAATCATGGTTAAGGTTTCGGTTTCATAATTCTCAATGCTATAAATCTTATTTCCGACTTGTATTTGTTACATGTCAACTTATTTATGGGCGTATAACAACGTAGCCCATCGTATTTTAAACTGGATTATCTTGTATTCAAATGATTACTTATTAAACTCTATGAATTCACTCAACTTTATGTTGACTTTTTAGCATGTATTTTCCCAGGTTTTATTTGCTAGCTGAGCATTGGGAGCAAATCGGAGTCGCGTGGATATCAAACATTGAAGGACTTGTTTTCTTCACACTCGATAATTATTTTCTTTAAATATGCAAATGAGTCAATTTTTTTAACTCTTGTAACTTAAGTTTTAAATATAAATTGTTGGGACTTTGTACTCTGATTTATCAAATCGAATGTGACATTTTATTAAACTTCCCTTTTGAGGTTGTTTTATGTAACTTGTTTTTATGAATTATGAAGTGACACCCAAATTGGTATTCCGCAGCGTTGTAAAATTTTGGGGTGTTATATCAGGGCTGAGTCAAGGGTTCTGGGGTGAAGCTATGTTAACATCTTGTTATTTATTAAATAGGGTTCCCAATAAAAAGAACAGGGTTACCCCTTATGAACTCTGGACTAAAAAGAAACCAAACTTGAATTTTCTCAGGGTTTGGGGTTGTAGGGTTGTTGTTAGACTCCCTGATACAAAGCAGAAAACTTTGGGTGAAAGAGGCATTGAATGCATCTTTGTTGGATATGCTGAGCATTCCAAGGCATATAGGTTCTATGTTATTGAACCTAATGAATCTGTTTCAATTAACTCAATAGTTGAATCAAGGGATGCACTATTTGATGATAATAGATTCTCATCAGTCCCTAGACCAAGTCAAAGAATTCCAAATGGAACTGATGACATTGGTGTATCAGAGGTCCCTGTTGAATTATCATCTCAGGCCCCTGATGAGGTTGTGGAACAACAACCTGAACCTGAGCTCAGAAGGAGCAATAGGGTCAGGACTCCAAACTCATTTGGACCTGAGTTTCAATTATACTTAATTGAAGGTACAAGGAGTGAGGTCTCTGAACAATATTCCTATTGCTTCATTGTTGAGGATGATCCCAAAACATTTGAAGAAGCAATGAAGTCCCAGGATGTTGCTTTCTGGAAAGAAACAATTAATGATGAGATGGACTCCATCATGGGCAATAACACTTATGTGTTGACTGATCTACCACCTGGTTGCGAACCTCTAGGTAGCAAATGAATTTTTAAAAAGAAAATGAATGTAGATGGAACTGTTGAAAAGTTCAAGGCAAGATTAGTTATTCATGGCTTTAGACAAAAGTCAGGGATAGACTACTTTGATACTTATGCTCATGTGGCTCGTATCAGTACCATAAGATTGCTGATTGCTTTGGCATCAATTCACAATCTGATTATTCATCAGATGGATGTGAAGACAGCTTTCTTGAATGGTGACTTAGATTAGGAGGTTTACATGAACCAACCTCAAGGCTTCATCATGTCTGGCAATGAAAACAAGGTGTGTAAATTGATTAAGTCTCTTTATGGGCTAAAACAGGCACCTAAGCAATGGCATCAAAAGTTTGATGAAGTGGTTTTGTCAAGTGGTTATTAACTTAACCAGGCTGACAAATGTGTATATAGCAAATTTGATGAATCTGGTAAATGAGTCATTATTTGTCTATATGTTGATGACATGTTGATCTTTGGCACTGACCAAAATCAAGTTAACCTTACAAAGGCATTTTTGTCATCAAAGTTCTCCATGAATGATATGGGGGAGGCTGATGTTATCCTGGGCATTAAGATTAAACATGAAAGTAACAAAATTTCTATATCTCAGTCTCATTACATTGAGAAGGTGTTGAAGAAATTTAATTACTTTGAGTGTACTCCAGTGAGTACTCCTATGGATACAAGTGAGAAGCTAATGCCTAACACTGGTAAAGCTATATCTCAACTTGAGTATTCTAGGGTGATTGGCTGCTTGATGTATGCCATGACTTGTACAAGGACTGATATTGCTTTTGCTGTGGGTAAACTGAGCAGGTATACTAGTAATCCTAGTGCTCATCACTAGCAAGCAATTCAGAGGGTCTTTAAGTATTTGAAGCGAACTATGGATTATAGTCTCTCATATACTGGTTATCCTTCAGTATTAGAAGGATACACTGATGCAAGTTGCATTAGTAACACTGAAGACAATTCGTCTACTAGTGGCTGGGTATTCCTACTTGGTGGAGGTGCAATTTCTTGGGCATCCAAGAAACAAACTTGCATCACCAGTTCAACCATGGAATCTGAATTTGTGGCTTTAGCAGCTGCTGGCAAAGAAGCTGAATCGTTAAAAAACTTGCTTCTTGAGATTCCATTGTGGCCTAAACATATAGCACCTATTTCTATCCGTTGTGATAGTGCTGCTACATTGGCAAAGGCTTATAGCCAGATGTACAATGGGAAGTCTATACACTTAGGTGTCAGACATAGCATGATTCGTGAGCTTATCATGAATGGGGTGGTATCTATAGAGTTTGTTAGATCTCAACAAAACTTAGTTGATCACTTGACGAAGGTTTTAGCTAGAGACTTGGTTTTGAAGTCTGCAAAAGGGATGGGTTTGAAGTCCAGCTTAGTCGCTGAATGCTAAGACACCCAACTCTCTTCTGAGGAAACTTGGGAGCTGAGTTCAATGTGGAAAGCTGAACATTTAGTGGACTGGATCACGTGTTTATTGTCATCCCAAGGTTGTGCTCAGAACCTGCTGGAAAAGGAGGATGAAGTCTTTACTTCTCAATGGTTATTTTCTTTGAAAAAGTGCTAAGCAGGAGCATGAATAAAGAGGAACCACCTATGTAAATGTTGAACTTTTGCCGCTTCAGGAAGCTTTGGACTTTTAGCTTTTACAACATTTATGAATTGGATATGGACACATGGCTTGTATAGTGTCAGGAGTATTTTAGTGTTTGAAAATGTATGTGTATTTATCTTCATGTATTCAAATGGGTTGAAGGGTTCAATTCTTAGAACACCCTGATTCTCAAATATTTGAACGTGTAATGTACTAAGATGAGAATTCAATCTTCAAGATATTTTCATTTATGCATATTGATGAGTGTGTAAATACTCATCATTTTTATCATATTTTAACTGCCAAAACACGTGAAAATACTCAAGAATGCTTCCAAATAATGAAAATATCCCAAAGATCGTGTTTTATATGTTTTAAACACAAAATGATTGAAAACAAACGAAAAACGAACAAGGTTTGCATATTTGGCAGTTTCAGTCCTCCGACTTTCAAAAATTGTCAAAACTAGTCCCTAAGCGTTTATTTCAAATGAAAAGTCAACCCAAGTTTCTTAAAAGTCAAAAGAATTCAAAAAATGATCTTTGGGTAAAAAGCTTTCAAAAATGAATAAGTTTAGTCCCTGAAGTGAAAAGTTTGGAAATTGTACAACTTTGGTCCCTGCAGTTTGGAATTTAGCATAAGTAGCCCCGGGAATCATAATTGAAGAAAGATCACACAAGAACCCTTGGGAAATCAAAGCTTGGCAAAAGTAGTCCTTGGTTGAGGTTTGGCAGAATTACAGTTTTGGTCCTTGAAAAATCAGAAAAATACAACTTTGTATCCTTGGGCTCATTACTAAATTACTACTAAACCTAAACTACCCATTAAACCTATAACCACTTACCCCAGGCCCAACCTTCACTCCAAGCCCAACATAAACCCAAACCACCCCGTATTAATATTAACGGGTCAATCAAAGTCAAAGGGTCAAACCTAAGGGTCAAACAAAAACACCTTTCCCCTTCCCACCCTTTTACCCAGACAAACACCACCACCCCGACTACCATTGCAACCTGCAACACTCAACCCCTCACCACCTCAAAAGTCCCCCAATCACTTCCCCCAATCCTACTACCTCCCCCAAAACCCATACCTAACCCCCAATTACACCCTGGCAACCTAAAATTCCCACACCAAGCTTTCCCGCCAAAATAAGACATAGGGTTAGGATCACTTTCACAACAATTCAACCGCTGGGATTTATTCGCGAGGTTCAAGAGGGTATGGTGAAACCCTAATTCCAGAAAAGCAAGCAAAAGATGGCACCTTTCTTACCTACCACAATTTTAGTATAAATAGTGAGCTATTGTAAGCCTCAAAGGCATCCCTTCTTTGTATCTTTTCTTAATTTTAGACTTAGTTTCAGTTGTAATTTCAAAATTCTCAATTTAATTTAAGTGATCTTTTAGTTTTAATCAATTCGAATTTCTACTTTAAATTTCAAGTTTCTTGTTCATTTTTGCTTAAGTTGCATTCTAGTTAATCCCAATAGCTTTTATAAACTGTTTTAAGCTTATTTGAAGTTTAAAGGAAGTCTAAGTTCAGAAAAGAAAAGAAAAGGAAAAATACAAAGAAAATCAAGAAAATATAAAAAAAAAATTGAAGAAGAAGAGAAAAAGCAGTAGCAATAATGATTATGGAGTTTGGTCTAGAGCTCCATGGGGAGCATTAGGTTGTCCTTTTGGTCCTAATTCTCAGATTGCTAGTAGCTTTGGATGTCAAGTAAGGTTTTGTACCATATTCCATCATATTATTAGTTAAGTGTTATTTGTTGTTCTTAATTATTCAAATCTGCTTATTTAGGTTTAATTTAGCTTAATATAATATAATTAGTGAAGTTTGAAAGTTAATTTGGTATTCCCGTTGAAAGGGTTGTTTGGAACAAGTTGTTAAACTGTATTGTCGTTGTTATTAGAGGTTAAGAATTGTTTATCCAACATCCTTAAGCTGAGCATAGTCCAAATTGACCATTCTTTTGGTCACAATCTCAGGAAAAGTCAAACCTCACACTCAAATTCACTCACAGTCCAACTGTGGAGAATTTGAGTTTCCAATTCTTGTGAATCACTTCTAAAGTGGTTTAGGTTAGTAGAATTAGGTTGCTTTGGCCAAAGGGAACATCAAGTAATCAACTGGACTCAATCAAATTTCATTTAAGTCAAAGTTTTCATAATTCTTGAAAAGTCAAAATTTGCAAGAATGTGCAGAAAATCAAATCTTCCAAGATTTTTTGTGAATTTTGTACTTAGTTTTAGGACCTGAAAATTTTTGGGAAATGAAGTCACCCAGCAAGACTTTAGGAATCAATACTTGTTTCATTTTTAAGAATTTTTGTGTGGCTTATTTGGATGCCCATAGTGGCCTGTTTGGCCTGTTCATCCCCTGAACCCAGGTTTTCGAGAAGATGGAATTGAGTATGGAATGCTCATTTCTGGTCCAATCCCTTGGATTTTTGTCATTTTGAGTACCCTCCCAGGTGGTATTTAGGTTCATGTCCTTTGTTCCCCTAGGTTTGCTTATTTAGAACACTTAATTGCCCTATCTTTTAGCCTAGTTTGGACTGCTGCTGCTGCAGTATGTTCATGCATTAAGCTTGGTTGATTTTGTGTTCTCAATTATTGAACTTGTTGTTTATTTTGATCCTGCTGAGTTTTAGTTGTAGTATTGTTGTGTGATTGTTGATGCTAAAAGCTCAGCTCATTTGGTTCATTGAGCTTATTTGAAAAAGAAAAAGAAAACATCTTTTGAATAAATTTTGAAAACAAAGAAAAAATCTTTGATCTATGCAACTGATTTGAATTAAATTGTTTAGAAGTGATTAGTGTAATCTATTTTTAGGAGGGCAAGTTTGTTTGTTTTAATGTCCAAGATTGTGAAGCAGTAAACAAGGAAAGAAAATTTTAAAAAATAGTTTAGAAATTTTTGCAAAAAGTGGGTTTCGAACCCCTGACCTCTAGCACACCATAGACACACGCATACACTCCCTTCCACAAGCTCTGGGCACCAGTTCCGTTGTATTTTACACAAACAATTCCTTTATAGTGTAATTGACCTGTTTTGCTTATTTCTCATAAAACTGCTTTTTCTGGCTTATTGGTAGTGCTTATTTCTAGTTTCTGCTTTTCTTTAGAATACTTTTAACTTTTTCGAATTTCCAAAAAAAATCCCAGATTTATTTGAGTTAATTTAGTATTTATTTTGATTTATTTTCATTAAATTAGTTTTTAATTCATTATAATTAGAATTTTTGTCAAATAAATATTTTTCTTTTTTTTTTTAATTTTCTTTTGACATTTAGTACGTAAGAAAATTATTTGTAGGCCCGTAGGACTTGCGTAGCTTTAATTTCACGTTTTTGTGTGCGCGTTGACATTTATTTAGAATAAACGTCATGTTTAGTTGTTTACTTGCGTTTTAGGATTCCCCGCTTTCCCTAACATGTTTCCCGTAGTATTTTAGGTAATTTTAAATATTCCTTAGCGTTCCTTAGTTTATTTTCCCATTTAAGTTACGTTTATCTCATTTTCGTTCGTTAATTCGTAATTTCCGTTAATTTAACGTATCACAAAACCAAACAATCTTTCACAACCAAACATACAAGGTTTTAATCTCGATCTCACTCGAAGCTTTCCATTCACACCTCATTGGGGTACGACCCGGGAAATCACTTCCCGGTCTCACAATTTTAATATCACTTTCACGAGTTTTGCAAGGTAATCTTTTTCCTAAAAGGTTTACTCGTATTTCTCCAAGTCTTGTTGTCTCACGATAACATAGACTACACGTTTGTTGATATTTTTGATAAATTGTTTTTGCACACACCAAAACACAACGAATCACATATGTTTTGTTTTGTGTTTATTTTTTCCATGCAAAGGAAGTGAACTAAATTTGGGGAGGATTTTTGAAATTTAGTGCACTTGAGGGATTAATTCACACCTGGTAATGGGTTTGGACGTACGGAGTGTACACCCATTTGGTCACTGAATCCCTGACTCAATAGTGGTTATGCTAGTGTGAATCTGTTTCTGCTAATCTGATTTTGCTGCTAGTATGGATTCTGCTGATAGTAGATTCTGGTGCTAGTAGATTCTGCTGCTAGTAGATTCTGCTGCTAGAATGATTCTGCTGATGGCATCAGTTTATTCTGCTGCTCATTTTTAACCACTGATTCCTACTATTATGGAAAGTATTATGATATAATTAATGGGCCGTTAATTATACATAATTCCATGGGCTAGGGTTTGAGTATTCTCTATTATAAATAGAGGTCATAACATTCTGCATGGATACGATTATCAACACAAACCCTAAACACTTGAATACGATTCTGTTCTTGATCTGTGCCTAAAACAAGAACATCACTTGGTCTTATCCCATAGAGATATTCGTGTAACCCAGGTATAGGGTTGAATAATTTCTATTGGAAAGTGATAACACGATTTCAAGTGAATATCCGGTACTCATTGATTATCTTAACCCTAATCTGGGAACACTCAAACATATAACAACCAACAATCAATAGAAACTATTAGTGATAATCAATGGCTGCTGCTATGAGACAAATGGCTGCAAACTTTTCCAAGTTGGAAAAGTTTGAAGGTGTTGATTTCAGAAGATGGCAAAAGAAGATGCACTTCTTGTTGTCAAGTATGAATGTGGTATAGGTTCTGACAACCGAGATTCCATAAGATTTTGGAAAAGATGCTACTATGGAACAGATGAGAGCAAGAAGCAAATGGGAGAATGATGATTATGTTTGCAGGGGTTTAATTCGCAATGGTATGTCTGATTCTCTATTTGATATTTATCAGAATGTTGAAACTTCTCAAGAACTATGGGATTCCTTGGAAGCCAAATATATGGCTGAGGATGCATCAAGTAAGAAGTTCCTTGTAAGTAATTTTAACAATTACAAAATGGTTGATTCTAGACCTGTCATGGAACAATACAATGAACTTCTTAGTATACTTGGTCGATTCACACAACACAAGATGAACATGGATGAGGCTATTTCAGTCTCTTGTATCATTGATAAATTACCTCCTTCTTGGAAAGATTTTAAGCATATGCTGAAACATAAGAAGGAGGAATTAACTCTTGTTGAGTTGGGTAGTCACTTGCGCATTGAGGATTCACTCAAAGCACAAGACATTGACAAGCCAAAGAGTAGCAATGCTACTGGTCCATCAGTTGTCAATATGGTGGAGCATAACAACTCCTCCAGGAACAATGACAACACGGGCAAGCGTAAGCATCAAGATAACACCAAATCTGATCCTAACAAGAAACCAAAAGTGACTTGTTGGAAGTGTGGGAAACTTGGACACTTCAGGAAGGATTGTAAATGTGTTAAGATTGGCAATAAAACCAATGGATCAGGCACAAGTGGAGGGAATGGTAACACCAATTCTCTGAAAGGTCAGAATATATTTAATAAGTCTTTTGAGATTTATTATGTTACATATATATCTGAAATTTATTTTGTGCAGGATGATGATGTTGCTTGGTGGGTTGACTCTAGTGCAACAATTCATGCGTGTAAAGATAGAAGCTGGTTCAAGACCTATGAGTCAATGAATGATGGTTCTATTCTTCATATGGGAAACGAGTCAACTGCCCTAGTGCATGGAAAAGGATGTGTTGATTTGAAGTTTAGTTCTGGAAAGATTGTTTCTTTGTTTAATGTTTTACATGTTCCTGATATTAGAAAGAACTTGGTTTCTAGTAGTGTTTTGAATAATTGTGGTTATAAACAAGTGATTGAATCTAATAAGTTTATTTTATCTAAACATGGTGTGTTTATTTGTTTTGGCTATTTGTGTAATCAAATGTTCAGACTTAATATTGTTCATGATAATGTTAATTCAGCTTTTATGTCAACCTCTAAACTTAATGATTCAACCCTATGGCATGCAAGACTTGGCCATGTACACTTTAAAAGAATGCGAGATATGTCTAATGATGGGTTAATTCCAACCTTTGATATGGACACTGAAAAGTGTAAAACTTGCATGATGACCAAAATTACTAAGAAACCATTTCAAAGTGTAAAACGTGAAACTAAAGTTTTGGAGTTGATTCACAGTGACTTATGTGATCTTCATGCAACTCCCTCTTTAGGGAACAAGAAATACTTTGTGACTTTTATTGATGATGCTTCTAGGTTTTGTTATGTTTATCTGTTACATACTAAGGATGAAGCATTAGATAAATTTAAAGTATTTAAAACTAAAGTTGAATTACAACAAGGGTCTCTAATCAAAAGATTCAGGACTGATAGGGGAGGTGAGTACATGGATACTCTGTATTTTCAGTCTGTTGGTATAATCCATGAAACGACTGCCCCTTATACTCCTCAGCAAAATGGTATTTTTGAAAGGAAAAACAGGGTGCTGAAGGAGATGGTTAATTCCATGTTGTCCTATTCAGGGCTGAGTCAAGGGTTCTGGGGTGAAGCTATGTTAACAACTTGTTATTTATTAAATAGGGTTCCCAATAAAAAGAACAAGGTTACCCCTTATGAACTCTGGACTAAAAAGAAACAAAACTTGAATTATCTCAGGGTTTGGGGTTGTAGGGTTGTTGTTAGACTCCCTGATCCAAAGCAAAAAACTTTGGGTGAAAGAGGCATTGAATGCATCTTTGTTGGATATGCTGAGCATTCCAAGGCATATAGGTTCTATGTTATTGAACCTAATGAATCTGTTTCAATTAACTCAATAGTTGAATCAAGGGATTCACTATTTGATGAGAATAGATTCTCATCAGTCCCTAGACCAAGTCAAAGAATTCCAAATGGAACTGATGATATTGGTGTATCAGAGGTCCCTGATGAATTATCATCTCAGGCCCCTGATGAGGTTGTGGAACAACAACCTGAACCTAAGCTCAGAAGGAACAATAGGATCAGGACTCCAAAGTCATTTAGACCTGAGTTTCAATTATACTAAATTGAAGGTACAAGGAGTGAGGACTCTGACCAATATTCCTATTGCTTCATTGTTGAGGATGATCCCAAAACATTTGAAGAAGCAATGAAGTCCCAGGATGTTGCTTTCTGGAAAGAAACAATTAATGGTGAGATGGCCTCCATCATGGGCAATAACACTTATGTGTTGACTGATCTACCACCTGGTTGCAAACCTCTAGGTAGCAAATGAATTTTTAAAAAGAAAATGAAGGTAGATGGAACTGTTGAAAAGTTCAAGGCAAGATCAGTTATTCATGGCTTTAGACAAAAATCAGGGATAGACTATTTTGATACTTATGCTCATGTGGCTCGTATCAGTACCATAAGATTGCTGATTGCTTTGGCATCAATTCACAATCTTATTATTCATTAGATGGATGTGAAGACAGCTTTCTTGAATGGTGACTTAGATGAGGAGGTTTACATGAACCAACCTCAAGGCTTCATCATGCCTGGCAATGAAAACAAGGTGTGTAAATTGATTAAGTCTCTTTATGGGCTAAAACAGGCACCTAAGCAATGGCATCAAAAGTTTGATGAAATGGTTTAGTCAAGTGGTTATTTACTTAACCAGGCTGACAAATATGTATATAGCAAATTTGATGAATCTGGTAAAGGAGTCATTATTTGTCTATATGTTGATGACATGTTGATCTTTGGCACTGACCAAAATGAAGTTAGCCTTACAAAGGCATTTTTGTCATCAAAGTTCTCCATGAAGGATATGGGGGAGGCTGATGTTATCCTTGGCATTAAGATTAAACATGAAAGTAACAAAATTTCTATATCTCAGTCTCATTACATTGAGAAGGTGTTGAAGAAATTTAATTACTTTGAGTGTACTCCAGTGAGTACTCCTATGGATACAAGTGAGAAGCTAATGCCTAACACTGGTAAAGCTGTATCTCAACTTGAGTATTCCAGGGTGATTGGCTGCTTGATGTATGCCATGACTTGTACAAGGACTGATATTGCTTTTTCTGTGGGTAAACTGAGCAGGTATATAAGTAATCCTAGTGCTTATCAATGGCAAGCAATTCAGAGGGTCTTTAAGTATTTGAAGAGAACTATGCATTATAGTCTCTCATATACTGGTTATCCTTCAGTATTAGAAGGATACACTGATGCAAGTTGCATTAGTAACACTGAAGACAATTCGCCTACTAATGGCTGGGTATTCCTACTTGGTGAAGGTGCAATTTCTTGGGCATCCAAGAAACAAACTTGCATCACTAGTTCAACCATGGAATCTGAATTTTTGGCTTTAGCGGCTGCTGGCAAAGAAGCTGAATGGTTAAAAAACTTGCTTCTTGTGATTCCATTGTGGCCTAAACATATAGCACCTATTTCTATCCGTTGTGATAGTGCTGCTACATTGGCAAAGGCTTATAGCCAGATGTACAATGGGAAGTCTATACACTTAGGTGTCAGACATAGCATGATTCGTGAGCTTATCATGAATGGGGTGGCATCTATAGAGTTTGTTAGATCTCAACAAAACTTAGCTGATCACTTGACGAAGGGTTTAGCTAGAGACTTGGTTTTGAAGTCTGCAAAAGGGATGGGTTTGAAGTTCAACTTAGTCACTGAATGCTAAGACACCCAACTCTCTCCTGAGGAAACTTGGGAGCTGAGTTCAATGTGGAAAGCTGGACATTTAGTGGACTGGATCACGTGTTTTCTTGTCATCCCAAGGTTGTGCTCAAAACCTGCAGGAAAAGGAGGATGAAGCCTTTACTTCTCAATGGTTATTTTCTTTGAAAAAGTGCTAAGCAGGAGCATGAATAAAGAGGAACCACCTATGTAAATGTTGAACTTTTGCCGCTTCAGGAAGCTTTGGACTTTTAGCTTTTACAACATTTATGAATTGGATATGGACACATGGCTTGTATAGTGTCAGGAGTATTTTAGTGTTTGAAAATGTATGTGTATTTATCTTCAGGTATTCAAATGGGTTGAAGGGTTCAATTCTTAGAACACCCTGATTCTCGAATATTTGAACGTGTAATGTACTAAGATGAGAATTCAATCTTCAAGATATTTTCATTTATGCATATGTTTTGTTTTGTGTTTAATTTTTCCATGCAAAGGAAGTGAACTAAATTTGGGGAGGATTGTTGAAAAATTTAGTGCACTTGAGGGATTATTTCACACCTGGTAATGGGTTTGGAGGTACGGAGTGTACACTGAATCCCTGACTCAATAGTGGTTATGCTAATGTGAATATGTTTCTGCTAATCTGATTCTGCTGCTAGTATGGATTCTGCTGATGGTAGATTCTGCTGCTAGTGGAATTCTGCTGCTAGTAGATTCTGCTGCTAGAATGTTCTACTGATGGCATCAGTTTATTCTGCTGCTCATTTTTAACCACTGATTCCTACTATTATGGAAAGTATTATGATATAATTAATGGGCCGTTAATTATACATAATTTCATGGGCTAGGGTTTGAGTATTCTCTATTATAAATAGAGGTCATAACATTCTGCATGGATACGATTATCAACACAAACCCTAAACACTTCAATACGATTATGTTCTTGATTTGTGCCTAAAACAAAAACATCACTTGGTCATATCCCATAGGGATATTCGTGTAACCCATGCATAGGGTTGAATAGTTTCTATTGGAAAGTGATAACACGATTTCAAGTGAATATCCGGTACTCATTGATTATCTTAACCCTAATTTGGGAACACTCAAACATATAATAACCAACAATCAATAGAAACTATTAGTGATAATCAATGGCTGCTGCTATGAGACAAACGGCTGCTAACTTTTCCAAGTTGGAAAAGTTTGAAGGTGTTAATTTCAGAAGATGGCAAAAGAAGATGCACTTCTTGTTGTCAAGTATGAATGTGGTATAGGTTCTGACAACCGAGATTCCATAAGATTTTGGAGAAGATGCTACTATGGAACAGATGAGAGCAAGAAGCAAGTGGGAGAATGATGATTATGTTTGCAGGGGTTTAATTCTCAATGGTATGTCTGATTCTCTATTTGATATTTATCAGAATGTTGAAACTTCTCAAGAACTATGGGTTTCCTTGGAAGCCAAATATATGGCTGAGGATGCATCAAGTAAGAAGTTCCTTGTAAGTAATTTTAACAATTACAAAATGGTTGATTCTATACCTGTCATGAAACAATACAATGAACTTCTTAGTATACTTGGTCAATTCACACAACACAAGATGAACCTGGATGAGGCTATTTCAGTCTCTTGTATCATTGATAAATTACCTCCTTCTTGGAAAGATTTTAAGCATATGCTGAAACATAAGAAGGAGGAATTAACTCTTGTTGAGTTAGGTAGTCACTTGCGCATTGAGGATTCACTCAAAGCACAAGACATTGATAAGCCAAAGAGTAGCAATGCTACTGGTCCATCAGTTGTCAATATGGTGGAGCATAACAACTCCTCCAGGAACAATGACAACAAGGGCAAGTGTAAGCATCAAGATAACACCAAATCTGATCTTAACAAGAAACCAAAAGTGACTTGTTGGAAGTGTGGGAAACTTGGACACTTCAGGAAGGATTGTAAAGGTGTTAAGATTGGCAATAAAACCAATGGATCAGGCACAAGTGGAGGGAATGGTAACACCAATTCTCTGAAAGGTCGGAATATATTTAATAAGTCTTTTGAGATTTATTATGTTACATTAATATCTGAAATTTATTTTGTGCAGGATAATAATGTTGCTTGGTGGGTTGACTCTAGTGCAACAATTCATGTGTGTAAAAATAGAAGCTGGTTCAAGACCTATGAGTCAATGAATGATGGTTCTATTCTTCATATGGTAAACGAGTCAACTGCCCTGGTGCATGGAAAAGGATGTGTTGATTTGAAGTTTAGTTCTGCAAAGATTGTTTCTTTGTTTAATGTTTTACATGTTCCTGATATTAGAAAGAACTTGGTTTCTAGTAGTGTTTTGAATAATTGTGGTTATAAACAAGTGATTGAATCTAATAAGTTTATTTTATCTAAACATGGTGTGTTTATTTGTTTTGGCTGTTTGTGTAATCAAATGTTCAGACTTAATATTGTTCATGATAATGTTAATTCAGCTTTTATGTCAACCTCTAAACTTAATGATTCAACCCTATGGCATGCAAGACTTGGCCATGTACACTTTAAAAGAATGCGAGGTATGTCTAAGGATGGGTTAATTCCAGCCTTTGATATGGACACTGAAAAGTGTAAAACTTGCAGGATGACCAAAATTACTAAGAAACCATTTCAAAGTGTAAAACATGAAACTAAAGTTTTGTAGTTGATTCACAGTGACCTATGTGATCTTCATGCAACTCCCTCATTGGGGAACAAGAAATACTTTGTGACTTTTATTGATGATGCTTCTAGGTTTTGTTATGTTTATCTGTTACATACTAACGATGAAGCATTAGATAAATTTAAAGTATTTAAAACTGAAGTTGAATTACTACAAGGGTCTCTAATCAAAAGATTCAGGACTGATAGGGGAGGTGAGTACATGGATACTCTGTATTTTCAGTCTGTTGGTATAATCCATGAAACGACTGCCCTTTATACTCCTCAGCAAAATGGTATTTCTGAAAGGAAAAACAGGGTGCTGAAGGAGATGGTTAATTCCACGTTGTCCTATTCAGGGCTGAGTCAAGGGTTTTGGGGTGAAGCTATGTTAACATCTTGTTATTTATTAAATAGGGTTCCCAATAAAAAGAACAAAGTTACCCATTATGAACTCTGGACTAAAAAGAAACCAAACTTTAATTACCTCAGGGTTTGAGGTTGTAGGGCTGTTGTTAGACTCCCTGATACAATGTAGAAAACTTTGGGTGAAAGAGGCATTGAATGCATCTTTGTTGGATATGTTGAGCATTCCAAGGCATATAGGTTCTATGTTATTGAACCTAATGAATCTGTTTTAATTAACTCAATAGTTGAATCAAGGGATGCACTATTTTATGAGAATAGATTCTCATCAGTCCCTAGACCAAGTCAAAGAATTCCAAATGGAACTGATGACATTGGTGTATCAGAGGTCCCTGATGAATTATCATCTCAGGCCCCTGATGAGGTTGTGGAACAACAACTTGAACCTGAGCTCAAAAGGAGCAATAGGGTCAGGACTCCAAAGTCATTTAGACCTCAATTATACTTAATTGAAGGTACAAGGAGTGAGGTCTCTGACCAATATTCCTATTGCTTCATTGTTGAGGATGATCCCAAAACATTTGAGGAAGCAATGAAGTCCCAGGATGTTGCTTTCTGGAAAGAAGCTATTAATGATGAGATGGACTCCATCATGGGCAATAACACTTATGTGTTGACTGATCTACCACCTGGTTACAAACCTCTAGGTAGCAAATGGATTTTTAAAAAGAAAATGAAGGTATATGGAACTGTTGAAAAGTTCAAGGCAAGATTAGTTATTCATGGCTTTAGACAAAAGTCAGGGATAGACTATTTTGATACTTATGCTCATGTGGCTCGTATCAGTACCATAAGATTGTTGATTGCTTTGGCATCAATTCACAATCTGATTATTCATCAGATGGATGTGAAGACAGCTTTCTTGAATGGTGACTTAGATGAGGAGGTTTACATGAACCAACCTCAAGGCTTCATAATGCCTGGCAATGAAAACAAGGTGTGTAAATAGATTAAGTCTCTTTATGGGCTAAAACAGGCACCTAAGCAATGGCATCAAAAGTTTGATGAAGTGGTTTTGTCAAGTGGTTATTTACTTAACCAGGCTGACAAATGTGTATATAGCAAATTTGATGAATATGGTAAAGGAGTCATTATTTGTCTATATGTTGATGACATGTTGATCTTTGGCACTGACCAAATCAAGTTAACCTTACAAAGGCATTTTTGTCATCAAAGTTCTCCTTGAAGGATATGGGGGAGGCTGATGTTATCCTTGGCATTAGGGTTAAACATGAAAGTAACAAAATTTCTATATCTCAGTCTCATTACACGGAGAAGGTGTTGAAGAAATTTAATTACTTTGAGTGTACTCCAGTGAGTACTCCTATGGATACAAGTGAGAAGCTAATGCCTAACACTGGTAAAGCTGTATCTCAACTTGAGTATTCTAGGGTGATTGGCTGCTTGATGTATGCCATGACTTGTACAAGGACTGATATTGCTTTTGCTGTGGGTAAACTGAGCAGGTATACTAGTAATCCTAGTGCTCATCTCTGGCAAGCAATTCAGAGGGTCTTTAAGTATTTGAAGAGAACAATGGGTTATAGTCTCTCATATACTGGTTATCCTTCAGTATTAGAAGGATACACTGATGCAAGTTGGATTAGTAACACTGAAGACAATTCGTCTACTAGTGGCTGGGTATTCCTACTTGGTGGAGGTGAAATTTCTTGGGCATCCAAGAAACAAACTTGCATCACCAGTTCAACCATGGAATCTGAATTTGTGGCTTTAGCAGCTGCTGGCAAAGAAGCTGAATGGTTGAAAAACTTGCTTCTTGAGATTCCATTATGGCCTAAACATATAGCACCTATTTATATCCGTTGTGATAGTGCTGCTACATTGGCAAAGGCTTATAGCCAGATGTACAATAGGAAGTCTAGACACTTAGGTGTCAGACATAGCATGATTCGTGAGCTTATCATGAATGGGGTGGCATCTATAGAGTTTGTTAGATCTCAACAAAACTTTGTTGATCACTTGATGAAGGGTTTAGCTAGAGACTTGGTTTTGAAGTCTGCAAAAGGGATGGGTTTGAAGTCCAACTTAGTCGCTGAATGCTAAGACACCCAACTCTCCCCTGAGGAAACTTGGGAGCTGAGTTCAATGTGGAAAGCTGAACATTTAGTGGACTGGATCACGTGTTTTATTGTCATCCCAAGGTTATGCTCAGAACCTGCTGGAAAAGGAGGATGAAGTCTTTACTTCTCAATGGTTATTTTCTTTGAAAAAGTGCTAAGCAGGAGCATGAATAAAGAGGAACCACCTATGTAAATGTTGAAGTTTTGCCGCTTCAGGAAGCTTTGGACTTTTAGCTTTTACAACATTTATGAATTGGATATGGACACATGGCTTGTATAGTGTCAGGAGTATTTTAGTGTTTGAAAATGTATGTGTATTTATCTTCAGGTATTCAAATGGGTTGAAGGGTTCAATTGTTAGAACACCCTGATTCTCGAATATTTGAACGTGTAATGTACTAAGATGAGAATTCAATCTTCAAGATATTTTCATTTATGCATATTTTTTGTTTTGTGTTTAGTTTTTCCATGCAAAGGAAGTGAACTAAATTTGGGGAGGATTGTTGAAAAATTTAGTGCACTTGAGGGATTAATTCACACCTGGTAATGGGTTTGGAGGTACGGAGTTTACAGCCATTTGGTCACTGAATCCCTGACTCAATAGTGGTTATGCTAGTGTGAATCTGTTTCTGCTAATCTGATTCTGCTGCTAGTATGGATTCTGCTGATGGTAGATTCTGCTGCTAGTAGAATTTTGCTGCTAGTGTAATTCTGCTGCTAGTAGATTCTGCTGCTAGAATGATTCTGCTAATGGCATCAGTTTATTCTGCTGCTCATTTTTAACCACTGATTCTTACTATTATGGAAAGTATTATGATATAATTAATGGGTCGTTAATTATACATAATTCCATGGGCTAGGGTTTGAGTATTCTCAATTATAAATAGAGGTCATAACATTCTGCATGGATACGATTATCAACACAAACCCTAAACACTTGAATACGATTCTTTTCTTGATTTGTGCCTAAAACAAGAACATCACTTGGTCTTATCCCATAGAGAAATTCGTGTAACCCAGGCATAGAGTCGAATAGTTTCTATTGGAAAGTGATAACACGATTTCAAGTGAATATCCGGTACTCATTGATTATCTTAACCCTAATCTGGGAACACTCAAACATATAATAACCAACAGACAAGTCTATTGCTTGAAAATGGACGAAATATCCAGTTGAAAGTTGTAAGCAGAGAGGGACTTTGATGGAAACAAAGAGAAGAAAGACGGTGAAAGTGGCATAAGCGTAAAGAGAAAATGGGATGAGTAGAGTTGCAAGAGGTAGCAGAAGATATCACATGTCTATGTTCAAATCTATGTTTGTTGTTTTTGTGGTCGACCATGTAGTAATAGTTTAGTCATTGTAACTTTGTAACTTTGTGTCATTTGTTAAGATTAGTAACTTTGTGTCGTTTGTTAAGATTAGTAATAGTTTAGTCATTGGGCCTTGGACTTGGCAAGCTAATGTGTTATGTGATATGTTTCATAAGCCTAGTTATCCAACCATGTAACCAAGTCCAAGCCCAAGCCCATAGAAAGCCCATAGGGCATCTCATGTATCTTACTATATAAACACCTCAAAGGCTCATTTGAGGTGTGTGCTTGTGTGTGTATTTGTGTGTGTTTTCCTTGAATAAAAGCTCTCATATTTCTTATCTTTTTCTACATATATTCGAAATACACATATCTCATACAAGTCACCATCTTTCCATCTTTCCTTCTTATTGTGCTTATATTGTGTGTGATAAAGTTGTGATATCTAAGGTCCTACAAGTGGTATCAATCGCCTAACAATGATTTAGGAGTGTTGGGGTTTGTTGGTTTCGTTTTTTTTAGGCTTTCTACACGTTTTTCTTTTGAAAAAATTCTTACTTTTCTTGTTTTTTCTTTGTTTTTAACACTTTTTTGATTACAAACTAGTGTTATAAACCTTATCTAACAAGAAAGTATCAATCTTTTTAAAGATTTAAGCTTAAAAATTCGACTAGGGTTTTTGTACTTGTTTTCGAAATCTTCAAAAGTTTCATAAAAATCATCAAGTTTTGAACTTTCTTCAAGTTTTGGTGTTCTTTAGCCTAGAAGTACAAGAATCTTGGATTGCATAAGTCATTTGGGTGTGCTTTAAGCTTATTCTTAAAACTGTCATATTTTCGAAATCCTTCCATAATTTCGAAATCACAATTTGACAAGTTTTCGAGAACACAAGAAAAGGCTCCGTTCGTGCTCACCGTTGGATACTCGGTATTTTCTCTCTTGTATAAGAAAGAAATTACTTCGACTTTCGGGCTAAGTTTTGAAATTGTACAATTTCGAAATCTCTTGTGAAACTGGGTTTTCGAGAAAATCACAAGTTTTTCGAGAACTTCAGAGTTTATCGAGATCTTTTCAAGTTTTTCGAGAACTTTAGAAATTTTCGAGAACTTCAGAGTTTATCGAGATCTTTTCAAGTTTTTCGAGAACTTTAGAAATTTTCGAGAACTTCAGAGTTTATCGAGAACTTTTCAAGTTTTTCGAGAACTTTAGAAATTTTCGAGAACTCCAGAATTTATCGAGAACTTTTGATATTATCGAGAACATAGCAAAGTTTCGAGAATTTTGACAAAAGTTTCGGTATTGTTGTATATTTTCGTGTGGTTTGAGGTTTTTGACGACTAAACTTCAAACGGCCATAACTTTTGAACCGTAACTCCGTTTTCGACGAATCAGCTGTCAAAACGACCGTCAGACAGAGGAGAACGACACGCTAAATGATTTATCGATTTAGGCGAAGTTTCGAGGCCTAAAAACGCTCCGAGAAGAAGTTATTGAGGTTTTAAGGTTTTCAGTCAAAATTTTCACCATAAAAACTTGCATCAACTCACTCTAAACTCTACTCCTATTTCGTTGGAACGATCCAAGAATCAACTTTATCAATCTACACTTCAACAATGGCAACTCAGCAAGATATTCATGCAGCCGGTGCAGAAAACCGACCTCCTATGCTTGAAAAAGGTGGATATCTCCCATGGACAAGCCGCATGCTTCGTTACATCAAAACAAAGCCTGATGGTAAATTAATGATTCAATCCATTGAAAAAGGACCATTCCAGCCAAGACAAGTTCAAATTGAAGGCAATCCAAATACTACACCTCCTACTCAACCATTCGTGCGTGAACAAACAGAAGCAGATTACACAGAGGAAGACAAGAAGCAGATCGCCGCTGATGATATGGCAATGCATTTAATCCAACTTGGATTACCACGGGAGATCTTTGCTGCGGTCGACAGCTGTGAAACTGCTTATGCTATGTGGGAACGTGTTAGAAGGATTTGTCATGGAACAGAGATTGGACAACAAGACGTTGAGAACAAACTTCTTACTGAATGGGAGAATTTCACATCCACTAAAGGTGAACAGATTGAATCCTACTACACAAGGTTTTGCACTTTGATGAATGAGTTAATCAGAAACAAGTTGACACCTCGAACAATTGCTACAAACATCAAATTCATCAATAACCTTCCAGAAGAATGGGGTCGTTATGTTACAATTGTCAATCAAACAAAGGATTTACATAAGGTGAATTATGATCAACTCTATGATTTTCTGAAGCAAAATCAAGCTGAGGCTAATGAAGTAAGGAAAGAAAGATTGGCAAAGAATCATGATCCTCTCGCATTAATTGCTACTACACCAACACCACTACCAGTGAACACACAACAACCATCATCATCTTCCACTCACAACTACATGCAACCATCATACATTCAACAACCAACACCGGTCTACCAACAACAGTTCTACCCACAGCAACAACAACATGTTATTCCACAACAACAATACCCACAGTTCCAAGAACCAGAATTCACTGAAAATGATGAAGCCACTGCAGCCTTGACTCAAGCGTTTGCTTTTCTGACAAAGGCATTCCAAGGACGTTATTCCACACCAACTAACAACAACCAAAGGATTTCATCGAACACTCGCAACAAGCAGATTGCTCAGCCGAGTTTCAATATGGGCAATGGAGGCCAAATGGTTGGAGTTTATGGGAACCAACAGGGATATGCTACTGGGATTAATATGGGTAATCAGAATATGCAGAATGCAGGTCAGTATGCAGGAAATCAGATGAATCAGTTGGGTCAGTTTGTTGGAAATCAGAGGGGTCAGAATGTTGGTAATCAGGCAATGGGTAATCAGAATAGAAATGTTGCAGCTCCTGTAGTTGGGAATTTGGGAAATATGAATCAGGGTAATCCGGTAAAGTGTTTCAACTGCCAGGGTGTAGGTCATATGGCAAGGAACTGTCCTACTAAGCCGAACAAAAGAGACTCAGCGTACTTGCAGAAAGCAGTGATGTTGGCACAAAAGGCAGAGGCAGGATTTCAGTTGAACGCAGAGGAGAATGATTTTATGGCTCTTATGGATGACATGGAAGATAGAGAGGATATCGATGCGAACTGCATATTCATGGCGAATCTTCAGGAAGCTAAGTATGACACGGATTCTGACACACTTCCTGTTTATGACACCAGTGCACCATCTGAGGTATCTAACTTCAACACATGTCACAATAATGATATATTTGATATGTCTCCTCATGAGGAACAGCATTCTGAGAAGCTAGCACCCACTTATGATACATACCTGGACACGCCAAGTAGTAGCAATACTCCTTCAGCAACTCCAGATGTGAATCATAATGGAGGCTTCGTTTCACAGCATGCTGAGAATGATGAGGAAACACGTGCTTTGTTTGAATCATTATTGAATAATTGTCGTATTGAAATTGAGAATGTGAAAAAGGTCAATCGCGATGTTAAGGCCGCGAATGTTAAATTGACCGCTGAGCTTGAGAGTTACAAAGAAAACGTTAAAGCTTTTGAATTTCATAACAAAAGATTGTCTGAATTAGAAACTGGTTATCAAAATTCCGTTTCAAGAGAAAAACAATTGCAACTCAAGTTTGACACACTTGATGTTAATTCTTTCAAAAAGATAAAATCTTTAAACGCGGAAATTTCTGATTTACAAAACCAACTTTCTAAACAAAAATCAGCTTATACCAATCTTGAAAAAGAGAGGGACGAGCTGAAAAAGGACTTTGCAAAGAAAGAAGACAAACTTTTGGCAGAAATCGTAGAGTCAGAACACATGATTGCTCACTTAGAAGAATTGGTGGTTAAGTCGGGTCAGTCAAGTCAAACAATGAAAATGATTTCAAATCAAACTAATCCGGTTTACCATACGAAACATAAAGTGGCTCTCGGTAACAACACCCCCAGTAATCTCAAGAAAGCTCAGCAAGAACAGAATGTTTTGTATAATGGTAATGTGATTTACACTAAACATGATCCTCCCGTCGTTCGGGATTCTGTGCAAACGATAGAACATGTCGAAGAGAGCATTACTAAAATGAAACAAAAGGATTTGAAACCCATTGATTACAACAAATTGAACAAACTTTCGGGAATTACTTTTGTTCCACAAAAAGAACCATCTGTGTTTTCCATAAAACGACCATTCTCAAAAATGTTTTCTAAGAAAGTAATTGTTTCCAAATCTCTTTCAAAAATGGAACAAATTTCTTCAAACAACACTTTTAACACAAGTGAGGCTAGAGAAATTTTGGATGACGTTAAAAAGAGAATTCAAGAACTTCAAAACATCGTTGCTTCTAAAACTACAATCAATATCAACAACTGGCATTCCAGTTTTCATATTGAGAAGAAAAAAGTTTTTGAAAACGAAATTACTATCCCACTGAATAACATCAGTGCGAGGGTAATTCATTTTGAACAAGCTTTCTTAAAAGAAACGGCCGACTTTGTCAAGGACCACAAATCCCTGGTAAACGAAGCTCATGATTCTCGTGAAAACATAAATGTTTTGGAAAACCTAAATGATTCTCTCTTCGAAGCTGTTATGACCACTGACATTATGTCCATCATTTTACAAACGTACTCTGTTCAAGACGATGAAAGACTGAGAGCTGAGACCTCTGAAATTGTTTCAAAATATGAAAATGCTCTTATAAAGCTTGAAAAAGAAAATGTGTCATATTTTAAACAACTTGATCGAAAAAAGGAAGAATGCAAGTATGACAAATTGTCGTATGAGCGTGCCTTAAAGAACATGAAAGAGCAAAATGATCTTTTGAGGGCTCAGCTTGAAAGTCAAAAAGGAAAGGGTGAGGAAACTAAGTTTGCAAAACCGTCAACTACGGAGAAACCAAATGTTTCAAACACGGTTCAAAAACCTAAAATGTCAATTTCACGGTTTGCTCCAAAAGTCGATGAGAAAAAGGATTTGACAAAACCAGTCACTCCAACACCCTTGCCTAAGAAAAGTGAAAATGTTCAGATTGTTGATAAAGGAAAAGCGGTTGTCGAAACACCAAAAGTGATAGCACCTGGCCTTTTTAGGATTAGTCCCACTAATGCGTCTGCCTCCACTTCTAAGACAAATGAGTGCAAAAAGGATACTTCTAAAAAGTCTAGTGATGCTAAAAAGGACAACAATATAAATCCTAACGCGTGTGCCTTACCTTCTACAGGATTAGAAAGCACCTCTAGGAGCAGCAGACTAAAGCCTAAGAGCAATACAAGGAACAATAGAGTCTCGCCTGTCTCTAAGAGTAGTAGCAAGAATAAAGTTGAAGAAGTAGAAGAACACCCTAGGAATTTATCGCTTTGTAATAAGAGACATGATTCATCTGAATGTAATGTCGAAAGTACTGGTTCTAATGCATGTAATGACTCTGTTTGTTTAATATGCAAGAAAAGTTTAATTAATGATGTTCATGATGAATGTGTTTCTAAGAATGTGAATGTTACGCCTGAACAGAAGAATGTTCCAAAAAGACCTAGTGCTAGATCCAGATCTTTAGAACGATTAGTTGCACGATTTAGGACTACCACTATTAGTCGAATGCCTAGGAACTATCTTAAGTTTTGTATGTGGATTCCGACGGGTAGAGAGTTCACTCTTAAGGACGGCAAATTAGAAATAACTCAAGCTAAACAAGTAGCAACTGTCTATGAGTGTGATTCTGCTTTTACTCCTAACCCCATGGAACCAAATTCAACACGGTTTCCAAATACAAACTCTTCTGTTCTTGGCAGGTTATCGAAATATGTCTTTGGATCGTCGACTCGGGTTGCTCCAAGCACATGACCGGGAATTTAAAGCTGCTGATCAATTTCGTTTGGAAATTTATGGGAACTGTACGCTTTGGAAATGATCATGTAGCAGCTATCCTGGGTTTTGGAGATCTTCAGTTTGGGAATTTTTTGATCACTCGAGTTTACTATGTCGAAGGGTTGGGACACAACTTGTTTTCAGTTGGGCAGTTTTGTGATGCAGATTTAGAAGTTGCATTCAGGAGAAACACGGTTTTTATAAGAAATTTGGTTGGTGATGATCTCTTAACTGGTAAACGTGGTACAAACTTGTATGCTATCAACATCAACCAAATGGCTTCTACATCACCAATTTGTCTTATGACAAGGGCAACCGAAACTAAGTCCTGGCTGTGGCATAGACGTTTATCCCATCTCAATTTCGACACCATCAACAAGTTAGCCAAAGACAACATCGTCACCGGACTTCCTAAGTTCAAATACACCAAGGAACACCTATGTCCATCATGCGAACAAGGAAAAAGTAAAAGAGCATCATATAAACCCAAAACCGTACCTAGTTCGGAAGCAAGGTTACATATGTTGCACATGGACTTATGTGGCCCAATGAGAGTTGAAAGCATTATTGGGAAGAAGTATATTCTTGTTATTGTTGATGATTATTCAAGATATACTTGGGTAAAGTTTTTGAGATCAAAAGACGAGGCACCAGGCATCATCATCACCTTTCTGAAGCGTATCCAAGTCCTACTTCAAGCTCCAGTAAGGATTGTAAGAACAGATAATGGCACAGAATTCACCAATCAGGAGTTAAGAACCTACTTTGAAGATGTTGGAATAACACACCAAACATCAGCTGTTAGAACTCCACAGCAGAACGGGATAGTTGAAAGAAGAAACAGAACTCTTGTGGAAGCTGCTCGCACAATGCTGATTTTTTCTAGTGCACCACTATTCTTATGGGCTGATGCTGTAGCCACTGCTTGTTTTACTCAAAACCGATCCCTAGTCCATCCGAGATTCAATAAAACCCCATATGAGCTAGTGAACAACCGTAAACCTGACATCTCTTATCTTCACGTATTTGGCGCTTTGTGCTATCCGACGAATGATAGAGAAGATCTAGGGAAGTTAAAAGCTAAGGGTGATATTGGAATCTTCATTGGATATTCAGAAAACTCGAGGGCATTCAGGGTGTATAATCGAAGAACGAAAAAGATAATGGAGACGATGAATGTGAAGTTTGACGAGATTTCACAGATGGCTTCTGAGAGATACGCTCTAGAACCCGCGCTTAATCCGATGGCTTCTAATCAAAACAGATTAGGACCCGCACCAAACATGCAGACTTCTGGACACATCAGTTCAGGACTCGTGCCTCAAGGAGCTCAGTCAACAAACACGGATAAACCTTCAGAACAAGATCTGGAAAATTTCTTCGAGTTAATGTTTGATGAATACTATGGTGGAACTTCGACAAATGCATCTCCACAACATTCCGCTGCACCCGCTCTAAACCATGAACCACCACCACCATCACAAGATGCATCTACAACAATCGAAACTGAAGCACCAACTACATCAACATCATCTACATCTACTCAAGCAACTCCAGTACTTGACACTGAAATACCAAGAGTTGATGAGCAAAACCAAAACACAAATTTTCAAGAAGAACCAACAAATAATTCAAACGATGTTGCGTTAGAAGAAGAAGAAGAAGTATTTGACAACCCGTTTGCATCAGACTCTGCTGAATCTTCTTCAAGGTTACAAGAACCATCTAACACACATTCGTTCAACCAAAGGTACCCTTCTACGTTTCAATGGACAAAAGACCATCCGTTAGTACATGTTATTGGTGATCCTTCAATGCCAGTTCAGACGAGGAGACAACTTGCCACCGATCTCGAATTGTGCATTTACATTTGCTCAATAAGCACCAAAGTACCTAAGAACATTCGGGAAGCAATGGCAGAAAACCCATGGATTGAAGCGATGCAGGAGGAATTTCTTCAATACCTGTTACATGACAGTTGGGAACTTGTTGAACGACCACTTGATAAATGAGTTCTTGATCTCAAGTGGTTGTGGAAGAACAAACTGGATGAGGAAATGACTGTCATTCGCAACAAAGCTCGTCTCGTGGCTAAAGGATATCCACAAGAAGAAGGGATAGATTTCGAAGAATCATTCGCGCCTGTAGCTAGACTTGAAGCAGTCCGGATTTTCTTAGCCTATGCAGCTCACAAAAACATCACAGTCTATCAGATGGACATTAAGACCGCTTTCTTGAATGGAACTCTGAAAGAAGAAGTGTATGTGAGTCAGCCAGAGGGATTCGTCGACAAAGATCATCCAGACTACGTCTACAAGCTTAAGAAAGCAATTTATGGTCTAAAACAAGCTCCAAGAGCGTGGTATGACGAACTATCATCTTTCTTGCTTAAAAACAATTTCACAAAAGGAACGGTTGATGACACCTTGTTTATCAAAAAGTTCAAAGATGACATTTTGATCGTTCAAATTTACGTGGACGACATTATTTTTGGATCAACCAATCCTAACCATTCAAAACATTTTGAAACTCTCATGAAAAGTAAATTTGAAATGTCCATGATGGGGGAACTAAAATTCTTTCTTGGTTTACAAATCCATCAATCCCCTCGTGGTATTTTTATCAATCAAGCTAAATATACAATAGAGATTTTGAAAAAACATGGAATGGAAAATTGTGATTCTGTTGGTACACCAATGGTCACTTCACCAAAAATAGGTGCTGATTTGTTTGGGAAACCCATTGATCCGAAGAAATATCGGAGCATGATCGGTTCTCTCATGTACCTAACTGCTAGCCGACCCGATATTCAATTTGCTGTTTGTTTGTTAGCACGGTTTCAGGCAAAGCCTACCGAACTTCACCTCAAAGAGGTTAAACGGATCTTTCGGTACCTACGAAGCACCATTAACTTGGGACTTTGGTATCCGAAGGATTCGTAGTTTAATCTAACAGCATTTTCAGATGCAGACCATGCTGGTGATCAAGTTACAGCAAAGAGTACATCAGGTGGAGCACAATTTTTGGGTGAAAAGCTTGTAAGCTGGTCTTCAAAGAAACAGGATTGTACTGTACTATCAACCGCCGAAGCTGAGTATGTGTCTCTATCTGCGTGTTGTGCCCAAGTTCTTTGGATGCGGACACAGCTCACAGATTATGGCTTTACTTTTGACAGAATACCTATGTATTGTGACTCAAAAAGTGCCATAGCCATCTCGTGCAATCCCGTACATCACTCTAAGACGAAGCATATCAAAGTCCGCTACCATTTCATCAAAGAACACGTGGAAGAGGGTACTGTTGAATTATTTTTCGTTAAGACTGATTATCAACTCGCCGATCTATTTACTAAAGCCCTTCCAAAAGAACGGTTTGACTATTTAGTTCGACGAATTGGCATGCGAAGCCTAACTCCTGAGGAGCTAGAACGTCTTCTCGAATTTTCTTGAAAAATGTTTTCAAAACCGCTTCGCTGTAAATATTTTTGAA
Organism: Artemisia argyi; assembly: GCA_030686995.1. Lineage (NCBI taxonomy): Eukaryota > Viridiplantae > Streptophyta > Magnoliopsida > Asterales > Asteraceae > Artemisia > Artemisia argyi. The sequence goes on along the minus strand of CM060695.1, from coordinate 76,501,956 downwards.
AAAAGAAAATACAAAATTTGAAAACAAAATACAAAAATATAAAATTTTCAAAAAATCCAAAAACAATATAAAATCAAAAAATCCAAAAATATTCTTCTCACGACATGTCTCTCGTATAAATCAATATTCTGTACGTCTCTAGAAATGTCATTCAACAATGATACGGTCATGTACAGATGCTTGAGCGGGAGTTCTTTCAAATGTTTTTCTAAAACATGTCGTTTCTCAAAATTTTCTTCACTATGGCTTTCGTATACATCAGTACGAAACCCGTACGTTCAACGATGACTTCTGATTATTTTCAAATCAAGGACTTGTACGTTCAATGACGAACTCTTTTTCAAAAAGTTCGAGTCTAAACAAACGAAAAAGATTTCAAGCATAAACTCGTTTTCAAACAAAATTCTTGAGCACTTTTTCAAGATTGTTCAAAAGATTTCTCAAAATCTCTCAAAATTAGTGCTCAAGATAACTCCCTCAAAACCCTTAAGAAAGTTTAAATATGCTATCATTAAGGGGGAGTATTTTATAAAAAGAAAAATGTTCCAAATTCATGCAGAATCTGTCTTTCTCTCCAAAAGCTTTTTCTTAATCTGTTGATATCAAAAATATCACGATATGCTATTTTTGAGGGGGAGAAGACATGATTAAAATGTGATCAAAGATGTTTAAAGTTTGTGACGGAATCTCAAAAGAGCTCGACTCAGTAAGTACCAATGAATTGACGAAGCTTAAAATGTCAGTAATCGAAAAGACTTGTCCTGGACGGGTAATAATTTCAAGCTAGTCCAACTAGTGATGTAAGCGTGTCTCGAATAGGACTTGTCTGAGTAGAGTGTACCATATCGAGAGACTTTCTTTGGACTTGACCAGGACGGGTAATAACTTCAAGCTAGTCTAACTAGTGATGTAAGCGTGTCTCGAATCGGTCATGTTCACTGAAAGTGGATCAATTCAAAAAGTGCAAACTCCTCACGCATGTGCAAATTTCTTAAATATTCATGAGCACATGTGAAGGGGGAGTCCTTCAAAAGAAATGCAAAAACTCTCGAAGTGTCAACAAAATGTGTTTTATATTCATAAACACTTTGAGAGATTTTCACAAAAGGTTTTATGGCATGTGATCAATTATAGGATAGTCATGGAGTTATAAGGTGACTAAGGTTAGGAAAAACCGTCCTATGATCCGCTAGAGCCGGAGGGATCTACCCAAGGACAATTCCAATAGATTAGAATTAGAAGTCATTAGGTATGATTGAAAAAAGGAGAAAATGAGAAAGGAGAAAGAAGGGGTTGAAGAATTAAAAAGAAAAGTTATGAAAAAGGGTGAAAAGAAATAGCCCTCCAAATGTTCAACCTTAGGGCAGACACCGGGTTCAACTCATATGCTACTGGTTGTTACTAAGGTGACACTGGTATTGAAGACAAAGACGTCATGGACCCAGTGACGCACTGCACTAAACCTTCTTAACCACTCAAGTTCTCTTAAAAGAGCTTGTTTCATTCTCACAGGGAACCGGTGTAATCTATCGACTTGTCTCTTAGAGATGGTTGATATTGAAGCAGGAGACCTCTCCCTAATCTCCGCATAGGAAATCAAATGTGCACTTATCGAGTCTAGAGCCCCGAGATTCATCAAAAGATCTCATAGGAACACATGATATTTCTACACTGGTTGTTCATCATTAAGGACGCCAGATGTAAACTTTAGAGTCCTACGCAGATCTTAGCAATCTGCCAGAACATTTATGAGAGGATTCACACTTGTGATTCTCAATGATTGAATGGAAATTCCTGCCAGGGTCAACATCAAGCAGCCCTGACAGCAGGTCACTTCGGTAATTCTTTATGGGTTACGCTTAGTGTTCGCGGTGGTTTCAAACGGTCTACAGTCGTGGAGTGATCCCCAGCGACTCACCCAGTCATTGAGCTACTAAGTAGGTCTTGTAAGCTCTCTCGAGAGTATCTGACATGGGAACGGCCTTGGTAAGGGATAGAAGGAGTCTTCACACTATGCTGTTGACGATCTCTAATTCTTATCTGTAATTACCGGATGTTTTATTGCTAACTGTTTATATGCAGGGACACTTCATCTCCATGGCGACAGATTCCACGTGCTCATACATACATCTGGAAGTTAAAGAAAGCTCCCTCAAAGATCTATACAACACAAAGTTCAGAGAAAGATTTTACGCCAAAAAGAAGAATCTACAAAGTATAAAGACTAAAGATCAAATTGAAAGAAAGGGAACTACGTGCATATGAATATCAAAGTCCAAAGATGTATGAGCATGTTGGAATGGCAAACAACCACCACAAACGCAGAAGTGACGAAAGGCAGATAACTCCATATCACTGAGGAACAAAGAACGATGAAAAATCAGTTATCAAAGATCACAAAGCATGAAGGAACAAAGACTAAAGAGTATTCTACAACGACACACAAAGTTGAAGACAAAGAACACGGAAGACCCACTCACGTGGAGCATCATTCGAATGACCACCCCTTAGGGGGAGATTGTTAGCATTAAAAATATGTATTATGAAGTGATGGTCATTCTCATATTGTAACTTTGTGTCGTTTGTTAAGATTAGTAATAGTTTAGTCATTGGGCCTTGGACTTGGCAAGCTAATGTGTTATGTGATATGTTTCATAAGCCTAGTTATCCAACCATGTAACCAAGTCCAAGCCCAAGCCCATAGAAAGCCCATAGGGCATCTCATGTATCTTACTATATAAACACCTCAAAGGCTCATTTGAGGTGTGTGCTTGTGTGTGTATTTGTGTGTGTTTTCCTTGAATAAAAGCTCTCATATTTCTTATCTTTTTCTACATATATTCGAAATACACATATCTCATACAAGTCACCATCTTTCCATCTTTCCTTCTTATTGTGCTTAGATTGTGTGTGATAAAGTTGTGATATCTAAGGTCCTACAGTATTTAAACTAATATAGAGTTGTGGTAAAGTCAAATATGACTAAAGTCTATGGATGGACTTGTCTATATGTATATTGTATGCAGATATATAAAAAGCGGGGAAAAATGAAAACTTCGATTGGACCAACATGAGTGCACAATTCTGTATACGTGTTAAAATTATGCACTTTTATTAGATAATAAAAGTCAAAATTAGCTTCAATTTAGTCAAACACATATAAAATATACCCGCAAAATAATTATGTATGAAAACACATAGTGTCAACTAGCTATAATTTCCGTGCACGCACAAGGTTTACACATGAATCAAATTTATTTTAAAATTTTAGTTTATTATATGAACATATAAGAATTTACCCGCGAAAATTGTGATATAAGTACAACTAATACTTATTCAGGATTTAATTATGTGTTAATATCTTTACAATATTATTTTATAAAAAAATTTGTTGGTTGAAAAATTTAACTTTATTTAACTGGCATATGTGTTGATGTTGTTGTTTAACTTTAACTATTTATATCATGCTGTACAAAATGTTCGAGTTTAGTAGCACACATAATCAACACGAATAGAAGGTATATCAGTACACCATCCACGGGACACCTTTCGTAGAAGGTATATCATGAAGTTAAAATATACTCCGTAAAGTTTTTTAAAAATGTTTTTCTGGATATCTATATATAAACTTTAAATAAGAATTTCATTAGTCGTTTTTATAAGTACAATAGTGTATATTTATTTTCACATCACACTAATCCGTACTTACATATTCATGTTCCCGTTAACAATAGTTTAGCCGTATTTAATATTCAAATCCGTGTACGCATAAATTAAACTTTTGAAATAAAATAACATAAGTCCTATTTAATATATATATAGTAAAAAAATATTTTAATAGATGAAAGTCTAAAACTAATATTAGCTTTAAAAAATATTTAATTTATATTAAAACTAATTCGTTTATTTATAAAATTTTATAATTTTAATAGATGAAAGTCTGAAAATAATACTAATACTCATTCAATTTTAAAAAAAGTTCATCTTATAAAGTATAAGGAGTATAAAGTGTAATCATTTTTTTATTTTTTTTTTCTTTTAAGTTATTAAAAAATATGAAAACTTGTAATTTTACACTTAACCCTATATATTTTATGTAAAATTCAACCACTAAAGTTTTATTAATTACTTCATCGTTTTTTAAGTTTTTGTTTTAACAAATTTGACACAAATATTTTTATCTGTTTTTTTTTCACAACAAAATTTCTCCACCAAATTTATTAAAATTTAACAAAAAATCAATTCAATTTCTCCACCTACGTGGCAAAATTGAGCTCTCCTATTAGTCTGATTTTTTTTTCAATGAAAAAGGTTTTGCAAAATCACTTCGAAATGATATAATTGTTTTATTATATAAAAGATTTAATACCAAAGAAAATAATAATAATGAAATAAAAATGAGGAGATAATTATAAAACTTTAGTTTCAAATCTTAAATACTTTATATGTACTTAAGTATACTTATGGGTTTTTATTTTTTAATAACTTTATACATTTAACAAATACCATATATACATTATACCCCCTATAGTTTATGTTTTATATATATATATATATATATATATATATATATATATATATTCATATCATTTATCTAATTCATTAACATTTCATTTGTGTGAAGTTCTCTTGTAGCAAAGAACTTCACAAGTTCATATCAAAGTTACAAGTATTCAACACAACGTTGCAAGACTTGTTAACTTAGCATTGTGTAGATTTCGTGTAGTCTATACTTCATTTGATTGTGTATATTCAGTATTGATCGGTTAGTATTTTAGGCTTTAAAATACATAGTGTGACGGGAGTGGTTGTACCCTTGTAAAATAACTCGACAACTATCTTTGTGTCGGTAATCTTGTGTAAGCGACGTGTAAGGTTTTCTCCACCGGTGAAAGGAGCTTGTTGACTAGTGAAAGAAACTCTCGAGTTGGATACTCGAGGCGTGGAGTAGGGCAAGGAAAAAGAGTCCTTGTAGCCGAACTACGATAAACTATTGTGTTGTGGTTTGATTGTTTCTTTCGTTACTCTTGCATATTATATATTGTCTTGTAGTTTAGATCTTTGATTAAACGTAAAATTTCACAAGATAATTAACATAAAAACGGGTAAAATATTCAACCCCCCTTCTAGTTTTCCACAATTGGCATCAAGGGCCACGTTGCTCAAGCTTTTAAAATATATTGTGTTTTAAAACCTGAAACGATCCATAGATTTTGAAAATTACAAAGAAGGGCAATCTATGCAAAGACCACCACTTTTTGAAGCAAACTGTTTTATATATTAGAAAAACCGATTTGAAACTTACGTAAAATCTAAATATATATATATCTATGCTATATAATAATTGATGGTGAGAATATAGCCACTTTCAAGGATACTTCATGTAGTAAATATGAGAATAGCTCAATTACTAAACATAATGAAGATCAAAAGAAATTGATTGCCAAAAAAAATGATGCTTTACAATGCTTTACCAAAGAAAGAATATGAAAGAGTTTTTATGTGCAAAACGGCTAAAGAAATTTGGCAATCTTTAATAGTCACTAATCAAGGAAACTCACAAGTAAAGGATAACAAAATTGATCTTCTTATTCAACAATATGAACAATTTTCTATTCCCGAAGATGAGATAATTGATTGTGCATTTGCTAGGTTTAACACTATTATTACTTCACTTAAAGCACTTGATGAATCTTTTTGTAGCAAGAATTTTGTCTGGAAATTCCCTAGAGCACTCCATCCGAAATGGAGAGCTAAAGTGACGGCGATTGAAGAATCTAAAGATCTTTCAAGCATGTCACTTGATGAGCTAATTAGAAACCTCAAAGTTCATGAAATGGTTATGGAAAAAGATTCGAAAATAATTAAAGGAAAGAAAGAAAAGGTCAAGTCCATCGCCTTGAAGGCTAGAGTTCAACCAAGTGATGATGAATCTAGTTCGGATAGTGACGATGAAGAATATGCCATGGACGTTAGAGACTTTAAGAAGTTCTTTCGAAGACGAGGGAAGTTTATAAGGCAACCTAAAAATGACAAGAAAGCCTTCCGAAAAGATCGTGATAACAAGAAAGGAAAGGTTGAAAGTAAATGCTTTAGGTGTGGAGACACAAGTCATCTCATAGGAGAATGTCCAAAACCACCCAAAAGTAAATCTCAAAAAGCTTTTGTAAGTGGTGCTTGGAGCGATAGTGAAGATGATGACGAGGAGCCAAAGAATGACGAAATTGCTCTCATGGCTCATGACTCAAATGAGGTACACTCCGACTCATCTTTCTCTTCTATTGATGATGACACCTTACAAAAGGAATACAATAAAATTTGTGAACTAAGCTTAAAAATCATAAACAAAAACAAATTTTTGATAACTAAAATGAAATTCTTAGAAAATGAAGTTTATGAATTAAACGAAAAAGCTAAGAGATTAGAAAAGAGTAAAGGCACTAACACATTATGTACATCATGTGAAGAGTTTAAACTCGAAATTGAGAATCTTAAAATTATTCAAAATGATCTAATAAAACAAATCACAAAGTTTAAAAGGTTCGATAAAAGTATTTCTTGTGCGGATGAAATAATGAAACTTCAAAAGTCACCATTTGATAAAACAGGACTAGGTTTCATGAAATTAGAAACTTCAAAGAGTCAAATGAAACAAGATGAGAAAGCTCAAGAAACTAACTAAACTGCTACAAGCTCCCACGTACCAGACGGAACCCAAAATAGGGTTCCGCCCGTTGAACCCAAAGGTTCCGCGAGGTCTGCAGCAGAAAAGATAGTTTCTATGTCGGATCGTACAAAGTTTGTTAAAGTCACAAATAAATCCAAAACTAGTGCAAATGAAACAAAACTGAAACCAGCTATTAAAGTTGGAGTAGGACTTGGTAGAAATGAATTTAGAACTAAAACCACTCAACCGACACCTAAAACTCCTATTCCCAAACGCCCCTTTCCAAAGAGCAACTACAACATGCAACCAAACTACCAATATGGTTGGAACCAAAACACATCTAGACATTACCAAACTCTGAATTACATGTCATGGAACCCATATCTTCCATTTCCATTCATGAATCAAGTTAATGGTATGTTTAACCAATATGGACCCATGAGATATTGGGGACCAAATGTTTGAGTGTTTTGTATAAAATAGGTGTGTTTCAAAGTGAATTTGGAACCGGATGAATGGATCAAAGATAGTGGTTGCTCAAGGCACATGATGGGGAACAAAAGCCTCTTCTCATCTTATAAAAAAATGTGATGGAGGTAATGTCACGTTTGGTAGTAAGGCTAAAAGCAAAATCATCGGAAAAGGTACAATCTCTCATGACTCTCTCTCTCTATAGATGATGTATCTCATGTTGATATCTTAGGCTTTAATCTCCTTAGTATTAGTCAACTTTGCCAGAATAAGTATAACGTCCTTTTTAGTGAAAATGGAAGTAAAATACTTAAAGATGGCATAACTATAGCTAGAGGTGTTCTTAAGAACAATGTGTATGTCATGAAAATGGATCAAACATCTAGAAACAAACTTTGTCTCACCTCATTAGATGAATCTTCAACTTTATGGCATAGACGCTTAGGACACGCTAATATGAGACTTATTCATAATCTCTCCTCTAAAGACCTAGTTTGAAACCTACCCAAGTTGAAATACGACCAACACTTTTGTGATGCTTGCAAAGTTGGTAAACAAGTTCATAGTAACCATAAGGCTAAAAATGTAGTGTCTACATCTAGGTGTCTAGAACTATTACATATGGATTTGTTTTGTCCATCCGCTATACAAAGTTATGGAGGTAACTTCTACACTTTGGTTACAGTAGATGATTACTCAAGGTATACTTGGACAAAATTTTTGAAAAGTAAAAATGAAGCTTTTGACAAATTTGAAATTCTAAGAAAATTCAAAATCAACTAGGAACATGCATTATGTCTATTAGAACGGACCATGGTCGTGAGTTTGACAATGAAATACAATTTGGAAACTTTTGTGATAAAAATGGTATAACACATAACTTCTCGGCACCACGCACTCCTCAATCTAACAGTGTAGTAGAACGTAAAAACCGGACTTTGCAAGAGATGAGTAGAACAATGCTTAATGAACAAAACATTCCTTAAAAGTTTTGGTGTAACGCCATTGACACGTCAACCTACATTTTAAATCGTGTCTTAATTAGGCCATTTTTTAACAAAACTCCATATGAACTATATAAAGGTAAAAAGCCTACATTATGATATTTTAGAGTGTTTGGGAGTAAATGCTTTATTCTTAACACCAAGGGTTATCTCACTAAATTCGACCCTAAGTCTTATGAAGGTGTGTTTCTTGGATACTCACAAAGTAGTAAAGCTTATATTGTTCTAAATAAAGAAACCTTAAGAGTCGAGGAATCGTTAAACGTAACATTTGACAAAAGTCCACCTCCCTCTAAGACATCACCTTTGGTAGATGATGACTTAGTTGAAGATCAAGCAATGGAAAATCAAGAAATTGAAAATGATAACAAGGAAGATGAACTATTAAACAAAGAAATTGTCAATGTCAAAGAATCCAAAAGTCATCCATTAGATAGTGTCATAGGAAATATTAATGAAAGAACACTAAGATCAAAAGTCCAAAATGAAAGTAACTTCTTTTGTTTCGAGTCAACTCTTGAACCGAAAAATATAAACGAAGCTATAAAAGATGAATCATGGGTAATAGCTATGCAAGAAGAATTAAACCAATTTATTAGAAATGATATTTGGACATTAGTTCCTCAACCAAAAACTCAAACAATAATTGGAACAAAATGGGTTTTTCGTAATAAAATGGATGAAAACGGTGTGGTGTCTAGAAACAAAGCTAGGCTAGTAGCACAAGGATATAATCAACAAGAAGGCATTGACTACGATGAAACCTTTTCTACGGTTGCTAGGCTCGAGTCAATTAGGATTTTACTTGCATATGCATGCGCACACAATTTTAAACTCTTTCAAATGGACGTCAAAAGTGCATTCCTAAATGGGCTTATTAATGAAGAACTGTATGTTGCTCAACCACCGGGCTTCACCGATTTTGAAAAACCTAATCATGTTTACAAACTTAAAAAGGCTTTATACGGACTTAAGCAAGCTCCAAAAGCATGGTATGATTGACTTAAAAACTTCCTAGTTGACCATAGGTATACCATGGGCTTAGTTGATAATACTCTCTTCACTAAGAAGAAAGGTTCATATATTTTCATAGTCCAAATATATGTTGAAGACATTATATTCGGATCAACTTGTCAAGAATTATGTGACGATTTCTCAAAAATCATGCATGACGAGTTTGAAATGAGAGTGATGGGAGAACTCAACTTTTTCCTAGGACTCCAAATCAAACAACTAGAAGATGGTATCTTCTTTAATCAATCCAAATATATTAAGGACATGCTTATGAAATTTAGCTTAGAAGACTCAAAACCAATCAAAACGCCTATGTCCACGGAAAGCAAACTAACCAAGGATGAGGAAAGTGAATCCGTAGATAGCACTAAATATAGAGGTATGATTGGAAGTCTACTTTACTTAACGGCTAGTAGACCTGACATTATGTTTAGTGTTTGTCTATGTGCTCGTTTTCAAGAAGATCCTAAAACAATTCATCTTGAATCCGTAAAAAGGATTTTTAGATATATTAAGGGTACTATACGTTTAGGATTATGGTATCCCAAAGGAACGGGAGTAGACACCAGAGTGTATGCCGACTCGGACCATGCCGGTGACTATGTTGATAGAAAAAGTACAAGTGGTATTTGTACTTTTGTTGTAAATTGTCTCACCTCATGGTTCTTTAAGAAGCGAACAGCTCTCGCTATTTCAACAACGGAAGCCGAATACATATCGGCCGGAAAAGCATGTCAACAAGCTCTTTGGGTGAAGCAAGCTTTTGTCGACTACGGAATTCAACTCAGCAACATCTTCATTCTTTGTGACAACAAAGGAGCCATCGATCTTAGCAAAAGTACAGTTCAACATGCTCGTACCAAACATATTGAAATCCGTCATCATTTCCTTCATGATAATGTTCAAAAAGGGAACATCTCAATTGAGAAAGTTTCTTCCAAAGACAACATTGCCGACATTCTCACAAAACCTCTTAAACGAGAACCATTTAACCTTCTTAGACTTGGCTTAGGACGAATGGAACCTACATTCTAGATTTGTACGTTAGAATAAACTCACAAAAATTAAAACAAATCAAAACAATTTTTCTTCTCTGCTGATGCGGCGGAACCCTGCGACATAAAGGGCGGAACCCAATATTTGGTTCCGCCGTATCTGCCGACCCACAGAATTATTTTTCTCTTTATATTAAACCAAACACCCATTATCTCATACCACAACTCCCAAGCTGCTACTATTCACTACTTCGCTTATCCAAACGAACGAAATTTTGAGTCTTCCTTCATACACATTGCTCTCCAATCGTCATTGTAAGTATTCTAAACATAATCATACTTCTGATCTGTGTCTAGGAATTCTATTTTTGCACAAAAACAAAAACTTGGGGTTATGCATTAGCTTAAGAAATTCATGTAGAAAATTAGATGTTAAACAAAACTAATTATGTTTCCCATAGTTAGGAATTGCATCTTTATAAGTCATTAACATTTTTGCTAAAACACCCCATGTCAAATGCTTGCAAAAATTTCTCACAAATAGGACAAATATTTTTTCGTCTCACATTGTGAATACAAAATAAAAACGTTATATTTTAAACATCACTTGCATAATGTCTCTTGAATGCTAAAGGGAATACATAACCAATATATATTTTATGGTACATTCAAACGAAGCTACATTGAATTAGGAGCATTTGGGTTATCTTTTGTTTTATAACAAAACTTGCATTATAAAATATTTTAAGCAACAAAATGAGTCAAGATAACCGCCCCTCCACATTGTTTTCATATAGGCACACACTAGAACATCCACATTACAATAGTTGCTAACTTAGACTAAAATGTGAAATTTTATTTTTCTAGGAATCATCATGCCTCTTGTGACTCATTACGAACACAAGGACACCGTTAAGTACCTACCCAAACACCACAAAACCAAAGGTCTAACCGAAACTCAAATCAATATTTTCAAAGCCTTAGAAAAATGTTATGTTCACGAGGGTAGAACCATTGACCCATCCTTACTAGCCGGTACAAACCTCCATACGGAACTTGCCGCCATCAACTTTGATTGTCTCTTGGAAATCAACAAGCCTATTTGTCCTAGGTTCATTCTATAATTATATGCATCCGTCACTCTTTCCACCGATGAGTATGGTCGCATGTCTATCAACTTCATGGTTAGTAGTCACCAATACTCCTTCACTCTCAATGAATTTGCTCAAATCCTAGGTGTTCCAAACCATGGTACTTGCATCTACACCGACAAACATACCCTCTCAACTCTTGACAACCTCTATGACCGCATGATGCGTGGTTTTGCAACCTTGCAAAAGGTTTTACCTCTCAAGAGATCTTGAGAAGCTTGCAATCCCCACCAGGCAGTGTACCTGACCGTTGTAGTATAGTATAATGGCAAGTACTGGGGGATTGATCGTTCAACTCAAAGAATAGTGTTCGCTAGGGTTAAAACTCGATTAAACTAGGTCTAGAGGTGAGGGATAATTCTTTTTGTATTTTTGTATTTTATGGAAAGCAAGTAAAAATCTCGGGTTTTGGAAGAGTGGGCGGAATTAGTTGCTAGTCAACTAACCCAAATTACTACAATTGCCAACAAAATAAAATAAAATGAAACTAAAGTAAATGTGGTGAAAACAATAATGAGATAAAATGTGTTTACTTAGATTTCACTACTCCCTAGCTATCTTTTACCGGTTGATTAGTTTGTTACAATTGCATGGATGACGGGTTATATTCCTTAATACCATTCGTAGGGCCGTGTACAATCTTCCCTAACTCTATAAGCTTCTACCTCTTCCTATGTCGAGCCGACTACTAGCTACTAACATGGCCTCATTAGTAGTTACCTATGCATTAAATATAACCAATTTATCGTAGTACACCTCCGATCATGTTTCTTAAGACGTTCAAGCAAGTTACCAATTGGAAGTCTGCCAGTTTTCTTAAGCATAACATCGAAATCATTAATCCACAACAATTATAAACAAACAACCAACCAATAATCAATAACTAAGTTTCATTACATCTAAGCAAACACAAAGAAAACCTAGCCTAACATGTTAAAGAGAAGACAAGCGTAAGATAGCGTCAAACAACACATAGACATATTTAATGATTATTGGAAAACTTATCTTCAATTAAGCATGGATGAAATAAGGGTTTGAAACCCTCAAAAATACAGTAAAATTTGTCTAGGGTTTTCTCCTCTCAAAGTTGCACACAATGAATGAAAAATCAAAAACTATATATAGATTATTAGGTCTGATGGTGTCAAGAGTAAGTTCTAACGCCGTCAACTCGCCGCCATAATTATCATCGTATTACCTAGATCCACTTCTGACGTCGTCATGTGCAAACTCCATCTTAGCCGTCATATGTAATTTGCTCTTGACGGCCTTGGTGACGCCGTCATGTATAATTCTTCTAAAAACTCTCTGGCGCGTCACGTGTAACTTGATTTATCCACCTCTTTGTCAAAGGGTGACGGCGTCATAAGCAATTCCTGCGCCGTCTAGTACAATTTTCAACATGAATTTGAGACTTTGTCGTTTTCTTCACTTTTTCGCTCCATAAACGTCCAAAATGCTTCCTTTTCCAAATTTCCTCTCAAAAGTACCTAAAATGACAAAAGGAACAATTTAGGGAAACATTTGATCAAATAATCTCAACTTTGGGCTTAAATGACCCCCTAAAAGCGGTATACTTTTCGTCTCATCAAATACCCTTACACTTGAGATTTGCTCGTCTTCAAGCAAATGCGCTTTTATTGTGACAACCCGCATTTTCATGACATTTTCCAATTTACTATTCACAAGGTACTATTCATCATTTACTATTCACCGATCACTATTCTTCATTCTACTATTCATCGTTTTCAGAGTCTGTTTGAGAATTTGAGAATCATTCGAAAATTTTACTATTCATATGTAACTATTCATTTCCGGAAGGAAATCACTATTCACGATTGTCGTTCATTATTTCGTAAACTTAGTTTACGGGTATTCAAATTCGCGTAACCAGTTTGGTTTAGCTACTTATTCATGCATCATCAGTAAGGACTCATCATATAGACTAGAGTAGTCTACATATCATCAGTAACATCATTAACACATTAGATCATGCACGGATACGCATTATTTCAATTTACGTATGCTTAATTTGTAATTAACGTTACCAGTCAGTTTTTACTACTAACATATACCCGACACTCCCGACTACGATCCTAGTATATTTTCATACTCATTATAATAATATAAAAATTATATTATTTTACCCGGTGTTCTCAAATCAACAACTACATTTTACGTTAGGAGCTTATAACTCCGCCGGTTTGCGATATTTCAACCCGATAATTATTTTAACACCCGATTCTCATCAGGAATGCAATTGCATAATTTTTACAACTTCATCATATTTTATTTCATCTCGTCACGTTTTATTTCTAGTTAACTCGGTACCCGGTAACACCTAATACACAAAATATCCAACTAATACATACACATGGGGACATAAACTTTAATTAGCCCCAACTCTTCCCCACTTTTTCCCCTTGTTGCCCCCCCCCCCCTCCTAGCCCACTAGGTCCATGTGATACTTAATTTTCAAAGACCAAGAAAGACCATAAAATATCTACACATTTACCTGTACTAATTCAAGAAACTAAAGAAAACTCATCCTTCCTTCCTCCCTTGGTGTATGATCGGCCAAAGCAAGAAACCAAGAAGAAACCATTATTTTGTGAAGTTCATGTCATAATCAAGTCTCATTTACACTCCTAGTTAGGATTTTGAAATAAAAATCCCTAGGTTTCTTATACATTTCCATCCAAATTATCTCAAATCTTCAACTAAGTTACTAATCATTTTTCTACTTTTTCAAACTATTACTTGATGTATTTTTATGAGCTAGTAGCAAAACATGCAAGTATGTTATGATCCATACCACATTAATTGATTTTTACTACATATAATGGGTTTTTGATTTTCCTATGATTATTCCCATGAAAACCACCAAGGTTGGTGATGTTTAGGACCCCATGACACCCTAAGAAGATGTATGGTAGGATTGAGTACGTGTGGAGTTGATTTGAAGTAGTTTGGTTAAGTCTTGAACAAGTTAGAACCAAGAAAAATGAGTTTTAAACTATATTAGAAAGTTGTTGTCCATTTTTGTAAAATAAGGAAAGATCAGTGGTTCCTGGGTAATTTTGGACCAAAGATTCAGAAAATACTTTCAAAAACAAAGCTATGGGCCAAAGAACGGATAAAAACGAGCTTATAACGAAGGAGATATGATTTTTTCAAAGTTTAACGACGAAAAACTATTTTCTGAAAATACACGTGCTGTTGCATGAATTTCAACGGACAAAACGAGGCGTTAGAAGTAATCTAAAGGAGCCGACCTGCTAAAAATATATTAGTCTATATTAATACGAAACCGTGGATATAAAGAACATAAGAAACAGACTTATAATGACCGAGATACAAGCTTTTGAAACTCGACGTACACTATACTTTTTCATCAGCACAACACTTGGGAAATTTTTCAACTATTAACCATTTTGCCAAATGACCATGTTCAACCCCACTTTTCTCATTGATAAACCCATTTCTGGAAAATTTATATCAATGACAAAAAGTTAGTTCACCCAGCCTAGTTTTCAAAACATCCAACCCTTCGTCAAACGGATTAATAACGAATAACTTATGCTCTTTCAAACTTTACCAAAAACTGCCCAGAAACTGCAGAAACAGCCCAAACACCCTACTTCACGGCTATTTTTCTTTATGATCGAGACCCGTAGGGACAAATTTCAATTCTATGACTTTTTAGATAATGTTACAAACTTCCTAAAACCACTGAGTTTCTTTCCTAACTATTAATATTCACCATTTTGCGACTAGTTTTCTGAGGCCATTTGGTCATATTTTCAAAGTTATGAAAAATATTAAACTACGACGAAAACACTATATTTACCAATAAAATACCAAACGAGGATCGGGGAGTGCTGTTTCAACACAATTACATGAAAAGTGTTTATTAACTTCACTAGACGTCAAAAATATATTTTTCGACAATAAACATTATTTTCAAATTTTACGAGTGGTATCGATAACATACGTATTTGCATGTGTGGCATTATTTCATTACTTACATTAGAGCCTATCATTCATATTAGGTTGCGGTTAGAGATGATACCTCATTTCGTGTATCCATCTTTGTCTTCGTAGCTATCGCACCAGGTGAGTCATAGCCCCTACTCTTTTAATTGTTTTGTAAACTCTTTGGGGGAGATACATGCTTAAATACTTGTTTTATACTTTCATCAGTACTCTCAACTATTTGCATATTTCTGTGAGTTCATGGCCCCTCTCTTTTTAATTGTTTATAACTGTTTTGGGGGAGAATACATGCTCGTTTTTACATGAATGCAATACTTGTTTTACTTGAACATGCTACTTGCTTACTTAAACACCAATTGCCTTACTCAATGTTTGTGGTTTACTCAAATGCTTTATGTGTTTACATGTTACATACTTCATTATTTTCCCATTGACACTAGTGTTCAAAAACGTAATACAGTGGTTTCCCCACTTGGCTGTGATGTCAAACGTATTGTGGTTTCTCCACTTGGCTGTGATGTCAAACGTACATGCTCAATTACATGTTTTCAACTTTATGCTCGTTTTACATTTAAACTCACTGTTCGTTTTACAATCAAACACCATGCTTGTTTTACTTGTAATGCGACTTGTCTATTAAACATTATTATTTATTTATATGACTTCATTGTCATCATTATTTATATGACCTCATTGTCAAAAATTGTTTATATAGCGGTATTGCAACACTTATCTTTGAATCTTGGTACAAGTATTATTTTCATTTACATAAACCAAATCATATTTGGCAGTGGGTTGTAAACACACAGGTTACAAGTCTTGTATGGGCGGGACTTGGAACTGAGTGGATTTACGATACCTTTGCTGGGAAATATTCATTCAAATGTTTTACATTTCATCCTTTTCACTAAACTCTATGAACTCACCAACCTCGTGTTGACGTTTTAGCATGTATTTTCAGGTATTAAGCAATGGCACGCTACTGGAGGTTTTGGCAGGGCATGGCATGGTTATAGAAGACTCTGATATTCATTTGGGGACCGTTTTAAACTATATTTTAAGGGCCAAATTCCGCACTACTTTTAACGATGTAAATTCAATACTTTTGGTTAAACGATTTTATTCTAAATGATTGAAGTGAAAACCATTTTTGTACTTGTGTTGTGATACCAATTGAGTTACACCCCAGCTACATGTAAGCTTCCGCTGGACCCGATTTTGGGGGTGTGACATTTATTATAATCAAAATACAAGCTAGGGGTTTAACACTAATATAAAAGTAATTGCAACAATAATCGTTCCACTTTAACCAAAACAAGGACGGAAATTATACACTAGCACCTCACAAATAGTGTTTAGATACTCACATCTCTCGGGTGTAATAAAGTATATATCACAATATGGAAATAGAAAACATTTCTCACTACCTGTCATAGCAAATAGATTACCATAGGCTTGTGAAATGATCAAACCTCCACCACTTGGCGTAAGCACCTAGGATAAACTATCAAATAGGTCTTTCAAAAGAGTTATAACGTGAGGTGTAAGGGTATGATAAACATGGTTTTGTTGGATAAAGGCAATATTTACTAGTGGCGAGTTAATCATCTTGGTCAATTATATGTACAATGTGGCGTTGCTAAGCTAAGACTCGACTCGACTTAAGCTAATCATAAACTAACAAAAATATAAAATAAACATAAAAGGAAACGGGATGGTAGTACGTATGTTCTTTTTTTTTCATACACTCTTGCCCTACCATCCAAAATAATACATCGTAGGGAATTTGCATTCCCCTTACACTTGAACTTTTACATACTTTACAATCAACTATTCTAATGACTCGAATTAAGATAATCAAAACACTTGAAGTACTTTTTAAGATTAACGCACATATGGGAGTAATATTTGACGTTCTTCCCCATTACTCCATACACTAGTACTTTACCCATGAGTCTCAATCGTCCCAAAACAATATGTACAAGATATGACTCGACTTAGCAACCATGTAATCAATTAGACAATTAACTAAGGTTTTAAACATGTAACAATAATGCACTAAAGATGAGTGCATACAAGGAAGGCTAAGGCGATTTGGTTGCACATTTGGGGTGGGTTGTAAACAAATTCTTCCTTTAAGTAAAATGCTTAAAGTTAGAAATGAAAAAGATAGGATCGGAGGGGTGTACTAGGGGTATCGTGTACTAAAAATGAGTACAACGCAAAGGTGTGGGAAAAATTAATTGAATTTACTAGTCAAATAATTATGACTTCCTTGGTTAAGTAATTATGATACGGGTTTAACACAAGGGTGATCCTAATGCCTCTTATCATATAGTAAATCCTAACTACACGAATGTAGTCTCACTAGCGGTCTCGGGATGCATCACTAACGCAAGTTCTAGAGTCTAAGTACTACAGGTACACTCATAAGTATTTTTTCCTAACAAATCTAGGGGCGAACCTCACATGTTTGGGTGGAAAATTTTGAGTGGTACGATTTTTGTGCTAGTCATACAACTCCTATCCATGAGACGCTCATTAAGACTAAAGCTTCACTCCTAAATGTTGTAAAAAAATTTAAATTTGGCGCTAAAATTGCTCAAACAAGTATTTCTCTTAGTTTTATTACACACCTACTATTGAACAAACAAACTCAAATGCAATTGTATTCTGTAAGGTATCATCATTTACCCTCTCCTTACACTTAGGCTGAACATTGTCCCCAATGTTCAATAAAAATGATGTAAAAGTAATGAACGTAAAAGAATGAAACAAATACTCCCCTGATTCGTTCGGTGTAGATAAATTAATAACATGGTAAAATCCTCCTCCAAGAAAATGAACGTTGAAAGCTTCCCTCCGGAAATATAAATCATCTTCTTGTCCAATATAACCTGTTAAACCTGAGAAAACAATCAAGGCAAACCTCGCGTAAAATTGGCGGCAATCTATATATATATATATATATATATATATATATATATATATATATATATATATATATATATATATATATATATATATAAGGATATAATGCTTGTGGAATGAATGTTTGCAGATTTCCTGGAGTTTATAAAACTAAAGAATTAACAAAAACTTTAAGACTCCGGTAGAAAAATAAAACTTGCAAAAATTTTCAGAATTTTACACCTGATGCCATCAGGTTATGATCCTGACGCCGTCAGAGTGTTCTGACAGAAATCTTATGTTAAGTTTCCAGAGAATTTCTGGAAAAACTCATGCCTTAATTCCTGGAATTCCTACAAAACATCATTATGACTCGATACAAGCATTTGACTCAAACAAATACTAATATACATGTTCATTTAATATTGTTGTGGTTCATGTTCAATTTCGTTCTTAGAAACAAATTTAGATTTCCCTTACACTTATCTTTTGCGAAATACCTTTATATGAAGTTAAGACGAAGTTAAACAACAAGGTAAAGCATTTTCACAATTTATTTTGAAACATGATCCACAAACAATAGAAATAAAGCATCCATACGGAAACAAATAAAATCAAACAATCGAACAAATAAAACAAATAAAACTTGGGTTGCCTCCCAAGAAGCACTTTTCTTTATTTATGAGTCTTATAACTAGACTCAAGGTCACGGGCTACGTTTTCCTTTCCTACTATTCAATTGATTCTCTTAACCTTTGAACTACTTCCATGTCAACTTTATACTTAGTCCCAAGGGTTAAGCAATTCTTATAGTAAAGGCTCCTCTTTTCCCAAACAAAAATCATTGCTTTATTCTTATCTTCTTCGTTAATGTCCTCGATTGCACTAATGTTGTCCATATCAAGTTGAGGTACATAACAAAATTCCTTCGTTTTATTAGGCATCCTATAGGTGATCCTATCGATTCCATTAGAAAATTGGACCGTTCCTTCTATTTGATCGTGACCTAATACAACATGGGATAAGCGACAATCTATAACATTAGCCAAGTCTTCAACAACCATAAAGTCAACTCCATAAGTAAAGTTCCCAACAAAGACATGCAAACCTTTAACTCTCCCAACAAAATTACAAACTCCACCGGGGTATTTGGGATCTTTCCTAGGTTCGAGTCTTGTTTTTACGATATCATTATAAACACTTGAAGACACAACGTTGGTTGGGGATTCAAAGTCGATGTAGGCTTGATCAATGCATTTATACCCAATCATACATGGTATCTTCACATTCTTAGGGTCACCTCTCTTAATCTTAGGGTCAATCTTAACAAAAAAAAGGCCGAGGATTATCATTGAGATTGTTATAATAAGCGATTTCCTCCGTAGTGGGATATAAATTGAAATAATCATCATCTAAATCCTCCTTTTCTTCTTCCTTAATACCTTCAACAATTGCCAAGTCATTGGGTTCTAGTTCCTTATCTAAGTCCATGGCTATTGCTAGGTCATTAAGCGCATAATCAAGCTCAATATTAACCAATCTATTGATTTCTCTAAGCTCCCTAATCTCATTCTCAATCTGTTCATGCAACAAAGCAACTTTGCTAGGTGAAAGGGGTGGATTCGCGTTTTCCATAGTGGCCAACGGAATAATCAATGAGAATTATACGAACAATCACACAAAGAAAAGATCTTACTAGGAAGGAATCTAGCAAGTAGACCTAATAAAAAGAAATTTCAACCATGACAATAACTATTCCCCGGGCTGCGGCGCCAAATACTTGATGCGTGGTTTTGCAACCTTGTAAAAGGTTTTACCTCTCAAGGGATCTTGAGAAGCTTGCAATCCCCACCAGGAAGTGTACCTGACCTTTGTAGTATAGTATAGTGGCAAGTACCGGGGGATTGATCGTTCAACTCAAAGAATAGTGTTCGCTAGGGTTAAAACTTGATTAAACTAGGTTTAGAGGTGAGGGATGATTCTTCTTGTATTTTTGTATTTTTGTATTTTATGGAAAGCAAGTAAAAATCTCGGGTTTTGGAAGAGTGGGCGGAATTAGTTGCTAGTCAACTAACCCAAATTACTACAATTGCAAACAAAATAAATTAAAATGAAACTAAAGTAAATGTAGCGAAAACAATAATGAGATAAAATGTGTTTACTTAGATTTCACTATTCCCTAGCTATCTTTTACCGGTTGATTAGTTTGTTACAATTGCATGGATGACGGGTTATATTCCTTAATACCATTCGTAGGGTCGTGTACGATCTTCCCTAACTCTATAAGCTTCTACCTCTTCCTATGTCGAGCCGACTACTAGCTCCTAACATGGCCTCATTAGTAGTTACCTATGCATTAAATATAACCAATTTATCGTAGTACATCTCCGATCATGTTTCTTAAGACGTTCAAGCAAGTTACCAATTGGAATTCTGCCAGTTTTCTTAAGCATAACATCAAAATCATTCATCCACAACAATTATAAACAAACAACCAACCAATAATCAATAACTAAGTTTCATTACATCTAAGCAAACACAAAGAAAACCTAGCCTAGCATGTTAAAGAGAAGACAAGCATAAGATAGAATCAAACAACACATAGACATATTGAATGATTATTGGAAAACTTATCTTCAATTAAGCATGGATGAAACAAGGGTTTGAAACCCTCAAAAATACAGTAAAATTCGTCTAGGGTTTTCTCCTCTCAAAGTTGCACACAATGAATGAAAAATCAAAAACTATAAATAGATTATTAGGTCTGACGGCGTCAAGAGTAAGTTCTGACGCCGTCAACTCGCCGCCATAATTATCATCGTATTTCCTAGATCCACTTCTGACGTCGTCATGCATAAACTCCATCTTGGCCGTCACATGTAATCTGCTCTTGACGGCCTTGGTGACACCGTCATGTATAATTCTTCCAAAAACTCTCTAGCGCGTTACGTGTAACTTGATTTATCCACCTCTTTGTCAAAGGGTGACGGCGTCATAAGCAATTCCTGACGCCGTAAGGTACAATTTCCAGCATGAATTTGAGACTTTGTCGTTTTCTTCTCTTTTTCGCTCCAAAAACGTCCAAAATGCTTCCTTTTCCAAATTTCCTCTCAAAAGTACCTAAAATGACAAAAGGAACAATTTAGGGAAATATTTGATCAAATAATCTCGAATTTTGGCTTAAATGACCCCTAAAAGCGGTACACTTTTTGTCTCGTCACCGCATTCATCTATATGATACTCCTCTTGTATCCAAAGATGTACTTCGTGATCACCTTTTCATTAGGACCTCCGACACTAGGAGAACTCATTCCGGAAATGAGGTCAACAAGGATCTTTATGGTATAGAACTCAATGAGCTCAAGCCTCAATTTAAGAAATGGGAAGAACTCTTTAGAGCCAATGTCATTAGCACCATAGGAAACCGGGATCATATCAATGTTTGCCTTTGCTACATGCTCTACTCTTTGTCCGTTAGGGAACCCTTCAACTTGGCCTACTACATGGCCAAAAGAATGGCCGACATTCCCGTGCAAGGCACAACGGCTATGCCATATGGAATGCTCTTGACCCATCTCTATAGGCACCTTGCTCCTATTCCTCCAACTCCTAGAGGTCTTCGCCTAGACTACTCTCTCATCCCACACACATTTGTCCCACTAAGTGATAAGAGAGTCCACAAAACCCAAGGGAAGCGTCCTTATCCTCCTACTTCCTCATCGTCTTCTTCAATGAGTGAAGATGATACGTTACCCAACACTAGGCTCCCACCTCTTGAATACCTTACACAACTTCCAAATATTCCGAATGAGTCGGAGGAATTCAAGCAAACTAAGGGGATGTTCAAATGTCTCGGGAGGTTCCTTGGAAAGCTCAAGAAGAAGGTCGATCGCCAATGAGAGCGTATGTGAAGTAGTGTTTGGCACTACGTGTCATTTGAACAATTTGGATGTTTAATACATTTTTTCATGGATTGATGTATTTGTAGGGATATTTGGTTATGTCTAGAACATGTTTGTGCTAATGATTATGCAGGATGACAGTATTTGGCATGTTGTCAAATTTTCATATCTATGAAAAATTTCACTAAGTATAGTGGAATTCGCTAGCCCCCGGTCAAAGTCCAATGGTAAGAGTGTTTCTATATCAAATTTTTTCATTTCCTAATCAGATTTAAATTTAAGCTTATGTTTTAGGAATTTTTGGAAAAATTCGAAATCGTCTCGACGACGAAAAACGCGTTCTGTCCAGTTTTTGGGGTCTGGAGGAACCAAAAACAGGGTTCCGCCAGTGTAATTTTCTGGGTTACCCAGTTTTGGCCCAACGGATCAGACGGAACCCAAAATAGGGTTCTGCCTTTGATGTCGTAGGGTTCCGCCAGGCAACGTACAAATTTTCTTAGCTTTTCGAAATTCCATATTTCCCACAACTCCTAATTAGAATTTTTAGCTAGGAAATCCTTTCTCATTACTTGATAAGTACATTAGGATCAATCTCAGCCTTTAGAACCACTAGAAACCCCTTTCCCGCCAAAAATCAAATTTAATCATAACCAACCCAAGGAACCTTTGCCCATAAGGCAAGGAACCCTCTTAAAGGTTCCTTGGTATCCGTGGGACATGTGATCCAAAACACTATGACAAGACCACTAAGCATTTAGTGCAAATCTTTGTCTTCTTACTCTACCATTTTTATTGGATTGACTTCCAATGATTTGACAACCTTCATAACTCTTCCAAATCATTAGAAACCTCAACTTTTGTATGGTAGAACATCAAATCCAAACACTCCTTTCCACAATTCTTCAACTCTATAAATTTGACCATCTTAGAACACTTCTAAATCACACCATCACCATCTTAATCTCTACATCTAATCTTCTACACCACCATTTTGATAATGACAAAGTCAACAATCACCTCTCCACCATCCCGACCCATTAGGAGAACCGCACGAATAAGTGTAAAACCATTTTGTTG
The DNA here is from genome assembly GCA_030686995.1 of Artemisia argyi. NCBI lineage: Eukaryota > Viridiplantae > Streptophyta > Magnoliopsida > Asterales > Asteraceae > Artemisia > Artemisia argyi. The sequence goes on along the minus strand of CM060695.1, from coordinate 76,478,769 downwards.
CAACACCACCATCAACCTTAGCTCCTCATCTTCGGATGAATCACCACTAATCATTTCCTCACCTATCAAAGACGAAAACTTTCTTAATCTTGCAACTCCCACACCATCACCAAAATTCAATCAAGTTGTCACTACTCCACCACCAACAAAGACACCCATTGATCCAAGTCCACCACCGGCTCCAACTCAACCATCCAAGTCTCCATCACCATCTAAATCACCAAAACTTGAACCAATGGAACTCTTTGGAACTCCACCAACATCACCACATCCTTTCCTAGAGAATCTTGAGGATATTCCACCTAAATCACAAAATCCACCACCCTTGCCTTCGTTTGCTTCTATCGAACGAATGGCACATGAACAAACACGGGCATTCTTTGAGCCCAATGTCTCGTTTGAACAAGAACCACCAACACAAGAACAACCTTCACAACCTAAACCCTTGTTGTTTCACCCCATCTACAAAGACATCCATGGACCCCTCTTTGAAGAACCTCACCTAGAACAACACCAACCACCACAACCTCAAGTATCACAACCACAATTCCATTCCCACCAATTTGAGTCCCTCTTTCCCTCATATGAGGAAATTGAGGCGTCGTTATGGAACAAACCTCCAAACTCCCATGAGGAAATCAACGACCGCCTTGATAACCTTTATGCTTTCAAAAGCATGGTGGATAATCATCTCCATCAAGCCATGGAGTTTCAAACAACCTTCCTTGCATCCGTTGTAAACCCTTCCTCCTCCAAAGAAACCGCCACCATTCCGCCACCTCAACCATCATCCCATGATCAAATCCTACCCAATCCCCGCCATGGTTGCTCACATTGTGAGCGGGCGGCTAAAATAAGTGAGAGCATAAAAATCATGCTCCATCAAGTCCAAGATGAAACCTAATTTGCTCTACAACACATTCTTGAACGTTTGGATGCTCTCTCACACCCAAACGACTCTTAGAGCGTACTATGGAGGCTTTGCCCCATTTAGGAAAATTATGGGAGACATCCACTTATAGAAGTGGGATTTTATTTTTTTGTTATTTTTCTTTTATGTTTTTTTTATTTCTAAAAGTAGGAAGATATTTTTCATTTCTTGTCTTTGAATTTCAAAAAGTTAAATATTACTTGGAATGATATCTTTTCTACTATCATGATTGCATTGTTGATCACCTTATATGAGTTGTGATTGTGATTGCTTCTATTCTCATATTATGTTGTGACTACACGATTTATCGTGTGGAATTATCACCAACTAACTCTTTTATTGTAGGTTCAAAATTCATGTTTCCTAATTTGGCACTCCATTTAGGGGGAGTATTGTCCAAGGGGGAGCAATTGCATTTTTCTGCTTCGCGACTCTTCTTTTTGTTTCGACAAAAAGGGGGAGAAAATATATTTAAACTTATATTCTTAAATGGTTTTCATCAAATAAGTAAAACAAGTTTAAATACAAAACTTTTAAAGACTTAACACTAAAATTAGTGATTTACTTAAAAATAAAATTTAGGTTTTGTCATCAACAAAAAGGGGGAGATTGTTAATACAAATATCGCCTAAAAATGTTATTTATATTTTACGATCTTTGCTAAGTTTTGTTAACGACAAAATGTAAACTTTAGTTTCTAAGTAAATCATAATCTTAGTTTTAAGACTTGCATAACTAGACATTTGCTACATTTTACATTTCATAAAACACGACACTTTTTATTTCTTAAAATAGAAATGTCACATCACATTTATGGTAAGTTTTGTCTATATACATTTATGGAAAGAAAGTGTGTTTGACTAACCATAAGTTTGCTTGCACAAGTTTTGTGTTTGACTAGGTGTTATGAGATGTGACATTGTTTGGTTTGCATGATTTATTGCAAAACCAACTGGAAGCCCGTCGGAACCCTGGAGGTACACAGGCGGAACCCATATGAGGGTTCCGCCATATCCGCCAGACCTGCAGAAGGTTTTGCTATAAATACCAAGCTACAAGTTTGATTTTTGGTTTATCACTCTACATCATATTTTCACACACATTCATTCATTCTTTCATCTAACCCTTTAACCTCTCATATGTGAAGTTTCTTTTTGTAGCAAAGAAGTTCACGAGTTCATAAAAAGTTACAAGTATTCAACACAACGTTGCAAGACTTGTTAGCTTAGCATTGTGTAGACTTGTGTAGTTTACACTTCATTTGATTGTGTATTTTCAGTAGTGATCGGTTAGTATTTTAGTCCTCAAAATACAAAGTGTGACGGGAGTTGTTGTACCCTTGTAAAAGAACTAATGGGAGTGGTTGTACCCTTGTAAAAGAACTCGACATCTAGCTTAGTGTCGGTAAACGTGTATAAGCGACGTGTAAGGTATTCTCTGCCGGTGAAAGGAGCTTGTTGACTAGTGAAAGAAACTCTCGAATTGGATACTCGGGGCGTGGACGTAGGGCAAGGAAAAAGAGTCCTTGTAGCTGAACCACGATAAATACTCGTGTTGTGGTTTGATCGTTTCTTTCTTTATACTTGCATGTTATATATTGTGTTTGTGTATATATCTTTGATCAAAACGGAAAGTTTCAAAAGATAATTAAACAAGTTAAAAAGAGTTTAAACGGTAAACTATTCAACCCCCCTTCTAGTTTTCCACATTATGCTTAATACTTATGGTCTACTTTATTTTCTACATTTACATTTCACATTTAACATAACATTTGCTACATTTACATTTCACAGTTAACATAACATTTTCATATTTCTAAATATAGAAAATGTAACATGTGCATTTATGGAAAGATTGAGTGTTTGACTTTCCATAAGACTTCTTACACATTGTTCTTACACATTATAGATGGTCTCTTAGTCAATCTAGTGTGTGTTGACTTGAAGAAGCTTGATTGCTAGATATGGAAAGATTTCTTGAAGGCTTTGACTGTCAGACACTGGCGGAACCCTGGGGTTACAATGGCGAAACCCTTGTTTGGGTTCCACCGGATCCGCCAGTGGTCTGATTTGTTTGGCTATAAATACCAAGCCACTTGCAAGAAATCTTTCATCACTTCTCATATATACTTTGCACATACATATTCATATCATTTATCTAACTCATTAACATTTCATTTGTGTGAAGTTCTCTTGTAGCAAAAAAGTTCACAAGTTCATATCAAAGTTACAAGTATTCAACACAACGTTGCAAGACTTGTTAGCTTAGCCTTGTGTAGACTTCGTGTAGTCTATATTTCATTTGATTGTGTATATTCAGTAGTGATCGGTTAGTATTTTAGGCTTTAAAATACATAGTGTGACGGGAGTGGTTGTACCCTTGTAAAATAACTCGACATCTAGCTTTGTGTTGGTAATCTTGTGTAAGCGACATGTAAGGTTTTCTCCGCTGGTGAAAGGAGCTTGTTGATTAGTGAAAGAAACTCTCGAGTTGGATACTCAAGGCGTGGAGTAAGGCAAGGAAAAAGAGTCCTTGTAGTCGAACCACGATAAACTATCGTGTTGTGGTTTGATTGTTTCTTTCGTTACTCTTGCATATTATATATTGTCTTGTAGTTTATATCTTTGATTAAATGTAAAGTTTCACAAGATAATTAACATAAAAACGGGTAAACTATTCAACCCCCTTCTAGTTTTCCACAATATATATACTAGAAGGGTACTCGCGCAATGCGACGACGGATACCCTGTGGCAATTTTTATGGACAGTATAAATATTCGAAGGCAGTTACAAGTCGACACTTAAATACATTTAATTTCCAGGATGTTACAAGTCTGAATTTTTAATAGCAAAATTAATACATTTAACTTTGAACTGAAACCTCTTTATATGTAACTTTCTTTTTGTGGAAAAGTTTTTGGCCTTATTTTTTTAAGACTTCTAAATTTAGATTTCCTAAATACATTATAAGGTAGTATATATATATATATATATATATATATATATATATATATATATATATATATATATATATATATATATATATATATATATAGGGGATATCTTGGCTACAATTTTTGTAGCCAATTGGCTACAATCCTTCACAAAAATTACAATAGCAATTAATCAGGAACCCACAGAAAAGAATCAGGACCCACAAAAAGAATCAGGGACCCACATTTTATAGCTTAAAATTGTAGCCAATTAGCTACAATAAATTGTAGCTAATATATTCCCATATATATATATATATATATATATATATATATATATATATATATATATATATATATATATATATATGTGTGTGTGTGTGTGTGTGTGTGTGTGTGTGTGTGTGTGTGTGTGTGTGTGTGTGTGTGTGTGTGTGTGTTGTTATTTATAAATATTATTGTCAATATGTATTAAATTATGGTAATCGCAGGGAATTATACATATTAAAAGGAAAACAGATTTACTGTAAGATGTAAATAAATAAATGAGATACATATACGAACAATTCAGGTTATTCTCTTTATGAGATTAAGTAAGTATATCTGAAAAGGTATTTTTTTTTAACGATCCGCATTCAATAACGAAGTTTAACCAGTGCGTACACGGGTTTGAAAATTAGTTACGGTAAAATTATAAATAATAGGAATTCAAATATTAAAATTAAGACACGATCTCACCGATTATTGTGAAATAAAAATAAATAGACGAGATTGTACATACTGCAACAACGCATATTTCTTCAAGGGTCAGTATGTGCTATGAAGGGTTTTTATACAAATAAATCACTAAAGTTTGTGTGAAAGTTGTCCTAAGTCACTAAGGTCTCAAAGTTGTCATCTATGTTACTCAACTTGTTGCAACCGGTTATAGTTGTTACTATGTTTTGGTAACCGAATATAACCAGTAAAAACCCTACATGGTTTATTTTTTAAGTATAAAACGGTCTTGCAGTTTGTCGTGTTTCACGGATTTAGTCTCTAAACCACTATTTCTGTTAGTTTGACCGTTTTTATATGTTTTCATGCAGTTTTATCCGTTTTTATACGTTTTCATATGTTTTTATTTGTTTCCGTCCATTTTTATACATTTTCGTCCGTTTTTATCTGTTTTCGCCCGTTTTCATACGTTTTTGTCCGTTTTTATACGTTTTCGTCCGTGTTTAGACGTTTTCGTCCGTTTTTATCTGTTTTCATCCGTTTTATACGTTTTCGTCCATCTTTATATGTTTTTATACGTTTTCGTCCATTTTTATACATATGAAGACGTATAAAAACGGATGAAAACGGATACAAACATATGAAAACGGATACAAACATATGAAAACATATAAAAACAGACAAGAATGTATGAAAACAGATATAAACGTATTACAACGTATAAAAACAGATGAAAACATAAGAAAATGGGCGAAAACATATAAAAACTGAAAACGTATATAAACGAACGAGAACATATAAAAACGGTTGAAAATGGATAAAGACATATGAAAACATAAGAAAAATGAATGAAAATGTATAAAAAACGGACAAAATTGTATAAAGATGGATAAAAATGTATCAGATAAAAGTGTATGAAAACGTAAGAAAAGCATATAAAAATGGACGAAAACGTATAATGACAGACGAAAACGTATAAAAACGGATAAAAACTGGATGAAAACATATAAAATGGACGAAAACGGATAAAAAAGAGTAAGAAAACGTATAAAAATGGACCTTACTAACGTATTAATTGTTAAATAAAAAAATATGGACTAAATTCGTAATACCCAACAAATCACAGGGACCTACTTTGACAAGTGAAAGGGCTAACAACCGGTTGCCCACCTTGGAAGTTAGTTGAGTGTTACATTTAAAAGGTTCAGTAACACATTTAACAACCTGTGACGTTGAGTAACCTGGATGACAATTTTGAAACTTTAGTGACTTATGACAACTTTCGCCTAAACTTTAGTGACTTCTTTGTATATTAACCCTGCTACTAAACACGCCAATATCTAGAAGATGATATCAAAAGCTAAATTTAAACAATATCAATATAAAAACCATGTCAGTTAAACCATGTCAAATTCTATGTGCAACAAAAATCTATATAAAATATTAATTGGTATTCATACATGATGAAAAAATTATGTAAAAACTCTCGCGTGCGTGGGTATTATAATTATATAACTGCAAAAGATTTTATATAATTTTGTAGAAAAATCTTATACCTTACATAGCCATGGATTTATAAATTGTCACAATAATTAACTTTAAAACAAATTTATTGAAATATTATTACCCGCTATATACTATTTGTTCAGACCCCGTGCGTACACAAGTACTATAACTAGTTATACTAATACTCATAGGGAAGTCAACTTAAAGATGATTCACTGATTAGCCATATGTGAGCCATCCGATTCTTCCACGTGTCGCTCTTCTAGAATGGGCTAGCAAACAATATGGCGAGCAAACTCATTTTGCTCGCTTTGTCGATTTCTGTAACACTACTTTCGATGATCCATTTTGATAATCGGTCATCAATGGTGGTCATTTAAAAATTTTACACATTAATTAACTTGTTTAATTGAGGAGGGATGGCTTGTATTGTATTTTTTCCTCTCTTTTAAGAGGTTCTACAATATTGTTGCTTTACCCCAAATTATTGATCTACTTGATTTACTTAGTTGTTTAAAAACTTGGTTTAATTTTATATTATACTTGTAGTTGCCGCTAATATGAGACAAAAACAAGTTCTCATGATACTATTACTTTATAATATAATCGCAATATAAAATAATTTGAAGAAACTGGGAGCATTGATTGGACCAAAACCCATGGTTATAATATTGTATTATTTGGCAAAGTTTAGTTATACTGTAATAGCTTAGCATGTGAGTTCAAGGTCCAGGGTCTATAAAAGTCACGATGTAATTTGGTGACTTTGGTCTATTGAAGTAAGCAAGTAGACAAACATATAAAGGCACAGAAAGTATAAAAAGATTGAAATGTGATTAAAAGTATTCATTTGTTGAAAAGGGAGTACACAGAAAGTCAACATCAGTGACCGCTGATGGCTAACCTGGATGATGGGAAACTCTCTGCATTCCTTAAAACATTACCAACCTATCTTCTTCACAGGAAACCTGAATTGAAGGATGAATTATGGGTTTTTAGTAGTATTGATTGTGGATTTGTACATAATTCAACTTCAGGTATGCAAGCATAGTTAATTAGCCTCCTTCTATGTTCACTGTTCAGTTGCACTGTCTAAATTTATTTAAATTGTTAAGTGGTCTATATATAATTAACCACTGTATGTAAGTCACACAGATGATATTGGCACTCGAATGATGATTAACGACAAGATTAAATCTGCCTTTACTAAGGTTAAAGGCATTTCGGGGTTAGTGGTTCAGTTCTGGACACCTATGGAAATAGGTGGCGCTCGTCTACTTTCAGCTACAGGTCAGCCATTTGCGGTCAGCGATCTTGACAGAGGTCTAGAATATAGACATCTTTTTGTGGATTATGAGTGTAATATCCATGTGAATGATATTAATGGTGGTCCACCAGCTTCTGCTTTCCTCAATCATTTTCCAGAGGCATTTCTTTTGAACACGAGTGATCACAAAGGGGGTCCACTGGTTGGTTATTCTTTGGAGAAGCCTGAAATGTATACTTCTTTTATGTTGCCTATTTTTTGTTCATCTAATAGATCTTCTTGCATTGGTGTTATTGAGTGTTCGTCAATATGGAATCGTGATCTTGAATTTGTCAATACGATGACCATGGCACTAGAGGTAGGTATCTATGTACTTAGATTTTCAACTAATTTTTCTTAAAATAATCTTAAACCAATCGCTTTATCTGATTACTTTAGACTCAAATAAATGTTCCTTAATAAAGCAATGGATTGAATCTGTGATTCAATCTATGAATACAAATTATAGCATTCAGTTCAATTTCACTATCTATTTACCTCCACCCGTAGGGTAATTTCATCTCTGAGTACTAATTAGAGACATTCAATCTTTGCATGCAGGGAGAGGGTATGGGTGTGTTTACTGTACAAGATCGTATACCATACAAGGTAAACTTTCTAAAACAGCTCATGATCTTCTATGAATTTGTGTTTTTATCACAATGTAAATTAATGATCTTTCCTTAGTTCTTTGATCTACTGTCAGAAATTAGATGTGTGTAAACAAATTTACACCCTTGTGAAACAGACTATACATGGTCTCAAACTTGCTACAAACGATATTCAAGAGTCCTTAGAGGAGGTGTGCGTGACACATAATATAGTTCTTGCTCAAGTTTGGATCCCTTATGAGAATGAGAATGAGAATGACAATTGTGTGCCATTTTCTTCTTCTTTGGGGCATACTCAAACGAAACCACTGTTGGCGCTCAAATTGACTGGTTATAATAGTGTTAATAAGAATTCTGAAAGGTTTTCTTGGCGTCTCACAAAATATTATGATTTTTGTGATAAGATTCCTCTAAAAATTGGGGAGGGACTTGTTCTAAAGACACTTCAAAATTATGAACCACACTTCTTCGGTAGCATGCCTAAGCTGTGTACTGATAAGAAAATGGCACGGGCATCACCATCTCATGATGATGCCGTGATGGGTCTTGTAATATGCTTGAGGAATATTGACACCAGGGATTTTTGTTATGTGTTTGAGTTCATATGGATGCATAATTCAAACTACGTTTTCTTGTTGGAGGACCTCCTCTTAACATTAAAAAGGTGTTTGCCACGTTTCAAGTTAGCTTCAGGTGCAGAACTTGGTCACGAGTTACATGTTATAGATGTTTACAATTCTACAAAGAATAAAATAAAGAGTTTCAAGATTTTTCAAGGAAAAAGATTATCACCAATACCTGAATCTTTGGAAAAGGGAAAAGCAAAACTTGTCGTGGACTACAAAGCACCTTCCAAGGCGAAACGTAACACAACAGAAATCCAGCTATCTCAAGAAGACATTGAACAACAATATGGGAAGACCATGAAAGAAGCTGCAAAAACACTTGGAGGTAATAATAGTATTCTGTTCTCATATTCCACCTTGCTTGACATAGTTTCAGTGAGTTGAATTTTGTTAATGCATTTTAACATCTAACTAACACCTGTCGACCTGACTTTCTTATACGAAGCATTTTAATAAAAAATATTTCTTATGTTGTGTTATAGTTTCTTTGTCTACATTGAAACGCAAGTGCAATGATTTTGGCCTGCTGGGGTGGCAAGGACCAGAACTACCAAAGAAAAGGAAGCCAAGTCACACAAATGAAAAGGACAATGGAGCAATTCATGACCCCTCGCCCGTCAGCAGAAATGAAAATACCATGACCATTAAAGCAGAGTATGCAGATGATATCATCAAATTACGTCTCTGTATCTCGGAAGTGAAATTTGTTACAGTTGAGAATGAAATTAGTAAGAAGTTTAAGTTGCCAGTCGGGACATTTAAGATCAAATACCTTGATGAAGATGAAGAGTGGATATTAATGACTTCTGATCAAGACATGAGTGATTGTATCAGAAGTTCGAGAAATGTAGATCGATCTGCATTTCGACTGCGCGTGCTTCTACACAACCAATAGCTGGTCCAACTGTTCCTGTGATACCTGTTCTGCTTAGTGGGTTTCATTTTCTTTTTTAAATAATTACCCTCACGAGAGGAAATAGATGCACAACTAATTTATCTTATGATTATTGTAAAAAAAAAAAAAAAAAAAAAAAATCACTATGAAAAATGAAATGCTCGTATTTGTAAGTTTCATTGCTCAAGAAAATCATACGAAAGAAAAGAGAAATGGAACCGTGTTGATTTGTTTTTGTTTTTTACCCGTAACTAGGATCAGTAATTATGTTTCTACAATAATAACAATCATAAAGATAAAGATGTGAATCAAAAATGGTAGAAATCTACAAGAATAGTGATCTATTTACTTCAAAAATCTTGGTTTATCCTCAAAAACTTGAATTAATCATCAAGATACTTTTAGGCGGAAATAAAATCCAATGATCCATCAAGATATAAACAGACCTAACTTCACATTCTTTGAAATTTGCTTAATGTGATGATAGCAAAATCTGCACCCACATGAAACCTTGTAATATCTTGCATTTATTGATTTCCCCTTTCATTTTGTGCTTGCTGTAAAAGGTATGGTGAAATAAAAGTTCTTGAACCTTTTTGAGAGGAAATATTCTCTATTTTCTGGATTACTCATGAGCTTCTATCATCCTTGTTAATTAGCATTCCTCCAAAATAAATTCTTACGTTTGTTCAGCTGGAAGAGCGTCAGATTTTTTGTTCGGGTAACCATGGTTTCCGACCTTTTGGCCGACTAATCCATGGGGTTTGAGCATCAGATTTTTCAGCAGCACGATTTGGTGATTTGACTTTAAATGGTTGACTTTCTGTTGTGATATTCTGATGATTATAATATGTAACAGTTAGATTACGATTTTGAGAGGCTTTTTCAATTTCAACAAAGGGGCAACCCTATGCTAAATTCCATTAGCCACCATTTTCTGATTCAATTACACCTTTTAACTTTGACTTTTACAGTCAAACTTACTAGTCGTTTAACATTTTGTTGGTCAAACACTTTCCACCAATTTCATACAGTATTAAACTACTCTTTTCTTTAGATCATCACCCATATCTTTCTTTTTCTATTTACTTAACAATGATGAATGTGTGCAGTGGCAGAGCCAGAACTTTTTTGTCGAGGGGGCAAAATATGATAATTGTTATAAAATACACTAAAAATTGGTCTATTAGGAGGGCAAATTACAAAAATAGCCAAAATTTTTCAAAAATTTACAATACAATTTTTTTCGCCTGTGGGTCACGTGACCTCCCGGACCCCCTTTATCTCCGCCCCTGAATGTGTGGAACCTTCTCAAAAGTAGAAATAACTTTCATATAATTTTGAAACTGCACTTAGTAATCGATTCCATAAATCAAACACTTTCTCCATTTTTAAAAGGGAGTAAAACTGGAGCAATTTTTTTTCCCTCTCTCAAAAGGCAATAGATATATATTACAATGAATAAATAGGAACTATACAAAACTATTTAGGGTAAATTGCTAATTACCCTTTAATGACTAGCTAATCTACACAATCATCTTCACATCATCCTTATCCCTTAGAGGATAATAGAGAATTACACCTAACACACAAGAATTACAAACAACTCTGGCCCTTAGCCTATGAGACACAGACATATGCCTTCAAAGCAAAACAAACATGAACAACAGAAAACTCAAGAAAGTTACAACCAAACAAACGACCCTATTACAAACCGAACCTATTGGATCTGCCAAGGAAACAAGCTACCCGGACCACTCCTACCCGAACCTAAAACTCGATAAAAGACAGACAAACATCAATGCAAACCCAGGCCTGCAATAAAATAAATAACCAACCATATCGAGCACCACAAGTAGCAATGTCCGAACCATGAACCTGGATTCATGAAAAACACGAGCCTTTGCACCAATCCACCCATCTAATACCAAACTTTTTAAATCTATGTAAAATCAAAAAGAAAGAAGTAAATTGAATCTCGAAAAATAGATCATCAACCACCATCTCTTTTGACTGAAAAACCTTGCTATTACGCACTTTCCATATCAAATACAAAGAACTCCGGTTGACGGCTTGCCACACACTCTTAAGTTTTGATGACACCAAACCATCATCGAAAAAATATTTGATAAGGATGAACCATTGAAACAGCCCAAATTCCACCACATAAAAATCTTCGACCAAACAGCAGAAGCAAATGAACATCGAATCATAATGTGATCAATTGTTTCCACGGCATTCTCGCAATATGGACATAATGTGGAATGTAAATCTATCCCAATATGATCGAGAAGAGACCTTACCGGGATCCGACCACATTTTAATCTCCATATAAAGACATTTACTTTCCGAGGCACGAACTTACACCAAGACTTTTCTTCAACATAAGCGACTAACCGAAGAATTTTCTCATCTATTAACTCCCTAATATCTTTAACCGAAAACACTCCATCAGATGCAAGAACCCATCGCCAAGCGTCCACATTCCCCACAACCGGGGCTACGTCTCTTAGAATACTTCTTAACTCCTCTAATTCACTCACTGATCTCCCTATAGGAACACCCACCCACTCCCATTTCCACCTCCACCCATCACTACACCAATCACCATGATTCCTAACGAAGACATCTTCATCTCCCTCGAACCTAAAGAGCCTTGGAAATCTTTCACACAATTTGAAGTCACCAGCCCATTTATCTTTCTAAAACCGAACACCTTCGCCATTCCCTAGTTTCCTACCGAACGAAGAGGAAAACTCCACTCCCGTTCTATCTATTTCTTTGCCCACTAGAACAATATTTCCCCAAGTACCCAAGATTCTTACTCTAGCCCTCTCACTCGTTTCATTTAAGCCCCCCGACTCACCGTACAAGATTTTTATCACTCGAACCCACAACGCTTCTCCTTCCTCCCGAAATCGCCACCACCATTTGCCTAACAAACCCGAATTGGAAGCCTTAAGACTCCCAACATTTAGAACCCCCCCCCCCCCCCCAAATCAAGTTTATATAAAACTTTTCCCATTTTATCCAAGCCATTTTACGAGTTCCCTCCCCCCACCCCAAAAGAAATTTTTCCTCACCCTCCCGAGAGTATTAATCACACTAGTCAGCGCACGAAACAAGGAAAAATAGTACAACAAGAGGCTACCGAGAACCGATTGGCCCAACGTTTGGCGTCCCCCAAAAGAAATCGATCTAGCTTTCCATTCGGAGAGTCTAACTTTAAATTTTTCCACGACAAGCCCCCAACTACCCACCTTATTCATATTAACCCCAATAGGCAGCCCAAGATACATGAAATGTAATTTTCCTGGACGACACTTTAACATACCTGCCATCTCTTCTACTTCAACTAGAGAAATGCCCAGGCCATAAAGCTTGCTCTTACTTAAATTGATCTTTTCAAAACATTTTAGCATCCACATCAAATTCCTTCCATTGTTCCTACTCCATTCACAAAAAAATATTGTATCGTCTGCAAATTGTAAATGTGAAACCACCAGTTGATCCCTTCAACTGTTATCCCCTTCAGCACGTCGTTATTAATTGCTTCATTCACTACAAAATTAATTCCTTCTGCGGCTATTAAAAATAAGAATGGTGATAAGGGGTCTCCTTGTCTAATACCTCTTGTCATCTTGAACTCCTCTGTAGGTGAACCATTCACCAACACCGAAATTGAAGATGTTCGAAGACATGCGTCAATCCATTTACACCATTTCTGTCCAAATCCCTCTGCGACATAACCTCCTGAATATAATCCTAGTTAACACTATCATAGGCTTTTTCAAAATCAATCTTCAGAATCATACCCTTTCTACAGTTTCTCTTCACATAATCAAGAACTTCATTTGCCACAAGAATGTCGTCTAATATAAATCTCCCATTTGCATATGTGTTTGTACTTCCCCAATAACTTTACCAATCACCCTCTTAATTCTATCAGCTAACATCTTTGAAATTATTTTATAATAACAACCGATGAGGCTGATTGGCCTGAAATCATTTAACCCGATCGGGTTTGAATTCTTTGGAATCAATGAAATAAATGAAGAGTTACAACCACTACTAATTTCTCCCTTTTCCCAAAAATTACTTACGACATACTGTAAATCATCTTTAATGATCTCCCAATACTGCTTTATAAAGTGATAGTTGAAGCCGTCAAGACTTGGTGCTTTCAAACTACCACAGTTTTTTACCGCTAGCCAAACTTATGTCTCTGAGAAATGATCCTCCAACATGGTCACATCATCTGCTGAAATTCTCTGAAAACCGTTACTAAATATTCTTGGTCTTTCACCGTTAGTCTCCGTGAAAACAGCTTCATAGTACTCCCGAACCCCTCTTTTAATTTCTGAAGGCTCTTCACTCCACGTCTCATCCACAATTAGCCCCCTCATATTATTCTTTGATCTTATTTTTTCATGATCGAGTGGAAATATTTTGAGTTTTCGTCCCCCTCGACTGACCACTTAACACGAGCCTTTTGTTTGTACAACTGAGCTTTTATTTTTCTTTTCCTAACCATTCTTTTCAAGTATCTTTCCATTGCATCCTTTCGGCCTCCGACAAGATTCTTGTTTCGGCCTATCTGTCCCACATGTTAGCCTCATCTCTAAGACTATCTACTTCCTTATCAATTTTTCCAAATTTATCATTGCTCCAAATCTTTAGCTCCTCTTTGACGTTTTTCAACTTATCTCTAAAAACTCTGTCCGGAACCACAAACGTATCATGTTTATTCCATCCCCTCCTAAGTCCCAACCACTTCTTCCACCTCTTTATCCTCAAACCAAGCATCGAAAGCTCGGAACGGTTTAGGACCAAAATCTACTACTTTATCTCGTAATAAGATCGGGCAGTGATCCGATAGTTTTCTATCAAGAGCAACAACTGATAAATCTATCCACAAATCCCGAAAGCCCTCTGACACAAGGAATCTATCTAGTTTACTAAATTTTAACCCGTCATCGCTAATTCTCGTGAAACGCCTTCCTCCCATCGGTATATCTATCAATTCACATTCTCTAATAAAATCGTTAAACTTTCTTGCACTTCGATCATTATAATGTGAGTTCATTCTATCATCCAGGCCTCTCACCTCATTAAAATCGATAAATATGCACCATACAACGTCCCTCATACCCAACAAGTCACCTAATCTATTCCATAACTCTAACCTCTCATATTCATCCCGCGGTCCGTATACATTGAGAAGACCAACTAGGCCCTCCACTCCTTTCCATTTACCAACTACAGCCAAAAAACCTTATTCACCAGCCGCTTGAGTACCTATGAAGATATTAGAATCCCATATCGTGATAATACCCCCGACCTCCCATCTGAATTTACTTGAGCAAAACCAAAGTTGTTGTTATACCACATTCGCTTAACAAAAGAATCATCCACCTCTTTTAATTTTGTTTCTTGCAATCCATCAACACACGGATTCTCACCATCCCCAATCTCTTTCACCCAATCTACTTTATCATCGGTCCCTAACCCCTTAACATTTAAAGAAATGATCTTAACCATTGATTAAAAAGAGAAATAACGATGTAGTTCAACATACCCCATGGGAATAACAAACTAGATGTTGTCCCGACTCGGATCAACAACGCCTTTGTCCTTCCACACAAAACCAACTTTTCCTCCAATCTCACGAATCCTAACCGAGTCATCAGAGCTGACTAAAATACTCGAACTTGACACTCCATCATTCGTTGCCACTTTTATATCTTTGTTCTTCCTCGACACATCGACTGCTAATTTCTTCTTACCTTTAATTTTTGCTCTATCTTTGATGATCTTCATACTCAGTTTCCCACCAGAAATTGTGCTACTGATTTTATTGCTCACTATTTTTCCTTTTGCCAAGTTTTTTATCCTTCTAGTGCTAATATGAGATCCACCATTTTGATTTTCATTTTGATCTTCACATATTTGATTATTATTATCTTCTACACTAGTATTTGACTTTTCCATAGTATCCCTGACGTTCCTACCATCCACTTGTTTATCCAACGCTATGACACTTTTAGATGTGGACTCATCTTCTACCTTCTTGGGCTCTTGTTCAGGGGAGGTGCTGAAAACGTCAAAAAAAAGTAGGCCCTGCACGGAAAAAAAAATGCCCCTATATTATAATATCCATATACCATAATCAAGTACGAAAAGCCAAAAATACGAACAAATGATAAATTTATTTTTAGTGCCCCTTAGTGGGTTGGATTAAATGATTAATAGGGTTTATTTTTAATGTCCCTTAGTGGGTTGGGCCTAGTACATAGAATGCGTATAAAAAATTTTAGTGCCCCTTAGTGGGTTGGGCCCGGCTCGGTTGCTGATGGTGCGCCGGCCCAAAACCGCCCATGCTCTTGTTCACTAGGCCCAACTGATGGCTCACTAATTCCAATCTTGGGCCCGTCTTTATTTTGATCATTAAAAAGCCCTGTAATAGACCCACCATTTATACAAATAAACTGATCTGACATCTTTTCAAAATAATAACCGTTGTTATTTTTTGACTTTCGTTTCCCTATGTTGCCGCCTTCTTCCTCAAGCCTTTCACCGCCACCTTTCCTATACACGCTATCAGAATTGTTACTTTCTTCTACTTCGATTTCCTCACGACAAGACATTTCATCAACTTTTTCCTGTGAATCTTCCATCAACTATTGCTCTGGTACACCGGAACCTGCTTCTGTTGGAAAAACATTACCTTCATCCAAAATAATCTCCGGGTCATTAGTTGAAACTATTTCATCCTCAGGATTGTAACCCTAATTTTTTTTTCAACCTCTTCGCCTACATCATCAAAATCCTCAAAATCAATAGATTTTTTGGAGTCGCTCCAATATAGAGTGTATCTATCCTCCTCCACCTGGACCGGAATCACTACCCCATTAATTTCAATGAATCGAAGTTCATTAATGGTTTCACCCCATCCTGTTTGTACCAAGACTTTTCCAGTGACTAAGAT
Organism: Artemisia argyi; assembly: GCA_030686995.1. Classification (NCBI taxonomy): domain Eukaryota; kingdom Viridiplantae; phylum Streptophyta; class Magnoliopsida; order Asterales; family Asteraceae; genus Artemisia; species Artemisia argyi. Next base: position 76,462,256 of record CM060695.1, on the reverse strand, counting down.
ATCCGCCTCATCAAGGTTACAATGTGAGGTTTCAAGGACCCTGCCCCACTTTTCTGCTACTTTTTAGAATGTAGACTCGAACAATCCTTCCACCGGCACACCAACTATGTTAAGCCACACAGTTCTAAAAACAAGGTAATACCCCGTTAACCATATGTGAAACATGAACTAACCAGTGTTGTTGCCCTGTTTCCACATTTTTTTATCAGGTTCTAGGCCATTTTTTCAGTTGATACGTGAGAATCGCACCAGGCTTTACCTCTCGAGGGATCTCGAGAAGCTTACAACCCCCACCAGGCAGTGTACCTTATCGTTGTAGTATAGTATAGTGACAAGTACCGGGGGATTGATCGTTCAACTCAGGAATAGTGTCGCTAGGATTAGAAAGTCTCCTAAACTAAGTTTAGAGGTGAAGGATGATTCTTTTTGTATTTTTATGTATTATAAAAGCAAGTAAAATCTCGGTTTTTGAAAGAGTTGGCGGAATTAGTTGCTAGCCAACTAACCCAATAACTAAAGATGCAATCAAAATAAAATAACAAAAATGAAATGAAACTAATTATACTATTGTGGTGTAAACAATGATGGGGAAAGTTGTGTTTACTTAGGTTTCATTACTCCCTATATATCTTTTACAGGTTGATAGCTTGTTACAATTGCATGGATGACGGGTCATATTCCTTAATACTAGTCGTAGGGCCGTGTACAATATTCCCTAACTCTATAGGATCCTACTTCACTCCTATGTCGAGCCGTTAGAAGCTCCTAACATGGGATCATTAGAATTCTCCTACGCATTAAATACAACCACATATCGTAGTACACCTCCGATCATGTTTCTTAAGACGTTCAAGCAAGTTACCAATGGAAGTCTGCCAGTTTTCTTAAGCCTAACATCGAATACAATTATCCGTAACAACTATAAACAAACAATCAACCCATAATTACAATCTAGGTTTCACTACATCTAAGCAAACACAAAAGAGATCTAGCCGAGCATGTTAAATTGAAGACAAATGTAAGATATATTCAAACAACACATAGACATATTGATTGAATTGAAAGAGTACTTATCTCAAATTGAACATGAAAGTTTCAAAGGGTTGAAACCCTTAAAAAAGCTGGAAAATTCGACCTAGGGTTTTTTCCCTCAAAGTTTCACACTAATGAATGAAATTTGGAAAACTATATATAGATTATACAGGGTGACGGCGTCAAGAAGGAATTTGTGACGCCGTCAACTCGCCGCATATAATGAAATCGTATTGCCTAGATCTGATTTTGACGCCGTCATGTAGGAATTTCTTCTGGGCCGTCACTAGCAAATGGACCATGACGGCCTAGGTGACGCCGTCATCTCCAATGCACAAAACACTCTGGACCGTCACGTATATCTTCCACTTCCACCTCTTTTGTTGCCCTTGACGCCGTCACTTGGAGACTCTTGACGCCGTCAGGTACTGTTCCCAGCAAGAAAAATTAAGACTTTGCCGTTTTCTTCACTTTTATGCTCCAAAAACGTCCAAAATGCTTCCTTTTCCAGATTTCTCTCCAAAAGTACCTAAAATGACAAAAGGAACGATTTAGGTCAATATTTGATCAAATAATCTCAACTTCGGGCTTAAATGACCCCTTAAAAACGGTTCATTTTTCGCCTCATAATCGGTCCTGAGTTTGATCAACAACTCTAAGTCCCTCAACAACTTAACATCTTCAATCTCAAAACCTTTTGCTTCTAATCTAGGAGCAACCATATCCAGACCTTCAACCTCTCTCACTTGCCCGAACACACACTTTCTAAGGTAGTTAGATCTTTTGTCGTCAACATGAATCACCACCGTCTCATGTGATACAATTAGAGAATAAAAACAGCAAATAACGTGTAACAAGGGATTCTACGCACCATCTTCCAGGTTCCTTGCAATATGTGATACAAAACAAGCTGATTGTCATGCAAGTGGCCAGAAATTGAAAAGCTAAAATACATATGTAGCTAATAGAAGCCATTCCCTTCAGTCAAACTTTTTTTCGCAGGTGGCTGAGTTTGAGGTATAGGTATGTTGTTCTATGTTTTTGGTATTTACTCCTTTCAGCAACTATTTGCTACGTAAATTTTGAGTTTATTTAAAACAATTATATCCCCTTTTGATGGGTCAAGAACAAAGCAGAAATTCTCTTGAGTTGTGTTTTATAATTCGTGGTAGACTACACTAGTGAAAGCAGAATAATTATGACGGGAAAGCAGAAAGCAAAACAAGAGGATGAGAAATTCACTCCCAATTCAAAGCATGTCCATTATTAATAATACTTGTAATGGTAAAACTGTTACATAGTGGTTGTGTTTGGCAACAAGTGTTATGGAGTATTTTAGAGCGTTTAGCATTAAGTAATTACTGTTAAGATCTAAAAGCTTGTTTGGCAAGAAGCATTTTGTCAAAATGTCAAAATGCTCCTTTTCCAAATGAGCTTTAAGAAAATTGAAGTAGCATTTATGAATGAGATTTAATATAGTGCCCCCTACATATTAATTAATGAGTATGTCTTTATAAGAGTTTGGTCGCCTTGTCAAAATTTAGTGTCTTCATTTTATTTATATAACTGTATAGTTGTTGTTGATGAAGAAATATATACAGATGTCTTAGGCTGGGCATAATAGAAGGCCTCAACTCGGTCGGTCTCCCCCACCCAACTCGGTCGCCCCTATTACATGGAGTCCCACCTGACGAGTCCCCTAAGCAAAAGTTGGAGATCTAGGTCATCTGTTCGACCGATAGTGTGCACAAAAAAATAAAAAATAAGAATAAGAAAAAATTTACTGTTTATTTAATAATAAAAAAATATTAATAAATTTTTTTTACAATTTAAACACTTTTACCCTATGAATACCCCACCACTTCTTCATTTTTATATACACTTTCAAACACATTCTTTCTTGTACGCTCTACACATACTTCCTTAATCACACCAAAAATCTTATGGTGTTCTTTTTCACATACAATCAAGGAAATCAAAGCTGAAGTAATGAAACAAGTTGATGACGATAACATTTGTATGAAAAATGATTATCGACGCAACTGTACTGTTTGAAAACTAAAGATGATATGATTAAAGCATAAAAGGAATCAAAGACATTCTGCAAAATAAATAAATAAATAAATAAAATAAAAATATTGAGACTTTTTTTTAAAAAGAATCTAAGAAAGATTATGATATTTATTCGGAATTGTTTAAAATGGCGGGACAAATACAAAATCAAATCAGTGCTAAAATTGTTTGGATGCATGTAAAAAAATAGAACGATTATGTTTTTCTTTTCGTGTAATTTTTTTTTTTTTTTTGCATATGTTTCTTAAATTTTATTGGAATTATTATGTAATTTTTTTTATTATGAATGAAATTTTAATTTTATTGTTAAAAAAATTGAAGATGAAAAAAAAAATGGAAATGTGGGTCGCCTTATTACATCAAGTTGGTCTTGATGTAGTCTAAGAGAGAAAGCTGACGTTGTAGAGGAGATAAAGGTTGCATGGGGATCTTTGTTATACCTAGTCTTATGTTTTTATTTTTTATTTTAAATATACTACGTCGTTGATATATTAATACTATTCACTAATAGTCTAGATATATAATAGTTATATAAGGTTGCATATGTAAAATAATCATTATGTTAAAACATTAGCATTATTATTTTTATATTGGGTTTTTATTCAAGTTTATTGTTTATATATCTATTTATGTCACTTAATCATTTATAATTAGTATTATGGAGGAGAGTTATATTAAACTAGCAGAGTCCCTGCGCGATGCAGCTGTGGGTATCCTGTAATTTAATTTTTTCGATTAACAATTTATTTTGTTTGTACGTTTTTTGGCAATAGTTTTACTGATTAGTTTTTTATGGCAAAAGTTTGATGAAATTTTACTTTGTTTGTATTATTTTATTTATTATTTATTTTATGATTTTGTTTAGTAGTTTGCTTGGTTTGTACAATATGTGAACATATTTTAGTTTATTATGTTCTTGTTGACAATAAATTTACGGATATCAAAAATTTCGTTTAGCTCGTCTCCGATCGGGCTCGAGCCCGTTTGACCCGTGCCTGTTCGGGCTAGAGCCCATTTGGCTTATTGCCCGTTCGGGCTTAAAAATTTGTATAATTTACTTTATTATTTGTATTAGTGACATTTAATGCAGGAATTGTGTTTAAGTTGGTTGTACAATATGCTTGATAATTTGTATTTCTTATATAAGGTGTGTTTTAATAAGTGTATTAATTGTATTTATTGACTATTTAATTAATTGTATTTAATTTACATAATGATTTATTTTTTGTATTTAATGTTAGTATTAATTTTATGTTAGAATTAAATATGAGGAGAATTTCTATAAGTAGCATTAGTTGTTGTACTTATAGCTTTAGAAGTTGTATTGCTTAATTTTAAGTATTCCTATTAATAGTAGGTCTTCATGCTTTATAATATAGTATGATACCAAACTTTTCTTATATACCAAGGAACTCATTTCCACTATCAATTTAAAAAGAAATGACTAAAAGCATTTTAATATTTCACCCATTTTTTATAATTTAAGTATCTCTTAAACCGTTAATCGTTAAGCGAAAATATTTAAACCATCGCGATGAGCATTTAATTATCTTTCTATAGACGGGCACTTTGATATACTTTTGACAAAAAAATTCGTTTTTTCATGTTTTTTTTCGTGGCCGAAAAAAATCATATATGATATTACATATCATATATGATATGATATATCATACATAATATATCATATCATATGATATATCATATCATATGATATATCATATATGATATGTAATATCATATATGATATATCAGATTTTTTCGGTCACGAAAAAAAAATAAAAAAAAAAAATTGTCGAAAATATATTAAAGTGCCTATTTATAGAAAGATAATTAAATGCTCGTCGTAACGGTATATTTTTTTTCGCTTAACGATTAACGGTTTGAAAGATATTAATATTTGAAAAAAAATGATGAAAGTGGGTTTTTTTAAATTGTGTAATTAATCTCATCAATTAGATCAAATAAAAATGGAAGGTGAAGATTAGTTCCTTGTAAAAAAAGTTTGATCCTCAAATAATCTTAAATATCGTGTTATGTTATTAAACAGTTTTATAAAATAAATAGTTATGGCTTACTGGTGTTACTGCTACATTTAGCCAAACATACCTAATTTCACGACTCTCTTATCACTTGTTCTGCCTATGGTATTAGAGATTCTTTATTCAAACTTATTTTCACATAATTAGTGTAAGATAATAATCAAAAAATATTACAAATACCTATTTGTTTCTTAAAATAAATACCGTAAAACAACATTAGATATTTAAAAAATATCTAGTGATAGTTTGCACTAAATTTTGTCATTTAACAACTAGTTATAATACCTGTGCACGCACAGGGTTTTTAAAATTTTGTTTTAATTATGTATTATTATCGATTAAGAAATGAACCACTTAACATGTTTTAAATGGTTTTACTTGGTTGACAAAAAATAAAAAATTATATGTATATGTTATAACCTACCTATTATTTTAGGAGAGTGCTTTTGAATTAAAAATTATATTTTATTATTCAAGCAAAATTACACGATGATACTTCACTTGCATTAGATATTAGTGATATATGTTTTTAGTTTTGCAAACCCGTGCTATTTATTTACGATGTGTTTTGTAATTGTGGTATTTTTTTTACTTATATATTCTTGCTAAATAATTCTCATGTGTTTTATGATGTAAAAGGTTCACTATAAATTTTGTAAATTTTTTGTAATTGTGATTTATGTGTTTTAATTTTTTGAATATTCTTGCATATAATTCTTTTACAATAGCCAACTATTACGTTTTTTTTTTTTTTTTTTTTTTTATTTTTTTTTATAAAACATCATGTCAATGAATAAAGTTAAGTTGTCACCTACGTTTTTTTTTTTTTTTTTTTTTTTTTTTTAGGAGGTGATTGTTATCAAATTAGAATTGTGATGCGTGTATTTTTTTATATAATTTAAGAAAAACACCTTCTATATTAAACAACGACTATCTAACCAAATTTTATTATTATTATTATTATTATTTTTTTTTTTTTTTTTTTGTAATAATTAGCTTTGTATAACGTTTTTAACTGGCAGACATGTTGAGATTGAGGTTGATTTTGTTGTTTAACTTTAACTATTGATATCATGTTGTACAAAATGTGTGAATTTAGTAGCTCATAATGAGCATTGATAAAATTAAAATATGCTCCGTAAAGTTTTTAAAATGTTTTTATGGATATCTATATACAAATTTTAAATAACAATTTCATTAGTCGTTGTTATAAGTAGAATTGCGTATACTTATTTTCATATCACAGTATCGTGCTTATCATTTGATATTTATATTCCCGTTACTAATAATTTACCCGTATTTCAAACCCGTGTATACATAAATTAAACTTTTAAATAGTAACATGAGTCCTTATTTAAAAAAAAAAATCTAATAGATGAAAGTTTAAAACTAACATTAGTTTAAAAAAATATTTAACGTATACTAAAACTAATTCGCATATTTATCAATTTTGTGATTTTAATGGATGAAAGTCTAAAAACTAATATTAATACTCATGTAATTTTAAACAAAGTTAATATTATAAAGTATAAAGGGTATAAAGTGTAAGGGGTTATTTATGTTTTTTATAAAGTTATTAAAAAACATGGAAACTTGTAATTTTACACTTTCCTTTATATAAATTATTTAAAATTTAATCACTAAGTTTTATTAATTACTTCATCTTTTTTTAAGTTTTTGTTTTCATAAATTTAACACCAATATTTTTATGTATTTTTTTTCTTAACTAAATTTCTCTACTATATTTATTAAGTTTGACCAAAATCAATTTAATTTTGACTTTCTATTGACCAATCACGTTGCTTGATTTAACCTACGTGGCAAAATCGAGCTCTACTATTAGTCCAATTTTTTTTCCAATGAGAAGGGATTTGCCAAAATACTCCAAAATGATGTAATTCTTTTATTATATAAAAGATGAGTTTGTTTAAGGGATACTGCATTTACTTTAGATAAATAAAATATGAAAACATAAGTTTACTATCGATGATTTACATTTGTTAAGTTGAATTATAAATTTACTTAATGTGTATTAAATTCATCTTTTATTTTAAAAGAAAAATCCAAGAGTTTCATTAAACATTTTGAGTTTTAGATGCCGGTTCACGAGTCATGGTTTAAGGTTTAAGCAAAAGAACAAATATGCCTTGATGGATAAAAAAGAAATCAACGTGTGAAAGAAAAGTCAGCCAATATATCTTAATTCCATGGTGATAGCGACTACAAAGATTGGGAGGAAGGGTTCAAGGTCCATGACAGCATTAACCTTTTCCTAATGAAATAGAAAAGAATGTAGGTGAATAGGTAAAACGTGTGTTATTATCAATACCAAACCGGTATATAAATATTTACAATGAACATTCTAGACCTGGGCCTTATCCCATACAAATATGACATGGACTTTAATATATCGACTAACACTCCCCCTCAGTTGGAGCGGGAGGACACCGGACACTCAAACTGGTTCTAAATTCCTGAAACAAAGCATACGGTAAACCTTTAGTAAAAATATCTGCATACTGATAACAGGATGGTACATGAAGCACTCTAACTTGCAACAGCATTGGCAACCCCACGATACTCAGCCTCAGCACTGGAACGAGACAGCGTCGGTTGACGCTTAGAGGACCAAGAGAGGAGATTGTTACCCAGAAAAACACAATAGCCGGAAGTGGATCTCCGAGTAGTAGGGCATCCAGCCCAATCAGCATCAGAATAAGCAACCAATGAAGAAGTGGGGGAGGAAAACAATTGCAAACCATAGTCTAAGGTACCCCGAACATACCGTAAGATGCGTTTAAGAGCCGAGAAGTGAGGCTCCCTAGGATCATGCATGAAAAGACAAACCTGCTGCACTGCATATGAAATATCAGGCCTAGTAAAGGTAAGATACTGTAGAGAACCAGCAAGACTTCGATATAACTTAGAATCAGAAACCGGGTCACCATCATCACCTAATTTAGACTCCGTGTCAACAGGAGTCCGAGAAGGGTTACAACCAACCGTATGTGCACACTCCAATATCTCCATAGCATACTTTCGCTGTGACAAAAACATACCTGAAGAATCACGCGTAATTGAAACACCCAAGAAATAATTAAGAGCACCCAAATCTGTCATAGCAAACTCTTTATGTAAAGAAGCAATAATCTGCTATAATAAACCATCAGACGAAGCAGTGAGCACAATATCATCCACATAGAGTAACAAAAATGCAGTATCATCACCTTGTCTATAAATAAATAATGAGGAGTCACAACGACTAGGAGAAAAGCCAACAGTAGTGATGTAATTTGCAAAGCGCTGAAACCAGGCCCGAGGAGCCTGCTTAAGACCATACAGTGAACGTTGCAATAAACAAACATAATCAGGATGAACAGGATCACGAAATCCAGGTGGCTGATACATATAGACTGTTTCTGCCAAATCCCCATGTAAAAAAGCATTCTTTACATCCAGCTGATGTACTGGCCAATGTCGAGAAATAGCTAAACTAAAAACCGTCCGAATATTACCAGGTTTAACAACCGGGCTAAAAGTCTCATCTACATCCACACCCTCTATCTGATTACTACCATTGGCCACAAGACGAGCCTTGTAACGACTAAGAGTGCCATCTGCTAAAAACTTGTGACGAAACAGCCACATACTACTGATAACATTCGCATCTGGGGGTTTTGGTACAAGAGTCCAAGTTTTGTTTTTAATAAGTGCATCATGCTCATCACACATAGCATTTTGCCAGTTGGGATTACGAAACGCATCACTAGGAGACCGAGGTAAAGAAGAAATCGTAGACACATGACCAGCATAACGAGGATTGGGACGAGTAATCCCGACACGAGCACGTGTGACCATGGGGTGAATCGAACCAGTGGGCTGTGGAATTGGTGGATCAGGTGTCTGTGGCGTTTGTGGGTTTGGTAAATTAGGTGTTTGGGGCGTTTGATGAGTTGCTGTAGGTGCAGGAGAAGGACTGAGAGGCTCAACAGGTGCATCATGTGTAGGAGCGGTAGGTGTAGTGGTGGGAGAGAATCTTAGAATATTAGAAATGACATTAGATGAATCATCCAAAAATTCATAAGAAGAACTGATAGTGGGAGTGATGGTGGTAGGGGATGTTGGTGTGGCAAATGGGAAAACAGTCTCATCAAAGGTAACATGTCGTGAAAGAACAATTTTATTGGTGTTCAAATCTAAACATCGATAACCACGATGATTGGTGGCATGCCCTAAGAAAAGTGAAGGTGTGGCCCGTGCGCCAAGTTTGTGATTAGTATCAATGTGAGGATAACAAAGACACCCAAAAGTACGCAAAAGACTATAGTCAGGTTTTAAACCAAAAAGGTGAGTAAAGGGGACTTCATTGTCAATAGCACGTGATGGTAAGATATTTAAAAGATAAACAACCATATTAAGAGCCTCAGTCCAATAATTAGGAGGAAGATGTGGTTGAAATAACAAGGTACGGATAAGGTTATTAATAGTTCTAATCATCCTTTCGGATTTCCCGTTTTGTTGAGAAGTGCGAGGACAAGAAAATCTAAATTGAATCTCATTATCTGAAAAGAGTTTATGAAAGGCTTGGTTATAAAATTCCCCACCATGGTTACACTGAAAAGACTTAATTTCACATTTAAATTGAGTACGAACAAAGCTACGAAACAAAGTAAATTTAGACAAAACATCAGATTTATTAACTAAAGGATAAACCCAAACAAAGTGAGAATAATTATCCAAGAACAAGACATAATATTTGAAACCAGAAAGACTCGGAATTGGGGAAGTCCACAAGTCCGAGTGTACAATATCAAATGACGAATGAACCAAACTATGAGAACTAACAAATGGAAGTTTCACGTGTTTGCCAAGCTGACAAGCGTGACAAAGAACGGGAGACTTCTCTTTATTACATGAAATAGAACTACTTGAAAGGACACGACGTAGCACTTCACTTCCTGGATGTCCAAGACGTTGATGCCACGTATACTGACTCGCTAGAAAAGCATGCGGAATGGTGGAAGGTTGAGTGACTGGATAAAGATCTCCATTGCTATCACAGCGGAGCAGCACCCGACGCGTTTGAAACTCCTTAACAGAAAAACCAAAAGGGTCAAACTAAACTGTACAATAATTATCACGAACAAATTGACGAACCGAGATTGAATTTTTTACAATATTAGGAGTAATTAACACATTATTTAAATGAAGAGGACGTGTAGGAGTTGACAAAATGCTATGGCCAGAGTTAATGACAGGAATAGAATGCCCATCACCAACCGCAACAGAGGGGTAAATGCACGAATTAAAAACATCATTTAGACAATTAATATCATCATTAATATGAGATGACGCACCTGTATCCATGATCCAATTACCATCAGCAGGAGCGGTAAGAGTTTCAGCAGTAAAAGTATGAGGTAAAGTGGTTTCCTGGGCCGGCATAGAACCCCCTTGCGTGGAACTAGTCAAAGTTAGAGAACCCCCTTGTGTAATGAATTGACCCTGCTGTTGTGAACCCCCTGAAGTGTGAAAGGGAACCCCCTGATGCGACCCCTAACAAACAAACGAACCCCCTGACTGTTGCGAACCCCCTGGCTGTTGCGAACCCCCTGTAGTATTAAAGTGAACCCCCTGAGGCAACCCCTGATAAACAAACGAACCCCCCTGGTATTGAGTATTGGGAGGCATAAAAGAACCCCCTCCATTGTGAAAGGCCTGCTGATTGGGAAACATATTTTAGGCCGAAGGCAGTGGGCCAAAACCAGGTGGTGTACTCGTGTACATGCCACAGGATGGGTCGAGGGTTGTTGAGTGATATTCGACACAGGAGTAGTAGCCCCATGTATATTCCCTTGAACACCAAGCTTGGCCAAAAGTGATTGAAGAGTCACCATATCATTGGAAGACAAAGAAGTACCCGTAGGGAGCGTAGCATGAGATGGGCGTTTCGAAGGATTGTTGTGGATACCATCGTGAAGAAATTTACAATGCACACCAAACCGACAAAAACCTTGAGCAAAAAGGAAACAAGGTTTGTTTACCTTTCCATTAGAGTTAATAGAACGCCTTGTATTGGTATTTGAATTAGCCAATAATACCATAGGTGAGGAAGAGGTAGAATCAACAAGAGCATCTTGAGCACGAGACTTTAATCGCATCTCTTCCGTGGTAAGCATAGAACGAACCGTTTTAAGGTCCGGGAAAACCTCGCGATGAGCAATGATAGTAGAGACGTTGTCATACTTCGCGGGCAATCCTTCCAAAGCAAAGGTAACAATATCATCATTGTTAACCGGAGAACCCAAACTTGATAGAATAGAAGCCATGTTCTCAATCTTCCGAAAATATGCATCAATGCTTAAGTCCCCAAGTTTTAGAGCACGTAGTTCGGCCTTCAACGCAATGGAGCGAGAGCGCTTATTGTCATTGAAAATTGAAGCAAGCATGTCCCAAGCCTCCTTGGCCGTTTGAGGATCTTCATTAACAAGGCGTTGTTGAAGCGTTGGTGACAAAGTAATGAAAATTCAAGAAAGGACGATGGTGTCAATTTTTAACCATTCAGCATCGGGAGCACTTGAAGTTGCATCATCGGAAGACTTGCCTAGTAAGTGATCCAAGATGGAGTGGCCTTTGCAAATATGTTTGAGAAAATAATTCCAAGATGAGTAATTCATCTCTTCAACATCCAACTTTACTGGAACAAGGGTGGGAATGTTATTGATTGTCATGAGCTTGTCGGACAAAAGAATAACGGGTTGTGGGGGGTTGGATCCTGTCATGGTGTCAATGGTTATGTGATGACTGTAACAGTAATGTGATAGCTAGGGTTTAAGAAAATAGTGAATGTAACAGTAACTTTAGAAGGTTAGGTTTAGGGCTTGGAAAAGTAAAGCAGCGTACAACAGTAACACCAACAAAGAAAGTAGACAAATATGGGTCGACTGGTGATCAAACACAACACCAACGATCGACTTTTCAAGAGCACCAACACCAGACGACTGGTTATCAAACTAAACCAACGATCGACTGGGAATAAAACGTAAAAAAAAAAAAAAAAAAAAAAAAAAAGGTTTTTTTATAGGATCGGTTAAGGTTGTGGCTGTGATATCATGTAGGTGAATAGGTAAAACGTGTGTTATTATCAATACCAAACAGGTATATAAATATTTACAATGAACATTGTAGACCTGGGCCTTAGCCCATACAAATATGACATGGACTCTAATATATCGACTAACAAGGAAGTCATTTCATTTACTTTAAAGTTAATGTGATAGCTAGGGTTTAAGAAAATAGTGAATGTAACAGTAACTTTAGAAGGTTAGGTTTAGGGCTTGGAAAAGTAAAGCAGCGTACAACAGTAACACCAACAAAGAAAGTAGACAAATATGGGTCGACTGGTGATCAAGCACAACACCAACGATCGACTTTTCAAGAGCACCAACACCAGACGACTGGTTATCAAACTAAACCAACGATCGACTGGGAATAAAACGTAAATATATATATATATATATATATATATATATATATATATATATATATATATATATATATATATATATATATATATATATATATATATATATAGGGTTTGTTTATAGGATCGATTAAGGTTGTGGCTGTGATATCATGTAGGTGAATAGGTAAAACGTGTGTTATTATCAATACCAAACAGGTATATAAATATTTACAATGAACATTGTAGACCTGGGCCTTAGCCCATACAAATATGACATGGACTCTAATATATCGACTAACAAGGAAGTCATTTCATTTACTTTAAAGTTGCCTACAACTTAATATATATTAAAGTTGTAAGGTTTCTTTTTTTTCTTTTTTTTCCCCCTCAATTAAAAATATCAATTGCAAAAAAGGTTGTGTTTGCACCACCAGTGTAATGGTTAAAAGACAGAGACTTGATATAATTTTTTGCAACAAAGAAAGTATGTGGATAAGTTTGGATACATAGAAAAGGAGGGAGGGTGCACAAGCTTTGTGTCTCTCAATTTTGTGCTATTCATCATTGTACTGTTCATCAATTGTTTTATTCGATAAAAATTTTTGAGAAATTCTATAAATAATTGAGTACAGAAGTGAAGTCGTGGAATGAAAAACCAAGAAAAGTTTTTTTTTTTTTTTTTTTTTTTTTTTTTTTTTTTTTTTAAAGAGTTGCGCTATTTTTTATGAACAATAAGTTGATGAAAAATTGATTGGTGAACATTGGATTAATAAATCAGATTAGTGAACATTATACTTTTTATATTTTTTTATAACAAAATTTTGTTTATAAATTTTTTCAACGACGATTAATGATTTTATTATTATTTTTTTTAATATCTTTGTTTTTAGGTTTTTCGTATTGGTTTCACATTCACCTCCTCATTACTTTTTATACGCCTTAAGAATTGAAAACATTTTATGTGATCCAAAACCATTTTAGATATTATAACTTCCTTTAAATATTTTATTTTATTTAACTGAATATAAGAAGTTAAGAACCTTTATATTAGATGACATTTTCCTTTTAAATAATATTAGACGTATACTCGTGCAAAGCAATTGTGTATAGCGGCAAAGAATTATGCTTACGAAATCGTGATTCTGATTCAACCTTTAATGCAAAAAATGTGCTTTTTGAAATATAAAGAATGTGTTTTTTAAAGTTTATATATTGTTTGTTTTTTAAAAAGTTGTCAGTTTAGAATTGAGGATAAAAAAAGATATAATTTAAGTTGTCAAGTTTAAGGGTACTTAATGGTAATTTAGACAAATTACATTAGTTTAAGTTTTCAAAATTTCAATATAATTTAAGTTGTCAAGTTTAAGGGTACTTAATGGTAATTTAGACAAATTACATTAGTTTAAGTTTTCAAAATTTCAATATTTTAAGAATGAGTATTCATCTTCATAAGTAGTTAAAATATACTATAATAATAATAATAATAATAATAATAATAAATAGCTTGGATTTTTAAAATTACTAAAACGATATAAAATAACAATATCCATAGATTTTTTTTTTTTTTTTTTTGAAGGGCAACAATATCCATAGATGAAGATAATTTATCTAGGAGACAAACTATTGGTATTATATTATGACAGAAAGACAAGACAAAAAGACGTTATTCCCTTGTACATTTGAACCATGGGCCTTGAGCCTCTATCTAATAAACACATCACAATCAGGTAGTACGCGAAACCTTCATATAAACACGTTCACATTATAATAATAGTCAGTCGTCACATTCAATATATAGGTTATTACGAGTGTTGATACCCGCGCATTGCTGCGGAATTTTTTTGTTGCCGTTAGTTACTTAACGTGAAGTTAGTTACCTAGGACTGACTTTGCAATTGATGTATAACATGAAGGACCATTTATGTAAATTATGTGAGGATTAAAGTTGCAATGAACCGTTGAGATGAAGGACAAAGTGCGTAATTTTTTTAAATGTTAAAGTAACGGTCGTTAGTTAACAGCCGTTAAATAACTAACGACCGTTAAAAAAAAATAATAATAAAAATAAATAAATAAATAAAATACTGTAGCAACCACTGTAGGCCTGTAGCAAGCACTGTAACAGCTACAGTGGTCGCACCCATCATCCTCCCCTCTTTTAGTGTATATATATAATTTATGCAACCAAAAAGGATGATTCTTGATCCTCAATTCCCTACCATCCCTAAAGTGTGAATCCAGTCACAACAAGGCTTGAAATAAGAATAGCGAAAATAATAGCTAGTTACACATTTTAAATAGAAACGGATAATACAAAAAGAGATACATCCGTTTTTGCGGTTGTTCATCGTCACCATTCTCATTTCAATGTTACTTTGTATTTCATCATATCCTTACCCACTCGCATATAACCATCTTTAGTCAATTTTAATAACATAGCGTTATTAGATAAATTTACCTTCTGTTCAAAAAAACAAATTACCTTTTGTTCAAAAAAAGAAAAGAAAAAGAAATTAGTTCGTTCCCCCGTGCGTTTCATTCTTTTGTCATGACTTAAAAGCAATCAAAATTAAGATGCTAAAACTACAATAACACAACAATTAAAAGCAAATTTTAAAGTTTAACAAGCAATTACATACATCAACGATATTTAAATATATATAAACTAAATATACAAAGTTTACAATCAACATATAAATCCCAAAGAAAGCTTTATAATACAGAAGAATAGAAGATAACTAATGCATGCATGCACCTTTCTGAAACGTACACATGACGAAACTCTAATCAAATTCATGTTGATCTACCACATTTATAACAACAGTGTAGTCACCTTGTGCTATCAGTTCAACTCAACTTCACCCTCCAGATCGACGTGATCAACATCTTCGTCACGTGGCTCGTAACTCAACTCCTCAACTAATTGATTAACTTGTGCTTCTTCCATTTCATGCCGACTTAAAATGCAAGGAAACTCAAGATTACAAGTAGCTTTCAAGGTTTGATGTACCCACCAAAAACACAACTTTAGCAAATTAACAAGTAAATTATCCCAACGAGACACACATAACATTAACACGGGATTCACTATCCAAAAGTGTGGCGTTGACATGAACATTAAACACAAGAAGCAAACCGTCACTGAAACAGATAAGTCTATTGCTTGAAAATGGACGAAATATCGGGTTGAAAGTTGTAAGCGGAGAGGGACTTTGATGGAAACAAAGAGAAGAAAGACGGTGAAAGTGGCATAAGCGTAAAGAGAAAATGGGATGAGTAGAGTTGCAAGAGGTAGCAGAAGGTATCGCAGGTCTACGTTCAAATCCATGTTTTTTGATTTTTTGGCTGGCCATGTAATGTATTTAAACTATATATATAGTTGTTGTGGTATGCTAGGAGGAGTTGGCTATATAGAACTCAAAGGTCAAGGTTCAGGTTCAATTCAAGCAAAAATTTTAAGCTAAGGATTATGATTCAAGACTAAGTAGTAGGGCCGGAAGCTGAGGTAGTTGCATTGTAAGTTCCTAAATAAATTATTCTTACATACATATAGAAATAAATTACGAATGTTCTTAGATATAAAAATCACCAATGAATATAATTAGAGAAGTAAAGTTTTGATAAATATCATATAGTTAATAAGATAATATCGATAATACTGATATTAATTCTTTCGATTTACATAGGGGTTCAAGGCAAGCGAGCAAAGCTGCGCCGCTATCTTTTTTTGAATTGCAAAACCAATTCTTTTAAAAACTACGTTTGCAGATCTAGGTGTCATAACTTTGCTATGCATAACTCGTTGGACTCTGTTGAGGAGCTCCACAGCCTCAAGTGCAAGGAAACTAAAAGTATCAAATGCGAAAGGAATAAAACTATGTTGATTTTCAATGCACGCTTTCTCATGTTTTGCCACTTTGTACGAGACGACTTTCAAAGCAGCTTGTCCTACTGTAAAACCCCGGCTACTCAAACCTACGAGAGAAGAAACCTCTGTTAGATCCACACATGCATGTTTTCCTCCAACCCATCCAAACACCAAAACGTCTACCGGTCTGAGTGTGGATCGTCCATCCAACGGGTCAGTCAAAAAGTTCGCAGGTGCTTCTTTCTTGGCGGAGATCCCAGCACGCCTACAAACGTCAAAAGGACATCCCTAACCATATCGTGTCTGTACTTGAAGCCCGGGAGCTCTTTGCAATGAATTGCGTGTTCCCCTAAGGAATCCAAACACGCCTTGCGACAAACTGAGCATATCTCATCAACCGGAAATAATAGAATCATAAGGCGATACTTAAGGATAGTACGATATTCCACCGGTGCCATATATTGACCCAGCCCGTTAATGGAGATTGCTAGTAGAAATCTTGGGCATGTGGGGCCGGTAGACCTAGCCCGTCAATGGAGATTGCTAGTAGAAATCAATGGAGATTACTAGTAGAAATCTTGGGCATGTTGACCTAGCCCGTCAATGGAGATTCTTGGAGTTTAAAAAGTAAAGATTTTACGAAACTATACAATTCCCGCAGAAAAACAAAACCTGGAAAATTTTTCAGAAATAACACCTGACACCGTCAGGCTATAACCCTTGACGCCGTCAGAAATGATCTGACATAATTCTTTATATTTTCTTTCTGGAAAAATCTAGGTTTTAATACCTGAAATCCTGCAAAAACATCTATTGTGACTCGATACAACCATTTGACTCTAACAAATATTAATATGTATGCTAAACTTTAATTGTTATTATTCATGTTCAATTCGTTCTTTAAAAACAAATATGATCTTCCCTACTTATCTTTTTACAAAATACCTTTATATGTAATTAAGACAAGGTTAAAGACAAAATAAAGTATTTTCACAATTTATTTGAAACATGAACAATAAACAAAAAGATAAAACATATATACGAAAAAACAAACAAACAAACAAAACGCTTGGGTTGCCTCCCAAGAAGCGCTTATTTTTATTCAAGTCACAAGCCTGACTCTACCCTTATTTAAAGGAAATAAGGGAGGTTTTCCCTATACTTAGGATTAAGTGCGGGTGATAATAGCGATACACACCATCTCGGTGGAAGTATGCTTCATAAGGAAAGAGTGGTGGATGAATTATATGCTCAAACGGGTGTGCTCCTTTCATCATGACCTTACCTAGTTCAATTGGGTCAATGGGTGAGTTGAAGTTTTCTCTTAAAAAGGGATTATCTTCTATCAACTTTAAGAGACTCCTAGCTAGAAATCCATCTTGACCTAATAAACCCGGTTTAAACCCATAATGTTTCTTGTGATCACTCACAAATGGGTTATGTAAGTACCTAAGGTCATGGTTCATTCCTATATTAGCTTCCTCTTTACATGACTTAAAGTCTACTACCTTCAATGTAAAACTACCTGGACAATGTGGTTTAATGGGTAGATCGGGACTTATTTAAGTTCCTAAATTTTCATCCAAGGATGGAAGATTAGGTAACGGTTTTGGTTGAGGCTCTGGTTCATCAAAACTAGGAACTTATTTAGAACTAAAATAAAGGTCATCACTACAAGTGTTCAAACCAATATTCTCTAGTTGTGCTTGGTCCAAGGGTTCTACCTCTATTGGGGTTCCTATAGTCTCTTCTACTTCTACCGGGTAAGTCACGGGAGGTGTGTATGCCTCAAATGATGGTAGGTAGTTTGGGGTACTTTGTAGGCTTGGATTATCTACATCATCTTGTATTATGGTGGCATCACCACGCCATGTACCTAGGTATCACAACTTTAATCTTTTTATCCCCAAACAAACTTCTTGCTTGTTCCCTCAAACTTGTTATCAATTGATCCGTTACTAACAACGTTTGTTGGGTTGTCCAACTTTTTAGCGAGTTGGGCACAATCCTCTATGGTTTCCCATGATTCTTCAGCACTTAATTCCCAAAGGTCCCCATCTGCTGCATGGTCAATGTGTATTTGCGTATAGTGGTTGACACGATGGTAAAATATTTGAATTTGAGACCATAAATCAAAGCTATGATGAGGGACTTTTCGGAGTAAATATTTAAAACGAGTCCATGCATCATAGAGAGGTTCATCTTGATGTTGTTTGAATATCAAGATGTCATTTGGAGTGGGTGGATTTCGTAGTTGATAGTCTGGTGGATTCGCGTTCTCCATAATGGTGAACGGAAGAGTCAATGAAAAGGTTTTTACGAACATAGACACAAAGAAAAGATAGACTAAAGAAAGCTAATAAAAAGAAAATTAAAAACTCGCTAGATAGGAATCTAGTAAGTAGACCTAAATGAAATAAAATTCAACCTAAGCAATAATTATTCCCCGACAGTTGCGCCAAAAACTTGATGCAGGATTTTGCAATCTCACAAAAGGTTTTACTTCTCAAAGGATCTTGAGAAGCTTGCAACCCTCCAGGCAATGTACCTGACTGTTGTAGTGTAGTATATGGTAGGTTCGGGGGATTGATCATTCTCTAGGGAAATAGTGTCGTTAGGATTGAAGTGTACGTCTAGGTCTAAAGGTGAGGGATGATTCTTTTTGTATTTTTATATTTAATGAAATCAAATTAAATCTCGGGTATTAGAAGAGTGAGCGAAATTGGTTGCTAATCAACTAACCCAAAACTACAAATTAAACTAAAAACTATAAAATAAAAATAACAAGAAAAGTAAATGTGGTGAACTACGTATGTGAGACAAACGTGTTTACTTAGATTTCCTTACTCCCTAGTTATCTCTTGTTTGTTAGTTGAGTGTCATAGACTCACAGTGCAATTGTTTAGTTGAAGGGTTATATTCCTTAATACCAGTCGTGAGAGTATGCACAGCCTTCCCCAACTCTATGAATATCTATTTCTTCTTATGACGACACGTTTAGTACCCTATCATAGAATCATTAACATCTACTCATGCATTAAATACAACCAATAAAACCATAGTGCACATACGATTATGTTTCTTAAGACGTTCAAGCTTGTTACTGTATAGGAGATTAGCCAGTTTTCTTAAGCCTAACGCGAATCAATCAACCAAGCAATAAACAACTTACCAACAATTAATAACTAGGTTTCATTAGATCTAAGCAAACACAAAACAACCTAAGCTAGCATGTTAAAAGGAAGAAAAGATAAACAAGAAATCAAACAACACATAGACACGATGAATGATTAAAAGATTACTTATCTTCAATGAAACATGAGAGAAAAGAGGGTTTGTGAACCTTTGAAATCTCTGGAAATTCGTCTCTAGGGTTTTGCACAAAGTTACACCACACTAATGAATGAAAATTCCAAAACTATATATAGATTTTACAAGCCGACGGCGTCAGGTTATAGATCCTGACGCCGTTAGAACGCCATTCTTTAGGGTTTCGTATCGCCCAAACAAAGTTCTGACGTCGTCACTTGTTAACTCTTCTGGGCCGTCTCGTGTAATCTCAAAGCCAAACGGCCTCAACACAAATGCACCTGACGCCGCCAGGTACAAATCTTCCAAATCTTTCTGGGGCGTCACGTGTTAAAGTCCATCAGTTCTATTCTTCAAGTGACGATGTCAGCATTCAAACCTGACGCAGGCAGGTGTAAATCCCAACTTTTCTTGATTTTATTGTTTTCTTCATTCTTGAGCCTAAAAACGTCTAAAATGCTCCATATTCAAGAATTCATGTCCCATGTACCTAAAATGAGAAAAGAAAAGATTTAAGGCAATATTTGATCATAAATTCACGACTTAAAGCTTAAATGACCCCCTAAAAATACATCAAATAAATCCTTATCAAGTATATATTAAATTATGATATTTGCACGAAATTTTAAATATAAAAAGGAAAACAAGATTTACTGTAACATGTAAATAAATAAATGAGATAAATATACAAATAAATCATGTTATTCCTTTTTATGAGATTAAGTAAATATATCCGGAAAAGTATTATTTTTAAGGATAGGAATTCAATAAGGATTCATATACCTCTTTATAAGTTTAACATGCTCATTCACGAGTTTAAAATTAATTACAATAAAAATTATTATTAATAAGAATTCAAATATTAAAATGAAGGCATGACCGCATTGGTTACTATAAGATAAAACTAAATAAATGAAATTGTACATACAAAAATGACACATATTGTTTCAAGGGTCAGTATGTGTTACCAAACACACATAATGTCTATAACATGATATCAATAACTAAATTTAAACAAGATCAATATAACTACCATGTCAAATTCTATGTGCAACAAAAATATACAAAATATTAATCGATATTAATACATAATAAAATAAATTATGTAAAAATACTCATGTGCACAGATATTATAACTATATAAGTATAAAAAATTTAATACAATTTTATAGAAAAATCTTATACCTTACACAACTATGGATTTATAAATTGTAACAATAATTAACTTTAAAAATAAATTTATTAAAATATTATTACCTGTTATACTATCTGCTCAAACCTCATGTGTACACGAGTTCTAAAACTAGTTATACTAATATGTGGAAAACTAAAAGGGGGGGGGGGGGGGGTTGAATAGTTTTACGTCTTTTTCGTTTTATAAAAGTTTGCTTTTAAAAAATAGACGCAAATTTTTGAAATTTTTGATACAAAAATATAGATACTATTTTATTCACACTTTTCGTATAAACACTATTTATATAGAATGTAGAGTAAGAGTTATGATTTCCTATATCACATATAAGTATATATGTGTATATGTGCTTTAGTATGAGTATATCCTTTTGGTTTGTTTAAATAAAATTAATGTTATGAATGGAACCTACTTTGATCTTTATGTGGAACCAATATATGCACAACACACACAATTATAACTATATACGAAAAGCTAATAAGTAAGAAAGCAAAGAGTGAGAGATGGAAAGATCAAACCGAGAGACAAAGGATTTATAGTGGTTTTGGCAGGTCAGTTTGACTGATAGTCTTGACTCGGTTGACGTTTATTTGGTGTGTCCTAGGTGTTTGAAGTGATATAAGTGTGGTATAGGTGAGTTTTAGCACTAAATCCCTTTGCGTAAGTGATTTTATTGTGATTTAGAAAGTTTGGAATTTGGAAAAGTTCATTTTGATCACCTTTATGGTGTAGAAATGACTTGTGTAGTTTGGTGTTTTTGTGTTTTTGCGTAACGAGACTTCGTTCAAGTAATTGAGCGTTAGTAAGTTACGTGGGATTTGTTTTTATGAGTTATGTTTCAAAAGAGTGTGGAATTCAATTTTTGGAAACTTTATTTTTGGAAATGATAATTTTCTGGTTTGTCGTAAAAACTGAGGTTTATCGCGTAAGACGTTAGGATTAGCTACGGGTGTTTATAAAATATGAAAAGTATGAGGTTTTGAGTGTAATAAATAAATTTAATAAAAAAATATATAAAAATATATATGTATGTATAGAAATTCGGCAATAAGAGAAAAAAGAGGGGAAAAAGGAAACCCAATTGTAGTCCAATTATAACTTTAAGTTAGGTAATTATCCACCAAATAATATAAATACAAAATCAAGGTTCCCAAAACTATTTTCCTGCAATTATGGGTCGACACAAGGAGGAAACAAGAAGAAAAAATTAGGGTTTCATAGTTTTCAAGCAATAATCAAGAATCAAGGTAAAAACCTTAACCCTTTTGTGTAATTAATTAGTTATTGATCTAATTCATGTAATATAAAGTATGATGGATTAGGGTTTGTGTTAACTTCTGTAAATTAATGTTATTAAACATGTTGGGATCAATAATTAGTAATAGTATGATGTTTGGTTAAGAGAATTGAGCGTAAAACATGCTAGTTATTGAGTTAGGGTTTGGACAGAAAGTAGTGCTGTAAAGATGTGAGTGTAATTAACAGATGGTCATGAGTTAAGTCACGAATTTTATGTCTAAATTGAATTATAATGAAAGAGCTTTCCAAAAAGTCCAGCCACGATTGATTTCAAGGTCGGGAAGTTGGTCTTTTGATTTTTCTTTGTTAAGGTGTCAAAGCTGTCAAACCGGGACAGATTTTGGGTAAAAGTTTGAGGGTGTCATGTGGTTGTAAAAGTGGTATTTTGACTTGGCCTTCTGGAATAGTTAAGTTTTAGGTTATATTAGACTACCACGAAAAAGATTCGCGATAAAAAATTGTGGAAGTAATTATTAAAAATCAAAACTTTTTGGTGTGCGTTCAGATCCGAATTTGAGTAGTTGACAAGTTTGAATTTCTTATGAGTATTTGTGTGTGTTATTGGTCCGTGGACTTCTGGGATTAGATTCTATGCTTATGAGAGACCATGGTAAATTTTTTGTGTGAGTTGTTGAGCTTTATTTGTCGTGATTTCATGTGGGCTAATGTACCCAAAAATTCTGCGTTTTCTGATTTTAAGAGTGCAAGGGATTTAGTGAGTATTAAGTTATGGTAGTGGTTAGTATGGTGTCTAGGAGATCCATGGTGGGTCATATGAGTGTTAGACATCCATCATATGTGTATTACATGGGTTGTAGCTTTTAGCTTGACCTTGTGTAATGTGGATTATTTTTGTGTGTTATAGATTGTGAGTTGTTTTGTGGAAGCTGCGGAGTTTAAGGTGAGTTCATAGTCCCATATTTTTACTTTGTTTTAAACTTGGGATGGGAATGATGCTTGTCTTAAATGATTTGATTTACTGTGATTATGTGTGTGGTGTTAAAGAGCTTGGACCTATAATGTTATCGTATGCATGCTATGTGTGATTATTTGCTTGTGTGGATGTATATGGGATCCAATTAGGAGGATGCTTATCCTGTTGCTCGCGCATGCGACCTAATTGATGTTTAATATATATATATATATATATATATATATATATATATATATATATATATATATATATATATATATATATATATATATATATATATGGGATCCAATTAGGAGGATGCTTATCCTGTTGCTCGCGCATGCGACCTAATTGATGATTAATGGGGTCGGGGGACACGAGCCGTCTTGATGTAATAAATTTGGGGTCGGAGGACACGAGCCGTCCTGTTGTAATTATTTTGGGGTCGGAGGACACGAGCCGTCCTAATGGTTGCCTTATGAGTGTTGTTGCCTTTGTGTGTGAATATTGACTTGCAAATGCATGTAGCTATATGATAATTATAATTATTTGTCCAGCTATATTTTGTAATCACAGTGAATTCGGTTGCCTTGTGTGTTGAGTCTCAAACCTATGAATCTCACCAACGTAATGTTGACATTTTAAGCATCATTTTCAGGTGAGCTTTCTAAGGATAAGATAGAAGGATGTGGATAGACGAGACCTTAGTTGCATTGGAAGTGGTTTATCATCTATGTTTGGATTTATATTTTGTTTTGGTTATTTTATTTTGGGGTATTGTTACAACACTTTGTGTTTGTACTTTGCTCTATTTATGTGCATGTAGTTGTTCTCTATGTAGACACCAGGTGTTGTGATGATATCCATGAAGTTACACCCGCGCGTTTCCGCCGTGGCGGGGTGTGACAGATTGGTATAAGAGCCTTGGTTATAGAGAATTAGGTGGTTTAACCTAGACTATAACTTAGGAGTCCCTCATATAGTTGCATTTAGGATCTATGTGTAAGTATAGTATTTTATATGTCTATTTTCCTATATTTATGAGATGTTTTTTTGAGTTTCGGGCGTCTATTCTATTCCCTATACGTAGTATTGTATATATCGACTTTATTATATCGTCTTCCGCGCGTAAGATGCTTCGTTGGACAACCGTTGTCGCTATCGGATGCGGGAGAGGTGGTAGGATGAAGCAGACTAACAGCAGAATCCGAGTTCCCGATAGCATGTATCTATGTTCGGACAAGGAGAGGATGTTTATGGGAAACGTTGGTGGAGAAGAAGTGGGGAGGTTTGGAACCACGACGACTTCTGGAGATGGAGCCATTACCAAATACCCTTGGTAGTGTCCTCACTTCACCTAGGAAGGAGATGTGGTTTAGTCTAAACCTCGTGATTTGTATGCGCTTGTGAATTATGTGGAATTGGAAGAAAAGAATAGAGATGGTTTTGCATGTTGTCGACTACCTCAACATGTAGGAAACATGAATGGGTGGTTGAGTAACGATGAAAGGGAGTTAGGATGGAATGGTGTGGATTCGGATCTAGAGTCCACAACGAGTAGTAAATTGAATTGATCTGAGTAGGGAGATAAGTGCGAGAGTGGAGTAGAGCCATTATGCGACGTCTTTTGTTTTGTGTTATGTTTTGGAATTTGTATATTGTCTTTTGCCGTATGGAGCCATGTTGGAGCGTGATTACTTTTGGATATTGGATCGACCTTATCCTAGTAATTTTGATTATAGAGTTTACGTGATCGATGGAATTGTTCCATGTGAGATGATTGTTTGCGACGTCTTTTGTTTTTGGTTGCGTGATTGTTTGCATGATGTGTTGTCATAGGAGGGAGTACACTTATGAAAGGGGGCATAGATAATTATGGCGGCCAACATAATTATACATGCGTCAAAACACAAGTGGACTTGCAAGTATGATAGCATGGATTGCATAGTGTATTAGGTGTTATGTGGTATATGTGCGTTATCATTGAGATGTGTGGTTTTGGAAGTAAGTATGCGTGTGGAATAGGCTTATAACTATGGCCGCGAACATAATTATAAGGGTATCACACATGTGGACTTGTGACCATTATTGCATTGATTAATGTTTGTTGTTATATGTTGTGGTAGATGGTATGTGATATCATGTTAGTGATGGCTGTATGGTTAGAGAAGTATTCTCTTAACCGTTTGGGCAGTCGTTATATGTTGGGGTGTGTAGGTGGTAAGATTCCATCCTACCTATCATATGTTGATACCTCAATTATCGGTGGGTACTTATGTTGTGGTATTTAAGTTGATTCGTTTGTTGGACGCTCCGTTTGTATACCTAATTCTTGGGTTGGCATTCCTATTCGTACCATGATGGTACAGATGCCATATTCTTTCCCTTTGACGTCGTGATAGGTGTTGGGTAATCGAATTAGGTTTTGTTGGATAGTGGTTCGTTTCTTTGATTATTCCATACATTCATTCCTCGGATGAATGTTATGCTATTCTTCAAGTATTGTTGGTTTGTGACGAGTTGGTGTGGATATTTGATCCCTCATTTACACACACCAATTGAATTTTGTGACGTGTTTTGTGACCCGTTAGTATCGGTGTTTTTTTTCTATGATTGTGGTTTGATTGTTGTACGAATGAGTCTGTAAGTTCATCGTTTGGTTTGCAATGTATTTGCGTGAGTGTTCCCTAGTATGAGATTCGTTTGGTGGTTATTTTGATTTTGTGATTCTTCTGTGTTTTCGCATCCAATAAAGGGGTTGTGTTAAAGTCCTTATGGTATTTTAAAATTCGTTTTGGGTATTTCAAGGTCATTTATTGGAAACTATTATTTTTATGGTGAAAATGAAGTGTGGAAAAAAAATGGTTATGTTGATGTCTTACATAAAATGGTTTATATATATATTTAAAAAAAAACGGTGTTCATTTGTATTTGGGAAGGTCGAGTACGGGAATAAGAACTGTCTATGGTTCTCATTTACCAAACTTGTTATGTATTTGGTTCATCGAGTGTTTCTTTGTTGAGGAACGCTTGTGGATGTTTTATGGGTACGTGTATTTTATATTTTCTTTGTATGAATTTTCATGAACATTTTATCCGTGTCTACTTTTATTGGGGGAAAATTTCTCATTGTGTTTTTCTAGCTTTGATTTTGATGTTCGTTACTTCGTTGGTCGGTAATTCGTACCCCTTTTGAGTTCGTTAATATACATTTTTGTTCGACCGGTTTCATGGTTCGTGTCGTTTACTTAGGATAGATTGTCGTTTTGATTATCGATTTGTTCGTCGAAGAGGAAGAGGGTGTTTGCCAAGTTGTTCAAGTGAGAGGTTTAGCTTCAAGATGTACGTTCTTCGGATTGCGTGGGCATCGTGGAGGTAGAAGATTCATAAGTGGAACTATGTGATACATGATTTAAAGTTGGGAAGTAGAACTTGTATATGATATTTTATGGAGCAAAGAGTGTGGTCTACCCAGATCATAAGAATCTTTAGCATATATTTGACAAGAGGTTAATATATGTTGAAGAGAAGTTGGGTGTGGAATTTCTCAGTGACTACGATTTTCTGATTCGCTATCGTCAAGGAAGGGAGGACATCGTGGTAAGAGCGCTGAGCGGGAGTGAACGAGTGAAACTTGGATGTTTGTGAGCAATGATTATGATAATTCGGTTTGGAGTTAAGAGGATGATACTGGCAGCCTAGAGAGAGAGGCTCAAGGTTGAGAACATGTAAGAAGAATGATTACTTGGTTTAGACCAGTAAATGGAAAGGAACGAAGATGGAGGAATGTATTTTGTGGACCAGCTATTGGTTTCATTGAGAGGAAGCGTAAGGACATCAATCATGCAAGGTATTTAATACATCCGAGAATGGATAAAACGTATTATTACCTTAGCAAGAGATGTATGGAGGAGTAGGTGAGACTTTTTGCTCGGTGAGTTGGTAATGAGCCATGGGGTGTCGCGTTGATCATCAAGAAACATGATGAAATACTTACTTCACGATTGTGGTAAATGTTTTATGGAGCCTTGAGATAGCGTATGAAGATGAGTACGACTTATCGTTCTCTAATGAGTGAACTAAGTGAGCGTACAAATCAGGTGATGGATGGTGAGCTGAGAGTATGGGTGTGTTTGATTTTGGAGGAAGCCGGGGTATACGTTTATCCTTAGCTGAGTTCTCCTATATCAACAATTATCATTTTAGTATGGAGTATGTGTCGTGTGAAAAGTTGTATGGAAGGTAATGTAGGTCACTGTTCTGTGGACAGAGGTTGGAACAAGCCAACTATCTGGTCCTGAACTAGAACGAGAGACTACGAATAAGATTTTCGGATTAAGGAAAAGACTTAAGGCAGCAAGAGATCGCCAAAAAGAGTTATGCGAATAATTGCTGTAAGCCCTTAAAGTTTGGTGTTGGTGATATTGTGAGGTTAAGAGTATCTCCTAGGAAGGGTGTTGTGCGTTTCGGTAAGAAAGGCAAGCTAGCACCGAGATACGTAGAACCATTTGAAATTTATGGAAAGGATTGGATTTGAGACATATCGGTTGAATTTTCCTGAGGAGTGAAGTAGAGTGCATGATACGTTTCACGTATCTAATGGAAAGAAGTGGTTGGCGGATGCTAGTCTGCATGTGCCATTAGATGAATGTAAGGTTGACAAGACTCTTCGTTTTGTCGAGAAACCTGTTGAGATTATGGATCGAGATGTTAAGGGTTTGAAGTGTGGTGAGATAACGTTGTTAAAGGTATGGTGGGATTCTAAGCGTGGTCCTGAGTTTACTTGGGAACGTGAGGATCAGATGATATTTAAGTACTCAAATTTGTTTGCGGATGTGGTTGCTGAGCAGATCGTTTGTAGTTAGATTTAGATCGTGGAAGTTAGATGCGGGATATTCATAAATGTTTGTTTTATGGGTATTTGTTATTTGTGAGTATGTCTTGCGATTACCATTCGGGTTTTCATTTGGTTCGAGGGTATCGTACCTACCTGTGAGAAGTCGTTTGGATCATTGGTGTTATTGATCGGTGTAGTGTATCTATTTTCGTGTATCGTTGGAGTGTCGGAGTGTTTTCTATTATGTGAATTCGAGTATTTAGTTGGTTCACATTTTTGTGATTCTTTCTCTGTGATTTTATGGGGTGGTATTTATCCGCTTAAAAATCCATAGATTTTCTTTTGCTTTTTTGAGTTGTGACTATAGTAGTTGAAACCGTGGTTTTGGCAGGTCAGTTTGACTGATAGTCTTGACTCGGTTGACGTTTGTTTGGTGTGTCCTAGGTGTTTGAAGTGATATAAGTGTGGTATAGGTGAGTTTAGGTTTGATGAGTTTAGGTTTTTTGATTATCAAAACATAGAGATATCGAAGGATATGAATAACGTTTTTAGATATTTATTTATATCAACAATCTCCCTCTTTTTGATGATTACAAAACTTAAACTCATTAAATCCAAAAATTAATTTTTAGACAAGTATTTAGTGAGTTTGTATTCACTTCTCCCCCTTTTTGTAGAATCAAAAAGGTTTAAGCCGATAAGGTGAAAGCTCCCCCTTGATGTATGCTCCCCCTCATTTGAGGGTACCAAGGGTTCGAGCTATGGAATTCTTGCAAGAAAAATATTAGAAGCACAAGCAAAAATATATAACATACTAACAACAACTAACAAGCATGGCAAAGGAGAATTTGAAACATATGTTAAACCATTCATAAATTCAAAATGATTATGACAACCACATAATCATTGTTACATAAACTATAATGCTAGAATTCTAAACCAATTAGAATATCCTATTGTGTCAACAAAGAGTGTCATTAAACTTGCTTGCACCCCAAAAAGGTTGAAGTGTTTTATTTGAAAAATAAAAGGCATAAGCATATAGAATGCTTGGTAGAGAATGGTAAATGGGGATCATGTTGGTAGCTTAATGGAGGTAAACTTTTGGTTTCATGGATGTTGGTGAGTTTGGAGATGTAGAGCTTGGAGGTGGTGAATTTGGAGTTAGGTTTGTTGGTTGAGGGTTTTGATGTTGTTCAAGTGATGGTGTTTGATGAGATCTAGTAAGAAGATACTCAATCCAAGTAAAGTGCTCATTCAATGCAATTGTTTGTTGTTGGAGGAAGATGCAACAAGGGTAATTGTTAACATGCTTCTCAATTTGGTTAATGTTGTGTAGTGATGAGGGTGAGCTTGATTGAGGTGGATCCAAATTGCGTTGAGCAAGATGTAATGCTAAAAGAGCACTAAGCTCATGAGCTTCTTTTAGCTCCTCAACGAACTTCAAGTGTTCGGAGGAAGGTGATGGTGGGGGAGCATGATAGTTGTCTTGGGGTGAAGGTTTGAACATGCAACATAGGAATGGCATGTGAGGTTGTAGGATGTGGTGGTGGTACTCTTGGTGGTGGAGACATGATTGAGCTTGGGTAATCATGAAAACATGATATGGGTGGAAGAGGTGCTTCATGAGTGGATGGTGTTTTTGTTGAATGAGCAACATGTGAAGTATTGGTTGAGAGATTGGGATTGTTGTTTTGGGATTGAGCATGCTCATCATATGAGGAAGCATTAATGAGGGCATGAGTGGATGATAGGTTGTGAGATGAGTCATTAGTGTGGGTTTGAGGTTTAGTAGTTGGTTGACTTGGAACAACATCACTTGAGTTGGATCAAGCATCAAGTTTCATCCTCCAAACGGGTTTGACGGAGATCCTTGCGGTTCTTGAAACCTTAGGTTTTTGGTTGTTGGGGGATGACATGTTTGGATGTGATAGCATTTATGATGGGAAGAAGGTATTTATAGTGTAAGAAAAATGTGGTTTAGGAAGGTAAATTGTGAGGTATAGTATGGGACAAAATATGTTTGTGAATTTTGGGAAGTATAAGGTGAAGAGGGTCAAAAAGTGATAAAGAAAACAGTAACCCCGACTATCAGATGGTCGGTCCCCTTAATTAGGGGCCGGTCCCCTTAATCATTAAGGGGGCCGCTTTATATAATTAAGGGGGCCGCCCATCTGGTGAATTCCAGAATGTCAGAATTTGGTTTTTGACAGAAAATTTTCAGAAAGGTTGTGTTTTTGGGTTTGGATTCAAGTAAGTTCAACTCTTTGAGGCAATATAGGATATACTAATCATAAATGTAGAGAATGTTATTAAAACAAATTAAGTAGACAAGTAATTTCTAATTTACATGCAATCTACTTATTGGCCAATTAAGTTGAACAACCAAGGAAGCAATAAAACATACTAGTCAAATATACAACTATATGAAAATGATAATATGTAGGCTAGTTCAAACATATTTATGAGTGCTTACAAGTAACAAATGGTAAGATATGATTGTATGGACTTCAAGACTTGTTACAAACAGGATCCATATGGGCAAACCATGATTCTTATGAAATGATTTGATTAAATTGTGAATGTCATTTTCATAGGAGTGTATGACACATATGAGATAATCAAATATATTTTTAATAAAACGTTTTTATTCTTATTCAACAGTGCTTTGAAATAGATTCAAGTGTGTATTAGAGTAAAATAGATTGAGTTTTGTTTCATAACATGTTGACAAATTGGATAAGAAAAAATTTTCCAATCTTGATTTTGATTAAAATAAAGTTATGGTAGCTTACAATTAAATATGTTGTTTGAAGAAAGATGAGATAGATATTTGAAAGATTATTTTTCAAAGCGAGAGGTTTTAAACATGATATTTTATTTTTTGATAGCAAGAAATCACAAATAAAGGATTTGAAATAGAAACTTATCATATTCAAGAGAATCAGTTGAGCCCATTGTCACATATAATCATCTTTAATGGCAACTAAAGACATGGATGAGTGATGGAAAATTCTAATGATCTTAATGTAATATGATTGAGAGGGATAAAGTAAATCATCTATAGATAAAGGATTAACACATGTATATATATATATACTAAACTCATCATAGTATTAAATGCTAACTAGTCTTAATTATAACACATCTATTAATGCAACTAGAATGGTCATTTAGCCTAAATGATAAGTATTCTACTATTGATCATAGATGATTTCCAACATAAATGATGAATAAAAAAAACGGTAATAGACTTAAGATCAAGAGGGTCAACTAGCCTAATTTCATGTATATTAGTATTAATGATATATGAACAGGGCAACCTATAAATTTAAACATATTAATATACTAATTATAGCATACTTTAATATAATGTGATATTTACAAGTTTTTGAAAAGAAAACTTACCTCAGGTCCTGCTTTTCCTTAAGAGTGGGCATGAGAGTTTTAGAAGACATCTTTAAAGTTTGCCCAAAGCATGTCGAAGTAACAAGGTAAAATCCCAACGCAATAAAAATCAAGGAGGCTTGATCCGAAATACTTAATAGATCACAACAATCATCATAAGTCGTGTAGATCAAGAATAATTGCGCTTGAATCCTTCATCATGAGGTAGCAACGAACACACCATAGAACCAATACTCCAAAAGTGAAGAACAAAACGCCGAAACAATAAATGGTCGCAACAGCGTCATAAGCAAATCGTGTGTAGAATGTGAAACAGAGTAATAGGAACCAATAGTCTCTTCGTTCGTTAACTAACTAAACATGAAAAAGAGCTTGGTACCCAGAATCTCATGGGTCCGAGATGGTTAGTTGAGGACATCCATTGCATTTAAATGCATATGATGAGGATGTCGCCGAGAAGTACAAGAATTCATCAATAGTTTGTTTTAACTAACAAACAATGACTTTCTTGACTAGAGTAATAAATAATTGATGAAAATAATATTAGTTCTAAATTTCTCCACTAGGTTTAACAAATTTTATTTGTTTTGATATATTTGTTAAAGGATCATTTGCGGTAAATCCTAAACCGGTTTTATCAAAAAAATGACTTTTGAATATTAAGTAGATATTTTAAAGATTTAGAACTATTTTCAAATTTAGCTAATATTTTTGCTTTTTCATTTTCTATTTTAATTTCATGTTTGTAGTCTTGACATTTTTTACATTCAAGATCAATTTCAATATTACTTTCTAGTCTAGACATTTTATCTTATAAAATTATTTCTTTTTCAAAGTTGTTTTCAAAGGAAATTGAAGATTCATTTTTAAAGATAATTTTTGAGTCTATTTTGCAAAAATGTTTGAAGTTGTTTTCTAATTTTGAAAATTCTAATATAAATTGATCATAGCAAAAATGTTCGGTTTCGGATCGTACCTTATTAGTAGTTGTACAATCATCACATGCTATACAATGATCAATTTCATCATCATGTCGCTCCAAGTTTTATTTGTATATTTGCTTGGATCTTGAAGCATGTAGTCCTTGCCATCAATACTTGTATTCACATTTGTTTGAATATTCTTGCAAGCCATATTTTCATCATCTTCTTCGTCCTTGTTGCACCATGATTTATTTACACTCTTTCTTCGGATTTGGCTTATGTATTCTTCGTTATTGATACATTCGATGATCACATTTGAACTTGTAGTACATGTGTTTATTTCAACTAAATATTTATCTATCAAATTTTCTAGAGTGACTAATTCTTGTGCGACATCAAGTTTATCATCTTTGATTTTACATTTCTCTTTGTGAAACTTTAAAAGACATTTCCAAATATCATTTGCCGTTTTACAAAAGAATACTCTTTCATATTCAACTCTTGGTAGAGTTTTAAAAATTACTAATTTAGCTTTAGTATTTTTATCAATCTTTGTTTGAATATTATTATATTGATTTTTAAAATCCATTTTGGTTGGTTGAAGATCACCAATTGAAATGATATGCCAAAGATCAAGATCTATTGATTTCACATATTTTTCAAATTTATTTTTCCATTCAAGAAAATGATCATTTTCAAATAATGGTGGTTTTTGCGTAAATTCCCCTTCTAGGTATTTTTCAAATTCCATAGATCGTTACAAGTTTTAAAATACAATATATTTTAAAAATCTTGCTAGACGTGGCTCTTGATACCAATTGTGAAAAACTAGAAGGGGGGGGGGGGGGTTGAATAGTTTTATATCTTTTTCGTTTTATAAAAGTTTGCTTTTAAAGAATAGACGCAAATTTTTGAAATCTTTGAAACAAAAATATAGATACTATTTTATTCACACTTTTTGTATAAACACTATTTATATAGAATGTAGAGTAAGAGTTATGATTTCCTATATCACATATAAGTATATATGTGTATATGTGCTTTAGTATGAGTATATCCTTTTGGTTTGTTTATATAAAATTAATGTTATGAATGGAACCTAGTTTGATCTTTATGTGGAATCAATATATGCACAACACACACAATTATAACTATATACGAAAAGCTAATAAGTAAGAAAGCAAAGAGTGAGAGATGGAAAGATCAAACCGAGAGACAAAGGATTTATAGTGGTTCGGCTACAAGGACACCTTCCTTGCCCTACTCTTCTCCCCGAGCACCGAACTCGAGAGTTTTCTTCACTAAGTCAATGACCTCCCTTATGGCGGAGAAAACCGTACACAACAAGGCTTACACCGATTAATGACACTAAGCAAAATGTCGAGTTCTAATCGTAGCTAGAACCAATCTCACAAAAACAATCACACCACAACTTCTTCACACTCTTTCACCCCTTTTAGACTTCTTCACAACACTAGTTTCTTCACGCCTTCACAACTTCTTCACAACTTCAAGGATTTGTAACTTCACAACTTCAATGCTTCAAAGTCTTCACAACTTCAATGTAACTATCTTTCTATTTAAAGGCCTTTGTCAATCTATCACTATAAAGATTCTTCAACTAAAAACTTCTATGTCTTCACACCTTCTAGTCTTCAAAGTCTTCTCAACTTAGATGCTTCAATTTCTTCACAACTAACCACTATAACTAATACCGCCTATCACCAACCCTATGCTATACCACTTCTTCACTTCTAGTATCACTTCACACTTACAACAATTCTAGATCTTGTGTCTAAATCTAGCTAACTAATGCATACACCTTATTCACCAAAGTATGAAAGATTTACAAGATGAATAAACAACTTAGATAGCAAGATGATACTAAGTTGCAATACTTCTATTCTTAATAAATAGAAGTATTCTTCTCTTTGCACTTGAGTGTTGAGGCTTGAATCACTTTGAAACAAGGATTAATGTATATATAGAATCAAAAGATTTTAGAAGATAGAAATGGAGGTTTGAATCAGAAAGTTTTGAGTGCAAAAAGGTGGTAAAAATATGTGGAAAGATTCAGTATTTAAAGGGCCAGAAAATACTGTTCTGGAGCGTGCCGGTCCCCTTAATTAGGGGGCAGTCCCCTTAATGATTAAGGGGGCCGCCTAGTATAATTAAGGGGGCCGCCCTCCTGAACGTTGGATTCTCTTGTCCTTTTGTGAGTAAAATTTTTCTGGATTAGATTTGCCATTTTTTGTTGAAAATTTGAATTCATAAGTTTGTAATGAATTAAACATATTCTTTTAATTCCAAAAATATTTTCTAAAAGATATAAAATATTTTGTGACATTTTATAAAAATATAGTGATAAATAAAAATGTTCCTTTGATCTTATAATGCATTAGACACTTTGTTTATTCATACCTTAAGTGATTAGATGGTGATAGTGAGTATTTACTACTAAATACTTGTTTACGTCATGATTTTTTGTTTGATGAGTTTAGGTTTTGTGATTATCAAAATATAGAGATATCGAAAGATATGAATAACGTTTTTAGATATTTATATATATCAACATAATACTCATAGAAAGTCGACTTAAAGATGACCCATTGATTAAATTTGTGATAAGAACCCATTTAGATAACTTTTTTTATTTTTATTTTTTACTTTTTTAACGGCAATATATGATTAAAAGAAAACTAACAAGCCACTAGCAATTACATAGGTGATTTCAGCCAATCTATCCAGCTACTACAAATTTTACTTCTAAACTTTAAAAAAGAAAAGGAAAAAAGATGGATATTATAAAAACTGTCACATTTCCTCATGAATTGATAATTGAAAGTGACGCAATTCCTAAAACGCCAAAACATCCAACATGCCATTCACTTTGACATAAATAGAACGTATTATTACTTTGACATTTTAACCAAAAAATATTATTACAATATGAAAACTTCATTTAAAGTGTATACAAAACTCAAACACAAATAAATCAAAACAAATGATTTAGGATTATTTTATTGGATATAAAGGACGAAGCTTTGATTACAAATTTAGAGGTTTGTACAGATTTATATAAAACGAGTTGGGGCACCTGCGCGTTGCTGCGGGATTGTTGTTTTTAATATAAACTTGAAATAAAACGATTGATATATATATATATATATATATATATATATATATATATATATATATATATATATTTGTTAGTAAGGACTAAATTTGTAAAAGATCGCTAACGGGAGACTAACGGTGGAATTTACACCTAACTGAGGGACTGAAATCGTAAAATAGTTAGTAATAGTACACGGCACTATTTGGCACTGTAGCAACACTGTTCTACACTATTTCACACTGTGGCAAATGAATTTTCAATTTTAGCCCTTAACGTGGCGCCCTGTTGCATAGTTAGTCCCTACGCTTGTTAGATAACGGCCGTTAAGGACTAACTTCGTAATTGACCATTAACCTTAGGGACTAAAATGGGCTCACATGAAACTTGCGTGGGTACTGTTGCTACAGTACCCCACACGCTTTTTAGTATATATTATAATTGCCGTAAAAAAATAAAAAAATAAATAAAAAATAAAAAAATAAAATTATTTCAGATGGTGTTCAACTATAATATATCTATATATAATGATGTAAATATGAAACATAAGGTTATATATACATAGATATATAATGTTATAAACGTGAATAGATATCATAGACAATGGTAAGCCAGTAAGATGTTGATTACATGGATAGTTCAAGGTCCATGTCCATTGCTCTTGGTGATTAACAGTTTGTTACGTAAATCGGGTATATCTAATAGAACAAATAGTTTTGTCAAATTTTTGTCCAAGTGCTTGTACATTATCGGTGAATATATGTATCCTAAACATGCCAACTTTCAAATACTATCTAACTATTTTTTTGTGGTGAGTGTTACGCACAGTTAACTTACATCCAGATAAATGTAGAAGCCTCAATAGTTGAGTTATGAAGGCGTTCAAGGTCCCAAGGCCAAGGTCCATCAAATTAAAGGTTCTAAGACTTAACTCCCCACTAATATTAAAGGAAGGTGCATGGAAAGTGAGGGAAGGTGATCTATGTACTCCGTGTTACTTACGTACGGTATTCATATGAATCTTTATGTTGTGTTAATTAGTTTTACAAAGTAGAAAATAACCTCCGGCCTCACTCCCTACAAAAGGCCGTAGGTTCTTTTCTACCTTAGGTAGAACAGGAAGCAGCCTCTCTACTATAGGTAGGGGTATGGTTGTCTACGTCTCAACCTCCCCCATACACCATGGAAGACGGTATTGAGACCCAAAACCCGTGGAAGACGGTATTAGAGTTACTTTTACCTTTTTTTTTTTTTTTTTTTTTTTTTTTTTTTTTTTTAACAAATTTTTGTTCCAAATTCTAATTTGAATCCAATTGATAATTTTCAGTAATTAACTATGTATAATCAAATTTATGAGAGTGAAATATATATTATTTTATTTATCTGTAACCCAAATGTTATATTCAAAATGTGTTCCCACTAGTTTTATCTATGAAAAGTTAAATTTGTAAAGTTCTCCTTCAATTCTAATTCACAAAGTTTATTAATACCGAAATTATGTCGTGCAAGATGATAAAAACATTAAAATGTCGACAATTATATAGGAGAAAACCAGCTAGAGTATCTAAGTTTAAGGGTTAAAAGCAATCATGTCTATGATTCAAGGTCGATGGTCCAAGGTCCAAGGTCCAAAAGTCTCAATGTGAATATTCTTTCCTGCTGACAATATTTCAATGAATAATGTTCTTTTTCTCAAGGAAAAAACTAAGGGGCTGTTTGGTACAGAGAAATAGAGGCAAAGAAATAGAAATGGGCTGATTTCCCATGTTTGGTTGGTTGAGAAATCAAATGGGTGAAAGAATTTCGAATTCTCAGGGAGTTCACCTCTTTGTATTTTGTTAACTTTTGATTTCCACCACTATTGTTGTGGAAATGGAGAGAATTGAGCTTTAAAAAACAATTTTTTAAATATTAAGTTTTTTTTAAATAATTTTTTTTCAAAATAAGTTTTTTATTTTTTTATTTTTTTAAAAAATATTTTTTTATAAAAAATGATTTAAAAAAATAATTTTTTTATAAAATAATTTTTTTTAAACAATTTTTATAAAAAATAAATTTAAAAAAAAATAAAATTTTTTAAAAAATGTTATAAAAATAAATTTTAAAAAAATGTAATTTAAAATTTTTTTAAATACATATTTTTTAGAATTGTTTTTTAGAAAAAATAATTTTTTTTTAATAATTTTTATAAAAAATAAATTAAAAAAAAAATAATTAAAAAAAATATTTTTTTTAAATATATTTTTTTAGAATTGTTATTTAGAAAAAATATTTTTTTTAAATCAATAAATAATTTTTTTTTTCATTTTTCGGGTCAAGTATCTGTTGTTATCAAACATTAGAATTGAACAAAATTCCCTACTGATTTCTATTCTCTCAATTTCTATTCTCTACTTTATTTCTATTCTCTGAAATTCTCTCTACCAAACAGGCCCTTAAGAGTAAAGGGTATCATAACGCCGGTGAGGCGTTATTCCGAGGTGGCAAGTTTTCAACGTGCGTTATGGCGTTAACATGGTTTCATGCTTCCTGCGTTTGTCTCGGCGTTGTAACGCACGTTAGCCCATCAACGGGCGTTGTAACGTGTGGAGTAAAACAAATTACAAACACCCCCTAATATAGCCGTTTGGAAGGCAAGGATTAAAAAAAAAAAAAAAAATGAAACTTACCGTTTGAATACAATGGTTATGTTTTTCAAAATTAATTTTTTTTCAAACCCTTATAAATACAACTATTATACTTATGTTATTCACACACAAAAAACATTAAAAAAAAAAAAAAAAAAAAAAAAAAAAAAAAAAAATGGCTTGCAACAAACTCCCTCATACCGTCAAACAAATTCAAGAATATGTCAGGAAACAGGCCGAGATAGACGACACGGCTCGACAAGAGGCACTTGTCGAACTTATTAACAAGTTTGAGCACGCAAAGGCACTCAAACAACAACAGAGAACACAATACTCATAGTGCAATCACATCTCTGACGACAGAAAATTTGTGATTAACGATTTTTTGTATGCTGAATTTCGCAAAGATCATGTCGTTGTTGAGAAATTGAGGGCCTGTGTGAGTCAGATACATGCCCAAAAAGCAAACAAGATTCGTTGGAGTTATGAAGAAAATGTGGAAGCTGCTATGGTTAAGCAACAACAACAGAAAGGTGCATCAAGTTCATCTGCACCAAGAGGTGTTGATGATAGTGGTTGGAACTCTGACAAAGAGCGCGAGCTGAGCAGGATGGAAGCTGAGTTAGAAGCAGAGAGGTTGGCGAGCTTTGATCCTTACGACGACGGTTATGACTCAAACAACTCTCAGACCTGGGATCACCCGGACTACAACTGAAGCTAGGGTTATGTGATGTTTTAATTTAGTATCATTTTTAATTTATGTGATGTTTTAAGCTAGGATTATGTAATGTTTATGTAACGTTTTAGTATTTATGTTAAATAAATTCATTTCCTAAAAAAACATTACAATACGATTGAATACAATAGATTCACTATTGAGTCTGCTCCATTTACTCGACACCATATCTTTGGTTCAATTGGGACCGTCAGAAAGATTGTTGAAAATGATAGCAACCCGGTTCCAAAAAGAGTATGCATCGTGTTGGAAAGGATCTTCATGAACTGTAACCCAAGCTTGAGCTAGCAAGATTTCTTTTTCTACTGACCAACGATTACTCATTTCGAATGTTTGAAGTTTGAAAAATATTTGTAAATTGGTATGCTATTTATAGCCGTTTAAAACAATAGGAGCGGAATAAATATATAAAATTCAAATTCAAATATGAGCGGGATATATATTTAAAATTCAAATTCAAATATAAGCGGGATATATATTTAAAATTCAAATTCAAATATGAGCGGGATATATATTTAATAATATAGTGTTTGAATGTTTAATGAATGAAATTGTTGACGGTGAAATTTGTAAATTTGTAAAAAGTGGTGTTATTTGGTATTATGATTTCTTGGTATTTTTTGGTGTTATGTTATTTGGTGCTGAGATGATGTGGCGCTGACGTTGCGCGGTGTTATTTTTTAACTTAAGTTACCAATCCCTTTACTCTAATATCTATACTACATATAATAGAGGGATGACGCTCTCTCCAAAATTTTCAGACTTACAAGAAATTAAATATGGTTTACAACACTTTAATGCACCTAATTTTCAGAATTACAACAAAGTAAGCATGGTGTACAACAAAAAATAGCATGGAGTGAAATTCAGACCAAAATTCTTACAATTCTACATTAATGCTATTAAAAACACCCCTTCACCAAAAAATACAACAATTTAAGTACAATGTACAATATAATTAAATGACCAAATGTTACAGATTGAACCCAACTCACAAACCTAAATCTAAACATAAACAAGTTACAAACTGAAAACTACAAAGATCTAAGATAGTGTGTTAAAAGGATAAGATCAAATCTTTAAAAAAAATTCAAACACAATTCATCATAAATCATTTTTTTCGAAGTTGAACTTCTTTTAAATATTCGAATGGTATAAAAATAAAACCAATAACAAACTGTTATGATTTTTCTTTCATTCGGTTAAATAAAAAGAAACAATACCTAACCGAGAAAATAAACGACCTTGAAGCTGTGATCTTCGTAAGATTCAAATTAAATTAAAGGGTGTTTAGGGTTTGGCTATAAAGTGCAGCATTCAACGAGAAGTGTGTGTTGTTATCCGTGTTCTACAAAACTGGAAACAAGAAGCATTGATTGTTGTTTGTTTTTGACTTTCAGATTAGCAAAAAAAAAAAAGATCTAAAAGCTAGAAGTTTAGGTGGTTGCGTATGTGACTTGTGGCTGCACAATTTAGTGTGTGTTTTTAGGGTTTAGTAAGCAACTAAGCATGACTATCTGTATTAGAGTAATGTTAAAGTCTTTTAAATAATTGGGCTAATCCGAGTCTTTGGCCTGTTGGACGGTTATTCAAAATTCTATTGGGTTGATAACATATAAAAGCCTTGGGTCAAATATTATATGATGCCTAATGCATGAGGTGAGTTATATAATATTTCGGTAATTTAGATTGTATTCCTCTTTTGAAATCTGTGAATTTTATGGTACTTAATTAACGTTTAACTGTACCATTGTTTAAAGTCTTATTGAATGTCTTTTAGCCCCATGTTATATATATCTTGTCTGCTCAAAATTACATTTTAAAATTATTTATTTATCTCTAATAACATATAAAGTATTTGGGACTATTCTTTGAAAGTGCTAAGAAATGATATATCATTGTTATTGCTTGAAGTTATTTTAATTTAAATTGTCATTCATTTCTACCGTTAAAAAAAATAAAAAAAAAAAAAATAAATAAAAAAAATAAAATTTGCTCGACACAAAATAATTATAGTAACAGGGTATCCGCCGCCGCATCGCGCGGGTACCCTGCTAGTCAATATCAAATGAGTGTATGATTAATTACTAGTAATTAATTAGTGTTATTAAATATGACAGTATCCGGGTCTTGGACTCATGGATCATGGATTCATGGTTCAAGCCATAAATAAAGAGCAAATACTAAACTACATAAAGAA
Organism: Artemisia argyi; assembly: GCA_030686995.1. Taxonomy (NCBI): domain Eukaryota; kingdom Viridiplantae; phylum Streptophyta; class Magnoliopsida; order Asterales; family Asteraceae; genus Artemisia; species Artemisia argyi. The sequence continues at coordinate 76,421,220 of CM060695.1, read as the reverse complement.
GAAATCAACACGATAGGGAAGTCTACCGAGTACGCAAATAGAAGGAAGGGTTCAAGGTTCACGTCTCAAAATTTCATCTTTCTTTTATCAAAGCATCATGGGATTGCATAATTAAATTAATAAAATCTAATCATTTTGACCCTCAACCTATATTTAGGGTGCGTTTGGTTCATGCTTTTAGGTGGGTATCACCCAAAGAAAAAATGAAACCTTTGTTTGGTTGTAACTAGGGCCCACAATTTAGGAATGATGGAATGAAAATGTGATAGATTTCATTCCACTACATTTTAGTATGTTTTCTTGATTCCATTCAATCATTTTTTTTTATTTGATAGAATTTTTTCAATCACACATTATTTATTTTTTTTCTTATTTTATAATTTTTTCAACCACAAATTATATATAATAATATATTTTCTCTCTCCTATTTTTTTCTCAAATCTTTTTCACTTCTTTCAAACCTTTCCCAAATCCAAATCCAATTCCAATCCCACTTGCGAACCAAACACACCCTTAACTTTCATTCTGGTTATTGGTATAACCAGTTAATATTATTTGAATATTTTCTAGTTCATTACATTAACCTGCATTATCCTAATCACAGTAATACAATTTCTAGTTCATTACACTGTGTTCTTTTGGGAAGGAAAAGGGAGGAAAGGAAGTGAAAGTGATTTAGTTGTGTTATTAATAATTGTACCATTTGTGTCCCCACTTGTACTTTTTGTCACTTTCCTTCCTTTTCCTCCCTTTTCCTTCCCAAAAGAACACACCGTAAAATGAAGTTAGTAAAGACTACATTTTGGTGTATAATTTAATTATTAATCCATGAGGACAGTATTCACCAAAATCTAGCAAACATATTGTTTGGGTGTCCGTTTATGATCTTACATTCTTAGTTTCTTACTGTTATCAGAGACAGACCCATAAATTTTCTATGAGTGTTGCACAAATTTTCTAAAAGAAGTTTTGTACAAAAATTTTCGATCATAAGTACTAAAATTTGAAAGATAAATACCGTTTTAGAATAAACTAAAGTAACACTAAATATTATCGGAGGTTGCACGTACTAAAAAACGTTATTTTTTTCAAAGAATTTACAGTTCGTTACATAAAATCGAGTGTGGCCCGTGCCACCCGGCTCCCAAGTGGGTTCGTCAGTGACTGTTATGAATATATTCCTAAAATTATGGACTAAGAATTTTTCATGTATGAGATTCGGTTTAACTTCTTAGGTTATCTAGTTTGTATTTGATCTTTAGAAAGTTTGGTGCACCATTTTTTATCTTGTTTGTGTCAAAATAAAATTACACGATGCACAAAAAATTGTACACATAATAATAAAAAAATAATAATAAATACTTTAAGGTTTGTAAATTTAAATTGTATGTAAGAAAACCTTAGTCGTTAACATTATACAAATTAGAAATATGAATTAAGATGCCCAATTACTAAGGGTCAGGTTTAGAATTAGAATTTAGATTTGGATTATGATTTATATTTGTATATGAATTTGGGGTTTAAATTAAATGGGGAGAAAAAAAATAATATAATAATATATTATATATATAATATATGAGTATAATTTATAAATTTTAAAATATTATAATTATAAAAATAAAAATAAAATTAAATATAAATGGTTGATATTAAAGATGGTCCCATTTAAAATAATAAAGATAAGAAAAGTAAAGAAGAGAGGTGGGATTTACCAATTTAACCTTCTATCTGATTTTATATTGAACAAAATATACCATTTAATAAAAAAGTTATTAACTCATATAATATAAAGAAAGTAATGTTGAAATAAAAAAAATATATAAATAGTCTTATCGAAAGATTCTAAAACAATATAAATTACAAATATATTAAACAATATAAATCGACTTGTATTTATATACTAATACAGATAGGGATGAACATTTTGACCCGAATCCCGGAAACGAACCGGTACCGTTCCCGATATACGGTACGGTACCGGGACTACGAAATAAGGTGAAAAAAAATCGGGACTACTAATTCGGTACTGGACCGGTACCAAATCGAGAAATTCCCAAAAAAAATATCGGAAAACCCGGTTTTCCGATACCGGTACCGGTATCCGAATCCCGTTCGGTACGGTATCGGCACCACTAATCTATGCTCGGAAAAAAATCGGTCCCACTAATTCGGTACAGGATCGGTACGAGACCGGTACCGTGCTCATCCTTAAATACAGAGCATATGCTAATTATACCAAATTCACTTCTTAAAATTCACTTATTAAATTTATAATTGATGATTATTTGTTGTTTTTTAAAATGAATAAATGATATAGAAGACATGTGAGGTGACGTTAATATTTTTGAAAGGCCAAGGTGACATGACCACATGGGTATTTGGGGAATATATCACTTCACTGAATCATTTTGCATGCTCTATCTCTAGAATTGGTCAGTGCATTATCATTCAGTACTCATTTTTTTTTTTATATCAAACAACTGACCGATTCATTTTTTTGGCAATCAGCACTTAATCATTTCATTAAGCGGTAATCAAACACACCCTTAGTAACCATACCTATTTGTGAGACGCATGAAAATATACCAAACATCGTTTTTAGGCATGGTTCTCAAATCCTAACTCCATCAAGTCAAACGAAACGGGCCCTAAAAGTATATAAAATTATGTTTCACCGTTCCCTATTGTCCTTGCACATTTGAGCCATGAACCTTGAACTTCTGTCAACACGTTACAACTTACAATCTTGTATTCATAAAAAGACAAAGTTTCATATAAAGCCTATCTGCAATTAATGAAACTAAAAAAATATTCAAATTAATAGAGGAGACAAACAATACACATAAAAAGCTAACATGTGCCTTTAGGCATACGTTAAAAGTGGGCCCATGTATATTTTTTATTCAAGGATTCACAAAAAAATACACAAAAAATATTTTTTTATTAGAAAAATGACAAGAATTTATAAAAAAATGGCATAAGGGGCCCCTTTTAACATGTGCCTAAAGGCACATGTTAGAAAAACCCTTAATAACCAATGGGCTTGTGGTCCACTGGGCATGTCTTATTCAGTTAAGCGTGCCTAGTGGAGAGTAGTACCGGTTTGGGTGACCAAACCGGAAAGTCCTCCCTTGTGGACCACTGCCCTGTCGGTACGATTTCAAAGTCCTTCAATGAAGGTTTCAACCCACAAGGGTTCGAATCTGGAGAAGGCAGAGTTTACTTCAATTTAAGTGTCGTGCCTTCGGGCGGCTTAAGTTGAAGGTTTTCCCCCATCGGGTTTCAAATTGAACTTGGATTTCCCCAATAAAAGTCAATTTTCAAAAAAAAAAAAAGAAAAACCCTTAATATTATACTATATACTAACAACCAAAATGTTGCGGGTGCAAAAATAAGTAATTAAGGGGTGGTTAAGGGACAAGTGGTCATGTCTCATTGGTCCTTCCTTAATGAAGCGCACCAAACTGCGTTGCTATTGGTCCATTTGTGGTGCCTTTGGAACTGTTCACAACGATTAAACTTAATCTGCTCTCCTATTGGTGGAGATGTGATTGCACAATTACTGTTCATGTATTAACATTCTAATTGCCTGACAATGCAATAAATGCTAAGTGCAACACATGTATTCATCTTATGCATTACATGTATTTTAATCCTATCCGGTTCCTTTCCTTGCCAGAGTTCAACGGGTCGTTCATAGCAATTATTCGACCCCCCAGGGGCAAGGATTTGTGTTTAGTAGGTTTGGTTTTGCTATTCAGAAAGGGGTGACGGCGCAGCTTGTTGCCCGTCTACCAGTCATTATGTGAAAAAATTTACAATTAATGAAAAGATCATTATTTGTTAAAAAAAAAAAAAAAAAAAAAAAAAAAAAAAAAAAAAAAATCCTATCCATGTAAGATTTGATGTAAAAAAAAAAAAAAAAAAAAAAAAAAAAAAAAAAAAAAAAAACAAAACTGAAACCTTAAAAAAAAACTATATAAAGTAATAATAAATGATTAGGCATATAAAAAAAATCAAAATAGATGTTGACTTGGTGAGTCACCGAGTCGTGACTCACCACGAATCAAAATAAATGTTGCTCGACCCACGAATAAATGAGTAGAAATACAATAGATCCACACTTTGGTTGACCGAATCAACTGCGACCGCGACAAAGAAAAAAAAAAAAAAAAAAATCCACACGAGTTTAGGGGTTAAACCATTTTTGACGAAAAAGGGTGTGGGAAGGCGCGTGAGCCCGTTTTACCGTCGATGATAAAGGTGGGAAGGTTGCGGTGGTGGTGACAGAAGATGGTGGCGGCGCGTAAGACTGCTACGGTGGGAGCTAGAAGCTCACAAGCTCCAGAAACGATAAGAGGGAGCCGATCTATCGAATCGACTAAGAAAAGGGGTCGCCGGAAAATTTTCCGATGACGGCGGCGCCGAAAACTGCTGGTGTTGCCGGAATTTATAAAGAATCCGGTGAGTAGAGAGAGAAAGAGTGTGGATGTTTGTGTATTTTTGATATAAAATGAAATAAAAAAAATGGTTTATATATAATATGGGGAGGGTGTGAAATGTAAATTGAAATGAGAGGGTGGGAAATGAAACTTAGGGGCGGAGGGGGTGTAAGTGTCAATCTTGGCTAAACTTTTCACGAAATCACTCCGGGGGTCATTTGACGTACCAAACGGACTCGAAAAATTACGAAACTTGCGCCATTGTTCACGAAATATTTTTTCTAATGAAAACGAGTATAAATATGTATAACTTTCAAGAATTCAATATATTTCAATATATTTGACAAACATTCAATATATTTACGTACACAATATCGTGTCAAATAAATACAAATAAACGTACAACTGAACCAAATAATTGCCACAAATAAACGCCCCGCAGCAACGCGCGGGCAATTATGCTTGTTGTAACTTATCGATAATTGATCAAACGTATCAATATATATGCATTTTTGTTAGTTAAAAGGTAACATTTGACAGTAATCACCTAAAACTATTTTTAAGATAGTAATTAAAAATTATTACGTAAAAAACAACAGAAAAGGGAAATGACTGTTGACTAACAACACATCAAATTGAATTGTAAGTTTAACAAATAGTTAAACACTACCATGCACATAATGGATAAGGGAGGTTATATGTACACATATGTTTTTACTTCATACACATAAAATTTGCTTGTATGATTCTAATGGTTCCGCACTCTTCCCACTACATTTTATGTACATGAAGTAAATGCATATATGTTAATATCACCTCCCAATGGATAACGTATTGCATACCAGAGAAATATATTATCTAATATATATAAAACCCAGGAGTGAGTTGGCAAAACAACGCTCTCCCATTGGTTGGGGTGCTGTTATTCTAACTGTTCATCGTTCACGATCTTGAAGCTTCTTCCCATTAAAAAGAAAAAACACAGATATGTGTCCTCACCTCTCCCACAAGCTCCAGAACCCTCGATCATCTTCTCCCACATCTTATTCTCTTCTCCATATCCTCTTCAAAAAATACTTTCCAGATCCATAACCAACCGTCACATCCAAAACACCGTTTCGAATCCGAAACGAAATATTATTTTGATTGATGATCTTCCACATCCTCCTAATCCAAAATCCGAAACGGTGTTGTCATAATGAAATGAACGGTATTTTTCGATCATCAATCTTGATATTTTTTTGTTTCAGATATGATATGATGATTTGTTGATATAATAATAATAATAATAATAATAATAATAATAATAATAATAATAATAATAATAATAATAATTATTATTATTATTATTATTATTATTATTATTATTATTATTATTATTATTATTATTATTATTATTATTATTATTATTATTATATTGCAGGTTGGATTCAATCAAAATAAGGAATTTTTGAAACATTAATGAACCTTCTCAAGACACAGAGATTCAATTGCATGTAAAAGGTTGATCGTTAATTCAAATTGTAAGTTTATAAACCCTAACCAAAGGGTGTTCAAGTTGAATTTTTGAAGTTTCTTTTTTTGCTTTTAAAAAAAATAATATTTGGGGTTCTTGAAATTGTAGTGTAAAGTGAGAAATTTGTGTTGATTAATTTATGGGTTTGGTGTTTTTTGTTGTTTTTGCTTTTAACTGTAGGTATTTGATTTTCTTACACTTTTTGTTTTAAGTATGCGATGTTATTTTTTAACCAGCCTAAATGTAATGTTTACATATCTTAAATAGCCTAAATGTGGAACGTGCAGGGTTGGGCGTAAATCAAAAGCTGAATATGCTGCAACAGGGGACTCATTCGGTTTGTGGGCGACTTCAGTTTGGAAAAAGGTATAAAAAAGCTTTTCTTCTTAATGTTACTGCTGTATATCAGGCCTCGGCTCATGACTGTTACTGCCTTGGCTCATGGAGTTCATTTTGTATCTATAATCACACTATGATGCTACCAGAATGAAGGGGCAAAAATCTTTACTGTTAACAGAAGTTGGCAAATACCACAATGACGTACGCAAATTCATTAAGCGGCGTACTACTTAGGGGTTGGGTTTATAAGCTTATTGAGATTTGGAAGATCAATAACCTTACTTTTTACGGCTTATGAGCTTATTAGTGTAGGTTTATTGATTTTGTTAAGCCATAAACTCGAGTTCATAAGCTTATAAGCTGATGTGTATGTGGTTTTTAAAAATTTTAGCTCACCGTTACGCCAACCGATAAGCTAATCTAACAGCCTCTTAATGTGTTTGGAAATTAGTATTGATGGATTGTTTATATTGCAGAAAATTGTCACGTAGATCTTACGGTTGAACAAGCGTTGTATGGTTTGATCAAGTTTCCCTGATGCCCATAGATACGTTCATGGTATATTCATACCCTTAAATCATGTGTTTTGTACTCAATATTTACTCGAGCTTTTAATGTATGAATGCACGCTACTTACTTATGTACCTTTTTTTTTATTATATGCTACCAACTTTTGTTTTTTCTAAATTGTATCAGAATACATTTATTGATTATCAGTCTCAGTTGCAATGGAATGATGATTTGACTAAATAGATGTTGGCGTGTTTGTATACAGGTTATGGAATTAGGTAGAAACACATCAAGAGACACCAAGAAGACTTAGAACAGTAAGCCACATTTATGCAATAGACGTCACAATGATTTCTTTTGAGTCGTTTGTTTTTTGAAGATTGGCGACAGCTTCTCGATGGTTCAAGGTTTGCCTCTCTTTTACAACTCAAGTTTTTTCCACATTATATTGTTGTGACAATGATGCTTAGTGGAAGTTTCAGTATACACCCGCAATCATACATCAGCAAGATTTCCCAATACGCTCATTAAGGCGGTAAATTGGTGGCTTTGGTTAACGTGAAATAGTTTTGGTAAATTATTAGTAAACGGGTCAAACAATTTCACGCCTACTCTTTGACAATTTAGATGAATTGCTTATTAAGAAGTGAACAAGTAGAGTTGGATCAGTTGGAAAACCCCTTGCCTCTTAACCTAGAGGTCAAGGGTTCGATCCTCACTCCCTACAAAAAGGCCGGAGGTCCTTTTCTACTTTAGGTAGGGGTATGGTTGTCTACGTCTCAAACCCCCCCCCCCCCCCCCCCCATACACTGTGAAAGATGGTATTGTGACCCATAATCCGTGGAAGATGGTATTGGGAGTTACTTTACTTTACTTTGCTTATTAAGAAGTACTTAATCTCTTTTCTTTTTGCTTTTGATAGGTCGACGTTAGTGCCTCAAAATCGCTCTTTGTAAATAAAGCCTTCGAAAGCCATTGTTACCGGTAATAATTATAACGGCTCAGAGAAAGAGTAGAGAAAAAACGGCTGTCTGCAACAAATATACTTGCTGAAGCAGACAAGAAAGCGAAAGCAGCCGCTGTTGCAGTTGTAATAAATACACCCGGGTAATCACAAGCTTTTACACCGTTTCATATTGGTATTGAAGGATTAGTCATGAGTGTCATCGCTTGATGATTTCCATATGCAGAAAAGAGCTTAGGCAGGCTATCCTTTGATACAAAATGAATTCACTACGCTATTAGAACCGAACATACAAACTCCAGCTGTTGTAGCAAGAAAGAGTTAAATGTAATAAGAGAACCAAATGAAGCCTTAAAACTAATATGTTAGCTGGGATTAAATGGCAGTACCTCAGATTTTTTGTTTATTTTGTGCAGGCAAAAACATTTCATCACCAAAATTGGATTTGTAGGGATACGTTTATAGTTAGTATGTTATCTCATGAAGTTCATATTCCATTTAGCAATCTCGATGGTCATTCAGTGCGCTCTATGCATATTTTCTGTTCATTTAGATTTTGTCTTTATTTTGTGTTCCCATTTAGTCGATTATTTGGAGAACTTTCGACATCTTTAAACTCTCATTTTTGACTTTTCGCTTTTACAGGTTTTTTATGCTGTAATTTTTTTTCATCCTCAAAAGGCAAGGGAGCACATGGTCCTAAAGAGGCGAAACAAGAGAAGAATGGTATATATGGGAAAGTGAAGGAGGTGAAGAAGATAGGTCGTGGTTCAAAACGACAAGCTATGACCAGTAGTGTCAATACAGTAAGGGTTTCTCTTAATTACATAAATGCATTTACTATTTGATTTTGCCTCCTTTTTGCTTACAATAAATAAAATATTGCTTCATTTTGTGAGCTTATATTTTAAGATGTTTCTGAATCATCGTTGCACTTGGAATGTTGTTTTTAAAGGGGTTTAGCATCTGTTTTTGTTTTCTATTCATAGTATATTGGCCGTAGGTGTATAATGTGATGTTGTCTTAGATATACCGAAATAATTTAGTTGTTTGTGTGATAGCACGTGCTTTTGTAGTATACTTACTCAAACGTTCACCAACAACCAACGTCATTGTTTAATATAAACATGAAATTGTTTCGGTATATCTAAGATTTTGAAAGTTACATAAAATTAGGCCCTGTTATTGAGAAATTGTTTATATGATGTATGAACATGAAATAAGCAGTTTTTATGAGGATTCCAAACACCTCACAATAGGTTACTACTTGACTATGTTGTCTATGTAGAGGCTGGCAAAAGGATTAATGGACCCTCTAATTAACTTCACCTTAATGAAAATGGTTCAATGTGAACTTTGCCACAATGCCACACAACTATACCTCACCTCTTAACTAATATGTCTGTCATTTACATCATGTTTTGATGGTTTGATGCTAATACTTTTTCTTTTATAAGGAATCCATAGTGACTTATTGAATTGTTAGAAAACCAGTCCCCTATTTTGCATATTAGATGTAACTTTCAAAATCTTAGCTCGGTTTTTGTATGATCATTTGTAGGCTGAAAATTTGATAGTTGAGATGCGTGGAACATGGCTATGCTTATTAAACTTCCATCATTTCAATAACAGGGCCTAATATTTTTCTCCCCCAACAATAGGACTTTTGCTAAACGTTATATATTGATAATGATAATGTAAAACCCACATTTTCACTTCACGTTTAAATTACCAAAATGCCCACCAATTTAAAATTTTGAATAATAACTTAAATAAAATACCAAATAAATCCCAAACACTTGGAAATTTGTAACAAATGGTAAATATAAATTTTTTTGGAGCATTTGAGTTATTTGGAACTTAGATAAAATATGTGGCACGCCTAAATATTATATAGTAGTCCAAAATGAATTAAAACTTTGTACCAAATTATTTATAAGTTAAGATATGCATCAAGTAATTTTGGAAACAATATTTCTGATTTTTACTCCTTAATACCAGCCCATAATTCGGCCTAATCACCCCAAAATACCTTTATATATTTTTGGAATCCATTTTTACCATTTTAATAAACCTAAAAACCCTATTTTTCTCTCTAAAAATCCCTTGGCGGCTCCACGAATTTTCTGAAGTCTTCCTACATTTTTCATGGTCGTGGTTGATGTCCAAGAAGATGTTAAAAATAGTGAAAAGATTTCTGGGTCGATAGTTTGATCGGGCTGATTTATTTTGGTCGATTTATCTTAGCCGAGAACAAGAAATTCGTTCTACCTCACCACACGTTTTAAAATCCTTCTGGTATTTTTCTATCACTTCTTATATCATATGTGACCTGTAAAAAATATTGGAATTGATCCATGATGAATATATCACTTGTTCATAATTAAAAACCCTAAAACGGATAAAAATATTCAATCAGCTATAAACAATTTTTCATGCTTCGAAAACATTTTTCCCAGGTCCTATACTGATGATAAAACTCTAAGAAAATATGTTTCATAATTTTGGAATCCTAAAATTTAGTTTTGGAATTTATGTATTAGTTACCGATCGACAAAATAAAAAAAAGGGGAAAATTAGGGTTTATGAATTAGGGTTTATGTTTTTCTGGTTGGTGATGTTAATTTAATGTTATAATTAATGTGTAATGATTAGTATGATGATTAGGGGATTAGGGTTAGGTTTTTTTTTATGTTTTATTATTACCGATTGTAAATAAAAAAATAGAAGGGTGTGTTCTGTAAATTTCTAAACTTGCTGGATATTTTTGAAACTTATTTTGGACCATGGGAAAATAGTAGATAATGTTACTTAAAGGGTATGATGTGCTAATTTGGTAAATTAAAGGCTTATTTGTAATTGTTATAATTAAAGGGGTTGTTTTGCAAATTAATTAAATGTAAGGACTAAAAATGTAAATTCTGGAAACTTGAAGACATTTTGAGTAAATAATAATATTAAAAGTGTTTTGTGTAATTTTGAGTATTTATGGGCCTAATGTGTAATTATTATGGAATTATGATTTAATTAATAAGTTTTGTAAACTTAAGGGACTAATTGTGTAAATTCTGAAATCTGAGGGGCTGAATAGTACTATATGTAAACTCTGATGTGACATTCTGAAATTTAGTAAAATAATATGCTTGTTTGGTAAATATGGACATTAGAGGGATTAAATCATGAATTATGTAAATATAAGGTTTGTTTTGTAAATATTATAACTAGAGGGGTATAAACTGTAAAATTATTTAACAAAAGGGATTATGATGTCATTCTGAATAAGATGAGTATTAAATAAGTAACTTGAAGTATTGTCACTTGATACCTTTGAAATTGATGAAATTACAATTAAAACCCTGAACTTTGTGAACTTGTCATAATTAACCTTAGACTTCTGTAACTTGTTAAAATATACCTTTATTCCATTATAATATCTGACTAAGGACTTAATCTAATATGAACTGATAGTATCTGTTAATTCTGGAAACCTGCTAATTATGGAAAGTTACTAAATCTGAAAAGTTACTAAAAATAGAAAGATTACTTAAAATGGAAAGGTAAACTAAAAGAAATAATCTGAATTGGAATCCTTTGTAATTCCGTCTTCTACTCCTTTAGGTGTGAAGAAGGAGTGACCCTCTATTTTCTGTGGTTCTTGCTTTGGTCTGATTTGCTTTGGAATAAGGTACAGATATTCCGTACTCTTTCAGTAAGAGTGCACACCTCTTCTCTCTCGACTTTGTCTTCGATTTACTATCATATTTTGATTCCGTTTGAACTCTTATGATCCGTTTGATAACCTTTTGTGACCTTAACCTTTGAACCTTTGTGAGACTTTGGGTACTCTTTGGGATATTGTAACGGAAGGTGAGACCCTTGTGACACTTGGAATGTTCTTTTGGGATAATATAACGGGAGGTAAAAGTTCTTTTCTTAAATGTGATATAGAACCTTTTAAAGGAGAAATTATTTATAAAGACACTTTAATATGACTTAAGGCCATTTCTATATGGGACTTCCAATAAATTCATAAAGACCACTTTTAAAGAACACCTCATGACAACCTTTATTAAAGATCACTTTTATAAATTTTATCTTTTGGAAGATCCTTGTTAAATAAACCTTTGTTATAAACCTTTTTGAATGGGGTTGTACTACGAATTTTTTTTTAAAACAAGTGATGGGAACCTGCTAAAATGAACGTTTATTTTAAACTCTCATTATGAAACTTTAATCATTAACTATGGGACTTTGGAGCTTGGAACTTTGACCTTTGATACTGAACCTTTGATTTGAGCTCTGAATATGAACCTTGTCATTTGTAAACCTTGACATGAACCTTTGCTATCTGAACCTTCTGATTTGGACCTTTTGATATGGCTTATGATATGGATTTCTGATATGATCTGATTATGATGACTTATGATTTGTGTCATTTATGACATACTATTGACCTATTATGTTGACCTATTCTGTTGACCTACTCGGTTTGACCTATTCTAGTTTGACACCCGAGCCAAATTTATTTCACTAGGCATGGGGGTTCCATGTCCGTGTCAGAGATGCACCTCTGGCATGACTCCAGGGCAGTGGCGTGATGTTATGCCACGTCCCCTTTTCTGTTATATGATATGCGCACTTTATGATATGATTTACTATGGCCATTCTGATTTCTGTGGGGGCGTATGGATGCATCCTAGATCTGTTTCTGTTATCTGTTATCTGGTGAATGTGGCTGTGTGTGTAATACACATCCTTCACAACCCATTGAGGTCACCCCTCTGTTTACATCAGATATTTTGAGGTCTCCCCTCATTATGACTATGATTATGATTATGATGAAGGCATTTATGAAGGCATTATTATATCTGTTTCTGGGCTCGTGGTTGATGACTAACTGTTACCTTACCTTTTACTACTATTTCACACTTACCTTTGATTTCATTGCTGTTATTTTCCTTTATACCTTATTCAGTATTCATTTTCTGTTTCATTATTACTTCGTTGTTATATCTGTTCACTGGGCTTTGTAAGCTCAGCCGCATTTCTTTTCTGATGCGGCAGGTTTAGTAGAAACTGGGTTATGGACAGAGAGATCTTATTGTGGGCTTAGAAGACTTCACCCTGATTAGCTATTGGATGGACTTAGAGTTGATTAGAAGTTTTGATCTTGGGCTTAGTTCATTATTGTTGTTCTTTTACATTTTGTATTTTGTTTAGTTTTTCCCTTGTAACCTTTGTAAGCTTTGTATAGATATGTATCTCCGTTTGGCTTGTGTTCTGAATTAACTCCATAATGTTACACTTTAGCCCTTCGCGGGTCAGGGTGTTACAATTATGGTATCAGAGACAGGTTTGGATCGGTGGATACAACGTCCGTAGAGCTTAGGCTATGACCTGTGAGTTTTGGACCATTAGGCTTCCACTGTAAGAACATAGGAAACCACTTTGAGAACTTGCTTTAGGAATCTCCTATATGAACTTAAGTTTTGACCTGTAAGGAATGGGTAGACTTTAAGAGATTTCTTATGTATCTTTGCTTCCGCATTACTCTAATTCGTGCCTTACGTTTAGCTATGCCTTTTGGAATCATCCTTTTGGAGTTAGAGATTTTGCACCACCTAAGTTTACCACTAGTAAGTTGGAAGGCATTTAAGATTGCATGGTAATGCATAACGCTAATTTGATTTTATCTTCGATCCCTGATCTATTTGTTAATCCTTTTGACATCTTTTTTGGCATTCTGAGAATCTACATGGCGATGACGTGTTTGTTGCACTCTATGTTCGTATCTTGCTTTTGGTGAATCCTCTGTAAGTATTCTGACATTATTTGATTTTGTTTTACTCATCTCTTCCATCTCTAAGAAGTCGGGTGGTGTTTAACCACGAGTATAAGAGTATCTCCTTCCCTTTGGAACGATAAAATCTGCTATGTTAATGTGCCTTTCTTTGGAAAGTCAACTTCGATTTGATTTTGATATGTGGTTGGTTGTTTAAGCATTCGAGATGCTGACAACTGTTCTGCGATGTCTCACCGTGATGTATTGAATTGTTTTGAAAATCCTCTACCATGATTCCTATCATTGAACTTTTGCTATCATTATTTTCTCTAGAGACTCGTACGTTACTTTCGCGGTTATGAAGTTCTCTTGCACCTATTGTGCTCACCGAGGAATGAACATTATTGTGTGAATTATTTTTGGCACCCTGTAATTTTGGATACGATAACCACCAAGTTTCCCACCAGAGGATGGAACTGGATAGAGCCTGAAGATGACAAACAACGGCAACTACCCTGGAGAGTTGATGACATACCTCGCAAGACGGAAGAGTGGACGAGCAGAACGCAGGAACCTGGTAAAGACGGCGAACCTGGAGCTGATGAAGAACATACAGTCCCACTTCCCTATTCATGTTAGTCGTACTAAGATGAATTGAGAGTGGAAGCAGACTGGATGATGAGGAGATTGAAGATCGTACCAGAGATTCACATTCCAAGAAGAAATTGCAGGAGGCTCGAGGAACCAAACTCTAGTTAATGACTTCGTTTCACTCTCAGATTGGAAGATGGACGAAGACAGACTACTCGGACATAAGAAGATTCTGAAGAGGCGAATTCTTGAAATGAACCTTATGATGGGGGAATTGATGCCTTAGCGATATGTTTCTTTCTGATGATTATTGTTTGATTTTGTTACGTCGACCTCATTTTATTATTGACCTTTGAATAGGACTAACCCAGGAGTTAGTTTGACTTTTAGGTGGATTAGTTTCATTGATTGAGATAAAGTATGATCATCATGGGGGCATATTTATATGATGCTAGTATTATGACGCCTGGCCAACGTGATAATACTTACATCATATAACGTGCACTTGTTGTGTTCATAGGATGTCTTGAGAAGTGCCTTAGTGGAGACCTAGATTTCTATTTTTGTTCGCGATGATCTGCGAATAGTGAGACCTTAGGATTCTTTTGATCGGTACATTGATCTGCCTTATCGCCGCACATTTTGATACATTTGGATACGCGTCACGCGATTGTTTGACTTCGATATATTGATTAAATCCTAAGTTCCATTGTAGAGCTCCCTGCCATTTAATGTTATCGGTCAACTTATCTTCTATCTATATGAAATTGATTTCAGCCACACCTATGCCTTGCTATGTATACGCTCCTCACGATCGATGAATTCGTTTAATGATGATCTGTTATGTGTCAAAATATGAAGTTTTGGACTCTGAGAATCAAGATCTGTCGAATTGAGAAAATACAGTTGGAGGTTGTTTTGAAGATGAAACTAATTGTGAATCTGAAGAGTTAGACTTATATATGTCACCTCCATCGTGCTATCTTCTGATACATTCTCATCTGACTAGTTCAATTCGTTGTCCGCGAATGGAATACCCACCCAATCCTACATCATCCTTCGGATATCTTTTATATGGATATGATTGTCATCGGTTACTTTCGAAATGTGATTCTTTTGATTTGGATTCTACGTGATATGCCTTCTATGGGGAAACCAAAACCACCTTTAAATCGTTAAGATCAAGTCTTGGGAAACAAGATCACTCTGTTCGTTGAAATCCTTCAAGTCTGAATTTGTGCGAGTTAAACTACTCCTTTCTGTTCGTAGTTTGATGTACCTTCGTTTGTTTTGCCACCTTACCTTTGCATTTTCGAGGACAAAAATTCTTTTTAAGGGGGGAACCCACATTTTCACTTCACGTTTAAATTACCAAAATGCCCTCCAATTTAAAATTTTGAATAACAACTTAAATAAAATACCAAATAAATCCCAAACACTTGGAAATTTGTAACAAATGGTAAATATAAATTTTTTTGGAGCATTTGAGTTATTTGGAACTTAGATAAAATATGTGGCACGCCTAAATATTATATAGTAGTCCAAAATGAATTAAAACTTTGTACCAAATTATTTATAAGTTAAGATATGCATCAAGTAATTTTGGAAACAATATTTCTGATTTTTACTCCTTAATACCAGCCCATAATTCGGCCTAATCACCCCAAAATACCTTTATATATTTTTGGAATCCATTTTTACCATTTTAATAAACCTAGAAACCCTATTTTTCTCTCTAAAAATCCCTTGGCGGCTCCACGAATTTTCTGAAGTCTTCCTACATTTTTCATGGTCGTGGTTGATGTCTAAGAAGATGTTAAAAATAGTGAAAAGATTTCTGGGTCAATAGTTTGATCGGGCTGATTTATTTTGGTCGATTTATCTTAGCCGAGAACAAGAAATTCGTTCTACCTCACCAAACGTTTTAAAATCCTTCTGGTATTTTTCTATCACTTCTTATATCATTTGTGACCAGTAAAAAAATATTGGAGTTGATCCATGATGAATATATCACTTGTTCATAATTAAAAAATATTGGAGTTGATCCATAGGAAACCACTTTGAGAACTTGCTTTAGGAATCCCCTATATGAACTTAAGTTTTGACCTGTAAGGAATGGGTAGACTTTAAGAGATTTCTTATGTATCTTTGCTTCCGCATTACTCTAATTCGTACCTTACGTTTAGCTATGCCTTTTGGAATCATCCTTTTGGAGTTAGAGATTTTGCACCACCTAAGTTTACCACTAGTAAGTTGGAAGGCATTTAAGATTGCATGGTAATGCATAACGCTAATTTGATTTTATCTTCGATCCCTGATCTATTTGTTAATCCTTTTGACATCTCTTTTGGCATTCTGAGAATCTACATGGCGATGATGTGTTTGATGCACTCTATGTTCGTATCTTGTTTTTGGTGAATCCTCTGTAAGTATTCTGACATTATTTGATTTTGTTTTACTCATCTCTTCCATCTCTAAGAAGTCGGGTGGTGTTTAACCACGAGTATAAGAGTATCTCCTTCCCTTTGGAACGATAAAATCTGCTATGTTAATATGCCTTTCTTTGGAAAGTCAACTTCGATTTGATTTTGATATGTGGTTGGTTGTTTAAGCATTCGAGATGCTGACAACTGTTCTGCGATGTCTCACCGTGATGTATTGAATTGTTTTGAAAATCCTCTACCATGATTCCTATCATTGAACTTTTGCTATCATTATTTTCTCTAGAGACTCGTACGTTACTTTCGCGGTTATGAAGTTCTCTTGCACCTATTGTGCTCACCGAGGAATGAACATTATTGTGTGAATTATTTTTGGCACCCTGTAATTTTGGATACGATAACCACCAAGTTTCCCACCAGAGGATGGAACTGGATAGAGCCTAAAGATGACAGACAACGGTAACTACCCTGGAGAGTTGATGACATACCTCGCAAGACGGAAGAGTGGACGAGCAGAACGCAGGAACCTGGTAAAGACGGCGAACCTGGAGCTGATGAAGAACATACAGTCCCACTTCCCTATTCATGTTAGTCGTACTAAGATGAATTGAGAGTGGAAGCAGACTGGATGATGAGGAGATTGAAGACCGTACCAGAGATTCACATTCCAAGAAGAAATTGCAGGAGGCTCGAGGAACCAAACTCTAGTTAATGACTTCGTTTCACTCTCAGATTGGAAGATGGACGAAGACTGACTACTCGGACATAAGAAGATTCTGAAGAGACGAATTCTTGAAACGAACCTTATGATGGGGGAATTGATGCCTTAGCGATATGTTTCTTTCTGATGATTATTGTTTGATTTTGTTATTTCGACCTCGTTTTATTATTGATCTTGAATAGGACTAACCCAGGAGTTAGATGGATTAGTTTCATTGATTGAGATAAAGTACGATCATCATGGGGGCATATTTATATGATGCTAGTATTATGACGCCTGGCCAACGTGTTAATACTTACATCATATAACGTGCACTTGTTGTGTTCATAGGATGTCTTGAGAAGTGCCTTAGTGGAGACCTAGATTTCTATTTTTGTTCGCGATGATCTGTGAATAGTGAGACCTTAGGATTCTTTTGATCGGTACATTGATCTGCCTTATCGCCGCACATTTTGATACATTTGGATATGCGTCACGCGATTGTTTGACTTCGATATATTGATTAAATCCTAAGTTCCATTGTAGAGCTCCCTGCCATTTAATGTTATCGGTCAACTTATCTTCTATCTATATGAAATTGATTTTAGCCACACCTATGCCTTGCTATGTATACGCTCCTCACGATCGATGAATTCGTTTAATGATGATCTGTTATGTGTCAAAATATGAAGTTTTGGACTCTGAGAATCAAGATCTATCGAATTGAGAAAATACTGTTGGAGGTTGTTTTGAAGACGAAACTGATTGTGAATCTGAAGTGTTAGACTTATATATGTCACCTCCATCGTGCTATCTTCCGATACATTCTCATCTGACTAGTTTAATTCCTTGTCCGCGAATGGAATACCCACCCAATCCTACATCATCCTTTGGATATCTTTTATATGGATATGATTGTCATCGATTACTTTTGAAATGTGATTCTTTTGATTTCGATTCTACGTGATATGCCTTCTTTGGGGAAACCAAAACCACCTTTGAATCGTTAAGATCAAGTCTTGGGAAACAAGATCACTCTGTTCGTTGAAATCCTTCAAGTCTGAATTTGTGCGAGTTAAACTACTCCTTTCTGTTCGTAGTTTGATGTACCTTCGTTTGTTTTGCCACCTTACCTTTGCATTTTCGAGGACGAAAATTCTTTTTAAGGGGGGAATAGTTGTAAAACCGACATTTTCACTTCACGTTTAAATTACCAAAATGCCCTCCAATTTAAAATTTTGAATAATAACTTAAATAAAATACCAAATAAATCCCAAACACTTGGAAATTTGTAACAAATGGTAAATATAAATTTTTTTTGAGCATTTGAGTTATTTGGAACTTAGATAAAATATGTGGCACGCCTAAATATTATATAGTAGTCCAAAATGAATTAAAACTTTGTACCAAATTATTTATAAGTTAAGATATGCATCAAGTAATTTTGGAAACAATATTTCTGATTTTTACTCCTTAATACCAGCCCATAATTCGGCCTAATCACCCCAAAATACCTTTATATATTTTTGGAATCCATTTTTACCATTTTAATAAACCTAAAAAGTAAAAACCTTATTTTTCTCTCTAAAAATCCCTTGGCGGCTCCACGAATTTTCTGAAGTCTTCCTACATTTTTCATGGTCGTGGTTGATGTCCAAGAAGATGTTAAAAATAGTGAAAATATTTCTGGGTCGATAGTTTGATCGGGCTGATTTATTTTGGTCGATTTATCTTAGCCGAGAACAAGAAATTCGTTCTACCTCACCACACATTTTAAAATCCTTCTGGTATTTTTCTATCACTTCTTATATCATATGTGACCTGTAAAAAAAATATTGGAATTGATCCATGATGAATATATCACTTATTCATAATTAAAAACCCTAAAATGGATAAAAATATTCAATCGGCTATACACAATTTTGCATGCTTCGAAAACATTTTTCCCAGGTCCTATACTGATGATAAAACTCTAAGAAAATATGTTTCATAATTTTGGAATCCTAAAATTTAGTTTTGGAATTTATGTATTAGTTACTAATCGACAAAATAAAAAAAGGGGAAAATTATGGTTTATGAATTAGGGTTTATGTTTTTCTGGTTGGTGATGTTAATTTAATTTTATAATTAATGTGTAATGATTAGTATGATGATTGGGGGATTAGGGTTAGGTTTTTGTTATGTTTTATTATTACCGATTGTAAATAAAAAAATAGAAGGGTGTGTTCTGTAAATTTCTAAACTTGCTGGATATTTTTGAAACTTATTTTGGACCAGGGGAAAATAGTAGATAATGTTACTTAAAGGGTATGATGTGCTAATTTGGTAAATTAAAGGCTTATTTGTAATTGTTATTATTAAAGGGGTTGTTTTGCAAATTAATTAAATGTAAGGACTAAAAATGTAAATTCTGGAAACTTGAAGACATTTTGAGTAAATAATAATATTAAAAGTGTTTTGTTTAATTTTGAGTATTTATGGGCCTAATGTGTAATTATTATGGAATTATGATTTAATTAATAAGTTTTGTAAACTTAAGGGACTAATTGTGTAAATTCTGAAATCTGAGGGGCTGAATAGTACTATATGTAAATAAGGTACAGATATTCCGTACTCTTTCAGTAAGAGTGCACACCTCTTCTCTCTCGACTTTGTCTTCGATTTACTATCATATTTTGATTCCGTTTGAACTCTTATGATCCGTTCGATAACCTTTTGTGACCTTAACCTTTGAACCTTTGTGAGACTTTGGGTACTCTTTGGGATATTGTAACAGAAGGTGAGACCCTTGTGACACTTGGAATGTTCTTTTGGGATAATATAACGGGAGGTAAAAGTTCTTTTCTTAAATGTGATATAGAACCTTTTAAAGGAGAAATTATTTATAAAGACACTTTAATATGACTTAAGGCCATTTCTATATGGGACTTCCTATAAATTCATAAAGACCACTTTTAAAGAACACCTCATGATAACCTTTATTAAAGATCACTTTTATAAATTTTATCTTTTGGAAGATCCTTGTTAAATAAACCTTTGTTATAAACCTTTTTGAATGGGGTTGTACTACGAATTTTTTTTAAAACAAGTGATGGGAACCTGCTAAAATGAACGTTTGTTTTAAATTCTCATTATGACCCTTTAATCATTAACTATGGGACTTTGGAGCTTGGAACATTGACCTTTGATACTGAACCTTTGATTTGAGCTCTGAATATGAACCTTGTCATTTGTAAACCTTGACATGAACCTTTGCTATATGAACCTTCTGATTTGGACCTTTTGATATGGCTTATGATATGGATTTCTGATATGATCTGATTATGATGACTTATGATTTGTGTCATTTATGACATACTATTGACCTATTCTGTTGACCTATTCTGTTGACATATTCTGTTTGACCTATTCTAGTTTGACACCCGAGCCAAATTTATTTCACTAGGCATGGGGGTTCCATGTCCGTGTCAGAGATGCACCTTTGGCATGACTCCAGGGCAGTGGAGTGATGTTATGCCACGTCCCATTTTCTGTTATATGATATGCGCACTTTATGATATGATTTACTATGGCCAATCTGATTTCTGTGGGGGCATATGGATGCATCCTAGATCTGTTTCTGTTATCTATTATCTGGTGAATGTGGCTGTGTGTGCAATACACATCTTTCACAACCCATTGAGGTCACCCCTCTATTTACATCTGATATTTTGAGGTCTCCCCTCATTATGACTATGATTATGATTATGATGAAGGCATTTAAGAAGGCATTATTATATCTGTTTCTGGGCTCGTGTTTGATGTCTAACCGTTACCTTACCTTTTACTACTATTTCACACTTACCTTTGATTTCATTGCTGTTATTTTCCTTTATACCTTATTCAGTATTCATTTTCTGTTTCATTATTACTTCGTTGTTATATCTGTTCACTGGGCTTTGTAAGCTCAGCCGCATTTCTTTTCTGGTGCGGCAGGTTTAGTAGAAACTGGGTTATGGACGGAGAGATCTTATTGTGGGCTTAGAAGACTTCACCCTGATTAGCTATTGGATGGACTTAGAGTTGATTAGAAGTTTTGATCTTGGGCTTAATTCATTATTGTTGTTCTTTTACATTTTGTATTTTGTTTAGTTTTTCCCTTGTAACCTTTGTAAGCTTTGTATAGATATGTATCTCCGTTTGGCTTGTGTTCTGAATTGACTCCATAATGTTACACTTTAGCCCTTCGCGGGTCAGGGTGTTACAATTATGGTATCAGAGACAGGTTTGGATCGGCAGATACAACGTCTGTAGAGCTTAGGCTATGACCTGTGAGTTTTGGACCATTAGGCTTCCACTGTAGGAACATAGGAAACCACTTTGAGAACTTGTTTTAGGAATCCCCTATATGAACTTAAGTTTTGACCTGTAAGGAATGGGTAGACTTTAAGAGATTTCTTATGTATCTTTGCTTCCGCATTACTCTAATTCGTGCCTTACGTTTAGCTATGCCTTTTGGAATCATCCTTTTGGAGTTAGAGATTTTGCACCACCTAAGTTTACCACTAGTAAGTTGGAAGGCATTTAAGATTGCATGGTAATGCATAACGCTAATTTGATTTTATCTTCGATCCCTGATCTATTTGTTAATCCTTTTGACATCTCTTTTGGCATTCTGAGAATCTACATGGCGATGACGTGTTTGGTGCACTCTATGTTCGTATCTTGCTTTTGGTGAATCCTCTGTAAGTATTCTGACATTATTTGATTTTGTTTTACTCATCTCTTCCATCTCTAAGAAGTCGGGTGGTGTTTAACCACGAGTATAAGAGTATCTCCTTCCCTTTGGAACGATAAAATCTGCTATGTTAATCTGCCTTTCTTTGGAAAGTCAACTTCGATTTGATTTTGATATGTGGTTGGTTGTTTAAGCATTCGAGATGCTGACAACTTTTCTGCGATGTCTCACCGTGATGTATTGAATTGTTTTGAAAATCCTCTACCATGATTCCTATCATTGAACTTTTGCTATCATTATTTTCTTTAGAGACTCGTACGTTACTTTCGCGGTTATGAAGTTCTCTTGCACCTATTGTGTTCACCGAGGAATGAACATTATTGTGTGAATTATTTTTGGCACCCTGTAATTTCGGATACGATAACCACCAAGTTTCCCACCAGAGGATGGAACTGGATAGAGCCTGAAGATGACAGACAACGGTAACTACCCTGGAGAGTTGATGACATACCTCGCAAGACGGAAGAGTGGACGAGCAGAACGCAGGAACCTGGTAAAGACGGCGAACCTGGAGCTGATGAAGAACATACAGTCCCACTTCCCTATTCATGTTAGTCGTACTAAGATGAATTGAGAGTGGAAGCAGACTGGATGATGAGGAGATTGAAGATCGTACCAGAGATTCACATTCCTAGAAGAAATTGCTGGAGGCTCGAGGAACCAAACTCTAGTTAATGACTTCGTTTCACTCTCAGATTGGAAGATGGACGAAGACTGACTACTCGGACATAAGAAGATTCTGAAGAGACGAATTCTTGAAACGAACCTTATTATGGGCGAATTGGTGCCTTAGCGATATGTTTGTTTCTGATGATTATTGTTTGATTTTGTTACGTCGACCTCGTTTTATTATTAAGTTCTCAGTAAAGAATGGGACTAAATCCCTTTTTCTTGACTACAATATCTTTTTCAAAGCCACTGGCCTTGACTACACTGAGACTTTTTTAGCCCCACCCACTGAAGAAGAAGTTAAACAACTCCTCTTAGAACTAGGGCCCTATGACAAACATCATCCTGATGTTACTCCAGGGGTCCTACTGAACAAAGCCCCCATCATCAAAACATGGTTCCCTTCCCCTTGGAGGATCCTGATGACATTTGTAATTCAGGTCCTTGGGGGGGAGTAAGTCCTCAACTGAGCAACTAAACACTACTCAATCAATGATAGTGTACTGTCTCATTGAGGGTAAAAAGATTGACCTTGGAGAAATTATCTTCAAGGACCTCGTAGGCAAATTGGGTGGGAAGTCTAGGCAAAAACACATGTCTTACCCTAGATTCATTTCCTGTGCCCTGAATGACCTACTAGGGTCTGAGTATATCAAGCCTGACAGTGTCGGCTTTGAACCTGATGTCTTACATAGGGCAAACTACTCACGTGACCCTAATGAGGTAACACCTGTCGCCCTGACCACATACATGCTGACTGCTATCCAGGGTGACAACATTGTTTCTCCAATTCCCTCTCCTACCAAAAAGGTGAAGAGGAAGAAGGGACAGGGGTCCAGGAAGGTGGCTCAACCCAAGCCACTCTCCACTGAGACCTCTGCCCCTAAGCCTGACAATAGGGGGCAACAACAACAGACCTTGACTGCCGACACCATCAGGATCATTAGCCAATCTTTGGCCACAAAACAAAGGCCAACGGAGGGCATTGAGACATCACACTCAGTGTCCTCGGGCGAACCCATTCCCAAAGGCCCTGCTGGCATAAACAAGTCAGTGGGGTCGGAACCAACTATACCTTCACATCCTGCTAAAGACTCTGGCAAATCACAACCAGAGTATCAGGGAGTAAGGGGTCCTATACCCTCGGTGGGGCAGCACTACTCCACTGAGAAGGGGACCCACAAACATTCACATCCTGCCAAAGGCTCGGGTAAATCACAACCCAAGCAACAGGGAGTTCTCGCCCCTAAATCTTCGACAGGCCAGCACAAGCCTGTTGGAAAGGGGGGCATAACCACTCAGGTGCCTGATGAGGACATTCGCAAGTCAACGCTTTTGTCTGAGGGCACAACAACTCATCCCAAAGACTCAGAGGGAAACATACAACCCGCTGATAGGGACACAACATTCATGGCTCCTCATGATGGTACTGAGAAACACCCATCAGTGCCTGAAGGGGTCATGGGGGACAAAGATCCAGAGGGACAAATGCCACCCGCTGATATGGAACCCACAACCAACCCCGAAGGTGTGCATAACTCGGGAACTGACCCTGAAGACCAGGTAGATAAAACCCAATCTACCGGATTTGAGGGGTCAGGACCTGGCCATAACGAAGGCAAGTCTTCTTATGAAGAGGAGCCGGATAACCTTACTTTGCAGATTCAGTCCCTAGCTGAAGCTCAGGCAGTTTTGTACTCTGATGATGAATTCAACAATGATGAGGAAGTTTTTAAGGCCGGAGATGACATGGAGGTTGAGGAGACAGTCCCTGAAACTATTTCTCAGTCTCCTCAATCTTCTAACCATGACGATGCTGACACACATTCCGAGCCAGAGTCCTCAGGAGATGATCAGGCTCCTCTCACTGTGAAAACCTTCACCAAATTCATCAAAAAGATCACTAACATTTTGTACAGGGGGATCACTGATGAGGTCTTTGACATGCACATTGAACAGGCGGTTCACTATCATAATCTCAAAGACGCTGTCGAAGACTTCGATGATGATGTCAGGGAACAGCAATCCTCAGTTAACCACTCCCTGACACAGATGATCACTCGCCTGAATCAGTTTTTGATAACCCTCAACAAGCTGAATGTAGGGGTTCAGTCGGTTCAAGAATCAGTCAAGGATGATCCTGAACTCACCAGGAAGCAACTTCAGGCATCTGAGACGTATCAGGTAAACTCAGTGGCTCTCACTGAGTTACTTGACTTGCTGAAGGGTTCTAATCTTCAGGGTCTCACCACCACTGTGGAGTCTCTCAAATCTTCCTTTATCAAAATGGAGGAATCAGTGACAGCTCAGTCCCAAAGGTCTACTTCTCTGGCATGGACCTTGGGATCCAGGATGACAGCTCTTGAACATGCACAGGCTGCACTTGACTCCAGGGTGTCCATCATTCAGCAGGATACTCAGGAGATCAAGTCTATGGTGACTGAACTTTTTCAAGCCTTCAAGGGAGCATCTACTTCTTCTTCAGTACAGCCAACACTTGCCATCGCTGACACTCAGGCAAATGTTGAGGGGGAGAATGCTACTGAAGCCCCTAATACTGTTGAACAAGAAGCTGGACAGTCCTCTCACACTGAGGGGGAGCATGTCACTGAAGCAACACCAATCACTGAAGTTCCACCACAGGAGGAACCAGTCTCCTCTTCTCTCGGACAGGACAGAGGCAAAAGTATTGCTACCACCTCTAGTCCTGAAATTGTGCTCAAGCCAGCCTCAACCATGGTCTAATTTGACCCTGATGCACCTATCAGAGTCCCGTTTGAAATCAATGGAGTAGTACATCATCTCACTCATGACGAAATTCAAGCTCACATGGAAAGGACTGAGACACTACTAAAGGTGGCTGAAGAAGAGAGAATGAGCAAGCCTGTTCTCACTCAGGCTGTTCATGAGGAAGCTGAAAAGATTGGGTTGAATACTGAGGCGCTAGCAACTGAACAAGCTGGTGCAGCCTTTAAAAAGGCTTAGGAAGAAGAGCTAAACACTCTCAAAAGGGAAAGGGAAAACAAGCTCAGGAAGGATGCTCAAATCAGAAAACACAGGGTCGAAAAGTATACTTGGGTGATGAAAGAAAGGTTAAGACTTGAAACCATCACTGACATTCAAATCCACAGGAACACCGATCCTGCAGTGGTCACCATCTTCAGGGGACGTGATAAAAGAATACTTGACATCCATAAGCCTTTCAAGTTTGCTGACTTTGGCATCACTGAGCTTGATGAGCTTCGTTCTATCATTGCCAAAAAAAACAATGTTGTGGTTCCTAAACTTCTTGAATCACTGAAGGAAAGGTACGACAGACTGAGAGCAACGCCTGAAGCACTTAACATTCCCTCTCTTTTTCCTGACTCAACAAAAGAGACTGCTTCATCAAAGGCTTCTAAGAGGAAAAGGAAGCAAATTGAGATGGAGCCTGAGATCAAAGTACCAGGGTTAGAGTGTGATAGGTCGCTTCCTGAAGGGATCACGTTCGTGAACAATGCGGTCCTTGAAGCTCCTAAAAGAGGCTTATGCTTCACTGATGAGTATGGAAGCCTGGCCTTCCAAAGGTGGTCTGATATGGATAAGGCAGGAATCAAAGTAATGCTCATGTACCTCATGTTGGCGTCCCCCAACAAGAGTGATGAGAACAAAAGATTCTGCTAGGACTTGGAAGCAATGATCAATGAACATCCTGAAAGACACCTACTCAGATCAAAGAAAGCAAAGATTGAAAACCTTGGATACCACCTGAACATCTGATCTGCAACATCTATCTTTTTTATTTTTGTAATTTGTAGGACTTGTAATAACTATGAATAAACTTTGATGTTTTGTTTAAATTATGTGTTCTACTTAAAATTACAACATTCAGTAAGAGATGAAGACCCCTACCAACTCACACTGAATCAAGAAACACTCAGGCTATTTGTATGTTCAAATAGGGGGAGATTATTGGGTCACTGAATTCCCCAATCCTCTTCTAACAAGGATTTGAGCGTAAAATAACCTAAGTGTAAACAAGTCACTGAGTGAACAGTAACTCAGTGAGTCATCTTCAGGATGCCTAGACCGAGCCTAAGAAGAAAGGTTCTCCATTCAGTGAGGCGGAACTCAGTGAGTGTGATCTAAGCCAAGAAGAAGGTGATGGGTTCAGTGAGGATGACAATAACTCACTGAACCCCAAGACTCCTCAACAACTATTATGGTACTGAAGACTGATGACTTGAAGACTGAAGTTTTGGCAGGACTGGGCGGGAAAGTTTGATCTGTTTCACTAAAGTGCTTTATCACTTTAAGGTCAAACTTTCCCCAAATGGTTAAAACCAGACTGTCATCAGAAAGTGCCTTTTGGACTTAAACGAAAGAAGTTTCCCTTGCCAGAGAATAAAATCTATCAAGATTTTATTAAGGAACACTTAGGTCCATTGTATAATAGGGTTGTTCATAATTGTGTATAAATAGGTAGCATAAGAGAGGAGTAAAAGTTGACAAGTTTGTGCAATTAATGCAAAGCATTCACAAACCACTTTACTCCTCCAAAGAACAACATAACCCCTAAGATTGCTCAGTGGGTCCTGAAAGTTGTCACTCAACATAGATTGAGTTTAGTGAGGAGTCAATATCATACTTGCCGTTTTCAATCCCAAGTGTTATTCCGCAAACACTTGGGTACGATTCTTTTTTATTAACTTCTGTAAAGAATTAAACGTTGAAAAATATTGTCTCTTATATCTACGTTACTTTATTGTTAATCATTTTATACATCTTTGTTTAAAGTCATATAACTTGGTTAGTTTAGCTTTGTAGTTATAGTTAACCAAGTAAAAGGGACCAACATTATCCTTCAACAAATTTACCAAAACCACTAAGCATTTAGTGCAAATCTTGTCTTCTCACTTCACCATTTTCATTGGATTGACTTCCATGATATGACAACCCACAATTAGTCTTCCAAATCATTAGGAACCTCCATTTTTGTATGGCCTAACATCAAATCCAAACACTCCTTCCCACACTCCTTCATCACTATAAATTAAACCATCATAAACACTATCAAATCACACATTCTTCATCACAATTTCTAATCTTTTAAAACATTTTAACCATGACTAAATCAACAATCACCTCTCAACCATCACAACCCAATCCATCCGGATAAGTGTCAAACCACTTTGGTCTAACCAATCCATCAACCTAAGCTCCTCATCTTCGGATGAATTCACCTCACCTATAAACAATGAACATTTTTTGAACCTTGCATCTCCATCTCCATCACCCAATGAACCCAATGAGCTCACTCCACCACCAACTAAATCATCCATTGACCCAACTCCACCAAGTGCTCCAACCCAACCATCCAAAACTCCATCACCATCACCATTACCCAAACTTGAACCTATGGAGTTATTTGGGTCTCCTCCAACATCACCACACCCTTTTGTCCAAGATCTCAATGATCTTCCACCAAGACCTACACAACCACCACCTTTTGCAAATGAAACACCAAGGTCAATTCTTGACCAAAATGAGCATTTTAACCACACCCAACCACCACAACAAGTGTACCATCAACCCAAACCATTGTTGTTTCACCCTATCTACCATGACATCCATGGTCCTCTTTATGGAGAACCAAATTTTGAAAACCATGATCACCCAACTCCACCACATTCTCAAGCCCAAACCTTTGAGTCTTTCTTTCCTTCATATGATGAAATCCAAAGCATGGTTGAGAATCACCTCCATCAAGCAATGGAATTTCAAACCACCTTGCTTGACTCTATACTAAACCCATCCTCCACCCAAGAACCAAAAACCAACCAACCCTCAAACCAAGAAACCAAAACCAACCCATTTCCACCCACTCATCCCCATGTTTGCTCAAATTGTGAGCAAATGGGTGAAAGCATCAAAATGTTGCTTCACCAATTCCAAGATGAAACCCGTTTTGCATTCCAACATGTCATAGAACTTTTGGATGCTCTTTCCCACCCAAACAAATCCTAGACAACCTTTGGAGGCCTTTTGCCCCATTTAGGAAAGGAGGATTTGATTTTTTTTTTTTTTTTTTTTTTTTTTTTTTTTTTTTATATTTCTTGGTTATTTTTTTGTTTTTCTTTTAGAAGTAGAAGAATCTTTCCCATTTCTTGTCTTTGACTTTTAAAAGTCAAATTTTACATGGAATAATATTTCTTTCTACTTACTTACTTGCATTGTTGGTTGATCATTTTTGTGTTGTCATTGTGGTTGCAATGTGTGTGGTAACTACAAGCTTGACTATATATATCACCAACTAACCATTTTTTTTGTAGGATCAAAATCCATGTTTCCCGTCTTGGCACTCCTTTTAGGGGAGTAACAACCAAGGGGGAGCACGTGCATTATTCCGCTTCGCTACTATACTTTTTGTTTCGACAAAAAGGGGGAGAAATATATTAAACCTTTAAAACTTAATATGATTTTCATCACTTAAGTGAAACAAGTTTAATATAATTTTTTTTAAGTCTTAAACACAAGATTTTGTGAGTTACTTAAAAACAAAGTTTATGTTTTGTCATCAACAAAAAGGGGGAGATTGTTAATACAAATATCGCCTAAAAACGTTATTTATATTTTACGATCTTTGCTAAGTTTTGTTAACGACAAAATGTAAACTTTAGTTTCTAAGTAAAACATAATCTTAGTTTTAAAGACTTGCATAAACTAGACATTTGCTACATTTTACATTTCATAAAACACAACACTTTTTATTTCTTAAAATAGAAATGTTACATCACATTTATGGCAAGTTTTGTCAATATACATTTATGAAAAGAAAGTGTGTTTGACTAACCATATGTTTGCTTGCAAGTTTTGTGTTTGACTAGGAGTAATGAGATGTGACATTGTTTGGTTTTCAAGATTTATTGCAAAACCAACTGCAAGCCTGGCAGAACCCTGGGGGTACACGGGCGAAACCCATCTGAGGGTTCCGCCGTATCCGCCAGGCCTGCAGAAGGTTTTGCTATAAATACTAAGCCACAAGTTTGATTTTTGGCTTATCACTCTACATCATATTTTCACACATTCATTCATTCTTTCATCTAACCCTTTAACATCTCATATGTGAAGTTTCTTTTGTAGCAAAGAGATTCACGAGTTCATAAAAAGTTACAAGTATTCAACACAACGTTGCAAGACTTGTTAGCTTAGCATTGTGTAGACTTGTGTAGTTTACACTTCATTTGATTGTGTATTTTCAGTAGTGATCGGTTAGTATTTTAGTCCTCAAAATACAAAGTGTGACGGGAGTTGTTGTACCCTTATAAAAGAACTAACGGGAGTGATTGTACCCTTGTAAAAGAACTCGACATCTAGCTTAGTGTCGGTAAACGTGTATAAGCGACGTGTAAGGTTTTCTCCGCCGGTGAAAGGAGCTTGTTGACTAGTGAAAGAAACTCTCGAGTTGGATACTCGGGGCGTGGACGTAGGGCAAGGAAAAAGAGTCCTTGTAGCCGAACCACGATAAATACTCGTGTTGTGGTTTGATCGTTTCTTTCATTTACTTGCTTGTTATATATTATGTTTGTGTATATACATCTTTGATCAAACGGAAAGTTTAAAAGCTAATCAAACAAGTTAAAAAGATTTTAAACGGTAAACTATTCAACCCCCTTCTAGTTTTCCACAAAATTAACCCTAAACACACAATTATGATAAAACCCAATTCGAAAGAACCCTAGCACCTATGAATAAAAAAATCAAGCAATCAAACCGTTGGATTTACAATTGGTTTAAAACCCTTTCTTGTAATTAAGCATAGATCATAAAATCACTTACTATTTCTTGATTCTAAGCACGCATCTCTGAGCCGATCAAAATGGAAGGTTTGAAGCGAGGGTTAGGTTTATGTGTGTCTTTGGATCATTAAGTTGCGTATATGTGAGCATGATTGGGCAAGAATCAGCAGGCCAAATACGGAGCAAGAAAATAGGCTAACACAAGTCACGGGCTTTTGGCGAGAAAATGCTACAGTGTAGCAACAGTGCTAAACGGCGCCGTATCCTTTGTGGTTTAAATAAACTTATAATGTTTGCAATTGAATTTGGTTGATGAAATGAAGGGTTCAGGGTTAGGTCCAAGGTCTATCGCGTATGTAATATAAATCGGAGATATTTAGTAGAGTAAACAATAAATAATTAATTTTGCAAGAGTCAACTTATAAAAATACACTATATATGAAATAGAAAGACATGTGCGGTTGTTGTTCATTTCTTTAAGCGGCGAGTAGACTAAAAGTCAACAAATTAATCTCTGATAGCTCACCAGTATTATTGTGATGAGATGCTCTGTTCGTTCCTTGAAAGCTTTCCAACTTATCAACTTCACAACAAGCCTTAATTTGACGAGAATAATAACAAATTCTTGGTATTTAGTAGTAAAGATGAAGAAGGTTCTGAAAGAAATTCCTGTTCATCTTCAGGTATTGGATCATAATTAACTAACCTCTATCTATCTTCACTTTTACTTTTTGATTTTTGCATATAATTAAGAATTGTACAAATTACACAGATAAGGTTACATCTGCATTTTCGAACCTAAAAATAGATGAAGGGTGTGTTAGACTTTTTGAGTATTGTATAGTTCAGTTGTGGGCACCAGTAACAATCGGCGGCAGACTTCAACTTTCAACATACCGCCAACCTTTTGCAGTCACCTATCTTTACAAATATCTCCTAAAATATAGGAGAGGTTGTGTGGAGTATGGGTATAATGTGTATATAGACGACATGATTGAACAAGATGTGGACAATTGTCCACCCTCTCTGCTTTCTACAGTCGTTTGCCAGAGATTCTAACTATGAAAACAATTGTCCACCATGAAGCGGGTCCATTGTTTGATTATGGTTACAAGGAGTGTAGATTGAGGTCTTCGTGGATGATGCCTATTTTCGATCCTTCTCAAAGCTCTTCTTCTTCTTCTTCTTATTGTATTGGTGTTGTTGAGTATTCTTCACTATGGGACCTGCATGATATTACACTTTTCAGTGACATGAATGACACATTAGAGGTAGGCACCCCTATTGATTATTTACTAATTAATCAAAACCAATTGCTTTGATATAATTACATTAGAAAAATGATTGTTGTGCCTACTAATCATGCCTACAAATGTACCTAATAATTTGATTGGTTGATTTCAAAAAATGAATGGTGGAAATTTAGAGAGAGAAATTATCCAATACAATTGTACAAGTGATTTATGCATTAGGCTTGTTTTTAGGCTTGTGTTGTAGGTCTAAATAGCACTACTCATTACATTATCTCAATTAACTTTCCAGCCATAGGATACTTTCATCTCATTACTAATTAGAAACAATTCAATCTTTGCATCCAGGAAGTGGGTCTAGAAGTGTTTAATCCAAGACCGCATACTATACAAGGTAAATAAGCTTTCTTAAACAGCTTAATTTTGATGCTGTATGAAAATGTGTTTATTTATTACAGTTGATATAGACATTTATCACTTCTCTATGAAACAGACTATTAGTGGTCTAAAACCTACTAAGGAGCAAATTCAAGAGGCATTGAAGACCATTTGTGAATCACATGCCATATGTCTTGCTCAAGTTTGGATCTCTTATGGGGATGATAATCATGAGCACTTTTCATCTTCTTTGATGGGTACTCAAATGAAACAAATGTTAGCGCTCAAATTGACTGGTTATTTTTCTTCTAGTTGGGAAGCTGGTGATTATTATGATGCTTGTGATATGATTCCTCTAAAAAACGGGGATGAACTTGTTCTGAAAACTTTTCAAGATTAAGAACCATGGTTCTTTAAAGATAATTCTAAGTTGGGTACTGATATTTTACTGGTTGGGTTAATTGATGATACAAAATGTAGTGGTCTTACAATATGCATGAGGAGTATTGATACTGGTGATTTTGATTATGCATTTGAATTCATATGGTGGCGCAATTCAGATTATGTTATGTTTTTGGAGTAATTACTCTTAGCACTAAAAAGCCATTTGCCACGTTTCAAGTATGCTTCTGGTGCAGTACTTGGTGACGAATTACATGTTATAGATGTTGATAATTCTAAAAAGAGTGAAACTAAGAAATTCAAGATTTTCCAAGGAAATAGATCATCACCAACAACTGAAGCAATTGGAAAAGGAAAGAAAGCAAATATTGTTGATTGCAAAGCACCTGTCAAGGCGAGACGAGATACCAGCGAAAAACCATTAACTCGAGAACAAATTGAACAATATTATGGAAATTAACCCTTTAAGAAACTGCAAAAGCACTTCGAGGTAATGATTGTATACTATTCCACAAGTATGATTTTTTTTTTTTTTTTTTTTTTTTTTTTTTAATGACATAAATTCAGTGGGATTGAAATTGAGCCCATTTGAAAATACATCTTATCATCTTACCAAACTTTACACATGTCACTACACTCTTATATTAAACATTTGAGAAAACTTCTTTCTTATGTTGTTTAATAGTCTCTCTATCAACATTGAAACGCAACCGTAAGCAATTGGATATGGGTGAGTGGCAAGGACCAAAGTTACCACAAAGAAAAGCAAAT
Organism: Artemisia argyi; assembly: GCA_030686995.1. Taxonomy (NCBI): domain Eukaryota; kingdom Viridiplantae; phylum Streptophyta; class Magnoliopsida; order Asterales; family Asteraceae; genus Artemisia; species Artemisia argyi. The sequence continues at coordinate 76,387,910 of CM060695.1, read as the reverse complement.
AATTCGAGCAAAAATCAAAGTAAGCGAAGTTAGACAAATGAAGAGTGCAATGATACAGTTCAGGACCCCTCACTTATCATTAAAAATGAAGATGAAGTGACCATAAAAGCAGACTATAATGGTGATATGAAGAAATTATCTATATCAGAAGCAACATTTGATACTGTTGAGAATATTATTTCTATGAAATTTAAGCTGACTCTCAGGACTTATAAGCTCAAGTACCTTGATGAAGATGGTGACTGGATAGTACTAGAATCTGATCAAGATATGAGTGATTGTATCAAATGTTCAAAAATGGTAGATCGAACTGTAGTTCGACTGTGTGTGCTTTTGCACGACCATTAGCCGGTCCCAAACTGGTTCCTATGTCGTCTGTTACATTGTTTTCTCTATATATAATTACCTTTAGTGGAAGAGATTTACATAACTCATTTTTGATTCTTGAATCCTGTAAAATATTTAACAAGATGGAAAATTGAATGCTCGTGTGTTTACTGTTTATTTCTTGGCTAAGAAAATACTTATGAATTATAGACATGCACAAGGTAATATGGAATCGTATTGATGAATTTTGTTTACCTTTCTTCAGCATCAGTAAAATTATCTAGAAAACACCATATATAAAGGAAAAGTTCTGAATTTTAAAAATGTGTACATTAAGAAAACCCCGTGTATTAGTTGGCTAGAAGTAGAAGAAGGAGAGGAAAAAAAAACTTTGCAGAATAAAATAATGGTCAACTCTACAAGAAACAAAGATGCAGTCGCTTAAAAACTCTTTAGTCATCAATATACATGTAGCTGTAAATTACAATAATACAATCCAATGATCCATCAAGATACTCCATATTGAATATATGGACGTCTAACTACTTCACCCTCTTCCAAAATTGTTATAATATGACAATACCCAAATCTGCACCCATATGAAATTAAACCTTGTATATCTTTTCAATTATTATGCATTTTTTGTATTTTTTTCTACTTTAAGTGTAGCATGGGTGTATAAGCCAAAAGGTTGTATCTTGAAAGTAAGTTCATAATAAAAGATTCATAAATACTTTAAGATTTGTTAATTCAAATTGTATGTAAGGAAACCTTAGTCATTAACATTAATAAGCGGCACTTTGGTTAGGGGGTTTTGACAAAAAGATTGGGATTTGGACTCATCTTATATGTTTGGTAGTCTCCGCCAGGCATCTTGCATGACACTCACATCCAAATATGTTACTTTTTGTAAAAACCACTAGCAAGGGTCGGTTTTGAAAAAAAGTCAAGCCTTTTTGTTCTTGAAAATTGTGTAACAATCTCCCAGCCACATATATGTTATATTTAATTCATATAATATTTATTTTTGTTTATTTACTTTATTTAAAATCATAAATTATCATATAAAATACTATTATTTTCTCTTACATCATTTTTTTCTCTTCTACATTAAATCCAAATCCAAATCCTAACCCAAATCCAAATCCAAATCCTAAACCCGTCTACGAACCAAACAGCCCCTTAAATACTTTAGGATGAATGCATGAGACCAGAATGAATCATTCTTCATCTTTGGAGAACATTATACAATTAGAAATATTACTTAAGATCCCTAGTTACTAAAAATATATATATTTCAATATAGAAACGAAAATCATATCTATACTACTATATAATGCATTTGAGACTATTTTATAATTAGAAAAGCTTAAAATTCAGACTTTTTTCTTGCTTATTATGGAAAGATTTTAAAAGTAATTTGTTAGGAAGCAAGTATGTTAAGAAGTTTGTTAGGAAACGGTTGGTTACTCAAACTAAAATTATTTGGTTTAACCATCTCTAACATCTCTATTTATAAAGCATGAAAACAACTAAACGTGTAACAAAATAACACAAAATATAATCACACGATACCCACCGCCGAATTGCGCGGGTACCGTTCTAGTTTCTAAACAAAGAACTAGTTAGATATGTGAAGAACTAGAAGGGGGGGGGTTGAATAGTTTTACGTCTTTTTAATTTATTATGAAAACCTTTGTTCTTAAAACTTTGTTTACTTTTAAAAACTTTTGATTCGATATTATGTGAATTCAAGTCTTGCACAATATAAGCAATTATATAACTAAGTACTAAAGTAATAATAATGTAACTAAATAATAACGAAGTGAGAGATGGAAAGATCTAACCGAGACACAAGGGATTTATATTGGTTCGGCTACAAGGACACCTTCCTTGCCCTACTCCACTCCCCGAGCACCTAGCTCGAGAGTTTTCTTCACTATGTCAACTAGCTTCCTTATGGCGGAGAAAACCTTACACAAACTTTCGCTTACACCAATTAACGACACTAAGCTAAATGTCGAGTTCTAATCCTAGCTAGAACCAATCTCACACCACTAATCACTACACACCTTCTTCACAACTTCTTCTTCACGACTTCAATCTCTTCACTTCTTCACGACTTCTATTTCTTTAAGACTTCAACTTTTTCACACCTTCTTCACAACTAATTCACAAATTGTTCACACCTAAGCACACCACTATCTTCTTCACACCAACACTACTTGTTCAAACCACTATCTTCTTCACAACTTCTTTACTTACACACCTTACTAGCCTAGCTCCTTATATCTACAACTATCTAATTAATATTCGCAACTTATACACAAACGAATGAATAATATATAAATGATGATGTAGAAACAACTTAGATGAAGGGATCACACTAAGTTGTAATACTTCTTGTCTTGATGGATAGAAGTATTATTCTCTTGCACTTGAATGGTAGAAGCTTGAATCACTTGGAAATAAAAGCTTATAATTGTATGATCAAATGATTCGAAAGAATAGAAGAGAGGATTTAGATCAAAAAGTTTGAGGTGCAAAAGGTAAGGAAAAATGCCAGATTTGAGCCAGTATTTATAGGGAAAAAAATATTGTTCGGGAGCGTAGCCGGTCCCCTTAATAATTAAGGGGGCCGCCTATTATAATTAAGGGGGCCGCCCAAATTTTTTTTCCAGAACTTTTGTCTTTTTGTGAGGAAGGTTTTTCCTGAAGAATATAGCTGTTTTTTGGGTAGAAATTTGAATTCAAAATATTTATTTTAAATAAAACATTTCTTTATAAATACAAAAACATTTTGTATAAGTTTAAAAATGTTTGTCCCACTTTATAAAAAATATAAGGTTTGTAAAAATACAAAATCTAGTGATTTAGAAAATGTTCCTTTGATCATAAAATGCATTAGGCATTTTTTTTATTCATAACTTAAGTAATTGATTTGTTAAAATGAATATTTACTACTAAATACTTGTTTACGTCATAATCTTTTTGTTTAATGAGTTTACATTTTGTAATTATCAAAATGTAGAGATATCGAGAAATATTAATAACGTTTTTAGGCATTATTTATATCAACAATCTCCCCGTTTTTGATGATTACAAAACCTAAACTCATTAAATCAAAATTTAATTTTTAGACAAGTATTTAGTGAGTTTATATTCACTTCTCCCCCTTTTTGTAGAATCAAAAAGGTTATGCCGACTAGCTTCATAAATGAAGTTAGACGGGATGAAAGCTCCCCCTTGATGTGTGCCCCCCCTCGTTCGAGGGCACCAAGGAATCGAGATATGGAATTCTTGCAAGCAAAATATTAGAGGCACAAGCATATATAGCAAAATATGGAAAACAACAAGCATGGCAAACAAATATTAAGGACACATAGCAATATATTCATTAATTCAAAGTAATGAGTAAAAGATCCTAATTTGCCAAAGAGAGCCATCGGACTTGCTTGCAACAAGAGGTTGGTTGATTCTTGTTTGAAAGTGAAAGTTATAAGCATATAGTATGCTTAGAATGGTTGATGATGGAGTGTTTCGAATGAAGTAGGTTGGGTTAGGGTAAGATTGTTGGATTAATGGAGATATATGTTTGGGTGCATGGATGTTGAAGAGTTTGGTGGTGGAGAGTTTGGAGGTGGTGAGATAGGAGCGGAAGAGGTTGATTGAGGGTTTGAATGTTGTTCAAGTGAGGGTATTTGTTGATACAAAAGTTGGGCGTTCCTGATTATGGGCTCTTGCTCTCGTACCAATTCGCTTCTTAGTACTTGTTACCTGCACACTAAGAAAATAAACAACACCGTTAGGCTTATCGAGGGATTGTCTCCCCCGATTAGACTCCGGCGTGAGAGTAAGTAATTGATTTAGGGTTCTCGTAAAGAGTTAGGGTTTGTGAATCGTCCCTTTGAATGAGAGATGTCATTCCTTATATAGGCGCAGAATCCTTGTAGGGTTCGTGCTCCTTACGTTTCGCACCCATGGTGCTTATCTGGGTAAGGATATCTCTGAGTACCTAGTCTGCTTGAAAAGGTCCACATCTGAGCCAGGGTTGTAAGAAAGAGCGTCGATAGAGTATGTTGTCTCGTAGTTCAAACCGTTGCGCTGTGCGCCGCACTCTTCGAGCATCCTTATGATCTTGTGGTAAGATTCCCTTGCCGATGAATTCAATGATAGGCGTCATCCATGTAGGATCTTGTTCTTCTATCACTGTGGATATCTCCATTTCCAAGATTGATTTATTTTTTAGGGTTTCTACCAATACCTGTTTTGAGAGGTGCGCGAAGCTTGTGGATGCGATTTTGCTGAGCGCATCCGATTTCCTGTTATCTCCTTTGGGCACCTGTTTTATCGTGAACCTATCAAAGTTTTTGATTAAGGACTTGGTCTTTTCTAGGTATTGGATCATGTGTTTATCCTTGGCTTCATATTCACCTAGCACGTGGTTAGCGACTAGCCGCGAATCTACGTTTGCTTCCAGGTTGCGTACACCCATTTGGATTGCGATGCGTTGTCCGGCTAGTAGGGCTTCGTATTCTGCCTCATTGTTTGTGTCCGTGAATTCAAAGCGTAGCGCATAGGTGAATTCCATACCTTCTGGATTTGTAAGAATAAGGCCTGCGCCTGATCCGTCTACACATGAGGACCCATCTGTGAACAGAATCCAGGGTTCCTGTAGATCTGTTTTTGTTGCAGATGTTGGGCTGTCGCTATCTGGCTTCTCCACGATGAAATCGGCTAATACTTGTCATTTGATTGCAGTGCGCGGTCTGTATGAGATGTTATACTCACTTAACAGTACATTCCACTCTTGTAACCGTCCTGATGCGTCAGGCTTAGAGATAACTTGTTTGATTGGCTGATCAGTGATTACAGCTATGGGGTGCGCTTGAAAGTATCTGCGCAGTCTTTTGGCTGCGAATACTAGAGCTAAGACCTTTTCCATAGCGCTGTAGTTAGTCTCTGTTTTCTTCAGGGCTTTGCTTACAAAGTATATGGGTGTCTGGACGGAGTTCCTATCTGTCAGTAGTACTGCGCTAACTGCTCCATGAGTTGCTGATAAGTACATGATTAGCTCTTCTCCTGGTCGCGGTGCGACAAGTTTGGGAAGAGATGCCAGATGGTGTTTAAGTTGTTGGAAAGCTTCCTCCGCTTCTTCTGTCCAGCGAAAATCTCCCTTTTTAGTACACTTCGTGAGCATTTTAAAGAGAGGAAGGGATTTGTCTGCTGACTTAGATAAGAAACGGTTTAGCCCTGCTAACTTTCCATTCAATGACTGGACTTCTTTGAGTGTGCGCGGTGAGGGGAGATCAATAACAGCCTTTGTCTTTTCTGGACAAGGCTTGATTCCATCGGGTTCTATTAAGTATCCAAGGAACATGCCTTCGGTTGCGCCAAAGGTGCACTTCTTGGGATTTAACTTCATGTTTATTTGTCCCAATGTTCTGAACATTTCCTTGATGTCGCGCACCAATTCATCCTCTGTGTGGCTTTTGATGACAAGGTCGTCAATGTAGACCTCCAAGTTGCGGCCTACTTGTTTTTCGAAAGCTGTGTCCACCAGTCGTTGGTATGTCGCGCATGCGTTCTTTAAGCCAAAAGGCATTTTTGTGTAGCAGTACACTCCTTGACTGGTGTGGAAAGCTGTTTTTTCTTCGTCTTCGACTGCCATCTGAATTTGGTGATACCCTTTGTATGCGTCTAGGAAGCATTTGAAAGGGTATTCGCACAGGGACTCTACCTTTCAGTCTATTTCTGGCAGTGGGTAGCAGTCCTGTGGGCATGCTTTGTTGAGGTTCGTGAAGTCCACGCACATCCTCCAACTGCCATCGCTCTTCTTTACCATAACTGGGTTAGAGAGCCAGTCGTGGTAGTACACTTCGCGCATGATGCCTGCGTCTACGAGCTTATGTACTTCTTCCAGAATAGCCTTTGCACGATCTGGGGCCTGGCCGCGCTTCTTTTGTCGTATTGGGGGATATCCTTGTCGGATTTGTAGCTTATGCTCTGTGATAGAGCGTGGCACTCCTGTCATATGTTTTGGTTCCCATGCGAAGATGTCCAGGTTCTTCTGCAAGAGTGCGCATACGGCTGCTTTACCTTTGTCAGATAAAGATCCACCAATCGAAACTTGTTGTTCCGGGTAATCGGGATGAATAGCGACTTTTAGGTTTGGTGTTTTTTCCGCGCGCTGTTCTGGAATGGTCTCTGTTTTAGTTGTTACCGCATTGCATTCTCTTGGTGGTACTGTTGTGTTATAGAGGGTGACAACTCCTCCTTCCACTGGGAACTTAAGCATTCCGTGCGCTGTGGATGGTACAGCGCGCATGGATGATATTCCCGGTCTCCCAATGATACCATTGTATGGTGAGGGAGATTTTATTACCATGAAGTTTATCCATGTTGCGGTTGAGTGTTGTTCATCTCCTACGGCCACCAGCAAGCGTAACTGCCCCATGGGCCAGATCTTTTCTCCCGTGAACCCAGTCAATGACGTTGTTGCTGGTATCAATTGACTTTGGATTTCAGGTCGCAATCTCTTGAAACAGTGATCATACAGGATATCTGCGGATGCTCCTCCGTCAATGTACATGCGGTGGATATCATGTCCTCCCGTATGTATTTCAATAGTTAGAGGCTCCGCGACTGTGTTGTCCGCATCTAGAGTAGGAAAAGATATCTCGTTTTCTGGAGAGAATTTTTGGCTGACTTTTTGCTTTATCTTGCGCTGCCATGACTGTATCATGTATATGGTATCAGCTTTTTCCTTGGGGGGTTCTTTCTTACCCCCGTTCCTCTGTTTATCTTTTCCCTCTTTGATGTTTTTTACGAGGTGGACCATTCTGCCTTCTCTTAATAGCTTTTCAATCAGTTGTCTTAGCTGGACGCACTCGTTAGTTGTATGGCCTTTTTGGCCATGGTACTCGCAGTATCCATTCCCTATGCGCTTTTTCTCTGCGGTGCGCATTGGTGGCGGTTTTAGGAAGTCTGCACCTTCTGTTACAAATATTTCCCTCGGGGTTTTTGTAAGAGGGGTATATTTGTCACTGTCTCTCCCACTGCGGTAATTCCTGCTGCGGTTGTTATTCTGATCGTTGGATTGTCTCCTAGGCTGCTCTTGCTGCCTATAGTTCGAATAACCCTTTTTGCTGTCCGCAGCAGCTGCTTCTCCTTGTATAAAGGATCTAGTGCGTTTTGTTAGCTCATCGAAAGTCTGTGGAACTTTGTCGTTTAGCTTTCCGATGAGTTCTGGGTTATTAATCCCATTCATGAACCCTGAAATTTTTAGGATTTCAGGACATGCTTTGACTTGTATGCACTCATCCTTGAAGCGTTCCATAAAAGCGCTGGTTGATTCCCCTTGGCGCTGTTTCACTCTTGCTAGCTCAACGGGGTTTTTAGCGCACTTCTTTCTTTGGGTGAAGTTGAGACGGAATGCTTTCCGCAGTTCCTCGAACCCACCGATGCTCCTATGTGGGAGCTTGCTAAACCATGTACGCGCGTTCCCTACTAACGTGGAATTAAACATGTGGCACCACACAGGCTGTGGTCAGTTTTCAATAGTGGCGGCTGATTCGAAAACTTTTAGATGATCATCCGGATCACCTGTTCCATCATATGTCTTCACATTAGTGGGCATGCGCCTGCGTTTGCGGTCTGAGTAATCGCTGATGCGCCGTGTAAACGCGTCAACTTTCTGGCGACGCCATGGAAGAGACATATCTTCGTTCTCTTCATCGCGACGTCTTCCTCTTCACTTCCAGTGTCCTGTCTCTTTATCCTCGTTGTCCGAAGAGTCACTGGAAGAAGAGTAATCTCTTTTTCGGCGCTTGCGCCGGCTTCTTTCAGAAGAAGAGCTTGAGGGATCTCTACTTGGGGATCTTCTTTTCCCCAATCTGTCTTGAATCCTCCTACTCCCAGGTTTGGAAGATCCTTGGCTTGGCGAATGTTGAGGCCCTAATCAGTCTTGTATTCCCCGACTGCCAAGTCTGGAGTGAACGTTAGTGCGCCTCTCGCTGTCTTCTGAGTATTGTGAATCAGATGTCGTACCCAGCCTATCATGGATAGTGGTACGTTCTGCGCGTCTTCCTCGTGGGTGGCGCAGTGGTGATGGTTCGCGTTCAGGACCAAAATTGAGTCGAGCTTGTAGGCTCGTACTTGCCCTTCTTCCTGCATGAGGGCGGTTAGGGTTTCATAATTTTGGGATACAAAATTTCCCAAAGTTAGATCGGGTGCGTCCTCAGTTGTTGCAAGAATGTCTGCCTCCGTATTAGGCACCCTATCTCGGTTAGGTGCGCCTGGTGGCACAGTGTTGTTCACTACGGGTACAGTTTGATGAGGAGTAGTGAAGAGGGTGCGCTGGAGTTCCTCAACGCTTGGGACCATTGGGGTGACTTGGGTAGTCCTTACAGGTAGTTCTACCGCTGGAAGAGGTTGGGTTGTCCCTTCCTCTTGGTTACCAGGCGCGCTGGTTGTCCCAACTACCTGTCTAGAGGTCAAATCTTGTTGATTCTTCCTTTGATGATCACATTTTTCTGACTGCGGAGTCCGCTGGCTTGAATTCTTATGCTTTGTCATTCTAGTTCTTAGTTCCTAGTAGGGTCCCACGGATGGCGCCACTTGTTGATACAAAAGTTGGGCGTTCCTGATTATGGGCTCTTGCTCTCGTACCAATTCGCTTCTTAGTACTTGTTACCTGCGCACTAAGAAAATAAACAACACCGTTAGGCTTATCGAGGGATTGTCTCCCCCGATTAGACTCCGGCGTGAGAGTAAGTAATCGATTTAGGGTTCTCGTAAAGAGTTAGGGTTTGTGAATCGTCCCTTTGAATGAGAGATGTCATTCCTTATATAGGCGCAGAATCCTTGTAGGGTTCGTGCTCCTTACATTTCGCACCCATGGTGCTTATCCGGGTAAGGATATCTATTCCATAGATAGATGATCCTTATCTATACCGTGTATAGGATGTTTGGGTTGGGCTTACGTGAGCCTGTTATTAATGCGGCCCAAGTTACAATAGCCCACGCATGGTGGATTTGGGCCTTAGTAATGTGTATCGTGTGGGCTCGTGGCCCATATATAGACTATACGTCATCAGTATTGGTTGAGATCTAGTGAGAGGATACTCAATCCAATTGAAGTGTTCATTCAATGAAATGGTTTATTTTTGGAGAGAGATGCAACAAGGATAATTGTTGACATGTTATTCAACTTGATTCAAGTTGTGGGGTGATGAAGGAGAGCTAGAGGGAGGTTGTTCCAAGTTGCGTTGAACAAGGTATAAAGCAAGAAGAGCACTAAGCTCATGGGCTTCCTTGAGTTCTTCAATGAACTTCAAGTGTTTGGAGAAAGGTGATGATGGTGGAGTATGGTTTTTATTAGGGATGGATAATTGAACATGCAAAATAGCATGTAAGTTGGTAGGAGGTGGTGATGATAGTTTTGGTGGTGGAGACATTTGTGAGTTTGAGTAATCATGAATGGATGAGGATAAAGGTATGGAAGAGGAGGATGTTCCTTGAGTGGAGAGTGTTATGGATGGTGCATTGATAGATTGAACAAGAAGTGAGGTGTTGGTGATGAGATTAGGAATGTGCTTTCGAGATTGAGTATGTTCTTCATATAAATTATTTGGGTGAGATGAAGGTGTATTCTTGGAAGCAAATATGGATGGTTGGTTATTATGATGAGGTTTGTGAAGGGATTCTGTATAACCGTAGAGGGGGGGGGGGGGTGAATACGGTTTCTTTGGCTTTTTAGATGTTTAAAAAACTTTAAGCCAAGAAGAACACCAAGTGGTCTAGACAAGAACAACCACTATCACAATCACAATCCAAAGTATATAAAGCGAGTAAAAGACACCACGATATATACTGGTTCCGGATGGGGGGTTTATACCATCCGTACGTCCAGTTGCGAATCCACGACACCGATACTATTACACTAGTATAATCCTTTTGGTGGACTATAAACCGTTACAATTCACTCCACCAATATTCCCTAATATTGATGCTCATAAAGAAGGAGTTACTCCCCAACGGTATTCGGCCCTCGGAAACCACCTAAAAGAACCTCGTGACTCGACTTACACTTGGTCACCAAGACTACTACCAAAATTTCCACCCGGAAGTATCAAACCCCAACTAGATCCCCAATGATCTAGGCTTGGTCACCAAGACACAAGACTTCCCTTACAAAAATTGAATGAATGAATAAGTGTTTGTTCAACCAATCCCTAACCTAACTGATACGTGGGAATCGCACCAGGCTTTACCTCTCGAGGGATCTCGAGAAGCTTCCAACCCCCACCAGGAAGTGTACCTGATCGTTGTAGTATAGTATAGTGACAAGTACCGGGGGATTGATCGTTAAACTCAGAAATAGTGTCGCTAGGATTAGAAAGCCTAAAAACTAGGTCTAGAGGTGAGGGATGATTCTTTTTGTATTTTTATGTTTTATAAAAGCAATAAAATCTCGGGTTTTGGAAGAGTGGGAGGAATTTGTTGCTAGCCAACTAACCTAATGAACTACAAATGCAATCAAAATAAAATAACATAAATGAAAATAAATCTAATTATACTAATGTGGTGTAAACAATGATGGGGAAAGTTGTGTTTACTTAGATTTCATTACTCCCTAGATATCTTTTACAGGTTGATAGCTTGTTACAATTGCATGGATGACGGGTCATATTCCTTAATACTAGTCGTAGGGCCGTGTACAATATTCCCTAACTCTATAGGATCCTACTTCATTCCTATGTTGAGCCGTTAGAAGCTCCTAACATAGGATCATTAGAATTCTCCTACGCATTAAATACAACCAAATATCATAGTACACCTCTGATCATGTTTCTTAAGACGTTCAAGCATGTTACCAATGGAAGTCTGCCAGTTTTCTTAAGCCTAACATCGAATACAATCATCCGTAACAACTATAAACAAACAATCAACCCATAATTAACATCTAGGTTTCACTACATCTAAGCAAACACAAAAGAGATCTAGCTGAGCATGTTAAATTGAAGACAAGTGTAAGATATATTCAAACAACACATGGACATATTGATTGAATTGAAAGAGTACTTATCTCAAATTGAACATGAAAGTTTCGAAGGGTTGAAACCCTTGAAAAAGCTGGAAAATTCGACCTAGGGTTTTTCCCTCAAAGTTTCACACTAATGAATGAAATTCGGAAAACTATATATAGACAATACAGGGTGACGGCGTCATGTGTAAACATGTGACGCCGTCAACTCGCTGCCTATAATGAAATCGGATTGCCTAGATCCACTTTTGACGCCATCATGTGTAAATTTCTTCTGGGCAATATGTACTTTACCCATGAGTCCCAATCATCCCAAAACAATATGTACAAGATATGACTCGACTTAGCAACCATGTAATCAATTAGATAATTAACTAAGGGTTTAACATGTAACAATAATGCACTAAAGATGAGTGCATACACGGAAGGCTAAGGCGATTTGGTTGCACATTTGAGTGGGTTGTAACAAATTCTTCCTTTAAGTAAGATCTTTAAAGTTAGAAATGAAAAGATAGGCTCGGAGGGGTGTACTAGGGGTTTCGTGTACTAAAAATGAGTACAACGCGAAGGTGTGGGAAAAATTAATTGACTTTACTAGCCAAGTAATATGACTTAAATGGTCAAGTAATTATGATACGGGTTTAACACAAGGGTGATCCTAATGCCTCTTATCATGTAGTAAATCCTACTACACGAACTCGGGATGCATCACTAACGCAAGTTCTAGAGTCTAAATGCTACCGGTACACTCATAAGCACTAATAGTGAATGCTTTTCCTATCAAATCTAAAGGTGAACCTCACATATTTGGGTGGAAAATTTTTCTGAATGGTACGGTTTTATGCTAGTCATACAACTCCTATCCATGAGACGCATGCTAAGGCTAAAGTTTCACTCCTAAATGTTGTAAAAAATTTTAAATTTGGCGCTAAAATTACACTAACAAGTATTTCTCTTAGTTTTATTACACACCTACCATCAAACAAATAAACTCAAGTGCAATTGTATCCTATAAGGTATCATCATTTACCCTCCCCTTACACTTAGGATGAACATTGTCCCCAATGTTCAATTAAAGAATGTAAAAGTGAAATAGGTAAAAGAATGAAAGCAAATACTCCCCTGATTTGTTCGGTGTGGATAGTGTGGTAACAAGGTTAGATCTTCCTCCAAGAAAATGAACATTCAAAGCTTCCCTTCCAGAAAAATAAATCATCTTCTTGTCATACATAACCTGTTAAACCTAAGAAAACAAACAAGGCAACCTCGCGTAAAATCGGTGGCAATCTATATATACTAACAAGTCCTAGAAAGCAAATTAAGATATAATGCTTGTGGAATGAATGTTTGCAGATTTCCTGGAGTTTATAAAACTAAAGAAGTAACAAAAACTTTAAGACTCCGTTAGAAAAACAAAACTCACAAAATTTCCAGAATTTTACACATGACGCCGTCAGGAGCTAACTCCTGATGCCGTCAGAAGTGACCTGCAGAAATCTTTACGTTAAGTTTCCGGAAAATTTCTGGAAAAACTTATGTCCTACTTCCTAGAAAATCCTGCAAAACATCATTATGACTCGATAAAAGCATTTGACTCTAACAAATATTAATACACATGTCCATTTAAGATTGTGGCGAATCAAGATCATTTTCGTTCTTAATAACAAATTTGGGGTTTCCCCTTACACTTAGCTTTTTCAAAATACTTTTATATGAAGTTAAGACGAAGTTAAACAACAAAATAAAGCATTTTCACAATTTAGTTTGAAACATGATCTACCAACAATAAAAATAAAGCATGCATACGGAAGCAAATAACAATCAAACAATTAAAAATCACACAAAACATGGGTTGCCTCCCAAGAAGCGCTTTTCTTTATTTACGAGTCTTGTAGCTAGACTCAAGGTCATGGGCTATCCTATATGGGTGAGCTCCTCGTTGAGGACATCTTTGGGATCAAACTTGGGTTTCAACTTCCTATCGGTTTTCTTGGTACGGTATGACCTTTCAAACTTCTCTCCATCTGGATCATATAAGATCATCTTCATATGCCATGATCCGTCAGCTTCTTTAGGTGGCTTGTCCCATTTCCATTTACATTTATCCCCTTCTCTTTTCCACTTGTTCATCTCTATGTTAATGGGCATTACGCATAAGAACTCAATCATTTTCCTAAAGACTAGGGGATCCTCAAAAGGGTCTAGTTCCTCATCTCTAGCTATGAGTTGTTCCACCGAATGTGTTTTATCGATGAAATCTTTTTCTAGATAGAATGGGCGTTGAGGTCCTATAAAGTTTCTTTCTATCCAAGGCCCATATCTAGATGGTCTCCTATTCATCTCTACCCAAAGTCGTGTCGGTTCATCCTCACAATCGTAGTTATGCTTCCTAACATCATAAATTGACCAAGTATCACCCTCTCCCACCGCTATCTTAGACTCCTTACAATCTATCATGGCACTAGCGGTTGCTAAAAATCCTTTTCCTACTAACAACGGGCATGTAGTATCACTAACCATATCTAGGACGTGAAAATCCGCTAAAATAGTTAACTTTCCTACGTGAACCACTACATCCTTGATCATTCCAACCGGATGGGCAATACTTCCATCCGCTAGACCAATCAGTACTTCCGTCTCCTCTAACTTTCCTAGCTTAAGAGTGGTGAAAAGGGATAAGGGAATCAAGTTGAGGCTTGATCCTAAGTCGGCTAGTGTGTCGAAAGCTTCGGATTTTCCTATCGTACAAGGCAAAACAAATATACCCGGATCATCAAGCTTCTTAGGCAACTTGTTTTGAACGAAGGCGGTCCCATTTTTACCCAATTTAAATTTCTCATATTTTTCTAGTAGGGCACTATAGTAGGGAGCACGGGCTAAGACATTAATGACGGGGCATTCAAGGTGGAGCTCCTTGAATTCATCGTCAAGGTCTTGTGTAGGAGGTGTTTCAACTATGTTATTGACCGGTTTGATATCGGATGTTTTATTCAATTGGTCCTTTTGAAGAATTTGGGTTTGCTTGAAACACGTGCTCATTGCTTTGACCGAATAGTATTGCGGACAAGAAGTAGGTGACGAAACCGATGATATGGAATTAACGTTTAGTTTCGGGTTCTTGACCGTGTCGCTTGGGAGTGCTCCCATTTCTCGGTCATTGAGAACTTTCAACAATGTGTCAATTTTGGTGGTCATCTCGCTTTGCTTTTGTTTGATATCGGCTTCAAACTTATATATGCGAGCTTCTTGAGATGCCATAAACTTGGACATCAATCCTTCAAGATTATTGGTACTACCATAGTTATTAGAAGGATTGTTGTTGAAAGTACGGTTATAGGGTGGACTGTTTGGTTGGTAACGATTAGGTGGATTGGAAGAATTGTTTTGGTTTTGTTTCCACCTAAGATTCGGGTGATTTTTCCAAGAAGAGTTGTAGGAATCACCGTAAGGGTTCGGCTCGGGTTTGAAAGTGTACCACTTTTCTCCCGCTTCGTCGGTACGCGAGGATGCGTAATCCGCAAAAACTTGCCCGGGGAGTTCCATGCAATCACGAGTTTCATGGGGACCACTACATAATTCGCATGAAGAAGTGATTTTGTTCACTTGGCTTGAAGGCTTGGGAGCTTCGTAAGATTTCATGAGAAACTTGACTTGGTCTTCAAGTTCCATGATCCTACGGTTGGGGGTGCTAGAATTGTTCGAAGGCAAAGATACTGCCTTGACCGTTTTGTTCAAATCACGGGGATCATTCCAACTTTCGTTGTCATAGAGAGCAAGATCTTCTATGAGTTCCCATGATTCTTCCACACTTAGATCAGGTAGCTTGCCACCGGCCGATTGGTCAATGGTTTGCCTTGTGGAGAGATCGATATGGTCATAGAAGATTTGGACTTGGAGCCAAAGATCTATGCCATGATGAGGGACTTTTTGGAGTAAGTCCTTGAAACGAGTCCATAATTCGTATAGAGTTTCACCTTGACGTTGTTGGAACATCAAGATATCATTTATAAGCTTGGTAGTTCTCCCCGATGGGAAAAATTGAGCAAGGAAACGAGTGGTAAGATCATCCCATGAGGTGATGGATCCCGCGGGTAAACGTTCAAGCCATTGACTAGCTTAATCACGTAGAGAGAATTGGAATAGGCGTAATCGAGTCGACTCTCTAGTTACAACATCAAGGTCTATAGAATCTACGATTTTAAGGAAATCCTTGAAATGTTGATTAGGATCTTCGGAACGAAGTCCATGGAATGCACATCCGCTTTGCACCAACCGGATGGTGTCGGATCGCAAGGGGGACACATTGGCTCCTTGAGTGAGCTCAATAGTGTTTCGATAGCCTTGGTGGCTAGGACGGGAATACTCTCCTAAGGTTCGGGGCCTAAGAGGTTGGTTTGATAGTGGTGGGTTTTGTGGGTGGTTTTGTTATGGTGGGTTGATGGGTTCAAAGATGTTATCACCTTCCCTGATGTCGGATGGTAAAGGTTATGAACAAAGACACGAAGAAATGAGATAGACTAAAGAAAACCTAAAAAATAAAAATAAAATCTTACTAGAAAGGAATCTAGCAAGTAGACCTAATAAAAAGAAATCCTAACCTAGACAATAACTATTCCCCCGGGCTACGGCGCCAAAAACTTGATACGTGGGAATCGCACTAGGCTTTACCTCTCGAGGGATCTCGAGAAGTTTACAACCGCCACCAGGCAGTGTACCTGATCGTTGTAGTATAGTATAGTGACAAGTACCGGGGGATTGATCGTTCAACTCAGGAATAGTGTCGCTAGGATTAGAAAGCCTAAAAACTAGGTCTAGAGGTGAGGGATGATTCTTTTTGTATTTTTATATTTTATAAAAGCAATAAAATCTCGGGTTTTGGAAGAGTGGGCGGAATTAGTTGCTAGCCAACTAACCCAATGAACTATAAATGCAATCAAAATAAAATAACAGAAATGAAAATAAATCTAATTATACTAATGTGGTGTAAACAATGATGGGGAAAGTTGTGTTTACTTTGATTTCATTACTCCCTAGATATATTTTACAGGTTGATAGCTTGTTACAATTGCATGGATGACGGGTCATATTCCTTAATACTAGTCGTAGGGCCGTGTACAATATTCCCTAACTCTATAGGATCCTACTTCACTCCTATGTCAAGCCATTAGAAGCTCCTAACATGGGATCATTAGAATTCTCCTACGCATTAAATACAACCAAATATCATAGTACACCTCTGATCATGTTTCTTAAGACGTTCAAGCATGTTACCAATGGAAGTCTTCTAGTTTTCTTAAGCCTAACATCGAATACTATCATCCGTAACAACTATAAACAAACAATCAACCCATAATTAACATCTAGGTTTCACTACATCTAAGCAAACACAAAAGAGATCTAGCCGAGCATGTTAAATTGAAGACAAGTGTAAGATATATTGAAACAACACATAGACATATTGATTGAATTGAAAGAGTACTTATCTGAAATTGAACATGAAAGTTTCAAAGGGTTGAAACCCTTGAAAAAGCTGGAAAATTCGACCTAGGGTTTTTCCCTCAAAGTTGCACACTAATGAATGAAATTTGGAAAACTATATATAGATAATACAGGGTGACGGCGTCATGTGTAAACATGTGACGCCGTCAACTCGCTGCCTATAATGAAATCGGATTGCCTAGATCCACTTTTGACGCTGTCATGTGTAAATTTCTTCTGGGCCGTCACTAATACATGAACCATGACGGCCTTGGGTGACGCCGTCATCTCCTATATACAAAACTTTCTGGATCGTCACGTGTATAGTCCACATCCACCTCTTGTATTACTCTTGACGCCGTCATTAAGGAATATGTGACGCCGTCAGGTACTGTTCTCAGCAAGGAAAATTAAGACTTTACCGTTTTCTTCACTTTTATGCGCCAAAAATGTCCAAAATGCTTCCTTTTCCAGATTTCACTCCAAAAGTACCTAAAATGACAAAAGGAACGATTTAGAGTAATATTTGATCAAATAAATTTGAATTCGGGCTTAAATGACCCCTTAAAAATGGTATATTTTTCGCCTTATCACTAACTTAGAGACTCGATTGTAATAGAAAGGGTATAAGGAAGAAGACCCTCGACACAATCACGAGAGTGGATTAAGTTCTTGTGATTCTTCCCTTGCAAGGAGATGTGTTCTTTCAAAGATGTTAGAGTGAGAATCAAGAACACAAGATAAGAGATAGAGAGATTTGAAAGTGTTTAGAGAGAAAGAATGTAGAGAGAAAGAGTAATGGCAAGGGGTGAGGAATACAAGAGGCAAGGGAGGTATTTATAGGCCAAGACCCAAACTTGGGATTAATTTACCGAGGCCGGCGTGTCACCCACGCGTCGACGCGTGGGTAGCGCGCCAGGCGTCTGTGAATAATCCCAAGTGTTGGGTGTTCGATATTATAAATACCTAACCTCGCTAAACCCCCAATTGTACTTCACACTAGACCTTAACATTAATCAATCTAAGGTTTACCAACTCAAATAGCCAATTAGAAAATCATTTTGTGAAGTGTTTATTAGAAAACCAAATACCAAGGGTAGAAAAGTAAAAAGGGTAATTTGGTAGGGGTAGATTGGGTATTCCTCAAGTGGCATAGAAAAGAGAGAAAGAATATGCCAAGGTATATTCCATCCTTAGGGGGAAAGTGTAGGGTGGATGGTTGAGATGAGATGGTTTGAATTGGATGGCTAGGATTATTTCCATGTGATGGAATGAAGAGAAAGAAAGAATATGCTAGTGGAATATTCCAAAACATGGGGGGAAGAAATAATATGGATGGTTGAGATGGTTTTAGTTTGAATTGAATGGTTGAGATCAAAGGGAGCCTCCTTTGGAATTCAAATTAATTGGCATGTGGGGAATATGGAGGGTTGAGATGTGTTGTAAGGGAATGGATGGTTGAGATGTAGAGTGTGTAAGGAATCTAAGAGATGAGTTGGATTGTGTAAGGGATGTGATGTTGTAAGGGATTGTGTAAAAGATTAGGATATGGAAGGGATATAGTGAGTTGGCTAGTATGTGTAGAGAAGAGATGGTTGTGAGAGTAATGTGTATATTTTGAAATCAAGTGTGTGTACAAAAGGTGTATAAGTGTGTGTATAGGATTGTATGGGAAGTTGGTAGATTGAGGGAATATTGTGTGGGAGAATTTGAAGGGACAAAGGTACACTTTTGTAAGAGAGTGTAAGGGAATGTTGTAAGAGAATGTTGGAGAGGGTTATTTGGGAAGGATTGTGAGAGATTTGGTTTTGTTGTCTTTTGTAAAATGAGATTAAGAGGAAGATTAAGAAATAATCTAATTGTCATTAAGAAGAGAAAGTTTAGACAATTAAGATTATGAGTTGAGAAAATCATAGGTTACTTATAAGTTCAAGTAACGCAACGTCGAGAATCCATAGTTTCATATCTCGTGACTTTCCACGACTCGACGTTCTTAACTAATACCTTGGTTCAAACAAGTTAAGTGCTTTGCCTTGATGTAAAGCATAACCCAAGTGGGAAAGGATGCGTTTACGCAAAGTGACCTTTGACTTAGTTTGACTAATAAGGGAGTAAACCCGTTACGTAATTAGATAAGACGTAAGCACGGGATATGAGCATATGGATGCTTTCACATGATGTTACGTGAAGTATATAAGCTCCCTAAGTTTAGAAAATCCTTGGCTAGAGGCGATAGTTAGAAAACATGAGTTGGCGTTTTCTTGTAAATGGGTGCTTTAAAAGTTGGATCTCTCTAATCCCAAAACTCATTTCGAGTGTTCTCAATTAAGCACATAACATATTCATACCTGTATTGAAAGATCCACATTTTTCGGGTAAGGGGAAAGCCGACTTTGAAAATTCGCCCGAAGCGTTACAGACTCCTGGCGCGTCACCCGCGCGTTGACGCGCGGGCAGCGCTCTAGCAGTAGACTTTTGCTCCAGGTAATTTAGGCTGCCATTTGATATTTTATGTGTTTCGAAGGTTTATTTGTCTTTATCAAAACATTAGGAGATCTTGATCATGTTGCCTCAACAATCTCCCCCTTTTTGATGATGACAAATAAAATCTGAAAGCAAATAAAATTATAAAACGTAGCGAAGACAAAGTGCGCCTTTGGTGTAGTTTGCGTCTTGACCTTGCCTTGTAATTTGGTGAAGTCTTTGCTTATTCTTTATCTTGATCTTCACGCTCTTGCTTTCTTTCTCCCCCTTTTGTCGAATCAAAAAGGCGGGACTTCCATTTGAATGGGTAGTAGCTTGTAAGTTAGCACCCGAATGTACTCCCCCTTGAACATAGCTCCCCCTAGATCGTTGCTCCCCCTTGTTTCAAGGCGGGGATCCATGGGTCAAGAGCCTCACCTTTGTGGTGGCCTAGCTAGATAAAAACATACACAACACGCAACAACCAAACAATCCTTACATGTGGAAGTCTAAAGTGGGTTAGGTTACAATTTGGATTCTTGCAACATGGGCTAGTTCACAACAATAATGTATTATTCATGACAAAGCATAACATCACATGCATTTGCGCACAATACATCATAACCTATGCATATAATACATATTCGAAGCATTATATCCCAAATGTTGACAAACACATTCATAACATCCTCACATAGTTGTTCATGGAACGGATCTATCAATCAAGCATAAACATATCACTAACTCAAGTGAAGATAACAAATTTTCAAATTAGAGCGCATAGTTACACGTATAAATACATTAAGAGTGCAAATCAAGACCTAAAAACACGTTACCACCTAGTAGCAAGACAAGGCATAAGGAGATTCCAAATTTAGTGAATAACACCGTGTATTACCCTTTCCCTTAATTAATTCAATCTTTCCAAGAAAATACCTATATGATGTAAAGGTCACCTCAAAGACTACAACATTTCCTACTTCTTGGGAATCAAATTTGTTCAAACTCAACCCATGTCATTCACATAATACCTTATCACATAATTTAACCATGCTTTAAGAGTTTGGTAAAGATCAAGCAAGAATTGTATTTCTAAAGACTCTAAGTGACTCAACATTCTATGGTCCATATTAACCATGAACAATCCTTTCTATGGCTTAAAATGTGCAATTAGGATTTTGGGAAGTGTCATGAAAAATCCTAAGTATTCCTAACTTGCGTCCTAAGGGTTCGCTTATTCATCTCTCCTAATACTTGTTTTATTGGATATCCCTTAGCTTACTTAATTGTCTTAGAAGTATTTTCCTAGAATAAAGTGTAACACGTGGTTTCTAAGGCATGACACCAAATTTTTTGTGAAATGGATTGCACGGCTATATGCACGACACATCTCTTGTAACTTCTTGTCCTTCCTTTGGAAAACCTCGTTAGTTTGAGTAGGACTAATGTCCGAGAAGTTATGTGAGATTCCATATTGTTTGCAAAAATTCCTAAATTTCACCCTATGTTCAAATCAACTACTATGATTAGCTTGAATCACAGCTCAAGTGGGTTTTTCTAATCTTCTTCATAAGATTCTAAACTTATCTAGGGCATCTTCCTTAGCACCTAGAAATAGAGTCCATATATAGTGTGGATTGTCATCAATTGTCATTAAAGTATGGAAGTTGCCTTTGAAACTTCAAATATGTGATGAACCAAACAAATCGATAAGAAGTAATTCTAAAACTCTATTAGTCGAAATTGCTTTACTAATCATATTGCTTGCAAGACCTTGTTTGTCTAAGTATTACATAAATGTGCATTTAGTGTCTAATTAAATATAATACTTGAAAGTTGTGAGGACATGATCTACTATCTTTAATAGTTGCAAGCAATTAACATGTTAGCAATATGCACTAAATCATCTAGCATCATGGCAAGTGGGCATATAAGCAAATAATATTAAAACATGTTACTCATGGAAATACGATTAATCACACCGACAAGTAATCATATAACCACATAGCATCCATCTTATAATCAATTGATCTTTAAGACAAGTAAACATAATGTACATGAATTTCCAATTTATCATCATGACAAGTAGGCATATAAGTGAATAACATTAAAACATGTTCCACATGCAAACATATGTTTTATATTACCATTTAATCATTACAGCATATAAGCACATAATCACATAACATCAAACTCAAAGAGCAATTAATCATGGAAAGTAGACATGTAAGCAAATAGCACCAAAACATATTTCTCATATAAGCACATTTCTCATACAAATACTAAGTATATGGCATTTTAGAAAATAACATTGTAGGGAAGCACATAAGCAAATAGTATTAAAACATGTTTTTCATGCAAGAATACTTTTCATATCATCGCTTAATAACATTAGAAAGTAAGCATGTAACCACACAGTATCTAACCTATCATCAATTAATCATTACGACAAGTGAGCATAACATATCGCTAAGCATACCATTTCAATCATAAATAGCAAAAGTCACATAATCACATACAAACAATCGCTAGTAGGCATATACCCAAAAATCACTCAAGTATGTTATGCAACTATCTATACGAAGTCTAGGATGATGTTCTTAAAGGTTTGGTAAGTTAATGCTTGAGACATTTCCTTTTATATGTTTGATGGAATTATTGTTGGTTTGTTATTTCTCTTAATTTGAAACAACTTGCTTTTGTTTTAAGTTCCAAAAATCTCAATTCTTTGTTGGTGTTTTTGGTTGAAATTGGATGATCAAGTAAAACAAGTTCGTTCCTATAATTATGCATGCATGATACTTTCCATCATGGTTGATTGTTTATAGAACCTTGATCATCATTTTGAAATTTAAATGATTCTATTTACACACAATATAGATCCTACATCTTATCATGCATGAACCAAATGCAAGTATTTTCATGCAAGTTGTAGAACCCTGTAAAAATTTCTTGTAATTAAATCGTTAATAAATAAATAATCCTTCGTTATCGTTACTAATTCCCATTTTCTCGGAAAAATTTGAAATTTTTCTTATTATATTATTTTGACGATTTCCACAAAATAATATAATTCACGAAATGACGGAATTAATCCTCGACACGTTACACGAAACCTAAACCTTTCATTTAAACCTAAACTTAATTCCTAATCCTAATTATATTTATTAAATATAATTAAAATTTCCTAATTACCTAATTAAACCAATTGGACCCTTAATTACTTTCGGCCCACACCTTAGTTACTATTCCTAAGCCCACGAACCAAAGCCCAAAATCCAAATACTTGTAATTTTCATCCGATCGACTAGTTCAAGCACCCTCCAAAATGCCTCGTTTATTTCTAAATCTTACACACGACATACGTATTTTATTTTCTCATCTCATTAACCTCCTAGCCAACTATTAGTGTGTCAATTCTCACGTCCATACGTTGAGTTTTGATACGTTTTTAAAAGGCAAAGTATTCGACCCTTACAAAACCAAACCGATTCACAAATTATTCAAAACTTAACCGTTTTGAATCCCGTTTGTTTCTAAATGCTCCTAATAATAATTCTGAGTTGATTCTATGTTCAAATGTTAAGAATGATCAAGTATGTACAAGTGGTAAACGATTTTGTAAATCGTATGTACATATATAAGCTTGGTCGACATAAGCATGATTCACCACAACACCTTCCACCTTTTGTGCTCTCACATTCACTTGTGTAGCATTATAAAATTCACCTAAGAAGCTAGTTCATTGACATGGAATAGTGAGTGTGAAGTTTTCTTGGAAAGTTTCTCACTTACGTATTATATATTCAAGTAATATATAACGTACATGCATGCACTTGCTCTTATTCATTCTCATACTCTTTCACTGAATTATCTCGTCCTTCAAACAATTCTCACAAGCCATAAGTCGATTGGTATATTGTTGGAAGCAAGGAAAGGAAACCTGGTTTAATATTTATAGTATAACGTTTGGGTTATATTGGAAACGTGATTTTCTTGTGTTCCATTCTATCACACTCGACCTCTCTATCACCTCTAAGGTGTTTGTAAGTCTCCTCTACTCATTTCCATTTCAATTCGCACGTTAAGTTTATATCCTGCACTTTGTTTTGTTGTTTCGAACGTATATCACTTTGCACATGTATTACACGTATATATAAATTCTTAGTACATGAAACGTGACTAGCCTCTATCTTGGAAGGCCTAGGAGTCACGTAGCACCCATAATTCACTTTAGTTATAACGTTACAAGCATTTCACGCATCCATTTCAAACTATATCCATCGTATGCAATTTGTTAAAAACACTTAGTAAATATTTCTAAGTTTTCAAAATATATACCGGTTCCAAACATGCCACAAACTACGCGTATAACTTTGAATTTCATTTAACGAGAGTACAATATTATTTCACGACGCCATAGACCACCTAGAAAACTAACATTTTCATATACACGACTTGTAAAAATAATCACGTTTTGACACCATACTCGAACCATTTTGAATTGACATCAACCGGATTTTCAAACCAAAATTCATATAAAAAAACCTTATGTTTGTCGAGTGGGCTCAATTCAAGCCCATTAAGCATTTAAAATCCATAAGCCCACTGGGCCCATATGAAATGTTTTTAGAATCATAAAAATGACCCAAAGCCAAGCCCAAAACTTTTTCCATGCCCTCGCCTCCAAAACTCTTAACGGGCCTTAATTTGGATCGTTCAAAGCCCATAAGCTAAAAAAAATAAGCTGTTGAAATTAGCTTATTATCAACTAAATAAGCTTCGCAAATTTTTAGAAAAATTTTATAATTATTTTTGCAAATTTGGACTAAAAATGTAACGCGACGACACCTAGAGGGACTAAATGTGTAAATATTGAAAAGAAAGGACTAAACTTGTAAATACAGAAACATAAGGGTAAAATGTGATAAAAATTAATATTCTAAGGTTAGAATTGATTATTGGACAAAGTAGAGGACTATAGTTGAAATATGTATAAAAAGGACTAACGGTGTAACGCAAATATCGTTAGATTTAAAAATTCTAAAATTGGAAAAGGAGACAAAGACTAAACATAAATTTATTTATCATTCTTAGTTATTTTCTATTTTCGTAAATTTATTTCATATTACGTTTAAACTTTATTTTTATATATATATATATATATATATATATATATATATATATATATATATATATATATATATATATTATTTAACGTAACGTTAATAATATATATAACGATATTTAAAAAGTTAATATGTTACTTACGAGTAAAAAGGTAAAACTTCGATGGATAATTTAAAAATCATATTTTTGTCATATCATGCATATCACAAGATTTTCACTGCACATCACTTATTCGTCATAACGAATATTTAATATTCGTTATTCCTTCGTATTTACCAAATAGTATTTGGTCAAGTTCTCAAATAAATTTATTTATCAGGTTGTGTTTCGAAGCCGTTTTCATAAATTCGTCCGACTTTATTTTCTTCATTTTCAGTATCAATCAAGGTGAGTCATAGCCTCACATTTACTTATTTTCAAAACTCCGTGAGGGGGAAACATTTTATAAACAGATCGCAAGTATTTTTCTGTATGCTTCCTGACTTGATATATGCCTAAGTTAGCTATTGCCAGAAGACCCTTAATCATGAGCCATTAATCACTGAGGTGAACGCGAATATAATGAATAGATCTATTTAAGGTTTGACAGCCTGTCCCATTAATACTTGACGGAATGCCATTATGCATGTGGTTAGTCGTATTAGTCGTGATAATTATATTTGAGTAAAAATAGGAACTGGCAAATCACCTATTACACGAGGGCAAATTTATCATTGATTTGATAAACACCTCCGTTTTTACAATATTTGTTAACGTTTGCGTGTCATGAGACTTAGAGCAATATATGAACTGCAATATCAATATTTTCAAACTGGTTGTATTTTCCAATACAATCTTACTTGTGTATCAAAATGATTATTAAATGCAAACTCTATGATTTCACTCAACATTTTTGTTGACTTTTAAGCATGTATCTCAGGTATTTAGCAGGGGAAGCAAGCATGGAACGGGCGGCAAAAATCTTCAAAACTTGTTTTCTTTATTTCAATAATGGTGTAAAATAAATGATGTTTGATTTAGTTCAAAACATCAAGACTTTTATAATACTCTGATAAGGACCTCTTGTATTTTGAATTTTTATAAATGAAATTATGTTTTAAAACGTCTCTTTCGAGCCATTTTCTATCATTATGACTTCGATCCTCACCGTAATACCCTAATTACTATTCCGCTGCCACATTACAAATTAGGGGGTTTTACAGATTGGTATCAGAGACATAGTTATAGAGAACCAAATGTTTTCAAACATTGAACTATAACCACACCTTCAAATAAATTAAATTTACATCATATAAATTTTTGCCCGTCGTACCTGCTTGCTACCGTACTCTGTAAGTTAATCATTAAGCTATAATATTTTGATTTTTGATATGTTAGAATTTTGTATTCTTTGATGATAATAAATTCTTATTCTGTGCTATTTATGAATTGTTATAGTATTGTTTCAATATGAGTATGTTCGACTCCGACTCTGATATTTCCGTCGCGTCTGTTACTTCGCCTGTTTATCGTTCTACTTTTGTACCTGACGCTGTTTCCCAAGAAACAGAACCCTTCGAGCAAGATGAAATTGGTACAACGCCTGAAAATCCCGATGTTTTTGTTTTACCGACACCATTACCACGTCATGAATTCAATTCATATACACCCGATCACCTACTCAATCTTTTTAGCCAAACTTACCCATATACTTTTCACCCAAGAGAACAAATCCCGGAAGAAGATATACCCGCATCCAACCGCCTTCGTATTTCCGATTCTATTTCTCCACTTTCACCATCATTACCCTATCCTCCTGGTTTTACTCCCCCAACTCATATCTATGATACTGGCGAGAGTGCTAGGATGGAAATTCCCTCTACCCTTTCACCTTCTGTAGTAGTGACGCGATTGGAGCATCACGAAGATCAGATAGACTCACTTCTTCAGATGATTGATTATTCATCATTCGATCATTCAGATACTATCCACAACACCTTACATAACCTTATAGCCAATAGGATAGAGTTGCAACAGGGGTTAGCTCAGATACATTCGGATATCTCTGAGACACGTTCTTTCACGATATCATTGCGAAGAGAGGGACAGAACCGTACTTGGGAAGCCCAGCTTGCACACCGAAGAGCAGATACATTGGAAAACCTCGTAGGAGATATGCAGATTCAACATCATACCGAGATGCAAGAGCTCCGAACTCAGATCTTAGAGATGGGAGGACATGTGGACATACCTAATCATTAGAGGCAGTTAGTATTTGTATTAGTAATAAGGCATCTAAGCCTGCCGCATGTGGCATTTAATAATCTTGTATCGTTTTGTTATAACAACTCAACTGATTAAGTTATTAATGTTATGCTGTTGGTTTTGATATTACTATATACAAATGTTAATTTATGCTTATGGTTGTTCATGTGTATTAAAAATGCATATAATATATCAGAATGATTATGATTGTTGTATCGAAATAGAAACTACATATGGTGCCCAATTATTATTAAGACTCATAAATATTCATTTTCCTACTTCACCAGAACCTTTAAACAAAATTGTTGTTTAAAATTCTAAATGCTATATTTTTATATTATTAATAGAAAAATGGAGCATGCAAGTAGCGAAAACTCCAACCCTGAAGTGATCATGACCCCCACTAAGGTTCAATGAATAATTGCTGAGGGAATATCTGCAGCTCGTGAAGCGGATCATTTGAATAATATCAATGGTGCAAATCGTGAAGCTAATACAGTTACTCCACGTAATTGTACTTACAAGGACTTCATGACTTGCAAGCCAACAAACTTCAAAGGAATTGAAGGAGTGACTGAAATGGCCCATTGGTTTGAGCATACTGAGACAGTCTTCAAGAGGAGTGGTTGTTCTGAGAATAGCAAAGTTACCTTTGCTACAGGAACTCTTCAAGGAGAAGAACTATCGTGGTGGAACACTACTGCGAATGCTATGGGTCTAGATGAAGCTTTCAGACTTTCGTGGAATGAGTTGAAAAATAAAATGCTTAAGAAGTATTATCCAAGGACAGAGATCAGAAAGCTAGAGGATGAATTTCATCAGCTAGTAGTAAGGTACAATGACCTGAAGACATACGACAGAAAGTTTCTGGAGTTGTCGGTGCTGTGCCCAACTATAGTACCCGATGTTGAACAAGCATTGGAGAAATATGTGGAGGGACTGCCACCATCCATTGAAGGGGATGTTACCTCATCGAATCCAAAGATAGTAGAAGAAGCTATGGGACTTGCACAGAGATTGTTAACCCGGGTGATCAAAAGAGGTTCTACCTCCGTGATCAATGAGCATAAGAGAAGTGCTGACAACCGTGGGAATAACAATAGCAACAACCGCAGCTACAACAACAGTTACAGTGGTAACCGGAGCTACAACAACAACAACAATCAAAGCAGCAACCGCAACAAAGATCAACAGCAGAACCGTAGTAATCATCATCAACAACAAAATCGTCGGCAAGAAGCTACCAGAGCTTATGCAGCAGCGCCTGCAGAAAGTAAAGGTTATGCCGGAACTCTACCCCCATGTAACAAGTGCAACATGCATCATACTGGAGCATGTAAGGCTGCTTGTGGCAACTGTAGAAGAATTGGTCACATGACAAGGGACTGTCGAGCGACTGGAGCCAACGCACAACCGATAGCAGTAAAGTGCCATGGTTGTGGAGAAGTTGGACATTACAGAACTCAATGTCCGAAAATTGCCAATAATGTTGCCCGAGGAAGAGCGTATGTACTTGGTGATGGGAACACAACGCAGAATTCTGATGTTGTTACGGGTACGTTCCTATTAAATCAACAAGATGCTAAGATATTATTTGATTCAGGAGCAGATAAAAGTTTTGTGTCTACTTCATTTGCCGCAATTCTAAATATTACTCCTGTAGAATTAGATACTATCTATGAAATAGAGTTAGCAGATGGAAATATTCTAAGTACCAATACCCTAATCGAAAACTGCACCTTAACCCTTCTAACTAAATCTTTCCCTATCAATCTTATGCCCATCCAATTAGGAAGTTTTGATGTCATCATTGGTATGGATTGGTTATCTAAACACCGTGCCCGAATAATTTGTGACGAGAAAATCATCCAAATTCCATTCGACGGTGAAACCTTAATCATCCAAGGTGATAAACCTAAAACTTCTTTCAATATTATTTCGTACGCCAAGACGATGAAATACATAAGCAAAGGATGTCATGTATTTCAAATCCAAGTAACGGGAGGAGAAACAAAAGAAAAGAAGAAACAACTTGATGAAGTGCCAGTTGTAAAAGGATTTTCTGATGTATTTCCCAAAGAATTACCTGGAATCCCACCAACCCGTCAAGTAGAATTTCGCATCGATTTAGTGCCTGGAGCAGCACCAGTTGCAAAAGCACCATATCGATTAGCACCCTCCGAAATGAAAGAATTATCTAAACAGTTAAAAGAACTATCAGATAAAGGTTTCATTCAACCAAGTTCATCCCCTTGGGGAGCACCAATCCTATTCGTCAAAAAGAAAGATGGAACGTTCCGAATGTGTATCGATTACGGGGAGTTGAACAAACTCACGGTAAATAATCGATATCCATTGCCAAGGATCGATGATCTATTTGACCAATTACAAGGATCAAGTGTTTACTCAAAAATCAATCTAAGATCAGGATATCATCAATTAAGAGTTAGGGAAGAGGACATTCCCAAGACAGCTTTTCGAACATGATACGGACATTATGAATTTCAAGTGATGCCATTTGGTCTTACCAATGCACCAGCTGTATTCATGGATTTAATGAACCGAGTATGCAAGCCATACTTGGATAAATTCGTTATTGTGTTCATTGATGATATTTTAATCTATTTGCGCAATAAAGAAGAGCATGCTGAACACTTAAGGACTATTTTGGAGTTACTTAAGAAAGAAAAGTTGTACGCCAAGTTTTCCAAATGTGATTTTTGGATTTCTACCGTTCAATTTTTAGGCCATATCATCAACAACCAAGGTATCCATGTAGATCCCGCGAAGATAGAAGCAGTTAAAGGTTGGACGTCACCCACCACCCCAACCGAAATTCATCAATTCTTAGGTCTCGCTGGTTATTACCGGAGATTTATAGAAGGTTTTTCAAAGATTGCAAAACCTGTGATGGAATTAACCCAGACGAACAAGAAGTATATCTGGGAAGAGAAGCAAGAGTCAGCATTTCAACTGCTGAAACAGAAGCTTTGTGAAGCACCAATATTAGCATTACCGGAAGGCAATGAGGACTTTGTAGTGTATTGTGACGCATCTCATCATGGTTTAGGTGCGGTACTAATGCAAAGAGACAAAGTTATAGCCTATGCTTCACGACAGCTAAAGAAGAATGAAGAAAATTACACCACTCATGATCTAGAATTAGGAGTAGTAGTTTTTGCTCTTAAGATATGGAGACATTACATATATGGTACAAAGTGTACGGTTTTCACCGATCACAAGAGTCTACAGCATATACTAGATCAGAAGGAGCTGAACATGAGACAACGAAGATGGTTAGAATTACTCAATGACTACGACTGTGAAATTCGTTACCATCCTAGTAAAGCGAATGTAGTAGCCGATGCTTTGAGTAGAAAAGATAGAATTAAACCTCTTAGAGTTCGATCTCTAGGAATGACAATTCGTTCGCCACTTCCAGCTCAAATCATCAAAGCTCAAGCAGAAGCTCTACAAGAAGAAAACCGGCAATATGAGAAAATTGACAGAAGGTCAAACCTGGAAGATCAGGTTGACAGAATGCCAAATAATGAAAAAGAATTTGTGAGAAGAAATGATGGAATGTTATGTTTTAAGGAAAGATATTGGATTCCTCTCTTTGGAGGTATTCGAGACCTTATCATGCATGAATCTCATAAATCCAAATATTCTATTCATCCCGGTTCCAATAAGATGTACCAAGATATGAAGAAGAATTATTGGTGGCCAAATATGAAAGCTGATATCCCCGAGTATGTTGGTAAATGTTTAACCTGTTCTAGAGTAAAGGCAGAGACTCAGGAACCATCAGGATTACTTGTGCAACCAGAAATTCCTGTCTGAAAATTGGAACGAATCACAATGGATTTTATTACCAAATTACCAAAGACTTCGACCGGATTAGACACAATCTGGGTTATCATCGATCGATTAACCAAGTCTGCACATTTTCTACCAATCAAAGAAACTGACGAGATGGAAACACTCGCTCAGTTGTATTTTAAGGAAATTGTGATTAGACATGGGTTACCAATATCTATTATTTCTGATAGAGATAGCCGATTCACCTCAAGATTTTGGGAATCGCTACAGAAATATCTTGGTACTAGGTTAGATATGAGCACCGCTTATCATCCGCAAACTGATGGACAAAGTGAAAGAAGAATCCAAACCTTGGAAGACATGCTCCGAGCATGTGTGATTGATTTCAGAAAAGGTTGGGATAGACACTTGCCATTAGTTGAATTCTCATACAATAACAGCTACCATGCCAGCATAAAGGCTGCACCTTTTGAGGCACTGTATGGAAAGAAGTGCAGATCACCAGTCTGTTGGACAGAAGTTGGTGATATGCAACTCACCGGACCAGAGCTAATACATGATAATACAGAGAAGATATTCCAAATCAAGCAACGCTTGCAAGCTGCTCGTGACAGACAAAAGAGTTATGCTGATGTCAGGAGAAAGCCTATGGAATTTCAAGTAGGAGACAAAGTCATGTTGAAGGTTTCGCCTTGGAAAGGAATGATTCGCTTTGGAAGACGTGGAAAGTTAAATCCGAGGTACATTGGACCTTTCAAAATTCTGGAGAGAATTGGTTCAGTTGCTTATAAGTTAGAACTTCCGGAAGAACTCAGTAGGGTACATCCTACGTTTCACGTATCACAACTCAAGAAATGTTTGTTTGACGAAACTCTCGTCATTCCACTAAAAGAGATTAGATTGGACGACAAACTAGTGTTCACAGAAGAGCCTGTGGAAATAATGGATAGAGAGATAAAATAACTCAAACAGAATCGTATCCCCATTGTAAAAGTAGGATGGGACTCTAAGCGAGGACCGACTTATACATGGGAAAGAGAAGATAGATTCCGTGAGAAATATCCACATTTATTTTCATAGAACGCACTTGTTAGATTTCTTAAAATTGAATTTCGGGACGAAATTCAGAATGACAAGTGGGTACTGTAGAACCCTGTAAAAATTTCTTGTAATTAAATCGTTAATAAATAAATAATCCTTCGTTATCGTTACTAATTCCCATTTTCTCGGAAAAATTTGAAATTTTTCTTATTATATTATTTTGACGATTTCCACAAAATAATATAATTCACGAAATGACGGAATTAATCCTCGACACGTTACACGAAACCTAAACTTTTCATTTAAACCTAAACTTAATTCCTAATCCTAATTATATTTATTAAATATAATTAAAATTTCCTAATTACCTAATTAAACCAATCGGACCCTTAATTACTTTCGGCCCACACCTCAGTTACTATTCCTAAGCCCACGAACCAAAGCCCAAAATCCAAATACTTGTAATTTTCATCCGATCGACTAGTTCAAGCACCCTCCAAAACGCCTCGTTTATTTCTAAATCTTACACACGACGTACATATTTTATTTTCTCATCTCATTAACCTCCTAGCCAACTATTAGTGTGTCAATTCTCACATCCATACGTTGAGTTTTGATACGTTTTTAAAAGGCAAAGTATTCGACCCTTACAAAACCAAACCAATTCACAAATTATTCAAAACTTAACTATTTTGAATCCCGTTTGTTTCTAAATGCTCCTAATAATAATTCTGAGTTGATTCTATGTTCAAATGTTAAGAATGATCAAGTATGTACAAGTGGTAAAAGATTTTGTAAATCGTATGTACATATATAAGCTTGGTCGACATAAGCATGATTCACCACAACACCTTCCACCTTTTGTGCTCTCACATTCACTTGTGTAGCATTATAAAATTCACCTAAGAAGCTAGTTCACTGACATGGAATAGTGAGTGTGAAGTTTTCTTGGAAAGTTTCTCACTTACGTGTTATATATTCAAGTAATATATAACGTACATGCATGCACTTGCTCTTATTCATTCTCATACACTTTCACTGAATTATTTCGTCCTTCAAACAATTCTCACAAGCCATAAGTCGATTGGTATATTGTTGGAAGCAAGGAAAGGAAATCGGGTTTAATATTTATAGTATAACGTTTGGGTTATATTGGAAACGTGATTTTCTTGTGTTCCATTCTATCACACTCGACCTCTCTATCACCTCTAAGGTGTTTGTAAGTCTCCTCTACTCATTTCCATTTCAATTCGCACGTTAAGTTTATATCATGCACTTTGTTTTGTTGTTTCGAACGTATATCACTTTGCACACGTATTACACGTATATATAAATTCTTAGTACAAGAAACATGACTAGCCTCTATCTTGGAAGGCCTAGGAGTCACGTAGCACCCATAATTCACTTTAGTTATAACGTTACAAGCATTTCACGCATCCATTTCAAACTATATCCATCGTATGCAATTTGTTAAAAACACTTAGTAAATATTTCTAAGTTTTCAAAATATATACCGGTTCCAAACATGCCACAAACTACGCGTATAACTTTGAATTTCATTTAACGAGAGTACAATATTATTTCACGACGCCATAGACCACCTAGAAAACTAACATTTTCATATACACGACTTGTAAAAATAATCACGTTTTGACACCATACTCGAACCATTTTGAATTGACATCAACCGGATTTTCAAACCAAAATTCATATAAAAAAAAACCTTATGTTTGTCAAGTGGGCTCAATTCAAGCCCATTAAGCATTTAAAATCCGTAAGCCCACTGGGCCCATATGAAATGTTTTTAGAATCATAAAAATGACCCAAAGCCAAGCCCAAAACTTTTTCCATGCCCTCGCCTCCAAAACTCTTAACGGGCATTAATTTAGATCGTTCAAAGCCCATAAGCTAAAAAAATAAGCTTTTAAATAAATAAGCTGTTGAAATTAGCTTATTATCAACTAAATAAGCATCGGAAATTTTTAGAAAATTTTTATAATTATTTTTGCAAATTTGGACTAAAAATGTAACGCGACGACACCTAGAGGGACTAAATGTGTAAATATTGAAAAGAAAGGACTAAACTTGTAAATACAGAAACATAATGGTAAAATGTGATAAAAATTAATATTCTAAGGTTAGAATTGATTATTGGACAAAGTAGAGGACTATAGTTGAAATATATATAAAAAGGACTAACGGTGTAACGCAAATATCGTTAGATTTAAAAATTGTAAAATTGGAAAAGGTGACAAAGACTAAACATAAATTTATTTATCATTCTTAGTTATTTTCTATTTTCGTAAATTTATTTCATATTACGTTTAAACTTTATTTTTATTTATATATATATATATATTATTTAACGTAACGTTAATAATATATATAACGATATTTAAAAAGTTAATATGTTACTTACAAGTAAAAAGGTAAAACTTCGATGGATAATTTAAAAATCATATTTTTGTCATATCATGCATATCACAATCTTTTCACTGCACAACACTTATTCGTCATAACGAATATTTAATATTCGTTATTCCTTCGTATTTACCAAATAGTATTTGGTCAAGTTCTCAAATAAATTTATTTATCAGGTTGTGTTTCGAAGCCGTTTTCATAAATTCGTCCGACTTTATTTTCTTCATTTTCAGTATCAATCAAGGTGAGTCATAGCCTCACATTTACTTATTTTCAAAACTCCGTGAGGGGGATACATGTTATAAACAGATAGCAAGTATTTTTCTGTATGCTTCCTGACTTGATATATGCCTAAGTTAGCTATTGTCAAAAGACCCTTAATCATGAGCCATTAATCACTGAGGTGAACGCGAATATAATGAATAGATCTATTTAAGGTTTGACAGCCTGTCCCATTAATACTTGATGGAATGCCATTATGCATGTGGTTAGTCGTATTAGTCGTGATAATTATATTTGAGTAAAAATAAGAACTGGCAAATCACCTATTACACGAGGGCAAATTTATCATTGATTTGATAAACACCTCCGTTTTTATGGTATTTGTTAACGTTTGCGTGTCATGAGACTTAGAGCAATATATGAACTGCAATATCAATATTTTCAAACTGATTGTATTTTCCAATACAATCTTACTTGTGTATCAAAATGATTATTAAATGCAAACTCTATGATTTCACTCAACATTTTTGTTGACTTTTAAGCATGTATCTCAGGTATTTAGCAGGGGAAGCAAGCATGGAACGGGCGGCAAAAATCTTCAAAACTTGTTTTCTTTATTTCAATAATGGTGTAAAATAAATGATGTTCGATTTAGTTCAAAACATCAAGACTTTTATAATACTCTGATAAGGACCTCTTGTATTTTGAATTTTTATAAATGAAATTATGTTTTAAAACGTCTCTTTCGAGCCATTTTCTATCATTATGACTTCGATCCTCACCGTAATACCCTAATTACTATTCCGCTGCCACATTACAAATTAGGGGGTGTTACACAAGTCATCCCAAGAATGTAGTTGTTTGTGCATAGAAATCAAGTGTATATTTTATTATTAGATACACAAACTAGATCCTATAAACCATCAAAACATGTATAGAAGTCAATATACAATGCATGATATCTCTGATTTATAGTTTGTCGTGTAGTATGTAGACTTTGATAATCCTTATTTGTCACTTGCATTAACAAAATAAGTTTCTAAGACTTCGGATGAAATACTTAGTTTATTAAGTCTATTCATTGGGTATTCTTAGTTTGTAATGCAATACCATACCGAATTCAATCCATGGGAATTCTCTTCAACTATGTAAATAGCTTGTATGTTTGCATAGATGTTTATCTTTTCTTTTCTACCCAAAAAACATAAACCATGTCATTTTCACATATGTGGAAAACTAGAAGGGGGGGTTGAATAGTTTTCCCTTCTTTCTTTTTCGTTTTATAAAAACTTTGTTTCAAAATGTTGATTAGAATTTATTCAATTGTTTGTTTGAAAAACCTTCAATTAGATTTTAGTATAAAAGCAACATATAATCAATATGATCAATTATATATGTGAACTTTTAGATTAGTTTTCAAAACTTAGTTTTATGAATGAAGCATAGATCAAACTTTATGTGTATAAGTTTTCCTTTTAAAATCTTAAAACGTTTTGTATCAAATTATCGATTAAGTTAAGCTCAACATGAGAAGTGTTAAATATATATATTAGTCCATTTGACCATAACATACAATAATATGTCCTATCACACTATTAACTTCTATGTACAACACATTCAATCATCACAACAATATAAGCAACAATTAAGACATATAGGCAAGCATAGATATAAAGCGATAAATGCAAGAATGAATGAAAAGAGATGAGAGAAAGAACATGCAAACCGAACACGATGATTTATAGTGGTTCGGCTACAAGGACACCTTCCTTGTTCCTACTCCACTCCCCGAGTCACCTACTCGAGAGTTTTCTTCACTACTCAACAAGCTCCCTTTTGGCGGAGAAAACCTTACACACCAATTTACACACCACAATAACTTCACACCTTAATCACAACAACTACACACCAATTCACTACTTAATCACACCACTTCTTCACACCTATCTTCTACACACCAATATTCTACACACCAATCATCTACACACCAATCTTCTACACACCAATCTTCTATACTCTTCACACCTATCTTCTTCACTCCTAACTTCTTCACAACTTAATACTTCCTAACTCTTTCTTCACACCAAGAGTATATTCACACCTTCAAGGCACTAATGTCTTGACACCTTCAAGCCACTAATGTCTTCACAACTTCAATGCACTAATGTCTTGACACCTTCAAGGCACTAATGTCTTCACAACTTCAATGCATTAATGTCTTGACACCTTCAAGCCACTAATGTCTTCACAACTTCAATGCATTAATGTCTTGACACCTTCAAGCCACTAATGTCTTCACAACTTCACATAAGCACTAACTAGATCCTAATACATCTTTGGGTTTATGATAGGGAGGATACTTCTCTTGCACTTTAAGTGATGAAAGATTGGATCACTTGAAACAAAGATTAATAATCTTATGATCAAAGGGTTTTAGAAGGATGTTTAGAGAGAATTGGATCTGAAAATATTTGTGCAAAAGGTTGGAAAAATTCCAGGTTTGAGGTGATATTTATAGGGAAAAATTTCTGACAAAATCTGACAGGGGAGCGTGGCCGGTCCCCTTAATTGTGTGCCGGTCCCCTTAAAATTAAGGGGGCCGCCCTACTAAAACGGCCAGATTTTCTGTCTTTTAGTGGGGAAAGTTTATTTGGTGAAAAACTAACTAATTTTGGTTAAAAGTTTGAAATCATATATTTAGTATGATTAAAACATTTTTCTTTATTACCAAAAGTGTTTTTCAAAAATATATAATAAGTTTATATAATTAAATAAACTTTGTATTAGTTAATTAAATACCCCTTTGATCATGAAATGTATTAAACACTTGTTTATCCATACCTTAAGTGATTGTTGAAGCATACTTGAGACGTTGAGATGTCGAGGCTTGTTGACGTAAGAATGCATAGATGAATTGTGATCACAAGTAACTTAAGCACTTTACGTTATATGTTGTAACTTACATTTTTGTCATCATCAAAACATGAAGAGGATGTTTAGATTAAATATCGTAATATTCATGCCAACAATCTCCCCCTTTTTGATGATGACAAACTATGTAAACTATAACTTATAGTAAAATGTATAAGTTACTTGTTTACACTTCTTCTCCCCCTTTTGTCGAAGCAAAAAGGTGGACTCTAAATGAGACTTCTACAATGCTTGAACTCTTGAGATAGAATATAAAAGGCGAGCTTGCATCATCGTAAGTGAAGCCTTGATCCTATCAACCTCAATGCTCCCCCTTGGTGTATGCTCCCCCTTGGTGTATGCTCAAAACTTGTTTTGGCTACCAAAGAATCGAGCGGTGAAGTAATCCTTCAAAACAAAGTTAGTAGACAAGTGCACATGTATATAATGATGATAATGGATATATGCATGAAACTAATAGGGGAACAATATATGGACATATTAGGTATATGCACTAAAAGTATGACACATGCAATTATTGTTTTTAAAACAAAACCTAAATCCAAAAGAAAATTTAGAATCTGTTAGGTCACATTTTATGTAAACACAAGTATAAGAATGATAGAAAAGAGATGAGAGGGAGAGATGGTTGATTAAGACAATAAGAGAAATAGAAATGAAAGAGTTTGCATAGAATTATGAATTAACCAACACCTCTCAAATGAGAGGTTACAAAGTATTTATAGGGGAGGATTAGGGCAACACTCCCTTCCTCCCTTTCTTTCTTAAACGAAATGGGCTTAAGGCCCATGGGCTTGCTTCATAAGCCTTAACATTAAATAAACATACAAGCCTAAGCAACCTATTACATTAAATGACCGAGACTTGATAAAAGAGTAAAACTCTGGTTCCAACAATCTCCCCCTAAGGGTCGGTCATCAAGGTTGCTTGACGTCTTCGTCTTAATCTTTGACTTTCAAAGCTCTAGACGTCTTCAAAATCATTCATCGTTCTTTGTTCTTTGTTGATGTGGTTGTGATGATCTTATTACAAAATGTAATGACCGAGACTTGAATAAAATACAAAAGTATGGTTCCAACAATCTCCCCCTAAGGGTCGGTCATCACGGTTGCTAGACGTCATCATCTCTGTCTTTGACTTTAGACTTGAATAACTTTGGACATCTTCCAAAATGTTGTTAGAAGAATGTACTAAGCTCTGAGTCTTTCTTCTTTGGTGATAGTGTAGTGATCATGTTATGAAGTTGTCTGCCGTTCGTCACTTCTGTGTCTGTGGTGGTAGTCTGCCATTCCAACATGCTCATACATCTTTGAACTTTGACTTATACATGCACGTAGTTCCCTTTCTTAGACATAAGATCTTTAGTCTTTATACTCTGTAGATTCTTCTTTTTGGCGTAGAATCTTTCTTTGAACTATGTGTTGCACAGATCCTTGAGGGAGCTTTTAGATGACTTCAAGATGCATGTACGAGCATGTGGAATCCGTCTCTATGGAAATGATGTGTCCCTGAAAGAAAACAGTTAGCAATAAACAACCGGTACTTACAGATAAGGAATTAGAGATCATCAACAACATAGTGTGAAGACTCCTTCTAATCCTTATCAAGGCCGTTCCCATATCAGATACTCCCGAAGGAGCTTACGAGACCTACTAGGTAGCTCAATGACTAGGTGAGTCGTTGGGGATCACTCCACGACTGTAGACCGCAAAAGAAACCACCGCAAACACTAAGCGTAACTCACGAGGAGTTACCGAAGTGACCTGTCAAGGCTGTTAGAAGATGATCCTGACAGGAGTTTCCGTTCAATCATTGAGAAATACTTATGCAATTCTCTCATAAACGTTCTCGGCAGATTGCTAAGATCTGTGAAGGACTCGATAATTTACAGCTGGTGTCCATTGATGTTGAACACCAGTTGTAGAAATACTAAGTGTTCCTAAGAGATCTTGGATGTATCTCATGGCTCTAGACTCGATAAGTGCACACTTAGGTTTCCTATGCGGAGACTAGGGAGGGGTCTCCTGCTTCAATATCAACCATCTCTAAGAGATAAGTCGATAGATTACACCGGTTCCCCGTGAGAATGAAACAAGCTCTTTTAAGAGAACTTGAGTGGTTAAGAAGGTTTAGTGCATTGCGTCACTGGGTCCATGACGACTTTATCTTCAATACCGGTGCGCCTTAGCAACAACCAGTAGCATATGAATTGAACCCGGTGTCTGCCCTAAGGTTGAACATATGGAGGGCTATTTCTTTTCACCCTTTTCTTTACTTTTCTTTTTAATTCTTCAACCCCTTCTTTCTCCTTTCATTCTTTACTCCTTTTTTCGTATCATACCTAAGGACTTCTAGTTCTAACTATTGGTGATGTCCTTGGGTAGATCCCTCCGGCTTAGGCGGATCATAGGACGGTTTTTCCTAACCTTAGTCACCTTATAACTCCATGACTATCCTATAATTGCCTTTGAAACCTTTGAAAATCTCTCAAAGTGTTTGTGTTTATCAAACATTTTGCTTAACACTTTGAGAGTTTTGTGTTTTCTTATGAAGGGCTCCCCTTCACATGTGCTCATATGTAATTAATAAATTTGCACATGCGGGAGGAGCAAGCACTTTTGAATTGATCCACTTTAAGTGAACAAGACCGATTCGAGACACGCTTACATCACTAGATAAACTAGCTTGAAGTTATTACCCGGCCTGGTCAAGTCCACAGAAAGTTTCTCGAACCGGTACATTTCTACTAAGACAAATCCTTTTCGAGACACGCTTACGTGGCTAGTTAGAGAGTTCCATTGTCAGCTTTTAGGTGACAACTAGCCCTAGTAACTAACTTGATGTCATTACCCGTCGAGGATAAGTCTTTTCGAGATTACTAACTTTCATGTTTCGTCAATTCCTGGGTCAATTCTGAGTCTCGCTCGCTTGAGATACAACTTGAAGCAACTTTGAACTTTCATATTTTAATCACTTTTCTTTTCTCCCCCTCAAAAATAGCATATAGGATGTTGTTTTTGAGAAACATTTGATTAAAATATGCCTTTTGAGTCTTATGGGGAGAAATCAACAAGAACTTTTGGTTTAGAGAACGATGAGTTTTCAAGTGCTCCCCCTCAACAAGTGAATACTTATTGAGGTGAAATACTTGTCTTTTGAGCAGAATTATGAAAAATCATAAAAGGTTTGATTAATTCTACTCAAAAGCATTTAGATTTCGAATACTCCCCCTCAAAACGAGCATGTGTTTTGACATTTTTAAACTTTGTAGCGAATTGGGGAGTAAATGTTTTGAAAAATCTTGAGCAAAATTTTGAGAAGTTTTGAAAAAACCTTTTTTTTTTTGAAAAATTTTGAATAAATTTTGCTCAAGATTAAGAAGTTTTAGATAAGCTTTGCATGAAAACTTCTTCTTGTTTTTAAGGAAAAGTGCGCGTTTGGTTTTAAAGAATGGTTTAGCAAGGCACTTTCCTTTCTTTGAAACCCGAGTTGTACACTGAAATGTGTGCACAAGTCGTTGTTTTAATACAAAATTAGTTTTCTTTAAACAAAATACTCCCCCTCAAATAATGAAGTTTATTTGAGAGATAGTCTTCTTGAGCAGAATATTGAATCGTATTAAAAAAAAAATACTTTTTGAAAATTCGTGAGACGATTCTGCTCAAGGTTTAGAAAACACAATCAAGTATTGTACAACAAAGAATGCTTAAAAATCAGATTAGACAACAACCTTGAGAACTAAAAACCTTTGTTTACCAAAATTTGAAATCCATTTGTAGGTTGTGTCAATCCGAAAAAAATGTTGAATTTCAACGAGGATTGACAAATCTTTGTTACATTTGATAAAACACTCGTCGAATCAATGGAAATTTAAAACTCTTTTTCTTTTGAAAAGTTGTTTGAGACCCGGAGTCTCACTTTTGAGTTTTTAAAAAATCTGAAGAAGAAGATTTCCATCTAAAGTTGAACCTCATGGGTTCTTTTTGAAGATTTGTTTTTGTGATGAATGGAAAACTTTCGGTATTTGGGATGTTCAGATCAGAGACATTCTTTTATTGAAGCCAAAGCATTCCAGATTTTGAAAATTTGAAAGGTTTTGAATGACTTTGCTTTGGTCTCCACACTTGCTTTACCGGTGTAGAACAAGAGTGTAGAGTTTGGAAAAATTTGTTTCTCACCATTTTGAATCCATTTACCAGTTTAGCCCTTAAACACATTTTTCCCTTTGACCTCAAAATATGTTCCATAAGAAACATTTTGTCAAATGTTGAAATTTTGACTTTCAATGGGATGACATGTACTTGCACACAGAGAAAATGCATCAGGCACAAACAAGTATACAGATGCATCAAGAAACTCATTCTAAATCAACCAAAATGCTCAGAAATCTCAAATTAACACACAAGATCACAGATTAATTCATCCTATCACTTGAGATTTTCCAATTATGATAATGGTTAGGGGTTATGATGAGAGACATTGCACGCATTTTAGCATCATAATGCATGAATATTGTACAATTAAACATCCTAGTAGCAGCAAAGACATCGAAATCTTAAATCCTAAATCACTTGATTTCAAACCTATGTTGTTTCTAATCGTGCAAACACACCAATCGAGCAAACTTTAGTGTTCTCTAAAGCTATATGAAATAATAAATTAGACTAAACACATAAAAAAGAAATGCCCCGATCGATAATTACATTAACCTTAGTTTCTGATTATGCCTTTTTGACCGTTGAAAATATTTGAAACATTTAGGGAACGATTAGAAAACAACAATGAAGAAATTAGAAACTCACAATCGAAAAGAAATCGAGGATAAACAAATTGTTAATCTGATTATGTGTGAAACTTTTGAGAACATTTGTGAAAACATTGATGCGAGCCTGTTTTTT
Organism: Artemisia argyi; assembly: GCA_030686995.1. NCBI lineage: Eukaryota > Viridiplantae > Streptophyta > Magnoliopsida > Asterales > Asteraceae > Artemisia > Artemisia argyi. The sequence continues at coordinate 76,345,886 of CM060695.1, read as the reverse complement.
TTTTTTTTTTTTTTTTTTTTTTTTTTTTTTTCATGCAATGTCCTTTTACCTAAGTTTAAGACTTTTGTGAACTTTACTCATTAAAGGTTAATTACTTTTCCATTTGAAGTCCAAACTAGATTAATTTGGGATCGTTGCAGAAAAGTTCCCTTTTTTTTTTCTCCCCCTCGAATTAGCATATACTTTGTGAAAACTATTTGTACAATTTAATTCGAGAGATCATAGACGTTTTTGAAAATGAGTTTAAATCCAAATGATGAGTAAACATTTTATCCTTGATGAATAAAAATGAGGTGTGCAAACTTCATGATAATGTGAAAAGTTTTCTCCCCCTCAAAACATGTTCCGTTATTTTTTAATGAAAGAACATAGTTTTGAAGATTCGAAGTTTGTACACAAAGAAAGATTTTTTTTTTTTTTTTTTTTTTTTTTTTTTTTTTTTTTTTTTAAATATTTACAAAAAAGAGTTTGATGTTTGACTCTTTTAGGTTTTAAGAAAAAAATTTGCAAATCATCTGGAGTCAAACACCGCATACCAATATGGTGAACTAAATCAACAAACCTTGATGGAGGTAATGCCTCTGTAAACAAGTCCGCCAACTGGTATTTAGTGCCCACAAAATCTAATTCAATAATACCCTTCTCGACATGCTCTTAAGAAGAAATGGTAGCGGCGAGCACTTTGTTGGGCTTTGGAATGATGAATGGTGTTGCAAGAGATTGCAAAAGCACACTTTGAGTCGCAGTACATTGAGATCTAGTCAAATACATAGCTGAAGTCCGTGAGCTAAGTTCTCATCCAATTGACGTGAGCATAGAAAGCAGACATGGCTACATACTAAGCTTTTGTTGATGACAGTGATGTACAATCCTGCTTCATTGACTGTATCCCTTTGTAACTAAACAAGAATAGTTGCGAATCATTGTGCCTTCTGCGTGCAGCTTGTTATCCAAATCCATTTAAATCCATTGTTGTGTCGAAGGGTGATAATGGTAAGTATCTCGCATGTGAGCAGGATCCAAATTGCGTGTAGACGACTCAGCAATGTCAGGAATGAGTTGAGCCGATGCAAACGGTTTAAGGAACACTTTAAAGAATGCCTCTGGGTCATGCTCTGCGGTTTGTGGAACTGATTAAGGTATGGAGTCTCCAGCTGATTGTCGTGAGTTGGACCCGGTTTGTTCTATGGTTGTTGGAGATGCAATTGGAGGACCGTCTCTCCCAACAGTTGTTGTTGTTTGTTGAGGTGAATCAGGTACTTGATGTAGATCAAGATGTGCAGCGGAATTTGGTGAGACCTCAGAGGGACGGTTGACAATCGTATCATCAAACAATGGAGCAAACGAGGTTTCCACTTCTTTACGGGAGAGAGACAATGGTTCAGCCGAAGAATCCGGAAAGTTTAGACGGTTGGATGCGGGTCCTAAGCTGTTGTGCTCAGAAGCCATAACATTAAGTTCGGGTCTGAAACTGATTTGTTCCAAAGCCATTCGATTAAGACCGGGTTTCGTACTGAAGTATACGAAAGCCATTCCTGTTGAATCTGCACAGAAAGAAAGAAGAGACAAGAAAACAGAGAACAAGGATCCCCAAGAGTAACTGGGTTCCAGATGTTAGAAGCATAAAGATGTAGTGTCAATTATCTTCTTGACACTCGAACACACAATACCGATGGTTTTCATTCTAGTCTCAGAGGTAGAAGTTGTGGAGATCACATTAGTTTTGGTGCAAAAGTCTAACATCTTTCCTGTAGGAATCCACCTAAGACCAATTGACTTGAAAATTCTACCCGTGGGTACCCACCTAATGTTAGATCTAGGAGATGTTTTCCTTTTAGATGCAGTTGTATGAAATGTGGGAGCATCACTTCTTAGAGAAAACCTACGTCCTATGTTGATCCACTTCTTAGGTTTCTGACTTATGACTTTTGGTTCAACGGGTTTGTTTGTCTTAGTCGATTGAGCCTTTTCAAGTGAATTTCCTTTTTGAAGATATTTTAAAGCACAAACAACATGATTATTTACGCAACTACTCTTAGATGCTAGCCAATTCCTATTAGTTTGTTGAGAACTCCTAGGTTTTGGTGTGCTACTACTAGCAGTATTTTGCACTACAGTGGAAGGCATCACACGAGGTTTTGAACCTAGAATTCCATCCTTTTGAAGTAGCGCCTTTTTCCTAGCCTTTTCTAGATCATAGTTCTTGCACATGTCATATTTTCCATAAGAATCTTTACTTTTAATGCTTGTTTTAGACACTATTTTCGAACTAATCCTAGATGAGCCAGGCATAATCACGTGTTGAGATTTAGCAGACACAGATGCATTTCCCTTAGGCCAAGAATGTGGAGTGACTGGTTTTGTCAAATTGTTTTTTTCAGCAACTTGGGAGGCAAACCGAGATTTTGAAAATTTAGGTCGTTCAGATTTAAATGCAGTTGGTTGTCTAACTACTGCTTGTTTTCTGATTGTTTGAGAAGGCGGTTTCCCCAAGATTGATGGTTTTGCAAACTTAGTATCCACACTCTGGCCAGTCAGTCTTCTTAATTTGTTTTGTAATGCAGCATGTGCAAACACCTTTTCTTGAATTTGACCTTTTAAAAGCTCATTTTCTTTAACTAATGTATCCACACGTTTTCTTTGTTCATTCAAAAATTGACCATTGTTGCCCGAATTTAGAGATTCGTTTTGCATTTGAAGTTCAAGTGAGATGCAATGTGCCTCTAGTTTTGAAAAATTTTTATGACACTGGGCAATGGTCTTTTTGAGAAGAAGGTTTTCAGACTCAAGAGTTTGATTTGATGTTTCAGTCATTAGATTATCATGTAAAGACTCAGACTCAGATTGTTTGTCTTGACATTGAACAACATTCTGGTCAACCTCTCCTTCATTACTGAAGTAAGGTTGCTCAGATTGTTGTTTCTCATATGCAGGCATAATATGATCAACAGTAGATTGTACCTCATCCATTTGCTCCTTGTCAAAGTTTGGTTCTTTGTCATAGATGGGTATAACATCTTCCTCATCCATCTGTCCTTTGTCAAAGTTGGGCTCTGAGTCACGGAAGGGTCTGATCTCTGCACAAACTGCATCTTTATCATTCCCCAATCTACTGTTGTCATCCTGCACTTCTGATTCTGTCCCTTTGCATTCCATGGCAACCACATTAGCTTTCAATGAATCATCTTTATGAACTTGCTCTTCTTGAGTCTGTAACTTCTGTTCTTTGATAGCACTCAGATGAAGTGATCTTTCATTAAGCATAAATTCTAAGCGGTTTAGGCGTGAAACAAGTTGATCTCTAAAATCTTCAACCTCCATACTTGTGATGTTCTCTCTCCATACATTGCTTTCATATTTATAGTGTATGAGAGCTTTAAAATGCAATGCCATGAACACTTTGAACTGAGCTTTGAGCGCTCTAAATCCTGCCATGGAATCGCTTCCCTGTTCAATTTGCTTTACAATTTGAACAATGTTTTCTCGGAGTTTCCTTTGGAAGGTTAGACGATCCATTTCAGTTCCGAAGAATGCATTAAAGGTACCCTCCGTAGGAAACCATGCATCTGAGAGAATCTTGCATTGAGTCTTAACTGATTCAAAATGAGCTAAGCAATTTTCTGTAGAATTGATGGCTCTTTTCTCAGCTTCAGTCATCTTTCTCTCAAATGGGTCTTTAGAGTCATCAGAAGCATTTGTGTCGTATACTGGGTCAGTATCATCCATGACACCCGAATTATCTTCCAATATTTTAACTTCATTGCCTACATTAACGACATATGCAGTATTCCCAACAGTCCTTTCAGCATTCCTTCCTTGTCTATCAACACTTTCACCTTGCACAACAGCTTGATTCCTTATGTTAGAAGAAGAATGAAGACGGTTGTTTGTCTTGTTGGAGATTTTGCTGAAGGCACGAGCAATAAGTGAGCTTCCTTGATTCAGAATTTTGAAATCCTCATCGTCATCTTCATTGGAATTTGAATAGTCCACTGCGTCACTGCTTTCATGTGGAACAAGTTGATTTGAAGTCTGCTGCGGAGATGAATCATATTGGATCATGAGATTTGAAGTAGCAGGTTCTTGAACATAATCATGATTTGACATTAACATGACATCTGCTGTATAGGCTTCCAAATCTGCTGTATTGGATTCCAAATCTGCATATTCATCATCAGATGGAATATCTCCCATGACACTTTGCAAAACTGCATTGAGATTACCCCCTTCTACTTCCATTTGACTAAGTGTGGCATTGTATTCAACATTATCGTCAAAGACTGGAGTTGAATCATAATCTTGAGCTTCCTCATCTGCAATAATTTCCGTATATGCCAAAAATGCCATGCTTGGTACGATAAGATCTTCTTCATCATTAGTATCTTCCATTGTGTTTAACCATTCAGAACTAGACGTCATTACGCCTTTGCCTTTCTTTGTAGATACTTGACTAAGCTTCACTAAATTTTGCAGAAGAGATTGCACATTGTTATGAAGTGTAGCAGGATGATATTGAGGAATGAAGAAAGGCTCAGGTGCATTCGGAGGATTGAAGAAGATTCCATTTGGAGTGTAGATTAATAATCCATGGTCAACAGCTGGAGATGGTGGAGCAGGGAGAATAGTCTTCAGTAGATTCATTCTCAAACAAGATACAAGAATTTGCTTCATTCTGTTGTGATGAAGTTCTTCTGTACTATGCATAGCTTCAAGATATTTCCACATTTCATAAGCACTAGCTTGAAAGTCCATATTCATGTAAATTGAATTGGGAAGGGCTAATGTCATGGACCATGCAGCCTGATGGTCAGCATCGTACTGAGCAACTTCGGTAGCATTCAAGTCTGTAGTAGTTTGTAGCCTCATAATCCCTGTTGAGTCAGCAAGAATAATCATTTTGTATGGACCATCTTGAATGGAATTAAGCATGAGATCTGCAGCAGGACGATCTGTGAGCCATTGTAGAAATCTCCGTTTCCAAACAGTATACGTTCCTGGTAGCAACATTGGAGGCCATGATTCATTGCCAAAGAGCAGAACATGAACAATGAGGGAGCTGTGACTTTGTTGTAGATGATACTGTTGCTGATGAGAATATTGGTGAGGAAGGTAGTTGGAAGAATGTCCTATTGTTGATGACTGTTGCTGATGAGAATATCCATGAGGAAGGTAGTTGGAAGAATGTGATTGAGACATTGTTGATGACATTTCTCTCCCCCTTGATTGTTGCGACGTAATCGAAATAATCAAATAAAATGTCACACTCAAGGTCGAAATAGTGAAATCAGATTTTCCCTCCAAAATTAATTTGAAATTTTTTCTGTTCCAAAATTTTGAAAATCACTATAAAATGCCATTCAAATGTCACCGGAAAAATTTGAGTTTAAAAAATTTTGCCGCCAAATTTCACCGAAAAAAATTTGAATTTTGGCCTAAAAATTTGAATTTTGGGCCAAGATTTTCACTGTTAAACCAAAATTTGAATTTCGCGTAAAAATTGAACGTTTAATCTCCCGTAAAAATTAAATTTTACTCAAATTTTCCCGCCAAAAAACTCTTTTTTTTTTTTTTTTTTTTTTTTTTTCTTTGAAAATTTAAGAAGATAGTATTGAGAGATTTAGAAAGAAACTTGTGTTGAATTGGATCTTGTAGAAAGTGTAGAATTAACCAAGTATCGAAAAACTTAGCACAACTTCAATGATTGCGAAACATTATCGAGAAACTTCAGATTATCGAGAAACTTTAGATTATCGAGAAACTTCAGATTATCGAGAAACTTCAGATTATCGAGAAACAAGGTTTGCGATAACTTTCAGATTATCGAGAAGCAAGGTTTGCGATAACTGTCAGATTATCGAGAAACAAGGTTTACGATAATTTCAGATTATCGAGAAACTTAAAGTTTGCGATAACCACAAGATTGCGATACACAGTTTTCGAAATTATACAATTTCGAAAACTTTTCCAAAAGTCGAAGTACTTAACTTTCTTATACAAGAAAGAAAATACCGAGTCCACACAAACGAAGTCGAGGTAGGGCACTTAGAGGAGATCTCGAAATGGCACCAAAGAAAGATTTCGAAAACTAGGTAGATTTTGTATTTCAAAGAAAGCAATCCAAAACTCGTTTTTATTTCAAGATTCTTGTACTTTTATGTGTAAAATGAAGAGATCTTTAAGAAAGTTGAAAACTTTAAGAACTTTTTCAAAAATTTAGAAGATTTCGAAAAATAGTACAAAAACCCTAAGTCGAATTTTTGTGAAAAAGTTTGGAACTTTTTGTTTGTTTTGATTTGTAGAACAAGTTTGTAAGCAAAGATGTGCTAAAAAACAAGAAACAAACAAGAAAGTACAAAAATTTTGACAAAAAACGATTTGAAAAAACAAGTTTAAGATCGAGATGAATGAAAAACAACAAACTACACCTTCTTCCGGCTCTGATACCACTTGTTAGGTCACATTTTATGTAAACACAAGTATAAGAATGATAGAAAAGAGATGAGAGGGAGAGATGGTTGATTAAGACAATAAGAGAAATAGAAATGAAAGAGTTTGCATAGAATTATGAATTAACCAACACCTCTCAAATGAGAGGTTACAAAGTATTTATAGGGGAGGATTAGGGCAACACTCCCTTCCTCCCTTTCTTTCTTAAACGAAATGGGCTTAAGGCCCATGGGCTTGCTTCATAAGCCTTAACATTAAATAAACATACAAGCCTAAGCAACCTATTACATTAAATGACCGAGACTTGATAAAAGAGTAAAACTCTGGTTCCAACAGAATCTAATGCAAAGATTAGAACCTAGGAAAATGTAGGATTGGTGGGATCAAGGATGGATAAACTTTGATGGAAGGTTTAGGATAGAATAGGTTTGTGAATTTTGGGAAGTGTAGGATGAAATGGGCTAAAAAATAGAAAAGGGATACAACACATTCGACCATCAGATGGCCGGTCCCCTTAATTGGAGGCCGGTCCCCTTAATAATTAAGGGGGCCGCCTTATGATTTAAGGGGGCCGCCCATCTGGTGATTCTCAGATTGCCAGAAAAGGGTTTTTGGTAGTGCATTGCAGAAAGGTTGTGTTTTTGGTTTCAAACAAGTCCAACTCTTTGAGGCAATTAAACATAGACTAATTATGTAGGCAATTATGTAGCTAAAGCATGTTAACCAAAGAGATTAAGTAATCAAGCAATTTCATCTAGCATGCAAACATACTCATCTAGCAAGCAAAATATAAGTGCTAGGAAACAATAAGCAACATCAAGTATTTCATAACTACATAACTAGGAGAATTAATCCTAATGCGTATTATGATAGCATGGGTTTCTAGACTTGTTACAAACGAAGTCTTAATAGATAAACCATGGCCCTATTGATTTGATTTAGTTCACTTATAAGTGTCATTTATATAAATATAGATGACAAATATGAGATCACCATGCATGATTTAAAGAGACGTTTTTAGCATTATTCAACAATGTTTGAAAGTAGGTTTTCATGTAGATATGAGAGTTAATTGAATAAATAGATTCGGTTTTACTTCAAAATGTGTTAATAAAAGGTAAATAAAATTTTCTCAATCTTTGGTTTTGATCAAAACAAAATTGTGGATATTTATTGTGAAAACATCTTATTTAAAAGTGGGATAGTTATTTGAAAAACTATTTTCCAAAATGTGAGGTTTTTGCATATTTTTAAAGATATTAGATTTTTAACAACAAATATCATTAATCATATATTTTAAAAAATGTTTGTTATAGATCTCATGCTCAAGAGGATTGGTTAAGCCTACTATTATCTCATGCTATCGTTTCTACAAATCCTATGATCCAATTGTGGAAAACTAGAAGGGGAATGAGGAGGGATGAGCGTGAATGTAAAGGGAAGGTGATGACAAAGGGTTGACAATTATGGTTTGGATTAATATATCGTTCAACAAGGGTGGATGATAGGGAATCATGGGATTTTTAGGTGTTTTGTTGGTTGACGACCGAAGGTGGATATGTGAAATGAGGTGGTGATGAGTCGACAACACTTGATCATGAGTCGACAACACTTGAAGCTTGGATTTCTTCATTGTGTTCTTCACTTGCTAGTAAGTGGAAATGACGCATTTCGTAATGAAATTCACTTGGATGAGGTGGTGATAACTTTTGGTGGTGGAGATAATTGTGAGTTGATATATTCTTTGATGGATGGAGTGGTGGATTTGAAGTGGGGTTTGTTGGTTGAGGGTTTTGATGTTGTTCAAGTGATGGGGTTTGTTGAGATCTAGTAAGAAGATACTCAATCCAGGTAAAGTGCTCATTCAAAGCAATGGTATGTTGTTGAAGGAAGATGCAACAAGGGCAATTGTTAACATGCTTCTCAATTTGGTTAATGTTATGTGGTGATGATGGTGAGCTTGATTGAGGTGGATCCAAATTGCGTTGAGCAAGATGTAATGCTAAAAGAGCACTAAGCTCATGAGTCTCTTTTAGCTCCTCAACGAACTTCAAGTGTTCGGAGGAAGGTGATGGTGGTGGAGCATGATAATTGTCTTGGGTGAAGGTTTGCACATGCAACATGGGAGTGGCATGTGAGGTTGTAGGAAGTGGTGGTGGTACTCTAGGTGGTGTGAGGTAGAAGGATATATGTGAGTGAGTGTCATTTCCCTTCCCATTAAATTCATGCTCATCCGGATATATTATGAGACTAATATGACCTATCGGAAAACGACACTAAGGTTCATATGAAATAAGGGTGTAGGATCTAAAAGAAATAAAAATATACCTAGATGAATGATACATATAGAGTAAATCATGTAAAGGCATACAATCAAATCACATAGGAGCAAATAAACATCTAGAAATAACATATATGCGATATGCCATAAATCTAGGAATGAAATCATCTAATGAGAAGCAAAGTTCATAAAAGTAAGCTTAGCGTTAGGTACATTTAGGAAGAGCGATTTAATCAAGTTGGAGAATGAGTATGAGACTATTACTAGTGGTGCTCAATTCAGGCTAAACACGACCATTTTTACGGGTTACACACACCCAACTTCTCACATAGAAGCAATCCAACCGTTAGGTTAAATTGAGTTTCTAGTCAATAGATTCTCCAGTAGTCATTCTCTTTTTAGAAGAAATTGAGTTCCTAAATTCACCTATCGAAGAGTACCAAATATGAAGTTTGCTTGATTCACTAATACTTGGCATAATGTGACTCAAACACCATGTTTTTATGAAGGTAAGTCTACATGATATATTTTACTCACTATCCCAATAGAGATGTGTTAAATGTTAAGATAAGAGTAAATGCAAAGTTTTAATCTTTTGTTCATGATTAACCGGTTATTTGGTTTTGATGACATATTACTTGATTTAATAAATGTGCTTTGATTTATGAATGCTCCTTAGCATATCTTGAAAAATGAATCTCATTAAGATTATTTATCTTAAACGAGATTGTGATTCACAAATGATATCAAAACTAGACATTTATATATTCTAAAGCAAATATTATTTTCTATGATTTTTGCCAATGTTATATATCATAATTTAACTAGTATTTGAAACAAAATGAAGTTTACTTGTTTATGCATTGTGACAAGTTGTTTTTCAATTCTAATAACTTAAATTATTTCAAAAAGAAAAGTGTAGTGCATTATCTTGTAACACAACCATTCATGCTACAAAGAAAATGAAATACATATAATATATAGTGTGTATTGTTCTTAAATATGTATTTTATCTTGTGGTGATAATTTTAAGTAGTGTGAGCAAAGTTTACATATGTTGTTAGTTTGCTCATGTTTGGTTTTTCGGATATGACACATTTATCCATTGCATTGCAATGTAAATTGCTTGAATATTTCGGACGAAACATCCAAGTCGTCAATCCTACTTCATTGTATATTTTATAAATGTGTTTAAAATGTTATTCTAATATTTGGAACACAATTATTGGACAAGTAGATTCAATATGACATTATCAACACAAGTGTGAGTTATGATCCAATGCATACTCTTTTCATCTACAAAGGATGTAAATATTTTCATATCAATCTAGTGTGATTGAGTATGTAGATTCAAGACTATATCATTTGATGTAATCTTGAAACTTAAATAAATAACAATCCAATTTCTTGTCCATACTCAAAAAAACATGTCAATTAGATTTGATGAATATATCAACCATAATTTGAATAATGAATTGATATAATATCAAGATCTTTCTTGACCCTCACAAACACTCATTTAAGATAAATAGGCATTTTGATAGTGTGTTCCATTAATCCTAAGATTATTTATGAGTGAGGTTGGTGAATGATTGAAATTTGACTTATTACTTCATGATTGTTATAAGTTTTGTTTATGTGAAAGATTCTTCATTGTTACTTATAATGAACACACTTAGATTTTGAAAATACTTTTTCTTTTATATTACTACTAATGTTTTACAAAGATTCAATTTGTCATATTAAACAACTTAAGGTAAAACAAGGTAATTTGTTGAAAATGTTTAAGTGTGTTGTTAAGAATAGATTAAATTGATTGAAATATTTAGGTGATTAGATTTAACTCATTTACAAGATGTTTGAGTAACATTAAGCCATCTATTCCTATATGCAATGCAAGCATAATAATGCAATCCTAACGCAAGAAATCTAGCATAAGATCAAGTTAAGTATAAGCTAGATAACTAACTATAAACTAATAGAGTACAAGGCACATATGCTAAGATATTCAAATAGCTAAATTACAAATAGCAATGATTAGCAAAGTAAAATCACAAATGAGTTGACATAGCACATAAAACACTTGTCGTCGTTTTGTGTTTTATATATACCAATGTTTACTTAGCTCGATTTTATTTGAAAATAAAAAAAAATTTCCTATCCATTTTAAAATTTAATAAAGATCAATATTTTGAAAACATAAATACTTAATTTTTCAAAGATATATCGACTAGGAATGCCCGACTCGAAGGAAAAGTTGAAATACAAGTTTTATGTTAAAACAAGACTCAAATTTTTGACCTTCGTGTAGTATTTTAACTTTCTGACTTATTTAAGTTTGTAATAGTTACTTGTAAGTATTTTTAAATGAAAGTAGACTCAATTACCTTTAAAACGCCGGGTGGCACGACTTCTACGGAGTTACGGTTAATTTTATATGATATTTCAAAGTTTTTGAAAAACTGTCAAACAGACAGGCGGACCCCTTAAATTTAAGGGGGCCGCCCAGTATTTAAGGGGGCCGCCCAGACAATTAAAGGGGCCGCCCATCTGATACTCAAAAATGCAATTTTTGTTAAAAAATTGTTTTCTGACTTTGTGGAAAGGTGTGTAACTTTCTGATTTTAAAAACGAACATATAACACTTGTTTTATGTATAATCTTATCTCGAGCTAGTATAATTAGTGTATATAATATCAAAACTAATACAAGTTAATCAACAAAACACTTTTCATATTAAATCCTCCTTAATGGGTAATTTGATACATGGATCGTACTCAATTTTTAAAACCATTTGTTTTGAAAATTTGAGCGACGTGGCTCTGGTACCAATTGTGGAAAACTAGAAGGGGGGGGGGGGGTTGAATAGTTTTCCCTTCTTTTTCGTTTTATAAAAACTTTGTTTCAAAATGTTGATTAGAATTTATTCAATTGTTTGTTTGAAAAACCTTCAATTAGATTTTAGTATAAAAGCAACATATAATCAATATGATCAATTATATATGTGAACTTTTAGATTAGTTTTCAAAACTTAGTTTTATGAATGAAGCATAGATCAAACTTTATGTGTATAAGTTTTCCTTTTAAAATCTTAAAACGTTTTGTATCAAATTATCGATTAAGTTAAGCTCAACATGAGAAGTGTTAAATATATATATTAGTCCATTTGACCATAACATACAATAATATGTCCTATCACACTATTAACTTCTATGTACAACACATTCAATCATCACAACAATATAAGCAACAATTAAGACATATAGGCAAGCATAGATATAAAGCGATAAATGCAAGAATGAATGAAAAGAGATGAGAGAAAGAACATGCAAACCGAACACGATGATTTATAGTGGTTCGGCTACAAGGACACCTTCCTTGTTCCTACTCCACTCCCCGAGTCACCTACTCGAGAGTTTTCTTCACTACTCAACAAGCTCCCTTTTGGCGGAGAAAACCTTACACACCAATTTACACACCACAATAACTTCACACCTTAATCACAACAACTACACACCAATTCACTACTTAATCACACCACTTCTTCACACCTATCTTCTACACACCAATATTCTACACACCAATCATCTACACACCAATCATCTACACACCAATCTTCTACACACCAATCTTCTATACTCTTCACACCTATCTTCTTCACTCCTAACTTCTTCACAACTTAATACTTCCTAACTCTTTCTTCACACCAAGAGTATATTCACACCTTCAAGGCACTAATGTCTTGACACCTTCAAGCCACTAATGTCTTCACAACTTCAATGCACTAATGTCTTGACACCTTCAAGGCACTAATGTCTTCACAACTTCAATGCATTAATGTCTTGACACCTTCAAGCCACTAATGTCTTCACAACTTCAATGCATTAATGTCTTGACACCTTCAAGCCACTAATGTCTTCACAACTTCACATAAGCACTAACTAGATCCTAATACATCTTTGGGTTTATGATAGGGAGGATACTTCTCTTGCACTTTAAGTGATGAAAGATTGGATCACTTGAAACAAAGATTAATAAACTTATGATCAAAGGGTTTTAGAAGGATGTTTAGAGAGAATTGGATCTGAAAATATTTGTGCAAAAGGTTGGAAAAATTCCAGGTTTGAGGTGGTATTTATAGGGAAAAATTTCTGACAAAATCTGACAGGGGAGCGTGGCCGGTCCCCTTAATTGTGTGTCGGTCCCCTTAAAATTAAGGGGGCCGCCCCTTATAATTAAGGGGGCCGCCCTACTGAAACGGCCAGATTTTCTGTCTTTTAGTGGGGAAAGTTTATTTGGTGAAAAACTAACTAATTTTGGTTAAAAGTTTGAAATCATATATTTAGTATGATTAAAACATTTTTCTTTATTACCAAAAGTGTTTTTCAAAAATATATAATAAGTTTATATAATTAAATAAACTTTGTATTAGTTAATTAAATACCCCTTTGATCATGAAATGTATTAAACACTTGTTTATCCATACCTTAAGTGATTGTTGAAGCATACTTGAGACGTTGAGATGTCGAGGCTTGTTGACGTAAGAATGCATAGATGAATTGTGATCACAAGTAACTTAAGCACTTTACGTTATATGTTGTAACTTACATTTTTGTCATCATCAAAACATGAAGAGGATGTTTAGATTAAATATCGTAATATTCATGCCAACAACATAAATTGAACAAGTAGAAGTAGATATAAAATCTTCAACACAAGTATGAATTGTGATCCAAAATTTTATCTAGTCTTGATAATTCGACACAAATGACTTCAAAACCTAACAAGTGTAGTAGGATTTTTGTGTCAAACTTCTTGTTCATAGCACATAGTATGGACATGTAGACTCAAAGATATTATCATCCATCATTTGAATAATGCATTGATAGATATCTTTCCTTTTGGAAAACATTTATTTGTATTTCCTTCCATGCCTTCACATAAGTCCTAGTCACATAGGCACAAACGCTCTAAGAGCACACAAGAGGACCTTACAAATGACCAACTAGACATCTCACTTTAGTTTGAAAGATTGTTTTCCTATTTCTAATTATTATTTTTTTTTGACTTGTTTTATGTTTAGAAAGACTTAATAGGGTTCCAATGGAGTGTGTAAAACAAGTTTTAAGACTCATGAACTCAAAACGAAAGTTTTTCAAAAATTTTGAAAAACTTTACCGCGGCTGCGTGTCACCCGCGCGCCAACGTGCCACCAACGCGCCAGGATCTGACCCCAACTTACTCTCATCATGTAGATCTCCTTTTTCTCTTTCCGTGGCCTTTTGAATCAACTAAATCAGAGTTTGGATGAAGAAATTATGATCAAAATACTAAAGCAAATTTTAAAACTTAATTTCTTCTTTTGGGTTTAGTTGTTGATTGTTTTTAAATGTTCTTAAAGATCTAAGACTTAGATTATGATGTGTTCAAGTTATGCAAGTTTTAAGCACATAACTATATTTCCTAAACACATAGCATTTTTAACAACTAACATTTAAGGCACATAAAGATTCATAAGCATAAGGGAAAACTTAGCTCGACTTTAATGGATGATTTTTGTTTCATGACCACGAGAGAAAGATTCACCATTGATGTTTAGACTAACGACGATCTTCCTCAAAGTTTACTTATGTACACCATCATGCTCCTTATGAAGTAAACAATCTTCTACTACGTCATGTGCTTGGAACAACCACTTTCAACGATCTAATAGATCGGTCCAAGCCTATACCTCTGAAGATTTCAAACCCGCGAGACATGATTCATTCCTTTCTTTATTGTCATCATCATTGCTATAACTCCAAGTATCATCGAAGCGAATATTTGGATTCTTCATTCGTAGATCTTCATAATCAAAAGTGTTCACCCCAAAGAGCTTAAGGTTCTCTTGAGCCATGGATATATACTCAACTTTACCAAAAGTCTTGTTTAGGATTTAGATATTTTGCACGACTTCTCGAGAAGGTTTTAATGCTCAAAAACTTGAGTATACCGCTCTGATACCAATTGTAGAACCGTAGAGGGGGGGTGAATATGGTTTCTTCGGCTTTTTAGATGTTTAAAAAACTTTAAGCTAAGAAGAACACCAAGTGGTCTAGACAAGAACAACCAATATCACAATCATAATCCAAAGTATATAAAGCGAGTAAAAGACACCACAATATATACTGGTTCCGGATGGGGGGTTTATACCATCCGTACGTTTAGTTGCGAATCCACAACACCGATACTATTACACTAGTATAATCCTTTCGATGGACTATAAACCATTACAATTCACTCCACCAATATTCCCTAATATTGATGCTCACAAAGAAGGAGTTACTCCCTAACGGTATTCCGCTCTCGGAAACCACCCAAAAGAACCTTGATTCAGTGGTAAAATCAAGTTATATATATAGAATAAGTATTACTCAAGATATCTGTAAAGAAATACGGATAACCCGAGGTCGTAGTCTGTGTGAAGGATGAATGGAATTTCGAATTCCCGATTCGTGAAACGTGTCGTGAAAGTGATAAAAAATGATTTTAATGAGATTATACTAAGGAATGAGTAAATGAAGCACAAATAATTACTTAAGCATGCATTTCAAATAAGGAAACTAAAAACTTAATGTAGAATCGAAAACGTAAGCTAAAACGTAAATAAACGTAATCGTACGAAATAAAACGCGAATTTTAAGCTACACTACTCCTACGGACTTGAAAATAATTTTGAAAAGTTAAAAATGATAAAAGAAAATTTTAAGAAAAAGAAAATTATTTTTTTTGACTTTTTATTTATTTTTTATGAATTAAAAACTAATTATACTAATTAAAAATTAAAAGAAAATGCAAATTAGGTGAGAAAAATGAAAATTAAATTTTGAAAATTATAAAATAACTAAAAAGTAATTTTAAAACTAAAAACTAATTTTTTTGGCTTTTTGTATAATTTTTGGGAATTAAAAACTATTAAATCTAATTAAAAATTCAAAATAAATGGGAAAAATGCAAATTAAATTTCTAAAATTCTAAAATAAATGAAAATAAATTTCTAAAATATTTTTGGATTTTTCTTGGCTTTTTCTGATTTTTTTGGATTTTTTAGTAATTAATATGTATTAAAAAGTGAATAAAAATGAATATAAAATAAGAAAAATAGCAAATCAACTTGGAAAAATATGAAAAATTCAGGGAAAATCTAAAATATTATAATTAACCTAAGAAAAATTTAAAAGTTGAATAATAAGCACTGGAACTGCTTTTTGCTTTGAAACTGCTTATAAGAAAGTGCTTATTTATAAGCACAGTTGACTAAAAGTTGACCAGACCTTGACTAATTGACTTTTTGACTCTAAGAAACTTAAATGAACAGTACTTAGGGCAAATGATGCTCAGAAACACAGAAGTGGGCACAATCAGTTACAATAAGCTAAAAATGGAATAAGCAATAAGCCAAACAGATAAGCAATTGTTACAATCTCAATGGAAATAGCAATTATAGGTGAAAGTAAGCTCAGAGAATCAATAAAACTCCACTAATGATCAACAAATCCAAGTTGCAGCCCTAATCTAGATAAGCAGATCCTAGGTTCAAACCACACAACTTATGAGTCAAATAAGCTGACAGAATAAGCTCAGAAGTGAAAGCTTAATGGGGCAAATTACACTCCTACTATCTGAGAACACAAATACACCAAATAAACAGATACTAGATCTACTTTGCTTAAACTAGTGAACCCTAATAATCCAACCAAATGCTGATGCACAGGGGAGAAACAGGGTCAAACATACAACTTCCAATTGCTTTTTAGATAAGCAAATAAATTCTAGTTCTGAAAATTCTTGGTATAATAGATTCACAAGCTAGCAAAAAAACCAAGAATATCAATCCAAACCTATTTTGAACCAGAATTGAGGCTTAGGGATCCAATTGAAAATTTGTCCACTCAGGTTTATTTATGAAATTTTGACTTTTTGGTTTGAGAGCAAAGTTTGACCAAAATGAAATTATTAAAAAGAAAAGAAAAAGAAAAAGGAAAATCTTTTTGTTTTTTATATTTTTCACAAAAACTTTTTATTACTTTTGTTTTTCTTTTCTTAAAACGTAATGTTAATCGAAAACCGTTTCTTTCAAAACCACGCGCGATGGGACGGGAGAGAAGAATGGATCTTTCTTCAGCTAGCAATTTAATGTCTTAGCTTCCGTATTTCCCGCTTAATCGGTTGTAGTAAATGAAATAATCTGATAAACAACTAAATTACGTTTTCGTTATATTGTGAGACTTTTTTGGTTTACAACGCCCTTCCTTTCGGTCGAGTCGAGGCTGTAACTTTTATTATTTTTTTGTTATTTTGTAAACACTTTAGGAAAAGTGTTTTGATTTTTTCAATTTTTATAGAAATATATATACAAAGTAGAAGAAGGCTTAACAAAACACGATTTTTCAAAACGAATATTCAAAAGTTCACTTCGGCCTTCCCCGGCAGCGGCGCCAAAAATTGATTCGTGTGAAAACCAATTATATATAATATAGTATAGTATCGAAGTGATCCGCGTAAAATACGGATCACCCGAGTTGTTTCCCAACGAAGGCGAATGGAATCGAGAATATCGATTCGTGAAATCGTGAATTGAAAAGTGAAAAAGTGAAAATAGCAATCAAATAGTTCAAGTAATATCAAACAAGTATGAAATATGCAAATAGTACAAGCTAATTATGCACCAAAGTTAAAAACGTAAAAACGAAAATGCAACCGCAAAATTTAAAACACAACGTATATCGAAAAATGATCCTACGAACTTGAAAATATTTTCTAAAAATTTTAAACTAATAAAAAGAATTTTAAGAAAAAGAAAAATATTTTTTTGACTTTTCTTTTATTTTCTATGAATTAAAATTGATTTTTGGAATTAAAATTGAATTAAAAATAAGGAAAAATAGAAAATTAAAGTGGGAAATTGAAAATTTAAATCTAAAAATTCTAAAATATTATCAAAGATTTTCTAAAAATATTTTTGTATTTTTCACAACTTTTTCTGATTTTTTATTGATTTTTGGTAATTAAAAATAATTTAAAAATGGAATAAAGTCAAAATAAAATAAGAAAAATAGTAAAAAGGTTAAGAAAAATCTGGAAAAATTCCAGAAATTCTAAAATAATAAAAAGAACTTGAATAAAATTTTTTAAGTAAAAGTGAAAAGTAAAACTGCTTATTCTATGAAAAACAGCTTATCACAAGTGCTTAATAATAAGCACTTGTGAATTAAGCTAATTGAAACTTGACACTAAAACTAAATATGATGCAATAAGCTCAGAAGTGACAGATAATGATCAAATACAAGCTCAGATTCCACAGAAACTCAAATTACTATGCAATAAGCTAAAAATAAGCTCACATGAATCAGCAGAATAAGCTCAAGCATATGCAGTAGCAAAACAATTATACAAAATGCTAAATCTACTCAAATACAACTCAGATCAAGTTACAATACACAAATTCAGTTACAAATTCAGGAAAACAGACCAAATCTCACAAGCAGTTCACTGCTTCCAAACAGCCAACTTATTAAGTAAAATAAGCAGCCAAGATAAGCTTTGAGTACCAAAATTAATTGAGCAAAACCAAGACTGACAATCAGAGATATAGAATCAATCAAATTTATAACCAAAATCTATGTGTAAAGCTTAAAAAACAAGCTCAGTTCAGACAGCTATGAACTAAAAATTTGTGCAACAGTTGACTTTTATGTCTCTTTTCTAATTTGACTTTATTAAATTTTAAACTACTAATGCTACTATTATATATTGTTATAAGCCAATATTACTCTAAAATTAGTTACTAAGATCTATAATGCAACTACACGTAAACTTACACTAACTTTTTCCAATTCTCTTTACAGCTAATGAATATAGAAAACTGAATTCACAAAAGTTTAACACCTACTGTTTATTATCTAAACTAAACTAGCAATTACCTCAAGCAAATTGTTTAAACCAACAACCACTTCTATAACAACCTATATACCAGCAAACTTACAGAAGCCAAACACCCCTGTATACATCAGTATGCAACTAAAAACCATAACAGATTCTAAGTTACAATCAATTAAACTGTCAAATCACTCAACAACAATTCAAATTCACTCTAAGTCAGAAATTCACTTCACCTCAGAGATAAACACTCAAATAGTACAACTCAGATGCAGGAAATTCAATCAATCCAAACAGATGTCAATTATAGTAACTTGAACAATAATCAGATCCAATGAAACAATGATTCAATACCAAACCAATTCTAAATCAGATCCACAAAATGATGCACCAATGATTTCAAAATGTTAAAGCAACTCAGTCCTTATCCAAAAGTGACTCAGATCTACAATTTCTAGATCTCAGATTAATACAACTGACAGATTACTCAATCCAAATCAGATCCACAAACTGATGTGCAATGAAACAAATAAAACTCAATCTCAGCTATGAATCTCAATGGAATAGTAACACATAAGCAATACTCATCAAACTCAGATCCACATATGTTGACAGATAAAATAAATGGAACAGTAAACAACTAAAACAAAAATCTAAACAATAAAAATGATCTAATATTCAATCAAACTCTATAATCAACAACAGAAATAACTATATCAATATCAAATTCCAATCTAACAATACAACTACTAACTATAACAGATCTTATCTAAAAACTTTGCGAGGAAATTTAACTTGAGCAAAACTTACAAAGCTATTCCTCCTCAGCTCAAATTGAGGAGGATTCACTATGCTTGCCTATCTTTAAAGATAGGCAGGTCCTTCCCTTATTGACACTGCTTATCCACCATATACCTCAGCAACCACTTATCTAATCTTTTGTCTTTGACTTACACAAACTCAATTCACTTCACTAATAGCTAACAAGCTAAAGTGAAATGTATAAAAACTGAAAAATAAGCTCTATGATAAGCTGTACTAGTATTAATGATATTATTTTTTTTTATTTTTTTATTTTTTTATTTTTCTGATTTTTTTTATTTATTTTTATTTTTATGTAAATGAATGTAAAACTATATAAGAGTAATAGATTGAAATAAGATTTAACTAAATGAAATAGAAAATAAGCTGATAGAAACAGAAATAAGCTGAGATACGAACACAATAAGCTGAAATTTATTTAAAATAACTAGAAATTTTATTAAAACTCTTATGAAAATTACAATGGCTAAGCTAAATACAATCTAAAATAAAATGAGCAGCATAACTCTACACTAAAAATTACACACCTAATGCTAGAAAATGACCTCTATTTATAGCAATAGTGAAGGGGTTGGGTCTCAAATGCCAAGCTGGCAATCCACACCACATTGTGCTTTCTCCCTTCTGATCATAGCCCTTGGATCCAATTTGTGTTTCTTCAATCTATTATCAGCCCTTAGATGAGAATTTGAGATGTGGCTCAACCAATGAAAAGCTTCCATCTGTCCCATTCGTGTGTAATACTCTCTGACATGTGACTCAGCTTCTAGAGGAAGTATCCAATGAATGGATTGACGTGTTATGCCCAATCAAAATCAGCCAAGTGTCCCTATAGCAACTCATAATCTCTCTGACACATGATCAGTCACGTGATGTGCTTCTAGAAACTCGAATTATTGGCTGATGTTGGTTAATTGTAACGGGTGTGAGCCAATTAAGCTATGAGGTCAGCTAGGGTTCATGTAATTTTGGGATTTCTGGGTTTTTGGGGAAAGTTGGGGAAAAAGGCACGTATGGTTTATTTATTAGTTCCTTTGACCGACTCATATAACCATTGACTGTTTGACCAATATTGTGGGGTGGGCATGGGTTAAAGTTGGGTAAACTTGGGCTTTTTATTATTTTGTGGATTATGGGCTATGAAATATTTTGGACTAGGCCAAATTTCAGATGTGATATAGTAAAAATCACAAGGACCACAAATGTAATATATTGAAATTTTAAGGACTAAATTTGTCTTTCTTCAAAAATATAATCCAAGGACTATTTCTGCCAAATCTGAATAGATGAAGGATTTAAGTTGACTTGTAAATCCCGGCTTTGACTTTTTGACCGTCTTCCACTCTCGTGCCCGTTTTTCCGGTATTCGTGTGATTTTTCGTCATTTTGTGATTAATCCGTACCTGCATGTTCACAACATAGAAACACGTGTTTTCTTGGCATTTGTCACACCCCCAAAATCGGGTCCAGCGGAAGCATACGTGTAGCTGGGGTGTAACTCAATTGATATTACAACACAAGTACAAAAATGGTTTTCACTTTAATCATTTAGAATAAAATCGTTTAATCAAAAAAATGTTGAATTTGCATCGTTAAAAGTAGTGCGGAAGTAGGCCCTTAAAATAGTTTAAAACGGTCCCCAAATAAATAATCAGAGTCTTCTATGACCATGCCATACCCTGCCAAAACCTCCAGTAGCGTGCCATAGGATAAAACCTGAAAATACATGCTAAAGTGTCAACACGAGGTTGGTGAGTTCATAGAGTTTGTTTAACAAATTAAGTTTATAGAAAAATGATCACACAGCAAAGGCATCGTAAATCCACTCAGTTACAAGTCCCGCCATAAGAGACTTGTAACCTGTGTGTTCACAACCCACTGCTAAATAGTTTAGGTCTAGTAGTCAAGCACCCGTGGTCAATAATAAGTCAAGGCCGCTCCGAACAAGGGAGACTTTATAATGTTGCTCCGAACATGGGAGACTTCAAGTCACTCCGCCACCTAGGCAAAGAATTATTAGTCACTCCACCGACTTGGTGAAGAATTATTAGTCACTCCACCATGGCGAGATTTATTAGGATGCTCTGAACATGAGAGACTTTATAACGTTGCTCCGAACAAGGGAGACTTCATAGTGTTGCTCCGAACAAGGGAGACTTTAAGTCAAAGTACGTACGGTACATTAGGGTCAAAAGTTTAAGTCAAGTTCAAAAGTCAAGTCAAGTTCCAAAGTTCAAAACAAGTTCAAAAGTCAAGTCAAGTTCAAAAGTTCAAAACAAGTTCAAAAGTTCATAATAAAGTTCAAGTCAAAACCATGTTTAAAGAGTCAACTAATAGTTCAAGTAAAAACGAGCCCAAAAGTTGACAAAACAATTTAAAAGAGTAGGGGCTATGACTCACCTGGTACGATAGTTACGAAGACAAAAGTGGTTACACAGAAATGAGGTTCGATCTCTAACCGCGACCTATAATGAACGAATGATACGATCTACTTAAATTATGAGGGGATGCGATGAATGTACATGTACATGAAGCCTATACCACTCGTAGTTTGAAAATAAGTGTTGGCGTTGATTTATAGTGTTTCCATAACTTAAGAGAATATGTGCTAGTTGAAGTTGTCAAATATATATATAGTTCGCCTAGTTTCAAAAGTGTATATCTTGGTCGTTTTAAGCTCATTTTCTACGTTCTTTACATTCCCGGAATCGTGGGACAACATACTAATATATTTTCAATAGCTCGGCTCCTCTAGGTTACGTTTAACGCCTCTATTTGTCCGTCTAAAAATGCCAAACAGCATGCAGTTTTCAGAAAATATAGTTTTCGTCGTTAAACCCGTTTTTAGCGTATCTCCTTCGTTATTAACTCGTTTTCATCCCCGTTTTCGGCCATAGTTCCGTCTCGGAAAGTATTTTCTAAATATTTGGTCAAAAGTTACCCCAAACCCACTGAGTTGGCCACGTTTTCATTTTAAGGACAGTAGGTTTATATATATTTTCAAAAATCATTTTCCTAGTTTCAAACTTGTTTCAACTTCAACCAAATCACTTTCAATCACCACAAATCTAGTCTAATCTTACCATACACCTTCTTAGGGTGTCATGGGTTCCTAAACATCATAAATCAAGTGGATCTAACAAGGATCTAACAATAATCCATTTCTAGAGTTCAAAAGTTAGATATATATATAAATGAGTGGTATATACTAACATATGCATGTAAACCTTGTATGAAATCATATGAACATAATAAGAACATGAAGAAATTATGAACAAAAGTTTGACAACTTACATAGAAAGATTAGTGAGCTTATGGAGATGAAAACTTATAAAACCTTGGGTTTTTATCACAAAACCCAAACAAGAACAACTAAAGGAACAAGATTAGAGCTTGATCTTGGAAAAATGATGGATCTTGCTTGTGTTTCTCTTCTTGGCCGATCACCACACCAAAGGAAAGAAAGAAAGAAAATTGCTAGTTGTATTATTTGGTGAAATGAGAAAAATGAGATGAAAAGTGAAGTTTTAGATTATATGTATTATAAGAGTAGACAAGATCCATAAAAAGGGGAAGGCATTAGGGGGGGGGGGGCTGAATTTGGTGAAAAAAAGAGAAGAAAACATGTGACTTTAGTAAGATAGTTGGTATAATGTGTAGATATTATTAGTTTTAGGTGATACCGGGTACCGAGTTAACTAAAAACAAATTGTAACGAGATAAAATAAACTATAATGAAGTTGTAAAAATTGTAAAATAATATTCGTGATGAGAATCGGAAGCTAAAATAATGATCGGGTTGAAATATCGCAAACCGACGGAGTTATAAGCTCCGACCGGAAAACGTAACAGTTGATTTGAAAACACCGGGTAAATTAATAATATAATTTTTATATCATTATTATGAGTATAAAAATATGTTAGGACCATAGTTGAGATTGTCGGATCGATTATTCAAAATAATAGTTTATAGGATAACGTTTATTAGGTTGATAATCGTACGTTTACAAAAATGACGCAACCCACGTATAAATGACAAATTTTCTCCGGAGGTGAATAGTGTTTTATGAATAGTAAAATTTTAAAACGCTTCTCAGAATATCAAACTGACCTCAAAAATGATGAATAGTAAAATGATGAATAGTGATCAATGAATAGTAACCGATGAATAGTAAATGTGAAAGTTCGGGAAAAGGCCAGAATTTACGAGTTGTGACAGTCTCTACCCCTTAAGGAACTTCGTCCCGAAGTTCAGTTAACGTTGGTCTCCGAAGTGTTATATAGGTGAAGATTCATGAGACGAAATGACCAGTTGACGTGCTTTCAAGCGGCGGTTCACAAGGTGAGGAAAAGTATAAGCGTTCTGACAACGAGGGTACACACACACATGAATGAAACATTCGGAAATTGAGTAGAGGATTCAATCCAGACAAAATTTTATTATAACCATTCTCAGTGTTGCAAAATTCATTTCTGAGTCGGATATAGGTAGTCAGCCTATGTCCCACTATCCCGGGTTGAATATAGGTGACTAGTCTATATTCCACCGAGGTTCCATGAATTTTGAAATACTCAGCTCAGTTATACTAATACTATGTCCTTCACAAATACCAAGACGTTCAGAAAGACTAAGGCAGGTGACCAAACTCGAGGTCAAATGAAGAAACTATGCAAGGAGAAACATAACAGGGTGACATATATGATACGTGAACATGCTTATATGAAAGACAATGATAGAGATCAATTAGAACAAATGAACATAATATACCAGATAATGAGACACAAATCTCATCACCTAAGTCAGCAACAAACCACAAGTGAGGCATTATCTTGGCAGGCAGGCACGTGACGGTCATAGGGTTAAGTTTTTCGTAAAAGTAGCTATAGTCTAGGTTTTAAAAACACTTAGTTCGCTATAGCCGAAGCTCTGATACCAATCTGTCACACCCCCAAAATCGGGTCCAGCGGAAGCATACGTGTAGCTGGGGTGTAACTCAATTGATATTACAACACAAGTACAAAAATGGTTTTCACTTTAATCATTTAGAATAAAATCGTTTAATAAAAAAAATGTTGAATTTGCATCGTTAAAAGTAGTGCGGAAGTAGGCCCTTAAAATAGTTTAAAACGGTCCCCAAATAAATAATCAGAGTCTTCTATGACCATGCCATACCCTGCCAAAACCTCCAGTAGCGTGCCATAGGATAAAACCTGAAAATACTTGCTAAAGTGTCAACACGAGGTTGGTGAGTTCATAGAGTTTGTTTAACAAATAAAGTTTATAGAAAAATGATCACACAGCAAAGGCATCGTAAATCCACTCAGTTACAAGTCCCGCCATAAGAGACTTGTAACCTGTGTGTTCACAACCCACTGCTAAATAGTTTAGGTCTAGTAGTCAAGCACCCGTGGTCAATAATAAGTCAAGGCCGCTCCGAACAAGGGAGACTTTATAATGTTGCTCCGAACATGGGAGACTTCAAGTCACTCCGCCACCTAGGCAAAGAATTATTAGTCACTCCACCGACTTGGTGAAGAATTATTAGTCACTCCACCATGGCGAGATTTATTAGGATGCTCTGAACATGAGAGACTTTATAACGTTGCTCCGAACAAGGGAGACTTCATAGTGTTGCTCCGAACAAGGGAGACTTTAAGTCAAAGTACGTACGGTACATTAGGGTCAAAAGTTTAAGTCAAGTTCAAAAGTCAAGTCAAGTTCCAAAGTTCAAAACAAGTTCAAAAGTCAAGTCAAGTTCAAAAGTTCAAAACAAGTTCAAAAGTTCATAATAAAGTTCAAGTCAAAACCATGTTTAAAGAGTCAACTAATAGTTCAAGTAAAAACGAGCATGTATTCTCCCCCAAAAGTTGACAAAACAATTTAAAAGAGTAGGGGCTATGACTCACCTGGTACGATAGTTACGAAGACAAAAGTGGTTACACAGAAATGAGGTTCGATCTCTAACCGCGACCTATAATGAACGAATGATACGATCTACTTAAATTATGAGGGGATGCGATGAATGTACATGCACATGAAGCCTATACCACTCGTAGTTTGAAAATAAGTGTTGGCGTTGATTTATAGTGTTTCCATAACTTAAGAGAATATGTGCTATTTGAAGTTGTCAAATATATATATAGTTCGCCTAGTTTCAAAAGTGTATATCTTGGTCGTTTTAAGCTCATTTTCTACGTTCTTTACATTCCCGGAATCGTGGGACAACATACTAATATATTTTCAATAGCTCGGATCCTCTAGGTTACGTTTAACGCCTCTATTTGTCCGTCTAAAAATGCCAAACAGCATGCAGTTTTCAGAAAATATAGTTTTCGTCGTTAAACCCGTTTTTGGCGTATCTCCTTCGTTATTAACTCGTTTTCATCCCCGTTTTCGGCCATAGTTCCGTCTCGGAAAGTATTTTCTAAATATTTGGTCAAAAGTTACCCCAAACCCACTGAGTTGGCCACGTTTTCATTTTAAGGACAGTAGGTTTATATATATTTTCAAAAATCATTTTCCTAGTTTCAAACTTGTTTCAACTTCAACCAAATCACTTTCAATCACCACAAATCTAGTCTAATCTTACCATACACCTTATTAGGGTGTCATGGGTTCCTAAACATCATAAATCAAGTGGATCTAACAAGAATCTAACAATAATCCATTTCTAGAGTTCAAAAGTTAGATATATATATAAATGAGTGGTATATACTAACATATGCATGTAAACCTTGTATGAAATCATATGAACATAATAAGAACATGAAGAAATTATGAACAAAAGTTTGACAACTTACATAGAAAGATTAGTGAGCTTATGGAGATGAAAACTTATAAAACCTTGGGTTTTTATCACAAAACCCAAACAAGAACAACTAAAGGAACAAGATTAGAGCTTGATCTTGGAAAAATGATGGATCTTGCTTGTGTTTCTCTTCTTGGCCGATCACCACACCAAAGGAAAGAAAGAAAGAAAATTGCTAGTTGTATTATTTGGTGAAATGAGAAAAATGAGATGAAAAGTGAAGTTTTAGATTATATGTATTATAAGAGTAGACAAGATCCATAAAAAGGGGAAGGCATTAGGGGGGGGGGCTGAATTTGGTGAAAAAAAGAGAAGAAAACATGTGACTTTAGTAAGATAGTTGGTATAATGTGTAGATATTATTAGTTTTAGGTGATATCGGGTACCGAGTTAACTTAAAACAAATTGTAACGAGATAAAATAAACTATAATGAAGTTGTAAAAATTGTAAAATAATATTCGTGATGAGAATCGGAAGCTAAAATAATGATCGGGTTGAAATATCGCAAACCGACGGAGTTATAAGCTCCGACCGGAAAACGTAACAGTTGATTTGAAAACACCGGGTAAATTAATAATATAATTTTTATATCATTATTATGAGTATAAAAATATGTTAGGACCATAGTTGAGATTGTCGGATCGATTATTCAAAATAATAGTTTATAGGATAACGTTTATTAGGTTGATAATCGTACGTTTACAAAAATGACGCAACCCACGTATAAATGACAAATTTTCTCCGGAGGTGAATAGTGTTTTATGAATAGTAAAATTTTAAAACGCTTCTCAGAATATCAAACTGACCTCAAAAATGATGAATAGTAAAATGATGAATAGTGATCGATGAATAGTAACCGATGAATAGTAAATGTGAAAGTTCGGGAAAAGGCCAGAATTTACGAGTTGTGACAGCATTTGTTAGCTCAAATAGTCATTTTGGGTCGGTATTTGGCCATAAAATGGTGAGTGAATTAGCACTCACCAAAATCCCCCAGACTAAGGTATTGCCGTGTCCTCACGCAATGTGATCAATTCACGCTTTTGGGGATAAATAATTTAAAAACTCTTTCTACTAACTTTGTAAAGTAGCAAGGAGGTTCGAAAGAAGTAATAAAATCATTTATTCCCGAAAACGCTCCATTTTCCAAAGTTTTTCTTTCATTCCTTTATTTCACTTTCACTTCTATTTTTGTATTTTCCATACTTCATACTTGTGACGGTTTGTTGAACTTTCATTATTTTGCAATAATTATTAGGGTCAATGAGTAGAAACACTTCTATTTAAGAAGTGACCATACGGATAAAAATCGTCATCCTTGATTTTTCACGAGTCCCTAAACTAAGCATACAAACGAGATCACAGCTTATCTACAAATTAGATGCTAACACTACTCATAATAGTTACTTGTAAAACTCCTTACTCCCATTTCCTAGGTTTTGTATCTCAATATTTTATTTTGTTGAGAAATGAATTGCTTCATATTTTCTCGTTTCAATAATTTTTAGTCCGATAGTGATACCTAAGTTAAAATGATAAGTAGTTATTCATTTTCTCTTAAGAACCACTGCAATAGAAATTCGGTCCACATCAAGGAATTTTGGGTACATACAATATCAGAAATATAAGTTTCGGAGTACTACACGTGCACCTCATGTGTCCAATTTAGAATCATACACATGCACCTCACGCGCCAACAACTTATTTATACATTCAAACTCTTATTCGATACAACTTTTGACTTTCACTTTTTTCATTTTTCACCTTTTTCATACTTTTGATACTTTTCACTTTTTTTCTTTCTTTCTTGACTTTTTTCTCATAACATCAATAGAAGCTTATCAGGTAGCTCCAAAACCACATAGATAATCAACTTTTGACTTTTGATTTTTCACTTTTTGCGCTTATTTTTTATGTTCCTTGATATGTACCCAACTTCTAAAGCAAAAATTCTCTTAAGAAAACAAAGAACTAAATATTATTCAAACCGAAATACCACTAATTAACCTAGAACATCTATTATATATGGGTGACGTATCTGATGGGAGTAAAAAGCCACAAGTACCTCTTATGAGCTCTAAAGAGAACCACTACTCCACGTTTAGCATCTAACTTCTAAATAAACTCTATCATTTCTCGCTCTTCGCAATTTAAGATTCCAAATAATGAAACCCGCGAATACTTAGCCGATAATCAGCCACGCATATATAAAGTCAGTTACGGAAACTTGCAAATTCTAGAAGAAGAATTCGCGTTTTCTAGCTCCTGATGTAAAAGACTAGCGAAAGCTTTTAAGTTGCGCATGTATAAAGTCAAGTACGGGAACTTGCAGATTCTTAAGAAAGAATTCGCATTTTATAGCTCCTCGTGTACAAAACTAGCACAAACTTATGTGATCATCATTGATTAAGGGAACAAGCTAGGGCTCAACACGCCCGGTCAAGTCAAAATATTTATTCCTACTCTCGCCAGCAAGAAAGTCAATGTTGGGATCAAAGTTTATAATCCCAACACGTAAATGGAACGACATTTACGGGATTACATTAGTTATCTCATTTAGCCAAAACACAAGGACTTGAATCGTAATATTGTAATAGTTAGTTTGTGTTAGGCTATATAAGCCCTCCTAGACTTCACTAGGAGGGTGAGACTCTTAGTGTAACCTTTCATTTTAGTTATCAATAAAACACTAGTTTTTCCCTTTTCTCTCTACTCTCTCTCTCTAACCATGGCTATCATCTTCTTTCATATTACTCGACCTCCCGAATCACAATGTTCAATCAAAACCACGATCCTACAAGTGGCATCAGAGCCTTGGTTATCAGTTTTGGTCGATTTTTGTGATGTTATCTTGTCAAAATTGTATTTTTTATGGTTTGAAACTGTTTCACCCACTTTTTGTGGATCTGAAATTTTTTCTTTACTTTATTGAAAAACAGTTTCTTTACACATGTTTTTTGTATCTTTTTTGGTCAAAAGTATTTTGCTTTCACTGTTTTACTTAAACAGTTTTTTACAACTGTTTTTTGTATTACTTAATACTACTTTGTACCAAACCGTGAAAACCTGAAAGTCATATTTGGTCTTTATTGTGGTCAATATCTTTATTACTGGTCAGCAATATGGGTCTATAAACTGAAGGTAAAGGCATTCAGAATATTGGACGGATTGTTTTTTGGCCGGAATCTGAACGGAAAAGTACGCCGGAAATCTGTTTACGCTCAAGTTTATGCAGAAAACCCTCTTTCTACGCGAATCTACAATTTTCTACGCATAACTTGGACAAGTTATGCGTAAGGTTCATATTAGGCGTAAAACCCTTTTCTTACGCGTAAATCTTACGCAAAAGAGAAGTTTACGTAAAAATTTATGTTTACGCGTAAAGCATGTCTACGCATAAGTTTTCTACGCGTAAGATTTCCACGCAAAAGATTTCAACAGGTTTACGCGTAAAGTTAAGCGTAAACTGGCCAAAAAGAATAAAAAAAAATGAAATAAGATGAAGATGAAGAAAGTTTGACCTTTGACCAAACCATAATACAACTCTTTAACAACAACTTTACATCATCTGTCAACAAACTCCAATTTAGTTATAACAACATACAACCAAAATCAAATCCATTTTACCATCCTACTCCATCTGCTTACAAACACCTCGCTTACACCACCAATACTCAGACTCGTACTTAAATGGAAAAACAATCAAATAATCTCAGATTGTTTGTCGTGTTTAGCTAATGTATCAACAAGACCATCGAGGGTCTTTCACACGAGAACAAACATTCATCACTGATTTTATGAGGCTTACGCATCAATTAATTATCCGAATCAAAACGGGATAAAGAATACAACAATTATGTTGTCTCTTTTTTTTTTTTTTTTTTTTTTTTTTCAAAGAAAAAAAAAATGAAACACAAGCTTAATACCCTACCTGAGACCCTCCAAAGGATCTTGAAGTCTTCAAAGGGCTCTCTTGATTCTTCATATGCTGAATATTACAACAAGGTAACGGTATGGTTATGTCTATGTTTGTGGTTGATTCCGATTGGAGTAACACCTGAGATGAGATGAGTTTTTGTTTTTGATTAAGTGATGAAGGAGTTGAGATCGATTGAAGATTATTATTTGTGTGATGAGATTTTTTTTGGTCTGAGTTTGGGAGAAAATACAAGTGTAGTAGGCGGAGTTAAGTTTGATGCTTTTTAGGGTTATTGCAAATTGTGAGTGAAATTTAGGGCTAAGTAGTTATAACAGGTTTGGAGTTGGATCGGGTTATAACTTCTTTTGGGCCCGGGTACTTTTAATGTCATTTGCTATGGGCTTTACATTTTGATTGGGTTGTAAGTATTGTTATTGGACTGGGTTAAGAGGTGCGTGTGATGGTTGCATTTAAACATTATGGACTGATAAGTGATTATTCAATTGTATTTTTTAATACATTGAATAATGTTTGATAAAATTTTAGCGAAAAAGAGTGGTATTTTGGTTGACACAAATATTTCATGGGGATACATTTTTTGACAAGATCGGGAACCATTATCAAGATTCATTTAAAACGTCAATAAGGCTAGTTTTGGGCATTTAATCGCTAGATGTGACTATGGCGAAAATTCTTTATTATTTATATGAGGTTGAAGTGGAATTTCATGGATGCGTGTACTTAGTATCTGAAGATATCGGGGTTGGTTGGATGCATGATTCTTCGAGATCCTTGTTCGAGCTTTTAACCTTTAAAATGACGAAGACTTGGATATCTAGTTGTTTTGTGATTCTTTCTTTCTATTACCACAAAATGACTATCACTTTAAGGAGTTACGTTGTAGTGCTCAGTGTCACACAAAGTTGTGGCTACTCAAGAGGTAATGTACGTCTTATACTTGATGGTTGTAGAGTATAGAGTACTTAGGGATTCGATGGTGGACGAACTCTCTACGCCGCTCTTAGTCTCAAGTTCATCATATTGGGTTTTCTCCATCAGTAGTCACTACAAAAAGCCGTCAGAATGATAATGGGGTCGGTAACGAGTTAGTTGAGAGGAGTATAAAAGAGTAGAGATGTTTATCAACAGTTGATTCTCACGGGCTATTAATGATACCTCACACATATTCGGTTAATTAGACACATGGGGTTACGCTGCCTCCGTTTCCATCGTAAACATAGTGTGTATGCTTCCGATTCCGCGAAGACATCGTGGGGGAAGAGAGAGTGGGTGTTATTTGCTTTCTTTGACTTTTCTTGACTTCTTTGCGAAAACACTCATTTTCCACGAGGTTCTGCAATTAGGGGTAAGAAATGTGCACATCAGGGACGCATAATAGACTCACGTGATCGAGCTTACAATTTTATTACTACTAGAGAGATGTCCGCAGAGATGATCAGTGGTTCAGTTTTGTGATTTTGGTGTACTCATTTCAACTCTCGCGGGGTGTGAAGTGTGAAGTAGCCTACTTAAGTGAGAAGATCTTGCTGATTTCTTGCATGTTACCCCCGAACGGAGCTTCCGCATTGAGCATCACTATGATTAAGTGACTAGTCAGATTTGCTTAATGTGGTTTACGGTGTCATCTACAAATTCCGCTGCGTACTCAAAAGCTTCAATAGTTAGAAGACATGTGGACTACATCAAAGTTTCGAATCTGCTGAAGACGGTTGTCAGTTTGGGGGGAAGCTGATTCAGAAACTTCGCCAAAAAGAAGTGTACGAAGAAGCCGTTAAAGACATGCAGCATGAATTGGGGGGAAGTTAATCCATTTCATGCATATTACATCATTTGCCTACAAGTGAAGATAAAGTTTTTCAAGCCGAGGTACAAGATGAAGACAAAGAGCGTCAACTGTCACCATCCTCAGCAATTTGAAGAGCTTATGAAGACCTTTCTTTATTCTTATTTGTTCTTGTAGGAAATGTTGTAAGTAATCCCTTATGTCGCCCCATTGGGGGAAGATTGTTGGGATCAAAGTTTATAATCCCAACACGTAAATGGAACGACATTTACGGGATTACATTAGTTATCTCATTTAGCCAAAACACAAGGACTTGAATCGTAATATTGTAATAGTTAGTTTGTGTTAGGCTATATAAGCCCTCCTAGACTTCACTAGGAGGGTGAGACTCTTAGTGTAACCTTTCATTTTAGTTATCAATAAAACACTAGTTTTTCCCTTCTCTCTCTACTCTCTCTCTAACCATGGCTATCATCTTCTTTCATATTACTCGACCTCCCGAATCACAATATTCAATCAAAACCACGATCCTACAGTCAACAAGGTGTAAAAACACTTATTCAAACTTTATTATATTTTTGTACAACTTTTTCAACTTTTCACTTTTTTTATTTATTTTTTTTATTATTTTTTTTTGTACTTTTTCATGACTTTTTCATTGAAATTTTTGAAATTTTCAACTTTTTTCAATTTTTTTATTTTTGGCGGAAAAACGGAGTTGCGAGAGTGCACGACATGTGAAACATGCAAGGTCAAAATCGAATCGAAGATTCACCCTCCCCCAGACTAGAATGAAACATTGTCCTCAATGTTTTACGGGTTAAGGTAATCCTAACAAAATTCTAGGCCGTTTATTAATTATGCCAAAGAAAACGTTAGTCGATAAGATTCACGAATATAGGATTTCCAAGTAGCACCGATGAATGAAACTCGAGCGGAGAAGATAACGAGCACGAGAGTCATCATAAATCGCGAACAATCCTAACAAACATCACAAACAACCACGGAACACAAGAGTAAAAGAGGCACCCCCTCCTCACGTTATTTGTTAGAAAATAGAAAAATAAGAAGATGAAATTGGATAAGCATGGGTTGCCACCCACGAAGCACTTTGTTTTTTATTTCCGAGTCACGTAGCTTGACTCGATCCCCAAATTTAATTACCCTTGGGGAAAGTTTGGAGATCCGGGACTACCATAGTCGGTACATCCCCTCCAAAATAGTGTTTTAAACGGTGACCATTCACCTTAAAATTGGGATCATCTTGTTGAGCTAACTCAATGGTTCCATAAGGAAAAACTTGGGTTATTGTGAATGGTCCAGACCAACGGGTTTTAAGCTTACCCGAGAATATCTTTAAACGAGAGTTAAAAAGTAGCACTTGATCACCAACGTTAAAAATGCGGTCTTTGATCTTAGCATCATGGATTCTTTTTGTTTTCTCTTTATATATCAAAGAATTCTCGTAAGCTTGATCACGGAGTTCGACAAACTCATTCAATTGAATTTTTCTGTGATCACCCGCGGTTTGCAAGTCAAAGTTGGCATGTTTTAAGGCCCAGTAGGCCTTGTGCTCTACTTCGATGGGCAAATGAAAAGCTTTCCCGTAAACCAGCTTATATGGTGTACACCCAATGGGAGTTTTGTAAGCGGTCCGAAAAGCCCATAATGCATCGTCTAATTTGTCGGCCTACGAGGCACGGTGCTCTCCTACTGTCCTTTCAAGTATACGTTTTAAACCACGATTGGAGACCTCAACTTGACCACTCGTTTGTGGATGATAAGCCGTGGAAAGACGATGTGTGACACCATATTTAAGCATTACTTTCGCAAATTGATCATTACAAATATGTGTCCCACGATCGCTTATGATGGCTCGAGGTGCACCAAATCGGGCAAAGAGACTCTTTAAAAACTTAACAACCACTCGGGCGTCATTGGTGGGGAGCGCCTTCGCTTCAACCCATTTTGATAAGTAATCGACGGCCACGAGAATATATTTGTTTCCCCTAGACGACGGGAATGGCCCCATGAAATCGATGCCCCAAACGTCAAAAATATCACAAACTTGAATCGCATTTTGCGGCATTTCATCTTTTTGAGAAATTTTCCCTTGACGTTGGCAAGAATCACATGTTTTCACCAATTCATGGGCATCCCGATATATCATCGGCCAATAGAAGCCGGAATCGAAAACCTTTTTAGCGGTGAAATTGGCACCATGATGTCCCCCCGTGGGTCCACTATGGCATGCCTTAAGAATTTCAACGGCATCCGTACCGTGAACACACCGCCGGATCACTTGATCCGCACAGACTTTGAACAAGTAGGGGTCGTCCCAAAAATAATGTTGGACATCTTTAAAGAATTTATTCTTTTGCTGGGACGACAACCCTTTCCTAATGAATTTCCCCGCATGGTAATTCGCAAAATCGGCGAACCATGGGGTACTTTGGTCAATTTTGGTCACATTCCCAAGTGTCTTGAGAGGAAAAGCATCATTAATTTCCTTTTTCTCGAGAACACTTTGATGGGGGTTCTCAAGTCGTGAAAGGTGATCAGCAGCAAGGTTCTCGGCTCCTTTTTTGTCTCGTATTTCGACATTAAATTCTTGGAGCAAAAGAACCCACCGCATTAAACGTGGCTTCGCATCTTGTTTAGCCATTAAGTACTTTAGGGCTGAGTGGTCCGTATACACTATGCATTTTTTAAGAAGAAAATAAGACCTAAATTTCTCAAAAGCATAGACAACCGCTAACATTTCCTTTTCGGTAGTAGTGTAGTGATGTTGGGCGTCATTCATGGTCTTGCTTGCATAGTGTATCGGTTGAAAATATTTGTTCTTACGTTGCCCCAGAACTGCACCAATAGCATAATCACTTGCATCACACATTAGCTCAAATGGTAAGTTCCAATCGGGGGCAACTAAGATTGGTGCCTCCGTTAACTTCTTCTTTAAAACATTAAATGCATCGACGCATTCATTCGTGAAGTTAAACGGAGCGTCTTTTTCTAAAAGGTGGGTCAGAGGCCGGGCTATTTTTGAGAAGTCTTGAATAAAACGTCGGTAAAAGCTAGCATGACCAAGGAAACTTCGGATTCCTTTGACGGTAGTCGGGTGTGGTAATTTAGCAATAACAGCGACTTTTGCCCAATCCACCTCAATTCCAGATTTGGATATTTTATGGCCGAGGACTATTCCCTCTTTAACCATGAAGTGGAACTTCTCCCAATTTAGAACTAAATTAGTGTTTTCACACCGAATTAGCATACTTTCCAAATGGGAGAGGCAAGAGTCGAAAGAATTTCCATAGACGGAGAAGTCGTCCATGAATACTTCCATGGTTTTTTCAATCATATCGGAAAAAATGGCCATCATACACCGTTGAAACGTGCCTGGAGCGTTACATAAGCCAAAGGGCATTCTACGATAGGCAAACGTTCCATACGGGCAAGTAAAAGTGGTCTTTTCTTGATCCTGGGGATCAATGGGAATTTGAAAGTACCCAGAAAAGCCATCCAGAAAGCAATAGAACTCATTTCCCGCTAAACGTTCAAGCATTTGGTCCATAAAAGGAAGCGGGAAATGGTCTTTACGTGTCGCATCATTCAACTTGCGGTAGTCGATACAAACTCTCCATCCAGTCACAAGTCGAGTAGGTATAAGTTCATTATCGTCATTCTTCACAACAGTGATTCCGCCCTTCTTTGGCACACAATGAACCGGGCTAACCCATTAACTATCCGAGATCGGATAAATCATTCCAGCGTCAAGGAGTTTAATAACTTCCTTTTTGATCACTTCATGGATTTGTGGATTAACCCGTCATTGTTGTTGGACGGAAGCTTTGTGATTATCCTCAAGAAGAATCTTATGAGTACAAAATCGAGGGTCGATTCCCTTAATGTCGGATATTTGCCAAGCAATCGCACTTTTATGCTTCCGAAGCACATCTAAAAGTCGTGTCTTCTCCTCATCTTTTAAGCCTTTTGATATTATAACCGGTAATTTATCATTTTTTTTCCAAGTATGCGTATTCGAGATGAGGAGGCAAATCCTTGAGCTCGAGCTCCGGAGGATTCTCAATAGACGGCTTAACTTCTTTTACGTCTGCCATTTTTAAATCAACCGAAGGGGAAGAAACAATCGGTTTTTCGTTTAACAAATTTTCAATTAATAAAATGTCTCCCTCCGGATCAAAGTTATTATTATCAATTTCCGGTGAAAATGATTCATTTGCAAGACAAGCATTGATTTCTTCCCAAGCGAGATCACTTCCCTCAAACGGAGTGAGGGAAGGGGAAGAATCAGAGACGATTGGTTCAATAGAAGGAGTGGGATTGCCACTCGAAGTATTATCGGTGAAACCGAGAAATTCTTGAGCATACTCCTCCGTAAGTTCATCAATAACATCAATACGGTTAACGGAAGAAACATCGTAATCGGAGGAGTATCTCGCGGTTTGATCAAGGTTAAAAGTGACGGCTTCGTTTCCAACACGTAAAGTAATCTCCTCATCATAAACATCAATTAAAGCACGACCGGTCCTTAGGAAACCTCTCCCGAGAATGAGAGGAACCCGTGGATCGGCATCGAAATCAACAACCACAAAATCCGCAGGGAAATGAAATTTCCCAACATTGACAAAAATATCCTCAGCTATGCCAATTGGACGAGACGTAGATCGGTCGGCAAGCTCGAGGGTCATAAGCGTCGGTGTCAAGTTAGGAAGAGACAACTTTTTCCATATCGACATTGGCATAAGGTTAATACTAGCACCAAGATCGGCCAAGGCGAAGCATTGAACCATACCCGGAAAATTACACGGTATAAGAAACTTGCCAGGGTCTTCAAGCTTTTCAAGTAGCTTTTTAAGAAGAACCGCTGAGCAATTCTCGTTCATTTGAGTCCTTGACATTTCAAAAAGCTTTTCTTTATTATTCAAAAGACCTTTTAGCATCGAAGCAAATTTGGGCATCAAAAGTATAGCATCCGCGAGACTTATATCAAAGTGTAACTCTTGAAAAATTTGATAAAATTTCTCCATTTGGTTTTTATCCTTCTCGCGGTGCTTTTGTTCGTTTAAGCGTGATGGATATGGCAACTTTGTTTTAACGGGTGTTTCATTTTCATTATCATTAACAACCTTTTCTTTTCCTTTAGACGTCGGGACCACTGGAGGTTGGATGTCTTCGGTCCTTCCATTATTAATAGGAATTTCTGTATCCGTTGTCACCTTGGGTTCACGGGCGACTACCTTGGGAGGTAGAGAAGAAGAGGTAGTCGTAGCCGTCGGTCCATCATAAGTAACACCACTCCTTGTTATGATCGCTTTTGCATCGCCCCTCGGGTTAGCGATCGTGTTGCTTGGCAACGTTCCAGAGCCCGAGGGTCGATAATTTAAACACTTGTTGATATCATTGATTTGAGTTGCAAACATTTTTGTTGTTTCATCTTGTTTAGCAATTAAAGCTTGTTGACCTTGAATCAATTGTTTAATCAACTCTTCCGTGGGCGACGGATTTGGAATAGCAGCTTGATTTTGATTATTAAAACTTTGCCCACGGTTTTGAAAATTGCCATTGTTCTGATTTCCAAGATTATTATTCTGAAAATTCCCATTGTTTTGAAAATTGTTCCCTTGAGGCGGGCCTTTGGTGGTAATTTCCCCGGTTTTGATTTTGAAAATTCTGATTTTGTCCTTGAAAACCATTATTTCCACGGTTGTTATTTTGATTGTTATTGAATAGATGATTACGGTTTTGCACATTGTTATTTTGATTCACTTGATTAGGTTGATTAAACCCGGGTGGTCCTTGAAAATGGCTCGAACGGTAGCTGAGGAGATTACGGTCTCCTTGAAGAGGTGGGTAACCGTTGCTACCCATGTTCGCAGCATACACGGTCTCTTGAGCAAAAGAGCCAGTCGTCGGACACTCATAGTACGGGTTTGGACCACCACAAGTTTCACAAACGGTATTAACCATATTAACTTGTGTGTTTTTGACTTGATTCGGCATCATTTGGTACATTCTTAGCATAGCCGTCGACAAATCGTCAAGTTTCTTATTCAAGACGGCTAGCTCGGGGTTAGAAGAAGAAGAGTTTAGAGTCGCAGTCGATCTTATTGGCTCATTCCTCTCGGCTGAGGAATCCCAATAGTTGTAATGGGCCGTCATATTCTCGATTAGCTTCGTAACAATCCTCGGGACGACGTTTCATGAAAGTACCACCAGCTGCAGCATTGATCGTGTCCCTATGTCGTAAAGTCAATCCATTATAAAACGTATCAATTATAGTGACGAGAAGCATATTATGATTCGGACAACGATCAATGGCAAGCTTGTAACGCTCCCAAGCCTCAAACAAAGACTCATCGGGGAGTTGTCGAAAATTACTAATATCATTCCTCAATTTCGTCACCATCGATGGTGGAAAATACTTCGCCAGGAACTTGGAAACCATTTCATTAAAAGTATGAATCGAGTTCCTGGGAAGGCGATCAAACCACGCGGTGGCATGATGCGTAAGAGAATAGGGGAAGAGAGAGAGACGGAGGGCGTCATCGGAGACCCCGTTTTGATTCATATTTTGGGTGACGGTTAAAAACTTATCGAGATGCTTATTTGCATCGTCACCCGGTAGTCCGTGAAATTGGCACGAATTTTGGACTTGTTGTATCATGTGGTGCTTAAGTCCAAAATCCGTGGCCTCAATATTTAGAGGGGCAATTGGGCCACCTCTACCATGCATCGTGGGTTGGCACAGCGCCTCCATTGTTCGGAGATCGGGAGCCGGCATGTGTTGGTTTTCATCACCACCCACCGGAGGGTGTTGATTATTCGGATCCATTTCCTCAACGTTAAGGAAATGGACACGTTGTATGTGTCGTATTACCCTTTCAGGATTTGACAAAGGTGATATAAGACTCTCAAAAGAAGAGCGGGTGTGCATACACCAAAAGCAAAATTAAAAAGAAAAGAAAAAGAAAAAGGAAAATCTTTTTGTTTTTTATATTTTTCACAAAAACTTTTTATTTCTTTTGTTTTTCTTTTATTAAAACGTAATGTTAATCGAAAACCATTTCTTTCAAAACCACGCGCGACGGGACGGGAGAGAAGAATGGATCTCTCTTCAGCTAGCAATTTAATGTCTTAGCTTCCGTATTTCCCGCTTAATCGGTTGTAGTAAATGAAATAATCCGATAAACAACTAAATTACGTTTTCGTTATATTGTGAGACTTTTTTGGTTTACAACGCCCTTCCTTTTGGTCTAGTCGAGGCTGTAACTTTTATTATTTTTTTGGTATTTTGTAAACACTTTAGGAAAAGTGTTTTGATTTTTTCAATTTTTATAGAAATATATATACAAAGTAGAGGAAGGCTTAACAAAACACGATTTTTCAAAACGAATATTCAAAAATTCACTTCGGCCTTCCCCGGTAGCGGCGCCAAAAATTGATTCGTGTGAAAACCAATTATATATAATATAGTATAGTATTGAAGTGATCCGCGTAAAATACGGATCACCCGAGTTGTTTCCCAACGAAGGCGAATGGAATCGAGAATATCGATTCGTGAAATCGTGAATTGAAAAGTGAGAAAGTGAAAATAGCAATCAAATAGTTCAAGTAATATCAAACAAGTATGAAATATGCAAAGAGTACAAGGTAATTATTCACCAAAGTTAAAAACGTAAAAACGGAAATGCAACCGTAAAATTTAAAACGTAACGTATATCGAAAAATGATCCTACGAATTTGAAAATATTTTCTAAAAATTTTAAACTAATAAAAAGAATTTTAAGAAAAAGAAAAATATTTTTTTGACTTTTCTTTTATTTTCTATGAATTAAAATTGATTTTTGGAATTAAAATTGAATTAAAAATAAGGAAAAATAGAAAATTAAAGTGGAAAATTGAAAATTTAAATCTAAAAATTCTAAAATATTATAAAATATTTTCTAAAAATATTTTTGTATTTTTCACAACTTTTTCTGATTTTTTATTGATTTTTGGTAATTAAAAATGATTTAAAAATGGAATAAAGTCAAAATAAAATAAGAAAAATAGTAAAAAGGTTAAGAAAAATCTGAAAAATTCCAGAAATTCTAAAATAATAAAAAGAACTTGAATAAAAATTTTTAAGTAAAAGTGAAAAGTAAAACTGTTTATTCTATGAAAAACAGCTTATCACAAGTGCTTAATAATAAGCACTTGTGAATTAAGCTAATTGAAACTTGACACTAAAACTAAATATGATGCAATAAGCTCAGAAGTGATAGATAATGATCAAATACAAGCTCAGATTCCACAGAAACTCAAATTACTATGCAATAAGCTAAAAATAAGCTCACATGAATCAGCAGAATAAGCTCAAGCATATGCAGTAGCAAAACAATTATACAAAATGCTAAATCTACTCAAATACAACTCAGATCAAGTTACAATACACAAATTCAGTTACAAATTCAGGAAAACAGACCAAATCTCACAAGCAGTTCACTGCTTCCAAACAGCCAACTTATTAAGTAAAATAAGCAGCCAAGATAAGCTTTGAGTACCAAAATTAATTGAGCAAAACCAAGACTGACAATCAGAGATATAGAATCAATCAAATTTATAACCAAAATCTATGTGTAAAGCTTAAAAAACAAGCTCAGTTCAGACAGCTATGAACTAAAAATTTGTGCAACAGTTGACTTTTATGTCTCTTTTCTAATTTGACTTTATCAAATTTTAAACTACTAATGCTACTATTATATATTGTTATAAGCCAATATTACTCTAAAATTAGTTACTGAGATCTATAATGCAACTACACGTAAACTTACACTAACTTTTTCCAATTCTCTTTACAGCTAATGAATATAGAAAACTGAATTCACTAAAAGTTTAACACCTACTGTTTATTATCTAAACTAAACTAGCAATTACCTCAAGCAAATTGTTTAAACCAAAAACCACTTCTATAACAACCTATATACCAGCAAATTTACAGAAGCCAAACACCCCTGTATACATCAGTATGCAACTAAAAACCATAACAGATTCTAAGTTACAATCAATTAAACTATCAAATCACTCAACAACAATTCAAATTCACTCTAAGTCAGAAATTCACTTCACCTCAGAGATAAACACTCAAATAGTACAACTCAGATGCAGGAAATTCAATCAATCCAAACAGATGTCAATTATAGTAACTTGAACAATAATCAGATCCAATGAAACAATGATTCAATACCAAACCAATTCTAAATCAGATCCACAAAATGATGCACCATTGATTTCAAAATGTTAAAGCAACTCAGTCCTTATCCAAAAGTGACTCAGATCTACAATTTCTAGATCTCAGATTAATACAACTGACAGATTACTTAATCCAAATCAGATCCACAAACTGATGTGCAATGAAACAAATAAAACTCAATCTCAGCTATGAATCTCAATGGAACAGTAACACATAAGCAATACTCATCAAACTCAGATCCACATATGTTGACAGATAAAATAAATGGAACAGTAAACAACTAAAACACAAATCTAAACAATAAAAATGATCTAATATTCAATCAAACTCTATAATCAACAACAGAAACAACTATATCAATATCAAATTCCAATCTAACAATACAACTACCAACTATAACAGATCTTATCTAAAAACTTTGAGAGGAAATTTAACTTGAGCAAAACTTACAAAGCTATTCCTCCTCAGCTCAAATTGAGGAGGATTCACTATGCTTGCCTATCTTTAAAGATAGGCAGGTCCTTCCCTTATTGACACTGCTTATCCACCATATACCTCAGCAACCACTTATCTGATCTTTTGTCCTTGACTTACACAAACTCAATTCACTTCACTAATAGCTAACAAGCTAAAGTGAAATGTATAAAAACTGAAAATTAAGCTCTATGATAAGTTGTACTAGTATTAATGATATTATTTTTTTTTTATTTTTTTATTTTTCTGATTTTTTTTATTTATTTTTATTTTTATGTAAATGAATGTAAAACTATATAAGAGTAATAGATTGAAATAAGATTTAACTAAATGAAATAGAAAATAAGCTGATAGAAACAGAAATAAGCTGAGATAAGAACACAATAAGCTGAAATTTATTTAAAATAACTAGAAATTTTATTAAAACTCTTATGAAAATTACAATGGCTAAGCTAAATACAATCTAAAATAAAATGAGCAGCATAACTCTACACTAAAAATTACACACCTAATGCTAGAAAATGACCTCTATTTATAGCAATAGTGAAGGGGTTGGGTCTCAAATGCCAAGCTGGCAATCCACACCACATTGTGCTTTCTCCCTTCTGATCATAGCCCTTGGATCCGATTTGTGTTTCTTCAATCTATTATCAGCCCTTAGATGAGAATTTGAGACGTGGCTCAACCAATGAAAAGCTTCCATCTGTCTCATTCGTGTGTAATACTCTCTGACATGTGACTCAGCTTCTAGAAGAAGTATCCAATGATTGGATTGACGTGTTATGCCCAATCAAAATCAGCCAAGTGTCCCTATAGCAACTCATAATCTCTCTAACACATGATCAGTCACGTGATGTGCTTCTAGAAACTCGAATTATTGGCTGATGTTGGTTAATTGTAATGGGTGTGAGCCAATTGAGCTATGAGGTCAGCTAGGGTTCATGTAATTTTGGGATTTCTGGGTGTTTGGGGAAAGTTGGGGAAAAAGGCACGTATGGTTTATTCCTTTGACCGGCTCATATAACCGTTGACTGTTTGACCAATATTGTGGGGTGGGCTTGGGTTAAAGTTGGGTAAACTTGGGCTTTTTATTATTTTGTGGATTATGGGCTATGAAATATTTTAGACTAGGCCAAATTTCAGATGTGATATAGTAAAAATCACAAGGACCACAAATGTAATATATTGAAATTTTAAGGACTGAATTTGTCTTTGTTCAAAAATATAATCCAAGGACTATTTCTGCCAAATCTGAATAGATGAAGGATTTAAGTTGACTTGTAAATCCTGGCTTTGACTTTTTGACCGTCTTCCACTCTCGTGCCCGTTTTTCCGGTATTCGTGTGATTTTTCGTCATTTTGTGATTAATCCGTACCTGCATGTTCACAACATAGAAACACGTGTTTTCTTGGCATTTGTTAGCTCAAATAGTCATTTTGGGTCGGTATTTGGCCATAAAATGGTGAGTGAATTAGCACTCACCACCTAACATTGAAATCATTCATCCATTACAACTATAAACAAGCAATCAACCTATAATTAACATCTAGGTTTCATTACATCTAAGTAAACACATGATAGATCTAGCCTAGCATGTTGAAATCAAGACAAGCATAAGATATATTCAAACAACAAATAGACATATTGAATGAATTGGAAGAGGACTTATCTCAATTGAACATGAAAGGTTTCAAGAGGTGAAAACCTTTGAAAATACAGTTAAAAGCGACCTAGGGTTTATTAGGTTCGACCCTAGTATTCTCCACACATGTTTCTCTCTTAATGAATGAAAAATAGAAAAGTATTTATAGATTTTGTGAGGTGACGGCGTCAAGAGCAAATGTCTGACGCCGTCATCTCGCCGCCAAATAAATTCTCGGACTGCCTAGATCTGGGTTTGACGCCGTCACGTGTACTCCTTATGCAGGCTGTCACCATATTAACTCTTGACGCCATTCTCTTGATGCCTTCTGGTTTTCACTGGGTCGTCATGGATTTCACCCCTGACGCCGTCACAATTTTCCTCTTGACGCCGTCAGGTACTGTTCTCAGCATGGAAAATTAAGTCTTTGCCGTTTTCTTCACTTTTATGCTCCAAAAACGTCCAAAATGCTTCCTTTTCCAGAATTCACTCCCAAAGTACCTAAAATCACAAAAGGAACGATTTAGGGCAATATTTGATCAAATAAATTCAATTCCGGGCTTAAATGACCCCCTAAAAATAGTTTATTTTTCACCTCATCATATACCCTTACACTTGAGATTTGCTTGTCCTCAAGCAAATGCGCTTTTATTCTAATCAAAATACAAGTTAGGGGTCATTTAACACTAATATAAAAGTAATTACAACAAATAATCGTTCCACTAAAGACCAAAGACAAGCACGGAGGTCATACACTAGCACCTCACAAATAGTGTTTAGATACTCACATCTCTCGGGTGTAATAAAGTATATATCACAATATGGAAATGGAAAACATCTCTCACTACCTGTCATAGCAAAATAGATTACCATAGACTTGGGAAAGGATCAAACCTCCACCACGTGGTTTAAGCACCTAGGATAAACTATCAAAGAGGTCTTTCAAAGGGTTGTAACGTTAGGTGTAGGGATATGGAATACACGGCTTTGTTGGATATAGACAGTCTTACTGGTGGCGAGTTAACAATCTTGGTTAATTATATGTACAATATGGCGTTGCTAAGCCAAGACTAGACTCGACTTAAGCTAATAAATCAAAAATAATAGAAACATAAAATGAATATAGAATGAAAAGGGATGGTAGTCCGTATGTTTTTTCTTTTTCTATATTTTTTTTCTTTTTTTTGATTTTTTTTCGATTTTTTTTTTTTTTTTTTTTTTTTTTTTTTTTTTGCATACACTCTTACCCTACCATCCAAAATACTACATCATAGGAAATGAATATGCCCCTTAAACTTGAATTTTTACATACTTTACAATAAACTAATCTAATGACTTGAATTAAGAAAATCAAAACACTTGGAGTTCTTTTAAGATTAACGCACATACGGGGGTAATATATGATGTTCTTCCCCATTACTCCATAAAATAAGTACTTTACCCATGAGTCCCAATCATCCCAAAACAATATGTACAAGGATATGACTCGACTTAGCAATCATGTAATCAATTAGATAATTAATTAAGGGTTTAACAAATAACAATAATGCACTAAAGATGAGTG
The DNA here is from genome assembly GCA_030686995.1 of Artemisia argyi. NCBI lineage: Eukaryota > Viridiplantae > Streptophyta > Magnoliopsida > Asterales > Asteraceae > Artemisia > Artemisia argyi. The sequence goes on along the minus strand of CM060695.1, from coordinate 76,300,951 downwards.
CATACACGGAAGGCTAAGGCGATTTGGGTGTACATTTAAGTGGGGTGTAACAAATTCTTCCTTTAAGTAAGATGCTTAAAGTTAGAAACGAAAAGATAGGCTCGGAGGGGTGTACTAGGGGTTTCGTGTACTAAAAATGAGTACAACGCTAAGGTGTGGGAAAAATTAGTTGACTTAACTAGCCAAGTAATATGACTTAAATGGTCAAGTAATTATGATATGGGTTTAATACAAGGGTGATCCTAATGCCTCTTATCATGTAGTAAATCCTACTACACGAATGTAGTCTCACTAGCGGTCTCGGGATGCATCACTAACGCAAGTTCTAGAATCTAAATGCTACCGGTACACTCATAAGCACTAATAGTAAATGTTTTCCCTATCAAATCTAAAGGCGAACCTCACATATTTGGGTGGAAAATTTTTCTGAATAGTACGGTTTTGTGCTAGTCATACAACTCCTATCCATGAGACGCTTGCTATGGCTAAAGTTTCACTCCTAAATGTTGTAAAAAATTTTAAATTTGGCGCTAAAATTGCACTAACAAGCATTTCTCATAGTTTTATTACACATCTACCATCAAACAAACAAACTCAAGCGAAAGTGTATCTGTAAGGTATCAACATTTTACCCTCCCCTTACACTTAGGATGAACATTGTCCCCAATGTTCAAGTAAAGAATGTAAAACTGAAATAAGTAAAACAAATGAAATCAAATACTCCCCTGATTCGCTTGGTATGGATAATAAGGTGGTCAGGTTAGATCTTCCTCCAAGAAAATGAACAATCAAAGCTTCCCTTCCAGACTATAAATCATCTCCTTGTCATACATAACCTGTAAAACCTGAGAAAACAGACAAGGCAACCTCGCGTAAAATCGGCGCCAATCTATATATGCTAACAACTCCTAGAAAACAAAATAAGATATAATGCTTGTAGAATGATGTTTGCAGATTTCCTGGAGATTATAAAACTAATGATTCAACAAAAACTTTAAGACTCCGTTAGAAAAGCAAAACTGGTAAAATTTACAGAATTTTACACGTGACGCCGTCAGAAGTGACCTGTAGAAATTCTTATGTTAAGTTTCCGGAAAATTTCTGGAAAAACTTCGTCCTACTTCCTGGAAAATCCTGCAAATCATCATTATGACTCGATACAAGCATTTGACTCTGACAAATACAAATATACATGTTCACTTAATATTGTGGAGAATCATGATCGGTTTTGTTTCTTAAAAACATATTTGGGGTTTCCCCTTACACTTATCTTTTGTGAAATACCTTTGGATGAAGTTAAGACTAGGCCAAACAACAAAGTAAAGTATTTTCACAATTTTATTTTGAAACATGATCTACCAACAATAAAAATAAAGCATGCATGCGGAAACAAATAAAATCAAACAAATAAACAAACAGACAAATAAATAAATAAAGCTTGGGTTGCCTCCCAATAAAAGCTTGTTGTTGTTCGAGTCACGAGCCTGACTCTACCCTTAATTAATGGAAATAGGGGAGGTTTTCCCTACACTTTGAATTAAGTGCGGGTGGAAGTAGCGATACACACCCTTAGGGTGGAAGTATGCCACGTGAGAAAAGAGTGGTGGATGAATTATATGCTCAAAGGGGTGTGCTCCTATCATCATAATCTTACCTAATTCAATCGGGTTAATGGGTGGATTAAGATTTTCTCCTAGAAAGGGATCATTTTCAATTAACTTCAGGAGACTCCTAGTTGGGAATCCATCTTGACCTAATAAACCCGGTCTAAACCCATAATGTTTCTTGCGATCAATCATAAATGGGTGATGTAAGCATGTAAGGTCATTTTCCATTCCTATATTGGCTTCCTCTCTACAAGGCTTAGTGTCCACTACTTTTGTCCTAAGACTACCCGGACTATATGGTTTGATGGGTGGATCGGAACCTATTTCAATTCCTAAATTTTCATCCAAGGATGGAAGATTAGGTAACGGTTTTGGTTGAGGCTCCGGTTCATCAAAACTAGGAACTTCCCTAGAACTAAGAGTAAGGTTATCATTATAAGTATTCAAACCTATATCCTCTAGTTGTGTTTGGTCCAAGGGTTCTACCTCAATTGGCGTTCCTATAGTCTCTTCTACTTCATCCGAATAAGTCACGGGCGGTGTGTGTGCCTCAAATGATGCTAGGACTTGTGGGGTACTTAGTGGGCTTAGATTTTCTACTTCATCATTCCTTGTGTCAGGATCACCTATATCCTCAACATGTCTTTTATTATAATCTAACCCTAACATTTTCCCAAGTATCTCAAGTGCTTCTTTAGGCATCTCAACTTCTATATCCGAATCATAAGGATCATCCTCAATATTATGACTACTATATACAAATTGCCCAAAAGATTCATCATCTATTTCTTAAGATTCATCATCATCGATCATAAAACCTAGGTCTTTTTGATCAATGTGATCATGTTCGGCTACATCCTCCATCACATCAAGGTCACCTATGTGTTCATCCTGTATTATGGTAGGGCCTAACCATGACATGCAGCTAGGTGGCTCATACGAAACTATCCTAGGTGAAGGCTCATATGGTGCATAGGTTTCACTAAGTGAGGCATTTTCAGGGGTTGATGGAGCTCCTAAGGTGAAATCTTTAAAAGTCTTATGCACTTGGCCTCTTTTCTCAAGGTACTCAATAAAATCAATATAAGATCCTGTCCGCCTCATTTCATTCGTCCATCTTGGTATATCCAAACTGGTGTAATTATATTTTTTCTGGTAAAACTCTAGTGTCAGACTTGGTGGATTCACGTTCTCCATAATGGTGAACGGAAGAGTCAATGGAAAGGTTTTAACGAACAAAGACACAAAGAAAAGATAGACTAAAGAAAACCTAAAAATAAAAATAAAATCTTACTAGAAAGGAATCTAGCAAGTAGACCAAATAAAAAGAAATTCTAACCTAGACAATAACTATTCCCCGGGCTGCGGCGCCAAAAACTTGATGCGTAGGGATTGCACCAGGCTTTACCTCTCGAGGGATCTCGAGAAGCTTACAACCCCCACCAGGCAGTGTACCTGATCATTGTAGTATAGTATATAGTGACAAGTACCGGGGGAATGATCGTTCAGCTAGGAATAGTGTCGCTAGGATTAGAAAACCTAAAGACTAGTTCTAAAGATGAGGGATGATTCTTTTTGTATTTTTTAGTTTTTATAAAAGCAATTAAAGATCTCGGTTTTGAAGGAGTTGGGCGGAATTAGTTGCTAATCAACAAACCCAATAACTAAAGATGCAATCAAAATAAAATACTAAAAATGAAAATAAACTAAATTAAGATAGAGGTGTGAGCAATATATGGGAGAATTGTGTTTACTTAGATTTCACTGCTCCCTAGATATCTTTTACAGGTTAATTATTTGTTACAGTTGCGTGGATGACGAATTGTATTCCTTAATACCATTCATGGGGTGGCGTACTTACTTCCCCAATCCTATAAGTGCCTACTTCACTCCTATGTCGAGCCGGCTAAGAGGCTCCTAACATGGGATCACTAGAATTTGCTCATGCATTAAATACAACCAATAAAACCTAGTACACATCGGTTCATGTTTCTTAAGACGTTCAAGCATGTTACACAATGGAGATCTGCCAGTTTTCTTAAGCCTAACATTGAAATCATTCATCCATTACAACTATAAACAAGCAGTCAACCTATAATTAACATCTAGGTTTCATTACATCTAAGCAAACACATGATAGATCTAGCCTAGCATGTTGAAATCAACACAAGCATAAGATATATTCAAACAACACATAGACATATTGAATGAATTGAAAGAGGACTTATCTCAATTGAACATGAAAGGTTTCAAGGGGTGAAAACACTTGAAAATATAGTTAAAAATGACCTAGGGTTTATTAGGTTCGACCCTAGTATTCTCCATACAAGTTCCTCTCTTAATGAATGAAAAATAGAAAAGTATTTATAGATTTTGTGAGGTGATGGCGTCAAGATCAAATGTCTGACGCCGTCATCTCGCCGCCAAATAAATTCTCGGACTGCCTAGATCTGGGTTTGATGCCGTCACGTGTACTCCTTATGCAGGCCGTCACCATATTAACTCTTGACGCCCTTCTCTTGACGCCTTCAGGTTTTCTCTGGGTCGTCATGGATTTCACCCCTGACGCCGTCACAATTTTCCTCTTGACGCCGTCAGGTACTGTTCTCAGCATGGAAAATTAAGTCTTTGCCGTTTTCTTCACTTTTATGCTCCAAAAACGTCCAAAATGCTTCCTTTTCCAGAATTCACTCCCAAAGTACCTAAAATCACAAAAGGAACGATTTAGGGCAATATTTGATCAAATAAATTCAATTCCAGGCTTAAATGACCCCCTAAAAACGGTTCATTTTTCGCCACATCAACTACCAACTTATGCAATTACAACTAAGGTCCTAAAACTGAAATACTTAATCAGTTATGCAAAGACTAATGGAACACAGATGATTTGACTTTTTAATTAAACAACCTACTTTATCTTAACTAAGCCTAATATTCCCTAAGTGAGATGTACTAAACAAGCAAAACCCTCATATTCACCAATAAACTTCAGCAAAACACTATATCCAAACACCCCTGAATGACTATCACAACTACACAGTTATTCAAATCAACTCCAATTGCAATTAAACTTAAACCTAGTACTTAATATAAAATCCAAAAACAACTAAAATGCACAGAAACACAGATCTCAATAGCAAATAAACTCAAACACTCAATCAACACAAATTCAATATGAATGAATGAAACAGTTACTATCAAATGTCCACAAACAGATGCACAATGAAAAAATGAGACTTAAGTATTAATCAACTATTAATATTAAGCAGAAACAAGTAAAATAAACATATCTAAGCTACTAATATTCAACTGATGCAATTTAAAATGAAATTGAAAATGAACTTACAAATCAAATACCCCCTCAGCAGAACAGAATGGGTTTGACTAAGCTTGCATGTCTTTAAGACAGGCCAATGGACTCCTTTTGGCTGCCTTTAACTCCTTATAAGCTCAGCTTATTGAATAAGCTGTATCAGTTGACCAGAGTTGACTTTTTGTGTATTTGAAGATTTTGAATAAAACAAACCACAGTAACTATTTGAAAGCTTGTATTGATTAATTAAACAGAAAACTAGCTTGTTTGGAGCATAGATTTAAATTGAAACTATATATATATATATATATATATATATATATATATATATATATATATATATATATATATATATATATATATATATATATATATATTGATTTTTAATATAAATGTAACAGAAACAGAAATCTAAAACAGTAATTGAAATAACTACTAACTATTTATTAAACTAATAAGAAGTATTTGAAGAGATTAAACTAAAATTTAAGACAATAAGCTGAAACTAAAAACTTGAATTATATTAATAAAAATAAAATGAGTACAATACTTTTGAAACAGAAAGAATTACAATAACACTGGAAAGCAGAAAACTAAATCTATTTAAAACCTACACACTAATACATGAAGGAGGGGGGGTATTTATACTTGAGGAGAGAGCCTGCTAGGGTTTAAGGATGCTTCTAGACTGTGTTTCTTTTCTCTTGATCACACCCGTTCATTCCAGCTTCAATCAGACGCGTCAATTTGAACCATTGGATCATGTGAGAGTCATGTATGAATCCTTCGTGTCCTCTCTGATTGGTCCACGTATCCCTGACCCTTCTGTCATTCTCTGTCATACGTCAGAGTTCTTCTAGAACCTCCAATCATAAGGTAATCATTGGTAATTGAGGTTAATTTGTGTACGGTGAAACCTAGGGTTCTAGGAACAGTGAATTTATCTGGGTAACTAATGAATTGGGGGGCGAGAATTGGGTGGTTTTTATTATAAGGGTGCGTTGACCGGGTGGGTAATTGGTTTGACTTGGGTATTGGGTGGACCGGGTCTAAGTATTAGGGAGGTGGGCTTGTTTTGATATTGTTTTGGGCTTGGAGTATAATTGTGGGTATTGGGCTGTTTAATCCGGTTAAGTCAATTAAGGAGTAGTATTATTACTTAGGGACTAAATGTGCAAATCAGAAATTCCAGGGACCAATCTGTAAATCTTCCAAACTTTCTTTCAAGGGTTAATGTTGACTTTTCTAAATTCTTGGAGGACCACTATTTGACTTTTATTGAAATTTATTCCAAGGGACCTCTTTTGTCAATTTCTGAAAGTACAGGGACTGGAATTGCCAATTATTCAAACTTTGACCAGAGACTAAATATGTACTTTGATGAATATCTGAGGACTTTTTATGCAATTATGAGCTTTCTTGGATCATTTTTCTTCCCCGGCTCTGGCTTTTGACCTTTTTCCAATCTCGTGCTCGTTTTTGTCGGTTTTGGCTTTGTTTTCGTTCATTTTTCACATATCCGTACCTGCATATACACTAATACAAAAACACATATTCTCTTGGCATATATGGTTAGTATTTGGTGTATTTGGTCTAATTTTAGGTCTAAAAAGGATGTGTGGAAAAGCACACATCAAAATCCCCCAGACTAAGGTATTGTCGAGTCCTCACGCAATGTCATCACCTCACGCTTAGGAGATAAATAATTTCAAAACCTCTCTTTACTAACGTTGTAAAGTTGCAATGATGTTCAAAAGAGATATCAAAATCATTTATTCTAAAAAACGCTCCGTTTTCTGATTTTCATGAATAACACTACAACTACTCTTTTTGTACTTTTTCATTTATATATGTGACGGTTTGCCTTGACTTTCATTATCAATTCTTATCTGTTGATAACTTTTAGGGTCAACGAGTAGAAACACTTCTTACAGAGAAGAGAACATACGGATAAAAATCGTCATTCTTAATTTTTCACAAGCTCCCAAACTAAACGTAAAATCGAGACCATTGTTTATCTACAAGTTAGGTGCTAACACTACCCACAAAAGTTATTGTTGGGATCAAAGTTTATAATCCCAACACGTAAATGGAACGACATTTACGGGATTACATTAGCTATCTTGTTAAGCCAAAACACATGGACTAGTTAGGCTTGTGTTAGGCTTTATATACCCCTCCATACTTCCATGGAGGGGTGAGACTCATTTGTGTATTTTACTTTTCCTTATCAATAAACATAAAGTTTTTCCCTTCTCTCTCTACTCTCTCTCTCTAACCATGGAGTTCTTATTCTTTCATAATCCAAGACCTCCCGAATCACAATATTCAATCAAAACACGATCCTACAAGTGGTATCAGAGCCTCGTTATTAGTTATGGTTGAATTTTGTGATGCAGTATTGTCAAAAATTTTATCTTTTTAACTGTTTTTTAACTACGCCTTCACTGTTTCGTCTCATTGAGTCATTCAGTTTTTATATCAATATAGTCAAAAAGTCATATCTTTACTTTATCAGATTCCAATAACAGTTTTTTTATGTCGTATTTCAGTCCACAGTTAACAGTTCTTGTGAATGTATTGTACCTTTACCTTGAAAAGGTGGTCTTATATTATGGTCAAATTAACGTGGTCAAATACTGGTCACAAAATAGTGGTCTGATAAACATATTGGTCTGATAAACTGGTTAAAATCATGGTCTGTTAAAGTAGCTGAAAAAAATTGGTCGGAATCTGAACGGAAAGGACGCTGGAAAGTGGTCAAAGGGTCAAAAAACCCTCATCCTACGCGAAACTTCATTTTTCTACGCATAACTTGGACAAGTTATGCGTAAGGTGCAACTTAGGCATAAAACCCTTTTCTTACGCGTAAGACCTCTGTTTACGCAAAAGGTTTACGCATAAAGTACTCTACGCAAAACTCATCTTGCAAGGTTACGCGTAATGTTATGCGTAGAGTGTCCAAAACAGAAATAAAATGAAGATGAAGAGAAGTTTGACCATAAACCAAATACCAACTCTTATGACTTCAGTAAACATCATCAGTCCAATTATCATAAACCGATCCATAACTAAATCCTAGACCCATCCCATCTCAGTCAACAACTACAATCACACAACTATTCAAGATTCAAACTCAATACATATATGAAATTACAGGATCTCAGGCTCGTGTATAAATTCAAGAATAGATCTTTTTAGATCTTACACATAAAACCCATCATCGATCTGTGTATGTTTAAACATCCCATTGAATATCCGAAATTAAAGAATGAATGATAACAAACATGTTATCTTCAATCTTTGATTCGTTTTATTATACACAATACGTAATACAACAAGAAGCAATCACCTACCCGAGACCTCTCGATGAGATCTTGTAAACCACGTCTTGTACTTGAACAGCTTAATCAAACCAAGGAAGACTTATGGTGGTCGTGTGGGGTTATTGAAGGTGATATGTACTTGATTCTTGTTTGTGAGATTCGATGATGAAAGGAGATTATTGTTTATGTGATGAGACCAGTTTTTCTTTTTTTTTTTTTTTTTTTTTTTTTTTTTATTTGGTGTTGAGATCTGATTTACTGAAAGTTTGGTGAGATAGGAAAGTGTGATGGGGGCGAATTTATTTGTGATTAGGTTAGATAATATGAGAAATATTAGGGTTAAGGTGTGTTATAAATGTGTGTAGGGTGGATCGGATCTGCTATTGGATTTGGGCCCGGGGTTAATATCTTAGCTTTGAGCTGCATGGGTATTGTTATCCGTTTGGTTTTGTGGTTTGGGCCGAATATTTCACAAATGAGATGGACTGGATAGTATGTTTATTTTTGGACCGTATACAATAATTGTGTTAGGGTGAAAATGGTTCAAAAGTTATTAATTTGTTGTAAGGTCTAATGCTTTATGGTATAATATTTTGGCGAAAAGAGTGGTATTTTGGTTATAACTAATTTTCACGGGGTTACAATTTTGACAAGATCGGGAAAACATTATCAGATTCATTTAAACCGTCAAAAGGCTAGTTTTCGGGCATGTAACCGCAAGATGTGACTACGGGGTTAATTCTTTATTATTTATTTGAGGTTAAAGTGGAATTTCACGGGTGCGTGTACTTAGTATCTTGAAGATATCGGGGTTGGTTGGATGCATGATTCTTCGAGATCCTTGTTCGAGCTTTTATCCGTACAAATGACCAAGACTTGAGTTGTCTAGTTATACCTGATGTAAGGAGTTACGTTGTTGTGCTCACAGAGTATAGCTATCTCTTTAAAGGAGTTACGTTGTAGTGCTCAAGTGTCACCAAAAGATGTGGATAATTCGAGAGAAGTTCATATACAATTAAGGATGGTTGGATGGGTATATGATTCTACCTTTATTGAAATTCTCAGTATTGGTTCTTAGTCAGACAATAGTGCAAGTTTAAGTCACAAGTCCGGGTTATTTTACTTCAGTCTCAAGTTCATCATATTGAGTTTTCTCCATCAGTAGTCACTACAAAGAGCCGATAGAATGATAATGGGGTCAGTAAAGTGTTAGTTGAGAGTAGTATAAAAGAGTAGAGTCGTTTATCAGCAGTTGATTCTCACGGGCTATTTATGATACTTCACACATATTCGGTTAATTAGACACATGGGGTTACGCTGCCTCCGTTTCCATCGTAAACATAGTGTGTATGCTTCCGATTCCGCGAAGACATCGTGGGGGAAGAGAGAGTGGGTGTTCTTTGCCTTCTTTGACTTTTCTTGACTTCTTTGCAAAAACACTCATTTTCCACGAGGATCTGCATTTAGGGGGAAGAAATGTGCACATCAAGGACGCATAATAGACTCACGTGATCGAGCTTACAATTTTATTAATACCGGAGAGACGTCCGCAGAGATGATTAGTGGTTAAGTTTTGTGATTTTGGTGCAATCATTTCAACTCTCGCGGGTTGTGAAGTGTGAAGTAGCCTACATATGTGAGAAGATCTTGCTAATCTCTTGCATGTTACCCCCGAACGGAGCTTCCGTATTGAGCATAACTGTGATTAGTGACTAGTCAGATTTGCTTACTGTGGTTTATGGTGTCATCTACAAATTCCGCTGCGTACTTAAAACTTCAATAGTTAGAAGACATGTGGACTACATCAAAGTTTTGAATCTGCTGAAGACGGTTGTCAGTTTGGGGGGAAGCTGATTCAGAAACTTCTCCAAAAAGAAGTGTACAAAGAAGCCGCTAAAGACATGCAACATGAATTGGGGGGAAGTTAATCCATTTCATGCAAATTACATCATTTGCCTACAAGAGAAGATAAAGTTTTTCAAGCCGAGGTACAAAATGAAGACAAAGAGCGTCAACTGTCACCATCCTCAGCAATTTGAAGAGCTTATGAAGACCTTTCTTTATTCTTATTTGTACTTGTAGGAAATGTTGTAAGTAATCTCAATGCTGTTGAAGGAGGTAATCTCAATGCTGAATACAATACAGCAGATTTGGAAACCGATACAACAGATGTGATGTTAATGGCAAACATGCAGGAATCTCACATGAATAATACATGCCCAGAGCATGATTCTGATGATTCTGAAGATCCAATTGTGAGATTAAACGGAGAGAAAATGTATCAATCAAGGTCGCTGATGCATGAGTTAGAGACATATTTAGTGAAGAGATGCATGGAACAGTGTAGATCACTTAAGTCACACCTTAAGGTCCTCTCAAACAAAGACTTAGCAGGAACTCGTTCCGAGTATGGATTCAAACGGTCATTTCCATCACTCCTTGGAGAAGACTTTGACATTTTCACGAATATGATGTTCAAAAACGTGAATCAACTTGAAAAGCAGCTTGCACCAGAAGAAGTTCACGAGAATGAATCCAACGCCACCTTCAGAGTGATCAAGGAACAGTTTCAGTAGTTCATCAAATCTCGAATCGAGGATGAAACTTTCAAAGACTTATTGATACGAGATTTGGATTCGATTGAGAAGGCGATTCTTCACAGAAGTTGCAGATTCAAGAAGAGCAATCTTATATGGTTGATGCATTGGAAGCTAATTTGGGTGTCATGGAAAGCAATGGGACAAAATCAGAAGAGCAGGATGACAAGAGCAGATTGGGGAATGATACAGATGCAGACTGTGCAGAGATCAGACCCTTCTATGACTCAGAGCCCAACTTTGACAAAGGACAGATGGATGAGGAAGATGTCATACCCATCTATGACACAGAACCTAACTTTGACAAATAGCAAATGGTTGAGGTACAATCTACTGTTGATCATATTATGCCTGCAAATGAGAAACAACAATCTGAGCAACCTAACTTCAGTAATGAAGGAGAGGTTGACCAGAATGTTGTTCAATGTCTTGACAATCGTTCTGAGTCTATATCCTTACCTGATAATCCAATAACTGATACATCATACCAAACTCTTGAGTCTGAAAATATTCTTCTCAAAAAGACCATTGCCCAGTGTCATAAAGATTTTTCAAAACTAGAGGCACATTGCATCTCACTGGAACTCAAATTGCAAAACGAATCTCTAAATTCGGGCAACAATGGTCAATCTTTGAATGAACAAAGTAAACATGTGGATACATTAGTTAAAGAAAATGAACTTTTAAAAGGTCAAATTCAAGCAAAGGTGTTTGCACATGCTGCATTGCAAAACAAATTAAGAAGACTGACTGGTCAGAGTGTGGATACCAAGTTTGCAAAACCATCAATCTTGGGGAAACCGCCTTCTTATACAAACAGAAAACAATCAGTGGTTAGACAACCAACTGCATTTAAATCTGAAAAACCTAAATCTTCAAAATCTCGGTTTGCCTCCCAAGTTGTAGAGAAAAACAATTTGACAAAACCAGTCACTCCACATTCTTGGCCTAAGGTAAATGCATCTGTGTCTGCCAAATCTCAGCACGTGATTATACCTGGTTCATCTAGGATTAGTTCAAAAACAGTGTCTAAAACAAGCATTAAAAGTAAAGATTCTTATGGAAAATATGACATGTGCAAGAACTATGATCTAGAAAAGGCTAGGAAAAAGGCGCTACTTCAAAAGGATGGAATTCTAGGTTCAAAACCTCATGTGATGCCTTCCACTGTAGTACAGAACACTGCTTGTAGTAGCACACCAAAACCTAAGAGTAATCAACAAACTAATAGGAATTGGATAGCTTCTAAGAGTAGTTGCGTAAATAATCATGTTGTTTGTGCTTTAAAATATCTTCAAAAGGGAAATTCACTTGAAAAGGCTCAATCGACTAAAACAAACAAACCCGTTGAACCAAAAGTCATAAGTCAGAAACCTAAGAAGTGGATCAATATAGGACGTAGGTTTTCTCAACGAAGTGATGCTCCCACATTTCATTCAACTGCATCTAAAAGGAAAACATCTCCTAGATCTAACACTAGGTGGGTACCCACGGGTAGAATTTTCAAATCAATTGGTCTTAGGTGGATTCCTACAGGAAAGATTTTAGACATCTGCACCAAAACTAATGTGATCTCCACTACATCTACCTCTGAGACAAGAATGAAAACCATCGGTATTGTGTGTTCGAATGTCAAGAAGATAATTGACACTACATCTTTATGCTTCTAACATCTGGAACCCAGTTACTCTTGGGGATCCTTGTTCTCTGTTTTCTTGTCTCTTCTTTCTTTCTTTGCAGATTCTTCAGCAATGGCTTCGGAACAAATCAGTTTCGGACCCGAGCTTAATGTTATGGTTTCTAAGCACAACAGCTTAGGACCCGCAACCAACCGTTTAAAGGCACATCAACAATGGTTTCTAAGCACAACAGCTTAGGACCCGCAACCAACCGTTTAAAGGCACATCAACAATGGCTTCTGAGCACAACAGCTTAGGACCCGCAATCAACCGTCTAAATTTTCCGGATTCTTCAGTTGAACCATTGTCACTCTCTCGCAAGGAATTGGAAACCCTGTTTGCTCAAACTGTTTGATGATTCAATTGAAAACCGTCCTCAAGAGGTCTCACCAATTTCCGCTGCACACCCTGAGAATATTCAACAAACACTGTTGAGAAAGACGGTCCTCCAAGTGAATCTCCAAAGCAAGACAAACCGCTTCCAACTCCAGACAATCATCTGAACATCCATAACAACAATCAGTACCACAACCTGCAGATTATGACGGAAATGCTTTCTTTAATCCATTTGCACCGACTCCAACCGTTCTTGATATAATAGAGTCGTCTTCTTGCAATTTGGATCCGTCTAATATGCATACGCTCTACCAACGTCATCCTTCGACACATCATTGGAATTAAATGGATTTGGAAAAACAATATGGACACAGAAGGCACAATAATTCGCAACAAATCTTGTTTAGTTACAAAGGGATACAGTCAATGAAGCAGGATTGTACATCACTGTCATCAGCAAAAGCTTAGTATGTAGCCATGTCTGCTTTCTGTGCTCAAGTCATTTGGATGAGAACTTAGCTCACAGACTACGGCTATGTATTTGACTAGATCTCAATGTACCGCGACTCAAAGTGTGCTATTGCTATCTCGTGCAACACCATTCATCTTTCCAAGGCCATACAAATTGCTCTCCTCTACCATTTCATAAAGGAGCATGTTGAGAAGGGTAAAATTGAATTAGAGTTTGTGGGTACTAAATACCAATTGGCGGACTTGTTTACAAAGGCATTACCTCCATCAAGGTTTGTTGATTTAGTTCACCAAATTGGTATGCGGTGTTTGACTCCAGATGATTTGCAAAATTTTTCTTAAAACCTAAGAGAGTCAAACACCAAACTCTTGTTTTGTAAATATTTTATCAAAAAGAAAATACAAAAACTACAAAAAGAATCTTCTTTCTCTTGTACAAACTTCTAATCTTCAAAACTATGTTCCTCCATTAAAACAAATTTTGCTTCACATTGTCTAAATGGAACATGTTTTGAGGGGGAGAAAATTTTCACAATATCATGAAGTTTGCACACCTCATCATAATTCTTCAAGGATAAAATGTTTCTTCATCATTCGGATTAAAATCTCATTTTTTCAAAAACTTTTATGATCTCTCGAATTAATATGTACAAAAAGGTTTCACAAAATATATGCTAATTCGAGGGGGAGAAAAGGAATTTTTTCTGCAACGATCCCAAATTGATCTAGTTTGGACTTCAAATGGAAAAGTCTTAATGAGTAAAGTTCACAAAAGTCTTAAACTTAGGTAAAAGGATCCTGCATGGAAAATAAAACGGGCTCTAATCAATGTTTTCACAAATATTCTCAAAAGTTTCACACATAATTAAAATCTCAACAATTCAGGCTAACAATTTTTTATCCTCGATTCTTTCCATAATTGTGAGTTTCTAATTTCTTCATTTGTTGTTGTCTAATCGTTCCCTAAATGTTTCAAATGTTTTCAATGGTCAAAAAGGCATAATCTGAAACTAGGGTTCATGTAATTATCGATTGGGGCATTTCTTTTTAATGTGTATAGTCTAAATTAATTATTTCATATAACTTTAGAGAACACTAAAGAATGCTCGATTGGTGTGTTTGCTCAATTAGATAGAACATAGGTCTAGAATCATGTGATTTAGGGTTTTAGATGTCGATGTCTTTGCTGCTACTAGGGCATTTGTTTGTTCAATATTCCTGCATTTTGATGCTAACATATGTGCATAGACTCAAATCATAACCCCAAACCATAATCATAATTGGAAAATCTCGAGTGAAAGAATGAATTTACCTGTGATCTTGTGTGTTTATTTGAGAATTCTGAGCACTTAGGTTGATTTAGAATGAGTTTTTGATTCATCCGTATACTTGTTTGTGCCTGATGCATTTTCTCTATGTGCAAGTACATGTCATCCCATTGATAGTCAAAAATTTCAACATTCGACAAAATGTGTTTAAAGGCTAAACTAAAAGGATTCAAAATGGTGAGAAACAAATTTTTTTTTTCAAACTCTACACTCTTGTTTTACACCGATAAAGCAAGTGTGGAGACCAAAGCAAAGTCATTCTAAACCTTTCAAATTTCCAAAATCTGGAATGCTTTGGCTTCAATAAAAGAATGTCTCTGGTCTGAACATCCCAAATACCGGAAGTTTTCCATTCATCACAAAATCAAATCTTCAAAAAGAGCCCACGAGGTTCAACTCTAAAAGGAAATCTTCTTCTTCAGATTTTAAAACTCAAAAGAGAGACTCCGGGTCTCAAACAACTTTCAACAGTAAAAGAGTTTTGAATTTCAAGCATTCTTTGTTGTATAATACTTGATTATGTTTTCTAAAACCTTGAGCAGAAACATCTCATGAATTTTCAAAAAGTATTTTAAAATACAATTCAAAATTCTGCTCAAGAAGACTATCTCTCGAATAAACTTCATTATTTGAGAGGGAGTATTTTTGTTAAATGAAAACTAATTTTGTATTAAAACTATGGTTTGTGTACACATTACAGTGCACAACCCGATCTTGTAAAGAAAGGACCCTGAGGTACGCATCAGTGCCTCAATCCTAATATAAGGAGCGAAGGCTTCTTACTTTTGAGTAGAATTAATCAAATGTTTATGAATTTTCATAATTCTGCTCAAAAGGACAAGTATTTCACCTCAATAAGACCTAATCACTTGTTGAGGGGGAGCACTTGCCAAAACAAAATACTTTGCTCTAAATCAAAAGTTCTTGGTGAATCTCCCCGTAAGACTCAAAAGGCATATTTTAATCTAAAAGATTGTCAAAAACATCATTTTATATGCTATTTTTGAGGGGGAGAAAATGAAAAAGTGATTAAAATATACGAAGTCAAAGCTTAAAAGTTGTATCATGTGCGAGCTAGACTCAGAATTGACCCAGGAATTGACGAGACAATAAAAGTGAGTAATATCGAAAAGACTTATCCTCGACGGGTAATAACATCAAGTTAGTTACTAGAGCTAGTTGTCACCTAAAAGCTGACAATGTATCTCTCTAACTAACCACGTAAGCGTGTCTCGAAAAGGATTAGTCTTAGTAGAAATGTACCGTCTCGAGAAACTTTCTGTGGACTTGATCAGGCCGGGTAATAACTTCAAGCTAGTTTTAACTAGTGATGTAAGCGTGTCTCGAATCGGTCTTGTTCACGGAAAGTGGATCAATTCAAAATGCTTGCTCCTCCCGCATGTGCAAATTTATTAAAATACTTATGAGCACATGTGAAGGGGGAGCCCTTCAAAAGTGCACACAAAACTCTCAAAGTGTTAACCAAAATATTTGATATTCACAAACACTTTGAGAGATTTTTCAATCAAAGGTTTCTTGGCTTCTGTCGGAGTTATAAGGTGATTAAGATAGGAATATCCGTCCTATGATCCGCCAGAGCCGGAGGGATCTACCCAAGGACATCTCCCATAGTTAGAATTAGAAGTCCTTAGGTATGATACGGAAAAAGGAGAAAAGAATGAAAGGGAAAGAAGGAGTTGAAGAATTAAAAAGAAAAGTAAAGTAAAGGGTGAAAAGAAATAGCCCTCCATATGATTCAACCTTAGGGCAGACACCGGGTTCAATACGTATGCTACTGGCTGTTGCAAAAGACAACACCGGTATTGAAGATCAAGTCGTCATGGACCCAGTGACGCAATGCACTAAACCTTCTTAACCACTCAAGTTCTCTTAAAAGAGCTTGTTTCATTCTCACGGGGAACCAGTGTAATCTATCGACCTATCTCTTAGAGACGGTTGATATTGAAGCAGGAGACCCCTCCCTAGTCTCCGCATAAGAAACCTAAGTATGCACTTATAGAGTCTAGAGCCATGAGACACATCAAAGATCTCTTAGGAACACTTAGTATTTCTACAACTGGTGTTCTACATCAATGGACACCAGCTGTAAATTATCGAGTCCTTCGCAGATCTTAGCAATCTGCCGAGAACGTTTATGAGAGGATTACTTATGTACTTCTCAATGATTGAATGGAAATCCTGCCAGGGTCAACATCAAACAGCCCTGACAGCAGGTCACTTCGGTAACCCCACAAGGGTTACGCTTAGTGTTTGCGGTGGTTTCATAGCGGTCTACAGTCGTGGAGTGATCCCCAGCGACTCACCCAGTTATTGAGCTACTTAGTAGGTCTCGTAAGCTCCTTCGGGAGTATCTGATATGGGAACGGCCTGGATAAGGATTAGAAGGAGTCTTCACAATATGCTGTTGATGAGCTCTAATTCCTTATCTGTAAGTACCGGTTGTTTTATTGCTAACTGTTTACTCGCAGGTACCTCACCTCCATGATGATAGATTCCAACATGCTCATACATACATCTTGAAGCAAATGATAGCTCCCCCAAAGATCTTAGCAACACAAAGTTCAAAGAAAGATTCTACGCCAAAAAGAAGAATCTACAAAGTATAAAGACAAAGATCTTAAAGTATGAAAGGGAACGTCTTGTATGTGAAAGTCTAAGTCCAAAGATGTATGAGTATGTTGGAATGGCGGACAACCACCACAGACGCAGGAGTGACGAATGGCAGACTACTTCATAACACACTCACTACAGCATCACCAAAGAACAAAGACACAGAGCAAAGTACATTCATTATCATTCAACCATTTTGAAGACGTCTAAAGCATTACATGTCACAAGTCAACGACAAAGATGAAGACGTCAAGCAACCGTGATGACCGACCCTTAGGGGGAGATTGTTGGGATCATACTTTTGTATTTTAGTCAAGTCTCGGTCATTACATTTTGTAATTGGTTGCTTAGTTATTTATTCTACATTGTTTAGGTTACAAGGCTTATGAATGTAAGACCAATGGGCCTTAAAGCCCACGTCCAAAAGAAAGGAGGGAGGAAGGGAGTGTTGCCCTACTCCTCCTCCTATAAATACTAAGCTTATGTAACTCTTTTATTTGTTGGTTATTTGATTACCTTAATGAAACTCTTGTTCTTTCACTCTTCATAAAGTCTCATAATCAACCATCTCTCATTCTCATCTTATTTCTTTCAATATCATACTTGTGTTTACATAAATGGTGACCTAACAGTTACTTGTGTATTTACCTCTTGTTCCCAGTTCCTAAATTTGGTATCTCAAGATTTTAATTTGTGAGAAATGAATTGCTTTATATTTTCTCGTTTTGATATTTGTTAGTCCGATAAGAGCACAAAATTTGAACGCTAAGTAGTTTCCAAACTTTCCCTCGAAAATCCCTGCATACAGAAATCGGGTCAACATGAAGGTCTCTGATTTAACACGATTTGAGGGGGCCCCCTTTTTATTTACGACCGAGACATACCATGTTTGATACCCGAAATGGAAGCTTTTTATTAGGGAAACCCCCGGAGTCAAAGCTTGGCATTTTTGCATAATTATAAGCACTTTAATAATACTTTGTCCTTAGTCCTTTATTTCTTTTACAACAATGGTTTATTTAGCCGCCAAGATGTAAGAGCTTTATTATGCCTTGGATTTATATCCGCTGCTTTTTTATAGCTTTGGATTCGTCTGTCTTTTTATTTGGCTTTGGACTATTATTATTGATATTCATAATCATATGCCAAACCCCAAGTCCTACGGCCTTTACTAAGATCACAACATCAGCTGCGAACCGGCAAGATGCAATAGTCTATTTCACCGTAACACTGGCAGTACCCCTATGTGTACCAAACCCCCATATGCAGAGATTTTGTTGGGAACGAGAAAAAACTAAGTATTGCCCAAACCGTATACCCTTAATTAATCCTAGAGATCTATTATTATTGATGTGCAAGCTTGTGGGAACAAGGAGGCCACAAGTACCTTTCGTGGGCTCTAAAGAGATCCAACTACTCCACGTTTAGCACGAAACTTCTAAATAAACTCTATCATTCCTCGATCTCCGCAAATTTAAAATCCCAAGTAATGAGATCCGCGGATGCTTAGCCGATAATCTTTTGATTATATTGGTTAAGGGAGACGAGCTAGGGCTCAACACGCCCGGTCAAGTTGAAACATTTATTTCTACTCTCGCCGGTAGGAAAGTCAAAACAAGGTGTCAAATCTTATTATTCATATCATTTATCATTCATCATTTTTTTTTTTTTTTTTTGCAATAAAAAGGTGACACAAATTTTAAATTTTGGTGAAAAAACGGAGTTGCGTAAGTTAACAGCTCAGACGAAGGTGTCAGGTCAAATCGAATCGACGATTCACCCCCCCCCCCAGACTAAAGTGAAACATTGTCCTCAATGTTTTAAGGGTAAAGGTAATCCTACGCAATATCTAAGGCCGTTTATTAAGTATGCCAAGAGATAAACATTAGTCGATAAGATTTTGGATATGGTGAATTTCCGAAAGAGCAGCGAAGAATGAGACTCGAGTGGAGAGAACGACAAACCACGAGCACGAGAGTCCTCAAACTTCGGGGAAATTCCTGAACATTCACAAACAACCACAAAAACACGAGTTTGGAAAGGGTCGCCCCCCTCACGTCACGTTACTTAAGAAAATAGAAAATAAAGAGAATGAAATGGATAAGCATGGGGTGCCTCCCACGAAGCGCTTGTTTTTTGATTACCGAGTCACATGAGCTTGACTCGATCCCTGAATTCAGTTATCCTTAGGGAAAGTCTGGAGATCCGGGACAACCATGGGTGGTATGTCCCCTCCAAAGTAATGTTTAAGACGATGACCATTCACCTTGAAATTGGGACCATTAGGTTGAGCAAGCTCAACGGTTCCATAAGGAAATACTTGGGTAATGGTGAATGGTCCAGACCAACGGGTTTTTAACTTTCCCGAGAAAATCTTCAATCGAGAATTGAAAAGAAGGACTCGGTCACCAACATTGAAGACGCGATCTTTAATTTTAGCATCATGAATCCTTTTTGTCTTCTCTTTGTAGATCAAAGAATTCTCATAGGCCTGATCACGAAGCTCGACTAATTCATTCAATTGAACTTCTCGATGATCACCCGCGGTTTGTAGTTCAAAATTAGCATGTTTCAAGGCCCAGTAGGCCTTGTGCTCAAGTTCAAAGGGCAAATGATAGGCCTTCCCGTAAACCAACTTGTATGGAGTGCACCCAATGGATGTTTTGTAAGCTGCACGGAAGGCCCAAAGTGCATCATCTAATTTATCGGCCCATGAAGCACGATGTTCACCTACGGTCCTTTCTAAAATTCGTTTCAAGCCACGATTGGAAACCTTAACTTGACCACTTGTCTGTGGATGATATGCCGTAGAAAGACGATGTGTGACACCATATTTGAGCATAACTTTAGCGAATTGGTCATTACAGAAATGGGTCCCACGATCACTTATAATAGCACGAGGTGCACCAAATCGGGCGAAGAGACTTTTGAGAAATTTTACTACCACTCGGGCGTCATTGGTGGGTAGCGCCTTCGCTTCAACCCATTTAGACAAGTAGTCGACGGCCACGAGTATATATTTGTTACCACGAGAAGACGGGAATGGACCCATGAAATCGATACCCCAGACGTCAAAAATTTCACAGACTTGGATGGCATTTTGAGGCATCTCGTCCTTCTGAGAAATTTTTCCTTGACGCTGGCAAGAATTACATGATTTAACCAACTCATGGGCATCCTGGTAAATCGTCGGCCAATAGAAGCCGGAATCAAATACTTTCTTAGCGGTGAAGTTGGCACCATGATGTCCCCCCGTGGGTCCATTGTGGCATGCCATGAGAATTTCAGCGGCTTCTTTGCCGTGAACGCACCGCCGGATCACTTGATCCGTACATATCTTAAACAAGTAGGGGTCGTCCCAGAAATAATGCTTAACATCTTTGAAGAATTTCTTCTTTTGCTTGAACGACATCCCTTTTCGGATAAAATTCCCCGCATGGTAATTCGTAAAGTCGGCGAACCATGGGGACTAGAATCACAATGTGATAAACTCCCCAGTGTCTCGAGAGGAAATGCTTCGTTAATTTCCTTTTTCTCGAAAACACTTTGATGGGGATTCTCTAAACGCGATAGGTGATCAGCAGCAAGGTTCTCAGATCCCTTTTTGTCTCGAATTTCAACTTTGAATTCTTGAAGGAGGAGAACCCATCGCATCAAGCGTTGCTTAGCATCTTGCATTTCCATAAGGTACTTAAGAGCCGAATGATCCATATACACTATGCATTTCTTTAAAAGCAAATAAGGTCGAAACTTTTCAAAGGCGTAAATGACGGCTAACATTTCTTTCTCAGTAGTCGTATAATGGTATTGAGCGTCGGTCATTGTTTTACTGGCATAGTGTATCGGCTGAAAATGTTTAGACTTGCGTTGCCCCAGGACTGCACCAATGGCATAATCGCTAGCATCGCACATTAGCTCAAAAGGCAAGTCCCAATCGGGGGCAATTAAGATAGGAGCCTCCATTAACTTCTTTTTAAGAACATTAAATGCTTCGATGCATTCATTTGAGAAGATAAACGGAGCATCTTTTTCAAGCAAGTGGGTCAGGGGCCGGGCTATCTTAGAAAAGTCTTGAATGAAACGTCGGTAAAAGCCGGCATGACCGAGAAAACTTCTAATTCCTTTTACGGTCGTGGGATGAGGTAATTTTGCAATCACATCGACTTTAGCTTTATCGACCTCAATCCCGGATTTAGATATCTTATGGCCGAGGACAATGCCCTCTTTGACCATGAAATGACACTTTTCCCAATTTAGAACTAAGTTGGTGTCTTCACACCGTTTCAACATTCTTTCTAAATAGGAGAGGCAAGAAGTGAAAGATTTTCCATAAACCGAGAAATCGTCCATGAAAACTTCCATGGTTTTCTCGATCATGTCTGAGAATATAGACATCATACACCTTTGGAACGTGCCTGGAGCATTGCATAAGCCGAAAGGCATACGACGATAGGCAAACGTTCGATAAGGGCAAGTAAAGGTAGTTTTTTCCTGGTCCGGAGGGTCAATCGGTATTTGAAAATAGCCAGAAAATCCATCAAGAAAACAATAGAACTCATTTCCCGCTAGGCGTTCTAGCATTTGATCCATAAATGGAAGTGGGAAATGGTCCTTACGAGTTGCATCATTCAATTTATGATAATCAATACAAACTCTCCATCCGGTAACAAGACGTGTCGGAATCAATTCATTATCTTCATTAGTCACGACGGCCATTCCACCTTTCTTCGGTACGCAGTGAACCGGGCTAACCCAGGAGCTATCCGAGATTGGATAAATCATTCCGGCGTCGAGGAGTTTGATAACTTCCTTTTTGATAACCTCATGAATTTTCGGGTTAACCCGTCGTTGTTGCTGAACGGACGGTTTGTAATTGTCTTCAAGTAAGATCTTATGCGAGCAAAAACAAGGGTCGATGCCCTTGATATCAAAAATTTGCCAAGCGATGGCACGTTTATGCTTCTTGAGCACATCTAAGAGACGGTTCTTCTCCTCATCTTTAAGTTCTTTAGAAATTATGACGGGAAGTTTGTCGGTTCCTTCTAAAAATGCGTATTCGTGATGAGGAGGTAAATCCTTGAGCTCGGGCTCCAGAGGATTCTCAGTAGACGGCTTAACTTCTTTAAAATCGGCCATTTTAAGGTCCATCGGAGGGAGGGACGGGTTGGGATCTTCATTTAATAATTTCTCAATCAAAAGAACATCTTCCTCTGGGTCGCAAATGGAATGATCAATTTCCGGTGAAATCGAATCATTAGCAAGAAAGGCCTCGATCTCTTCCAAAATGAAATCACTTCCCTCAAACGGAGTAAGGGAAGGGGAAGGATCAGAAATTATCGGTTCAGAAGTAGGAGTGGGATTGCCACTTGAAGCATTTTCAGTAAAACCAAGTAACTCTTAAGCATACTCCTCCGTAACTTCGTCAATAACGTCGATTCGGTTAACGGCATATTTGTCATAATTGGAGGAGTACCTCGTGGTTTGATCCAAAATAAAAGTTACGTCTTCGGTACCAACGCGTAGGGTAATTTCTTCATCGAAAACATCAATTAAAGCACGGCCAGTCCTTAGGAAACCTCTCCCGAGAATGAGAGGTACCCGTGGGTCGGCATCAAAATCGACAATGACAAAGTCGGCAGGGAAATGGAATTTTCCCACATTAACAAAGACATCCTCGGCTATTCCCATCGGGCGGGAAGTAGTTCGGTCGGCTAGCTCGAGGGTCATGCAAGTCGGAGTTAAATCGGGTAAAGACAACTTCTTCCAAATGGATAACGGCATTAGGTTAATGCTAGCACCAAGATCGGCCAAGGCGAAACATTGAACCATCCCAGGGAAATTGCATGGAATGAGAAATCAACCGGGGTCTTCAAGCTTTTCGGGAAGCTTTTTGAGGATAACCGCCGAACAATTCTCATTCATCTGGGTTCGTGATATTTCAAACAATTTTTCCTTATTATTCAAAAGTCCTTTTAACATTGACGCAAATTTTGGCATTAAAAGTATAGTATCCGCAAGACTTATGTCAAAGTGTAATTCTTGAAAAATCTGATAAAACTTTTCCATCTGGTTTTTATCTTTCTCACGTTGCTTTTGTTCGTTTAAGCGTGACGGATAAGGCAAATTTGTTTTGACGGGAATTTCTTTCTCAGTTTTGTTAACAACTTTATCTTTTCCTTTTGACGTTGGGACCACCGGAGGTTGGATATTTTCGGTCCTTCCATTATCAGTAGGAATTCCCGAATCCGTTGTCACCTCAGTTTCACGGGTGACTACCTTAGGAGACGAAGAAGAAGGGGTAGTCGGAGCCGTCGGTCCATCGATTATAACACCACTCCTAGTCGTGATTGCCTTAGCATCGCCCCTCGGGTTAGCGATCGTGTTGCTTGGAAGAGTTCCCGAGCCCGAGGGTCGGTCATTTAAAGACTTCTTCAATTCGGACATTTGATTAATTAACATTTTATTCATTTCCTCTTGACTTTTCATAAACTGCTTAAGTAATTCATCCGAATACGACTGATTCACAACTTGATTTTGAAAATTTTGACCACGATTGTTGTTATTGAAACCTTGATTCTGAAAATTTTGATTTCCATGATTGTAATTCCCATGATTAGCATTGTGAAAATTTCCATAATTTCCTGAAAAATTCCCCGATTTTGATTTTGAAAACCATGACTTTGATTCTGAAAACCATTGTTCATCGGATTTTGATTAGCATTTTGATTAAATTGATGGTTTCGGTTTTGCACATTTTGATTTACTTGATTGACTTGATTAACTTGAGTCGGTTGATTGAAACGTGGTGGTCCAACATAATGGTTCAAACGGTAGCTAAGAAGATTTCGGTCACCCTGTGGTTGGTATCCGTTACCGCCCATATTGTAGGTTCCCGAAGTAGCATACACATTCTCGTGAGTGAAGCCACCGGAGGCTGGGCACTTGATACGTGGGAATCGCACCAGGGTTTACCTCTCAAGGGATCTTGAGAAGCTTACAACCCCCACCAGGCAGTGTACCTGATCGTTGTAGTATAGTATAGTGACAAGTACCGGGGGATTGATCGTTCAGCTAGGAATAGTGTCGCTAGGATTAGAAAACCTAATTACTAGTGCTAAAGATGACGGAAGATTATTTTTTGTGTTTTTATATTTTTTAGAAAACAAATTAAAAACTCGGGTTTGAAGGATTTGGGCGGAATTAGTTGCTAGTCAACTAACCCAATACTAAAGATGCAATCAAAATAAAATACTAAAAATGAAAATAAAACTAAATTATACTAAGGTTGTGAGCAATATGTGGAGAAAATGTGTTTACTTAGATTTCACTACTCCCTAGACATCTTTTACACGTTAATTACTTGTTATAGTTGCGTGGATGACGGATTGTATTCCTTAATACCATTCATGGGGTGGCGCACTTACTTCCCCAATCCTATGAGTGCCTACTTCACTCCTATGTCGAGCCGGCTAAGAAGCTCCTAACATGGGATCATTAGAATTTACTCATGCATTAAATACAACCAATAAAACCTAGTGCACATCGGTTCATGTTTCTTAAGACGTTCAAGCATGTTACCAATTGGAGATCAGCCTGTTTTCTTAAGCCTAACATCGAAATCATTCATCCAATACAACTATAAACAAGTAATCAACACATAATTAACATCTAGGTTTCATTAGATCTAAGCTAACACAAGATAGATCTAGCCTAGCATGGTGGAATCAAGACAAGAACAAGATATAGACAACCAACACATAGACATATTGATTGAATTAAAAGAATACTTATCTCAATTACACTTGTAAGGTTTCAAGGGCTGAAAACCCTTGAAAAACCTGTGAAAATCATATAAAGTTTGGCCTTAGGGTTTCTCCAAAACTTCCTCTCTTTATGTGTAAAAATTAGAAAACTATATATAGGAAATAGGGGCTGACGGCGTCAAGAACAAATTTGTGACGCCGTCACCTCGCCACCAAAATACTTCTCGGACTGCCTTGATCTATATCTGACGCCGTCATGTGTTATGGTCTTCCAGGCCATCACGTCTTTTACTCTTGACGCTCTACTTGTGACGCCGTCATGTTTGTACTGGGCCGTCATGCAAATCACTCTTGACGCCGTCAAGATTTTACTCTTGACGCCGTCACCTACTGTTCCCAGCTTGGAAAATTGAGACTTTGCCGTTTTCTTCACTTTTATGCTCCAAAAATGTCCAAAATGCCTTCTTTTCCAGATTTCACTCCCAAAGTACCTAAAATCACAAAAGGAACGATTTAGGGCAATATTTGATCAAATAAATTCAATTTCGGGCTTAAATGACCCCCTAAAAGTGGTTCATTTTTCGCCTCATCATATACCCTTACACTTGAGATTTGCTTGTCCTCAAGCTAATGCGCTTTTATTCTACTCAAAATACAAGTTAGGGGTCATTTAACACTAATATAAAAGTAATTACAACAAATAATCGTTCCACTAAAGACCAATAGACAAGCACGGAGGTCATATACAAGCACCTCACAAATAGTGTTTAGATACTCACATCACTCGGGTGTAATAAAGTATAAATTACAATATGGAAACGGAAGATATGTCTCACTACCTGTCATAGCAAAATAGATTACCATAGGCTTGGGAAAGGATCAAACCTCCACCACATGGCGTAAGCACCTAGGATAAACTATCAAAGGGGTCTTTTAAAGGATTGTAACGTTAGGTGTAGGGATATGAAATACACGGTTTTGTTGGATAAAGGCAGTCTTTACTGGTGGCGAGTTAACAATCTTGGTTAATTACATGTACAACATGGCATTGCTAAGCCAAGACTAGACTCGACTTAAGCTAATAAATGAAAAAGAACAAAAACATAAAATGAACATAGAATAAAAAGGGATGGTAGTCCGTATGTTTTTTTATTTTATCTTTTTCTTTTTCTATTTTTTTTTTTCTTTTTTCGTTTTTTTTTTATTTATTTTTTTTTTTTTTTGCATACACTCTTACCTTACCATCCAAAATAATACATCATAGGGAATGAACATTCCCCTTACACTTGAATCTTTACATACTTTACAATAAACTAAACTAATGACTCGAATTAAGAAAATCAAAACACTTGGAGCACTTTTAAGATTAACGTACATATGGGGGTAATAATATGATGTTCTTCCCCATTACTCCATAAAATAAGTACTTACCCATGAGTCCCAATCGTCCCAAAACAATATGTACAAGGATATGACTCTCCTTAGCAACCATGTAATCAATTAGATAGTTAACTTAGGGTTTAACAAATAACAATAATGCACTAAAAATGAGCACATACACGGAAGGCTAAGGCGATTTGGTTGTACATTTAAGTGGGGTGTAACAAATTCTTCCTTTAAGTAAAATGCTTAAAGTTAGAAACGAAAAGATAGGCTCGGAGGGGTGTACTAGGGGTTTCGTGTACTAAAAATGAGTACAGCGCTAAAGGTGTGGGAAAAATTAATTGACTTAAGTAGTCAAGTAATATGACTTAAATGGTCAAAAAATTATAATACGGGTTTAACACAAGGGTGATCCTAATTCCTCTTATCATGTAGTAAATCCTACTACACGAATGTAGTCTCACTAACGGTCTCGGGATGCATCACTAACGCAAGTTCTAGAATCTAAATGCTACCGGTACACTCATAAGCACTAATAGTAAATGCTTTTTCTATCAAATCTAAAGGCGAACCTCACATATTTGGGTGGAAAATTTTTTTGAATATACGGTTATGTGCTAGTCATACAATCTCCTATCCATGAGACGCTTGCTATGGCTAAAGTTTCACTCTTAAATGTTGTAAAAAATTTTAAATTTGGCGCTAAAATTGCACTAACAAGTGTTTCTCATAGTTTTATTACACATCTACCATTAAACAAAGCAAACTCAAGCGAAAGTGCATATGTAAGGTATCATCTTTTTACCCTCCCCTTACACTTAAGATGAACATTGTCCCCAATGTTCAAGTAAAGAATGTAAAAGTGAAATAAGTAAAACAAATAAAATCAAATACTCCCCTGATTCGCTCGGTATGGATAATTAGGTGGCCAGGTTAAATCTTCCTCCAAGAAAATGAACAATCAAAGCTTCCCTTCCAGAATATAAATCATCTTCTTGTCATACATAACCTGTAAATCCTGAGAAAACAAACAAGACAACCTCGCATAAAATCGGCGGCATCCTATATAAGTTTCTAAATCCTAGAAAACAAAGTAAGATATAATACTTGTGGAATGAAGTTTGCAGACTTCCTGGAGATTATAAAACTTAATAATTCACAAAAACCATAAAACTCCGTTAGAAAAACAAAACCGGTAAAATTTCCAGATTTTTACCCGTTACGCCGTCAAGAGTTAACTCGTGACGCCGTCAAGATTGACCTGCAGAAATTCTTATGTTAAGTTTCCGGAAAATTTCTGGAAAAACTTTGTTCTACTTTCTGGTAAATCCTGCAAAACTTCATTATGACTCAATACAAGCATTTGACTCTAACAAATACGAATACACATGTCCATTTAATATTGTGGTGAATCATGATCGGTTTGTTTCTTAAAAACTAATTTGGGGTTTCCCCTTACACTTATCTTTTGCAAAAATACCTTTAGGTGGAGTTAAGACTAGGCCAAAACAACAAAGTAAAGTATTTCCACATTTTAATTGAGAAACATGATCTACCAACAATAAAAATAAAACATGCATACGGAAGCAAATAACAAACAAACAAAAAAAATGAAAATCACACAAAGCATGGGTTGCCTCCCAAGAAGCGCTTTTCTTTATTTACGAGTCTTGTAGCTAGACTCAAGGTCATGGGTTACTACGTGACTTCATCATCAAACGTTGCATCCTCCTCACCAATCATTTCATTATTATTTTCTTGATAATGTTTTACACGTTGAATGTTAACAGTAAATTCCCTACCTTCATCGTCTAATAACACAACGGCTCCAGTTTTAGAGGAGCTTCTCACCGTAAATGGTCCATACCATCTAGACTTCAGTTTTCCCGGAAATAACCTTAACCGAGAGTTGTACAGTAGGACTTTGTCTCTTTCTGAAAATTCCTTGGGTTTCTTAATTCTCTGGTCATGCCATTTTTTGCTCTCTCTTTATATGTAATGGAAGACTCATAGGCTTCTAACCTAAGCTCATCAAGCTCGTGTAATTGCAAGAATCTATTGGTTTCGGCAATTGTATAGTCTAAGTTACATGCCTTAAGGGCCCAATAAGCCTTATGTTCTAATTCTACTGGCAAGTGACACGCCTTTCCATACACCATGCGAAACGGGGTCGTTCTAATGGGTGTTTTGTAGGCGGTTCGGAATGCCCACAAGGCTTTGTCGAGTTTAAATGACCAGTCTTTCCTATTCTGTCTAACCGTTTTTTCAAGTATTCTTTTGATAGCTCTATTTGTGTTTTCGACCTGGCCATTGGTTTGTGGATGATAGGCGGTGGAGAACCGATGGGATACTCCATACCTTTTCATGACCTTTTCCATTTGTGCATTGTAAAAGTGGGTCCCCCTATCACTGATGAGAGCTTTAGGAATCCCGAATCTAGCGAAAAGCTTTTTCAGGAAATGAATAACTACTCTGGCATCATTGGTCCTAAGGGCTTGTGCCTCAACCCATTTTGAAACATAATCGATGGCAACTAAAATGTATTCGTTCCCCCCTGAAGATGGGAAGGGTCCCATGAAGTCAATTCCCCAAACATCGAAGACCTCACATACTTGTATAAAATTCTGAGGTGCTTCATCCCTATGTGATATGTTCCTGGCCCGTTGACATGCATCGCATGCCCGCACCATCTCTTTGACATCATGGAAAATTATGGGCCAATAGAATCCCGCATCGAAAATCTTTCGGGCGGTGGTGTTTATCCCATGATGCCCGCCAGAGGGACCAGAGTGACATTCCATCATGATCTTCACTGCCTCACTCTCCGAAACACAACGTCTTATAATTTGGTCAGGACACCTTCGGAATAAAAATGGTTCATCCCAAAAGTAGTATTTTAACTGAGAAAAGAACCTTTTTCTTTCGTATCTAGTCAGGTGTTCGGGAACGATTCTGCTTGCGAGATAATTGGCAAAATCGGCGTACCAAGGTTCTGAATCAATCATTAACATGAGTTATTCGTCAGGAAATGAATCTCTAATCTCACTCCTATCGTGCTCACCTAAGGGGTTTTCAAGACGAGATAGATGATCTGCGGCCAGGTTTTCTGCCCCCCTCTTATCACGAATCTCAACATCGAATTCTTGTAACAACAAGATCCACCGAATTAGTCGTGGCTTAGCATCCTGCTTAGCGAAAAGATATCTAAGAGCCGAGTGATCAGTAAAAACGACTGTCTTTGAAAGGACAAGATATTGCCAGAATTTATCAAATGCGAACACTACGGCTAACAATTCCTTTTCGGTGGTGGAGTAATTCTCTTGAGCGGGATTCATGGTTTTGCTAGCGTAGTAAATAGGTTGGAATAGCTTGTCATGCCGTTGGCCCAAAACAGCCCCAACAGCGAAATCGCTAGCGTCACACATGATTTCAAACGGTAACTCCCAGTTGGGTGTAATCATGATTGGAGCTTGTGTGAGCTCCTTTTTTAAGAGATCGAATGCATCCTTGCACTCTTGGGAGAAATCGAATGGAGCATCCTTCACGAGCAGTTGAGTCATTGGCCGAGCTATTTTGGAGAAGTCCTTGATGAATCTCCGATAAAACCCGGCATGCCCCAAGAAGCTGCGTATTGCTTTAACAGACGTGGGGTATGGTAACTTAGCTATAGCTTCAACTTTAGCTTGGTCCACCTCTATCCCATTCCCTGAGATCTTATGCCTGATACGTGGGAATCGCACCAGGCTTTACCTCTCAAGGGATCTTGAGAAGCTTACAACCCCCACCAGGCAGTGTACCTGATCGTTGTAGTATAGTATAGTGACAAGTACCGGGGGATTGATCGTTCAGCTAGGAATAGTGTCGCTAGGATTAGAAAACCTAATTACTAGTGCTAAAGATGACGGAAGATTATTTTTTGTGTTTTTATATTTTTTAGAAAACAAATTAAAAACTCGGGTTTGAAGGATTTGGGCGGAATTAGTTGCTAGTCAACTAACCCAATACTAAAGATGCAATCAAAATAAAATACTAAAAATGAAAATAAAACTAAATTATACTAAGGTTGTGAGCAATATGTGGAGAAAATATGTTTACTTAGATTTCACTACTCCCTAGACATCTTTTACACGTTAATTACTTGTTATAGTTTCGTGGATGACGGATTGTATTCCTTAATACCATTCATGGGGTGGCGCACTTACTTCCCCAATCCTATAAGTGCCTACTTCACTCCTATGTCGAGCCGGCTAAGAAGCTCCTAACATGGGATCATTAGAATTTACTCATGCATTAAATACAACCAATAAAACCTAGTGCACATCGGTTCATGTTTCTTAAGACGTTCAAGCATGTTACCATTTGGAGATCTGCCAGTTTTCTTAAGCCTAACATCGAAATCATTCATCCAATACAACCATAAACAAGTAATCAACACATAATTAACATCTAGGTTTCATTAGATCTAAGCAAACACAAGATAGATCTAGCCTAGCATGGTGGAATCAAGACAAGAACAAGATATAGACAACCAACACATAGACATATTGATTGAATTAAAAGAATACTTATCTCAATTACATTTGTAAGGTTTCAAGGGCTGAAAACCCTTGAAAAACCTGTGAAAATCGTATAAAGTTCGGCCTTAGGGTTTCTCCAAAACTTCTTCTCTTGATGTGTAAAAATTAGAAAACTATATATAGGAAATAGGGGCTGACGGCGTCAAGAACAAATTTGTGACGCCGCCACCTCGCCGCCAAAATACTCCTCGGACTGCCTTGATCTACATCTGACGCCATCATGTGTTATGTTCTTCCAGGCCGTCACGTCTTTTACTCTTGACGCTCTACTTGTGACGCCGTCATGTTTGTACTGGGCCGTCATGCAAATCACTCTTGACGCTGTCAAGATTTTCTTCTTGACGCCGTCACCTACTGTTTCCATCTTGGAAAATTGAGACTTTGCCGTTTTCTTCACTTTTATGCTCCAAAAACGTCCAAAATGCCTTATTTTCCAGATTTCACTCCCAAAGTACCTAAAATCACAAAAGGAACAATTTAGGCCAATATTTGATCAAATAAATTCAATTTCGGGCTTAAATGACCCCCTAAAAGTGGTTCATTTTTTGCCTCATCATATACCCTTACACTTGAGATTTGCTTGTCCTCAAGCAAGTGCGCTTTTATTCTACTCAAACTACAAGTTAGGAGTCATTTAACACTAATATAAAAGTAATTACAACAAATAATCATTTCACTAAAGACCAATAGACAAGCACGGAGGTCATACACTAGCACCTCACAAATAGTGTTTAGATACTCACATCTCTCGGGTGTAATAAAGTATAAATTATAATATGGAAACGGAAGATATCTCTCACTACCTGTCATAGCAAAATAGATTGCCATAGGCTTGGGAAAGGATCAAACCTCCACCACATGGCGTAAGCACCTAGGATAAACTATCAAAGAGGTCTTTTAAAGGGTTGTAACGTTAGGTGTAGGGATATGAAATATACGGTTTTGTTGGATAAAGGCAGTTTTTATTGGTGGCGAAGTAACAATCTTGGTTAATTACATGTACAACATGGCATTGCTAAGCCAAGACTAGACTCGACTTAAGCTAATAAACGAAAAATAACAAAAACTTAAAATGAACATAGAATAAAAAGGGTGGTAATCCGTATGTTTTTGTTTTTTTTTTTTTTTTTTTTTTTTTTTTTTTTTTTTTTTTTGCTTACACTCTTACCCTACCATCTAAAATAATACATCGTAGGGGATGAGAATTCCCCTTACACTTGAATCTTTACATACTTTACAATAAACTAAACTAATGACTCGAATTAAGAAAATCAAAACACTTGGAGCACTTTTAAGATTAACGTACGTATGGGGGTAATAAATGATGTTCTTCCCCATTACTCCATAAAATAAGTACTTTACCCATGAGTCCCAATCGTCCCAAAACAATATATACAAGGATATGACTCGACTTACCAACCATGTAATCAATTAGATATTTAACTTAGGGTTTAACAAATAACAATAATGCACTAAAAATGAGCGCATACACGGAAGGCTAACGCGATTTGGGTGTACATTTAAGTGGGGTGTAACAAATTATTCCTTTAAGTAAGATGCTTAAAGTTAGAAACGAAAAGATAGGCTCGGAGGGGTGTACTAGGGGTTTCGTGTACTAAAAATGAGTACAACGCTAAAGTGTGTGGGAAAAAATTAGTTGACTTAAGTGGTCAAGTAATATGACTTAAATTTTCAAGAAATTATGATACGGGTTTAACACAAGGGTGGTCCTAATGCCTCTTATCATGTAGTAAATCCTACCACACGAATGTAGTCTCACTAGCGGTCTCGGGATGCATCACTAACGCAAGTTCTAGAATCTAAATGCTACCGGTACACTCATAAGCACTAATAGTAAATGCTTTTCCTATCAAATCTAAAGGCGGACCTCACATATTTGGGTGGAAAATTTTTCTGAATATACGGTTATGTGCTAGTCATACAATCTCCTATCCATGAGACACTTGCTATGGCTAAAGTTTCACTCCTAAATGTTGTAAAAAATTTTAAATTTGGCGCTAAAATTGCACTAACAAGTATTTCACATAGTTTTATTACACACCTACCATTAAACAAAGCAAACTCAAGCGGAAGTGTACATGTAAGGTATCATCATTTTACCCTCCCCTTACACTTAAGATGAACATTGTCCCCAATGTTCAAGTAAAGAATGTAAAAGTGAAATAAGTAAGACAAATGAAATCAAATACTCCCCTGATTCGCTTGGTATGGATAATTAGGTAGCCAGGTTAAATCTTCCTCCAAGAAAACGAACAATCAAAGCTTCCTTTCCAGAATATAAATCATCTTCTTGTCATACATAACCTGTAAATCCTGAGAAAATAGACAAGACAACCTCGCATAAAATCGGTGGCATCCTATATAAGTTACTAATTCCTAGAAAACAAAGATATAATGCTTGTGGAATGAAGTTTGCAGACTTCCTGGAGATTATAAAACTTAATAATTCACAAAAACCATAAGACTCCGTTAGAAAAACAAAACCGGTAAAATTTTCAGATTTTTTTACCCGTGACGCCGTCAAGAGTAAACTCGTGACGCCGTCAGGATTGACCTGCAGAAATTCTTATGTTAAGTTTCCGAAAAATTTCTGGAAAAAACTTGGTTCTACTTCCTGGAAAATCCTACAAAACTTCATTATGACTCAATACAAGCATTTGACTCTAACAAATACGAATACACATGTTCATTTAATATTGTGGAGAATCATGATCGGCTTGTTTCTTAAAAACATATTTGAGGTTTCCCCTTACACTTATCTTTCGCAAAAATACCTTTAGGTGGAGTTAAGACTAGGCCAAAACAACAAAGTAAAGTATTTCCACATTTTAATTGAGAAACATGATCTACCAATAATAAAAATAAAACATGCATACAGAAGCAAATAACAAACAAACAAACAAATTGAAAATCACACAAAACATGGGTTGCCTCCCAAGAAGCGCTTTTCTTTATTTATGAGTCTTGTAGCTAGACTCAAGGTCATGGGTTACTACGTGACTTCATCCCGTGAGATGATGTACCCCATATAGTTGTGATCATTACTATTGTGGTGGTAGTGCCTTAACCTGTTGACACTTGCAATCACTTCTCCACCAACTTTACTTCTTAGGTTAGCCATCCCATCTTGGCTCACGCCTTCAATCGTAAAAGGCCCATACCACCAAGGACTTGGTTTATCGGGTGGTATTGTTATTTCCGAGTGTCTTAGGAGTACCAAGTTACCTTCCTCAAATGGTACATGATTTTCTGCTGGTTGAGTATGTTCGAATTCGACCTGAACCTTATGGCTTTTGCTTCTTTCATACTTAGCCTCCTTGTAACTTTTGATTCTTGCCTCCCATGCAAGAATTTTATTCTGAACGCGTATGGGTGTCGTGTCAATGTTGTTTTTGAGCTTTCTCCAACTCACATTCTCATGCCTATTCCGTGGGGTCATGGGGAAGCTGATCTTTCTTTTCCCAGATTTAAGCTCAATTTTCCTCCCTTCATACTTAATGACAGCTCTAGCGGTGGCAAGGAATGGTGCCCCGAGGATTATTGGCATGCATCCATCTCCCTTATCATCGATGATCATAAAATCAATAGGGTACATAAACCCGGCGACATTAACTAATACATCTTCTGCGATTCCTAGGGGATATACATATGAGTGTCCAGCGAGGGACAACCTAACACGAGTGGGGGCCGACATTTTTGATGTTAGTTGGATATAAATAGTGAGGGGCATAAGATTTACTTCCGACCCTTGGTCGGCGAAAGCATTAAGATATTTCAAATCCCCGATGCTAGCTGGTATCTCAAAGTTCCCACACGCCACCTGCTTAGTAGCCACCTTTTGTACCAATAGTTTCTCAAATATTGGCCCCCCAGGTAACGTATCATACTCATCCTTTCCTCCTTCCTCGTTCTCCGAACCTTGTTTGGAAGGTTGGTTACGCCCGTCACCCTTTATCCAATTTCTTATGGTGTTTTCGTTTATATCATGTTTTAGATAGTGACTCAAGGGTTGGGATTTTGGTGGCTCTTCTAAGGTCTGTTTAGTAGAGGCTTCTACCTTCTCGTCATCCTTGTGGACAATTATGATGGAATTAACAAATTGGGTAGTGGGGGTGACGCTTTCTTTCCTTAGTAGCATTCTTTCGGGGGTTTTCTGGTTGGCATACTCCTCCAATAGACTCATCATCTCATTCATCTTCTCTTGAATCTCCTCTTTTTGCTTATACACTGCTTCCTCGAATCTAGCAAGTCGATCAGAATGAGCTGCCATGTATTTTCTCATCCTAGCTTCAAACTCCGAGCTAAGCTCCTCGGGTGGGGAATAAGGTGGAGCATAGTTTTGAAAAGTTTCGATGTTTTCTCTAGAGGGTGATTCTGATAGCGGTTTTGAGGTCGGTTTCGATACAGAATTGACAGTAGCTCGTCTAAGACTAAAAGGTTTCCGTTGCCTTTCCTCAAAATAGTCAACTTTTGCCTCGAGTTTGCATAGGATTTCATCGGGTAGCTCGGTGGGTCCTCCCGGTGTTGAGACTGCATTGATGGCCGCGTTAATTGCATGCTTAAATTCCCATACCTCTTGATTATCAGCGGCGAGCTCCTCAATAATTGCCCAGGACTCCTCGGCGTTCTTATCACGCAGTTTCCCTCTTGCGGACTTATCGATTGTACGTTTAGTGTGATAGTCAACATAGTCGTAGAAAATCTGAACTAATAGCCAAAGGTTTATACCATGATGAGGGACCTTATGGAGGAGATCCTTAAAGCGGGCCCATGCTTCATAGAAAGTTTCACCCCGATGTTGTTCAAACATCAAAATGTCCCTTCTAAGCATTGCAGTCTTTTCCGGTGGGAAGAATTGGGTAAGGAAGCAATTGGCGAGATTATCCCATGTGGTGATGGATCCCGCGGGTAAACGCTCAAGCCATTGACTAGCTTGATCCCGTAGAGAGAATTGGAATAGGCGTAATCGGGTAGTCTCTCTAGTTTCAACACTTAGGTCTATAGAATCTACGATTTTAAGGAAGTCCTTAAGATGTTGATTTGGATCTTCGGAACGAAGTCCATGGAATGCACATCCGCTTTGCACCAACCGGATGGTGTCGGATCGCAAGGGGGTCACATTGGCTCCGGTGAGCTCAATGGTGTTTCGGTAGCCTTGGTGGCTAGGTCGGGAATACTCTCCTAGTTCGGGGCCTAAGGGGTTCTAGTGGTGGGTTTTGTTGTAGTGGGATGACGGGTTCAAGGATGTTCCCGTTGTCTATGGTGTCGGGTGGTGAAGAGTTACGAACAAAGACACAAAGAAATAAGATAGACTAAAGAAACCTAAAAATAAAAATAAAATCTTACTAGAAAGGAATCTAGCAAGTAGACCTAATAAAAAGAAATTCTAACCTAGACAATAACTATTCCCCAGGCTGCGGCGCCAAAAACTTGATACGTGGGAATCGCACCAGGCTTTACCTCTCAAGGGATCTTGAGAAGCTTACAACCCCCACCAGGCAGTGTACCTGATCGTTGTAGTATAGTATAGTGACAAGTACCGGGGGATTGATCGTTCAGCTAGGAGTAGTGTCGCTAGGATTAGAAAACCTAATTACTAGTGCTAAAGATGACGGAAGATTATTTTTGTATTTTTATATTTTTTTAAAGCAAAGTAAAATCTCGGGTTTGAAGGATTTGGGCGGAATTAGTTGCTAGTCAACTAACCCAATACTAAAAATGCAATTAAAATAAAATACTAGAAATGAAAATAAAACTAAATTATACTAAGGTTGTGAGC
Source organism: Artemisia argyi (assembly GCA_030686995.1). Classification (NCBI taxonomy): domain Eukaryota; kingdom Viridiplantae; phylum Streptophyta; class Magnoliopsida; order Asterales; family Asteraceae; genus Artemisia; species Artemisia argyi. The sequence goes on along the minus strand of CM060695.1, from coordinate 76,264,140 downwards.
AATATGTGGAGAAAATGTGTTTACTTAGATTTCACTACTCCCTAGACATCTTTTACACGTTAATTACTTGTTATAGTTTCGTGGATGACGGATTGTATTCCTTAATACCATTCATGGGGTGGCGCACTTACTTCCCCAATCCTATAAGTGCCTACTTCACTCCTATGTCGAGCCGGCTAAGAAGCTCCTAACATGGGATCATTAGAATTTACTCATGCATTAAATACAACCAATAAAACCTAGTGCACATCGGTTCATGTTTCTTAAGACGTTCAAGCATGTTACCATTTGGAGATCTGCCAGTTTTCTTAAGCCTAACATCGAAATCATTCATCCAATACAACCATAAACAAGTAATCAACACATAATTAACATCTAGGTTTCATTAGATCTAAGCAAACACAAGATAGATCTAGCCTAGCATGGTGGAATCAAGACAAGAACAAGATATAGACAACCAACACATAGACATATTGATTGAATTAAAAGAATACTTATCTCAATTACATTTGTAAGGTTTCAAGGGCTGAAAACCCTTGAAAAACCTGTGAAAATCGTATAAAGTTCGGCCTTAGGGTTTCTCCAAAACTTCTTCTCTTGATGTGTAAAAATTAGAAAACTATATATAGGAAATAGGGGCTGACGGCGTCAAGAACAAATTTGTGACGCCGCCACCTCGCCGCCAAAATACTCCTCGGACTGCCTTGATCTACATCTGACGCCATCATGTGTTATGTTCTTCCAGGCCGTCACGTCTTTTACTCTTGACGCTCTACTTGTGACGCCGTCATGTTTGTACTGGGCCGTCATGCAAATCACTCTTGACGCTGTCAAGATTTTCTTCTTGACGCCGTCACCTACTGTTTCCATCTTGGAAAATTGAGACTTTGCCGTTTTCTTCACTTTTATGCTCCAAAAACGTCCAAAATGCCTTATTTTCCAGATTTCACTCCCAAAGTACCTAAAATCACAAAAGGAACAATTTAGGCCAATATTTGATCAAATAAATTCAATTTCGGGCTTAAATGACCCCCTAAAAGTGGTTCATTTTTTGCCTCATCATATACCCTTACACTTGAGATTTGCTTGTCCTCAAGCAAGTGCGCTTTTATTCTACTCAAACTACAAGTTAGGAGTCATTTAACACTAATATAAAAGTAATTACAACAAATAATCATTTCACTAAAGACCAATAGACAAGCACGGAGGTCATACACTAGCACCTCACAAATAGTGTTTAGATACTCACATCTCTCGGGTGTAATAAAGTATAAATTATAATATGGAAACGGAAGATATCTCTCACTACCTGTCATAGCAAAATAGATTGCCATAGGCTTGGGAAAGGATCAAACCTCCACCACATGGCGTAAGCACCTAGGATAAACTATCAAAGAGGTCTTTTAAAGGGTTGTAACGTTAGGTGTAGGGATATGAAATATACGGTTTTGTTGGATAAAGGCAGTTTTTATTGGTGGCGAAGTAACAATCTTGGTTAATTACATGTACAACATGGCATTGCTAAGCCAAGACTAGACTCGACTTAAGCTAATAAACGAAAAATAACAAAAACTTAAAATGAACATAGAATAAAAAGGGTGGTAATCCGTATGTTTTTGTTTTTTTTTTTTTTTTTTTTTTTTTTTTTTTTTTTTTTTTTGCTTACACTCTTACCCTACCATCTAAAATAATACATCGTAGGGGATGAGAATTCCCCTTACACTTGAATCTTTACATACTTTACAATAAACTAAACTAATGACTCGAATTAAGAAAATCAAAACACTTGGAGCACTTTTAAGATTAACGTACGTATGGGGGTAATAAATGATGTTCTTCCCCATTACTCCATAAAATAAGTACTTTACCCATGAGTCCCAATCGTCCCAAAACAATATATACAAGGATATGACTCGACTTACCAACCATGTAATCAATTAGATATTTAACTTAGGGTTTAACAAATAACAATAATGCACTAAAAATGAGCGCATACACGGAAGGCTAACGCGATTTGGGTGTACATTTAAGTGGGGTGTAACAAATTATTCCTTTAAGTAAGATGCTTAAAGTTAGAAACGAAAAGATAGGCTCGGAGGGGTGTACTAGGGGTTTCGTGTACTAAAAATGAGTACAACGCTAAAGTGTGTGGGAAAAAATTAGTTGACTTAAGTGGTCAAGTAATATGACTTAAATTTTCAAGAAATTATGATACGGGTTTAACACAAGGGTGGTCCTAATGCCTCTTATCATGTAGTAAATCCTACCACACGAATGTAGTCTCACTAGCGGTCTCGGGATGCATCACTAACGCAAGTTCTAGAATCTAAATGCTACCGGTACACTCATAAGCACTAATAGTAAATGCTTTTCCTATCAAATCTAAAGGCGGACCTCACATATTTGGGTGGAAAATTTTTCTGAATATACGGTTATGTGCTAGTCATACAATCTCCTATCCATGAGACACTTGCTATGGCTAAAGTTTCACTCCTAAATGTTGTAAAAAATTTTAAATTTGGCGCTAAAATTGCACTAACAAGTATTTCACATAGTTTTATTACACACCTACCATTAAACAAAGCAAACTCAAGCGGAAGTGTACATGTAAGGTATCATCATTTTACCCTCCCCTTACACTTAAGATGAACATTGTCCCCAATGTTCAAGTAAAGAATGTAAAAGTGAAATAAGTAAGACAAATGAAATCAAATACTCCCCTGATTCGCTTGGTATGGATAATTAGGTAGCCAGGTTAAATCTTCCTCCAAGAAAACGAACAATCAAAGCTTCCTTTCCAGAATATAAATCATCTTCTTGTCATACATAACCTGTAAATCCTGAGAAAATAGACAAGACAACCTCGCATAAAATCGGTGGCATCCTATATAAGTTACTAATTCCTAGAAAACAAAGATATAATGCTTGTGGAATGAAGTTTGCAGACTTCCTGGAGATTATAAAACTTAATAATTCACAAAAACCATAAGACTCCGTTAGAAAAACAAAACCGGTAAAATTTTCAGATTTTTTTACCCGTGACGCCGTCAAGAGTAAACTCGTGACGCCGTCAGGATTGACCTGCAGAAATTCTTATGTTAAGTTTCCGAAAAATTTCTGGAAAAAACTTGGTTCTACTTCCTGGAAAATCCTACAAAACTTCATTATGACTCAATACAAGCATTTGACTCTAACAAATACGAATACACATGTTCATTTAATATTGTGGAGAATCATGATCGGCTTGTTTCTTAAAAACATATTTGAGGTTTCCCCTTACACTTATCTTTCGCAAAAATACCTTTAGGTGGAGTTAAGACTAGGCCAAAACAACAAAGTAAAGTATTTCCACATTTTAATTGAGAAACATGATCTACCAATAATAAAAATAAAACATGCATACAGAAGCAAATAACAAACAAACAAACAAATTGAAAATCACACAAAACATGGGTTGCCTCCCAAGAAGCGCTTTTCTTTATTTATGAGTCTTGTAGCTAGACTCAAGGTCATGGGTTACTACGTGACTTCATCCCGTGAGATGATGTACCCCATATAGTTGTGATCATTACTATTGTGGTGGTAGTGCCTTAACCTGTTGACACTTGCAATCACTTCTCCACCAACTTTACTTCTTAGGTTAGCATACACATTCTCGTGAGTGAAGCCACCGGAGGCTGGGCACTTGATACGTGGGAATCGCACCAGGGTTTACCTCTCAAGGGATCTTGAGAAGCTTACAACCCCCACCAGGCAGTGTACCTGATCGTTGTAGTATAGTATAGTGACAAGTACCGGGGGATTGATCGTTCAGCTAGGAATAGTGTCGCTAGGATTAGAAAACCTAATTACTAGTGCTAAAGATGACGGAAGATTATTTTTTGTGTTTTTATATTTTTTAGAAAACAAATTAAAAACTCGGGTTTGAAGGATTTGGGCGGAATTAGTTGCTAGTCAACTAACCCAATACTAAAGATGCAATCAAAATAAAATACTAAAAATGAAAATAAAACTAAATTATACTAAGGTTGTGAGCAATATGTGGAGAAAATATGTTTACTTAGATTTCACTACTCCCTAGACATCTTTTACACGTTAATTACTTGTTATAGTTTCGTGGATGACGGATTGTATTCCTTAATACCATTCATGGGGTGGCGCACTTACTTCCCCAATCCTATAAGTGCCTACTTCACTCCTATGTCGAGCCGGCTAAGAAGCTCCTAACATGGGATCATTAGAATTTACTCATGCATTAAATACAACCAATAAAACCTAGTGCACATCGGTTCATGTTTCTTAAGACGTTCAAGCATGTTACCATTTGGAGATCTGCCAGTTTTCTTAAGCCTAACATCGAAATCATTCATCCAATACAACCATAAACAAGTAATCAACACATAATTAACATCTAGGTTTCATTAGATCTAAGCAAACACAAGATAGATCTAGCCTAGCATGGTGGAATCAAGACAAGAACAAGATATAGACAACCAACACATAGACATATTGATTGAATTAAAAGAATACTTATCTCAATTACACTTGCAAGGTTTCAAGGGCTGAAAACCCTTGAAAAACCTGTGAAAATCGTACTAAGTTCGGCCTTAGGGTTTCTCCAAAACTTCCTCTCTTAATGTGTAAAAATTAGAAAACTATATATAGGAAATAGGGTCTGACGGCGTCAAGAACAAATTTGTGACGCCGTCACCTCGCCGCCAAAATACTCCTCGGACTGCCTTGATCTACATCTGACGCCGTCATGTGTTATGGTCTTCCAGGCCGTCACGTCTTTTACTCTTGACGCTCTACTTGTGACGCCGTCATGTTTGTACTGGGCCGTCATGCAAATCATTCTTGACGCCGTCAAGATTTTCTTCTTGACGCCGTCACCTACTGTTTCCATCTTGGAAAATTGAGACTTTGCCGTTTTCTTCACTTTTATGCTCCAAAAACGTCCAAAATGCCTTCTTTTCCAAATTTCACTCCCAAAGTACCTAAAATCACAAAAGGAACGATTTAGGGCAATATTTGATCAAATAAATTCAATTCCGGGCTTAAATGACCCCCTAAAAGTGGTTCATTTTTCGCCTCATCAATGCCCCAACACAATCCCTTCTTTCACCATGAAATGACACTTTTCCCAGTTTAGCACCAAGTTGGTTTCCTCACAGCGTTTAAGCATCTTTTGTAGATTAGCAAGACAGCGGTCGAAGGAGTCCCCGAAGACTGAAAAGTCATCCATGAATACTTCCATGCTGTCTTCCATAAGTTCATGGAAGATTGCGGTCATGCATCGTTGGAAAGTGGCGGGGGCATTACATAGCCCAAAAGGCATTCTTTTGTAAGCGAACGTTCCATAGGGGCAAGTAAAAGTGGTCTTTTCTTGGTCCTCAGGTGCTATGGGAATTTTAAAATATCCTGAGAATCCATCCAAGAAACAATAGTATTCGTGCCTAGACAATCTCTCTAACATTTGGTCAATGAATGTTAAGGGAAAGTGATCTTTCCTTGTGGCATCATTGAGCTTTCGATAATCAATGCATACCCGCCATCTAGTAACCGTTCTCTGTGGCACCATCTCACCTTTGTCATTCTTAACCACCGTCATTCCACCTTTTTTTGGTACAACCTGTACAGGACTGACCCATGGGCTATCCGAGATTGGGTAAATCAATCCTGTATCCAGAAGTTTGATGACTTCTTTCTTCACCACTTCCTTAATATTGGGGTTCACCCGCCTTTGGGGTTGCACGGTAGGTTTATAATCTTCTCCCATGAGAATCTTATGTGTGCAAAAAGTGGAGTCAATCCCCTTAATGTCGGCTACACTCCATGCAAGCACTCCCTTGTACTTTTTTAGGACTTCTAAGAGTTTACTTTTTTGGTCATGTTTGAGGGAAGAGTTTATGATAACCGGCAGTTGGTCCTCTTCCTGAAGGAAGGCATACTCCAAATGGTTAGGAAGTTCCTTAAGTTCTAGCTCAGGAGGTTCGATAATAGAAGGCTTAAGCTTATTTTTGGGTTTTCGGAGCTCGAGATGCTCCGTGACCTCTTGTCTAGGGTAGAAGGATACTGCACCAACGTCCTCCGTCTTTTCCACCTCTAGCAAAGGTAGAAAATTCTCATCCCGTAACCAACCTTCCTCAATTTGTTCATCAACACAGCTATCGATGACATCCGTGAGTTCATCGACCTCCCCAATGAAATAGAGCCGGTTAGCTGCTTCGAGAGAGAGATCCATAGAGTCATTAATGTCGAAGGTTGTGCTATCGGTTCCCACTCGCAAGGTTAACTTGCCATCATAAACATCAATGACAGCACGAGCGGTAGCAAGAAATGGTCTCCCTAAGATGATGGGTACCAAGTCATCCCCCTCCATATCTAGGATTACGAAGTCGACCGGGAATTTGAATTTCCCAACTTTGACTAGCACATTCTCGCATATCCCTACGGGATACTTGACTGATCTATCGGCTAGTTGGATGTTCATACGGGTAGGCTTTAATCCAGAGTATCCTAATTTAAGGAACATAGAGTGAGGCATGAGGTTGATACTCGCCCCTAAATCGGCAAGAGCATTCTTTATTGATAGAGATCCTATAGAGCAAGGCAAGGTGAAGCTGCCTGGATCGTCTACCTTCTTTGGTAGCCCTCGATGGGTTACCACCGAACATTCTTCCCCTAAGGTCACAAGACCCTCGAGTTTCTTTCGGTTAGCGAGTAATTTTTTAAAGTACGCGCTATACTTTGGCATGTGATAGCAAGCATCAAGGAGGGGTATGGTGACTACTGAGTCTTTTAGGTATGACAAGAATCTTTTTTTATCATTCTCAGTTTTCTGGTTCTTTAATCGGGACGGGAATAGAATTTTCACGTGTTGGTTAGGTGGGGTTGATGGTGAAGGGGTTGTCAAGGGAGGTTGGTTGGGAGTCTCGCTGCCTACATCCTCCTCCTCCTCGCGAGGCTTGTTTGGATCGGGAGTGATGGGGGATGAGCTTGGGTAAGGGGGATCCTTGGTCGTTGTTCCAGCTCAAGTGGTTATCGCGAGCATGGGGTCTTTTTTGCTTACTGATGGCCTTTCAAAGTTATCGAGGGCTGAGTTAAGCTTGTTGAAAAACTCTCCAATGTCATTCTGCTGCTCGTCAACAAGTTCATTGAGACCGTTTAATTGTAGGCCCTTTTCTTGAGTGAAGTGACCAAGGTCATCTTCAAAAGTGCTCCTGATTTTGAATTCAGGACCTTCTTCTCCTTCTTCTCTTTTCACCAGATTTCCCCAGAGGGTGTAGTCATCATTTTGGTAAAAAGGCAAAAGGGAGGGATCAGCATACATGTCACCTCCTGACAAACATGCATGTTCAGTTGTGGCTTCTCCTCCACATTCCTCTATCTCATGCGGGCGCCCACAGTAGTCGCAGATCAAGTAGGGATTTGAAAGTTGCTTAGGTAACTGTGACCCAGCTATGTAATCCACTCTTTTGTGAATTTTTCTTAACCGATCTGAAGTGATTTCAGAAATGCTAACAGTCGACTCAGGTTCATCCCAAGTGTCATCCTGGTCTTAAGCATATTCTTCAATTATGTCCCATCCTTCTTCGGCACTAAGATTGGCTAGCCTACCTTTTCAAGAGTTGTTGATTCCGTTCCGATCATTTAAGGAGATATTTTCGTAGAAGATTTGGACCAAAAGCCAAAGTTCGATGCCATGATGGGGAACTTGTCTTATTAAATCCTTGAATCTAATTCACGATTTATGGAAGGGTTCATCCTTCCCTTTTCGGAAACGGAGGACCCTATCTCTACGCGCTGAGGTTTTTCCAGGTGGAAAGAACTTTTCATAGAACTTGGATATGAGTTGCTCCCAGGTGAAAATAGATTCAGAAGGAAGTTTATCATACCATTCTTGAGCTTTTTCATATAGGGTGAAAGGGAATAATCGTAATCGGGACGTGTCTCTAGTAGCCCCATCCGTATGGAGGGTGTCTACTATTTTCAAGAAGTCATTAATGTGTTGGATTGGATTTTCATCATCTAATCCACAAAACTTACACACACTTTGGACAAGCCAAACATCGGGCGCATGTAAGACCTCACTGGTGTGTTCGTTTGGGTAGACAATGGCATTTGAAAAGCCACGAGGGGTTGGGGAGGATTAGTCCTTAAGGCGCTTAGGAGTAGGAGTTACGGGGGTACTCCTCTCGTTGTTGGGTTGGGAGCTAGGGGTTGTAACGCGATTTTCTGAATTTTCCTCAGAAAGGGGTGCATCAAAGTCGATAGCAATGCTAGATGGTTCAGGAGTTGAGTGAGTTCGTCTTAACCTACACATTTCTCTTTCAGGTTCTGCATAAGGCAAGACAAGGTCTCTAGTGGTACTACGACTCCTAGTGATCCTAAGGTTGGAGAATTCGTTGGTTGCCATGATGGCGGACGGCAGAGAGGTACAAACAAAGACACAAAGAATTAAGATAGACTAAAGAAACCTAAAAATAAAAATAAAATCTTACTAGAAAGGAATCTAGCAAGTGGACCTAATAAAAAGAAATTCTAACCTAGACAATAACTATTCCCCGGCAGCGGCGCCAAAAACTTGATATGTGGGAATCGCACCAGGCTTTACCTCTCAAGGGATCTTGAGAAGCTTACAACCCCCACCAGGCAGTGTACCTGATCGTTGTAGTATAGTATAGTGACAAATACCGGGGGATTGATCGTTCAGCTAGGAATAGTGTCGCTAGGATTAGAAAACCTAATTACTAGTGCTAAAGATGACGGAAGATTATTCTTTGTGTTTTTATATTTTTTAGAAAACAAATTAAAAACTCGGGTTTGAAGGATTTGGGCGGAATTAGTTGCTAGTCAACTAACCCAATACTAAAGATGCAATCAAAATAAAATACTAAAAATGAAAATAAAACTAAATTATACTAAGGTTGTGAGCAATATGTGGAGAAAATGTGTTTACTTAGATTTCACTACTCCCTAGACATCTTTTACACGTTAATTACATGTTATAGTTGCGTGGATGACGGATTGTATTCCTTAATACCATTCATGGGGTGGCGCACTTACTTCCCCAATCCTATGAGTGCCTACTTCACTCCTATGTCGAGCCGGCTAAGAAGCTCCTAACATGGGATCATTAGAAATTACTCATGCATTAAATACAACCAATAAAACCTAGTGCACATCGGTTCATGTTTTTTAAGACGTTCAAGCATGTTACCAATTGGAGATCTGCCAGTTTTCTTAAGCCTAACATCGAAATCATTCATCCAATACAACCATAAACAAGTAATCAACACATAATTAACATCTAGGTTTCATTAGATCTAAGCAAACACAAGATAGATCTAGCCTATCATGGTGGAATCAAGACAAGAACAAGATATAGACAACCAACACATAGACATATTGATTGAATTAAAAGAATACTTATCTCAATTACACTTGTAAGGTTTCAAGGGCTGAAAACCCTTGAAAAACCTGTGAAAATCGTATAAAGTTCGGCCTTAGGGTTTCTCCAAAACTTCCTCTCTTTATGTGTAAAAATTAGAAAACTATATATAGGAAATAGGGGCTGACGGTGTCAAGAACAAATTTGTGACGCCGTCAAAATACTTCTCGGACTGCCTTGATCTATATCTGACGCCGTCATGTGTTATGGTCTTCCAGGCTGTCACGTCTTTTACTCTTGACGCTCTACTTGTGACGCCGTCATGTTTGTACTGGGCCGTCATGCAAATTACTCTTGACGCCGTCAAGATTTTACTCTTGACGCCGTCACCTACTGTTCCCAGCTTGGAAAATTGAGACTTTGCTGTTTTCTTCACTTTTATGCTCCAAAAACGTCCAAAATGCCTTCTTTTCCAGATTTCACTCCCAAAGTACCTAAAATCACAAAAGGAATGATTTAGGGCAATATTTGATCAAATAAATTCAATTTCGGGCTTAAATGACCCCCTAAAAGTGGTTCATTTTTCGCCTCATCAGCACTCAAAATACGGATGAGGACCAGCACAAGTCTCACAAACATTGTTGACCATATTGACTTGATGGTTTTTGACTTGATTTTGATTCTGAGACATTTGGTGCATTCGTAAAACAGCAGTCGACAAATCATCGAGTTTCTTAGTAATGGCGGCTATTTCAGCATTAGACGTAGAAGAATTGTGAGCAACAGTTGTTCTTAACTCATTCCTCTCGGCAGAGGAATCCCAGTAATTGTAATGAGCAGTCATATTCTCAATAAGTTCGTAACAATCTTCAGGAAGTCGTTTCATAAAAGTTCCACCCGCAGCTGCATTGATCGTGTCCCGATGTCGCAAAGTCAAACCATTGTAAAACGTATCGATTATCGTAACAAGAAGCATGTTATGGTTTGGACACCGATCAATAGCAAGCTTATAGCGTTCCCAAGCTTCGAATAAAGATTCGTCGGGAAGCTGACGGAAATTGCTAATATCGTTTTGAAGTTTCGTCACCATCGATGGTGGAATATATTTCACCAAGAACTTCGATACCATTTCTTCGAAAGTATGAATCGAGTTCTTGGGAAGACGATCAAACCAAGCGGTGGCATGATGTGTAAGAGAATAGGGGAAGAGAGAAAGACGAAGGGCGTCATCGGAGACCCCGTGTTGTTTCATACTTTGGGTGACGGTTAAAAATTTGTCGAGATGCTTGTTGGCATCGTCACCCGGTAATCCGTGAAATTGGCATGAATTCTGGACTTGTTGAATCATGTGGTGCTTAAGTCCAAAATCCGTAGCCTCGATATTGAGAGGGGCAATCGGACCGCCTCTACCATGCATTGTCGGTTGACACAACTCCTCTATCGTTCGGAGATCGGGAGCTGGTGCATTTTGAACAACACCCACCGGAGGGTGTTGATTGTTGTGGTTATTTTGTTCCATTTCCGTAACGTTTGGGAAACGAACTTTGTGTGTGTGACGTATCAAACTTTCGAGGTTTGATAATGGAGAAATAAGACGTTTAGAAGATGAACGGGTGTTCATACACCACAAAAATCAAATTTTGAAAAAAATAAAAGAAAAATCAAATTTGAAAAGGAAAATCTTTTTGTATTTTTATTTTTTATAAAGCAAAATTCCAAAAACTTAATCTTTTGTTTTTTTTTCTTTTTCTAACGTTACGTTAATTGTAACCCGTTTCCCTTAAATCTACTCGTGACGGAACGGGAGAGAAGAATGGATCTCTCTTCAGCTTGCAATTTAATGTCAAAGCTTCCGTATTTTCCGCTTATTCGGTCGTAGAATCCAAAGTAATTCGATTAGCAACTAATTTCACGCTTTGTTATATTGAGAGACTTATTTGGTTTACAACGCCCACCCTTCAACGGGAGAGTCGAGGCTGTAACTTTATTATTTTTTTGGTATTTTTGAAAACACATTAGGAAAAGTGTTTTTGATTTTTCAGTTTTTTTTTTTTTTTTTTTTTTTTTTTTTATAGAAAATATATATACAAGGAAGGTTTTCAAAACACAATTTCGAAAACGAAAATCAAAAATTCACTTCAACCTTTCCCGGCAGCGGCGCCAAAATTGATTCAGTGGTAAAATCAAGTTATATATATAGAATAAGTATTACTCAAGAGATCCGTAAAGAAATACGGATAACCCGAGGTCGTAGTCCGTGTGAAGGATGAATGGAATTTCGAATTCCCGATTCGTGAAACGTGTCGTGAAAGTGGTAAAAAATGATTTTAATGAGATTATACTAAGGAATGAGTAAATGAAGCACAAATAATTACTTAAGCACGTATTTCAAATAAGGAAACTAAAAACATAACATAGAATCGAAAACGTAAGCTAAAACGTAAAATAAACGTAATCGTACGAAATAAAACGCGAATTTTAAGCTACACTACTCCTACGGACTTGAAAATAATTTTGAAATTTTAAAAATGATAAAAGAAAATTTTAAGAAAAAGAAAATTATTTTCCTTGACTTTTATTTATTTTTTATGAATTAAAAACTAATTATACTAATTAAAATTTAAAAGAAAATGCAAATAAGGTGAGAAAAATTAAAATTAAATTTTGAAAATTATAAAATAACTAAAAATTAATTTTAAAACTAAAAACTAATTTTTTTGGCTTTTTGTATAATTTTTGGGAATTAAAAACTATTAAATCTAATTAAAAATTCAAAATAAATGGGACAAATGCAAATTAAATTTCTAAAATTCTAAAATAAATGAAAATAAATTTCTAAAATATTTTTGGATTCTTCTTGGCTTTTTCTGATTTTTTTGGATTTTTTAATAATTAATATGTATTAAAAAGTGAATAAAAATGAAAATAAAATAAGAAAAATAGCAAATCAACTTGGAAAAATATGAAAAATTCAGGGAAAATCTAAAATATTATAATTAACCTAAGAAAAATTTAAAAGTTGAATAATAAGCACTGGAACTACTTTTTGCTTTGAAACTGCTTATAAGAAAGTGCTTATTTATAAGCACAGTTGACCAAAAGTTGACCAGACCTTGACTAATTGACTTTTTGACTCTAAGAAACTTAAATGAACAATACTTAGGACAAATGATGCTCAGAAACACAGAAGTGGGCACAATCAGTTACAATAAGCTAAAAATGGAATAAGCAATAAGCCAAACAGATAAGCAATTGGTACAATCTCAATGGAAATAGCAATTATAGGTGAAAGTAAGCTCAGAGAATCAATAAAACTCCACTAATGATCAACAAATCCAAGTTGCAGCCCTAATCTAAATAAGCAGATCCTAGGTTCAAACCACACAACTTATGAGTCAAATAAGCTGACAGAATAAGCTCAGAAGTGAAAGCTTATGGGGGCAAATTACACTCCTACTATCTGAGAACACAAATACACCAAATAAACAGATACTAGATCTACTTTGCTTAACCTAATGAACCCTAATAATCCAACCAAATGCTGATGCACAGGGGAGAAACAGGGTCAAACATACAACTTCGAATTGCTTTTTAGATAAGCGAATAAATTCTAATTCTGAAAATTCTTGGTGTAATAGATTCACAAGCTAGCAAAAAAACCAAGAATATCAATCCAAACCTATTTTGAACCAGAATTGAGGCTTAGGGATCCAATTGAAAATTTGTCCACTCAGGTTTATTTATGAAATTTTGACTTTTTGGTTTGAGAGCAAAGTTTGACCAAAATGAAATTATTAAGCACTTATCTCACTTAAACTAAGGTTGTAAGCTAATTTAAACCTAACTTAAGCTATACTACCAACTTATGCAATTACAACTAAGGTCCTAAAACTGAAATACTTAATCAGTTATGCAAAGACTAATGGAACACAGATGATTTGACTTTTTAATTAAACAACCTACTTTATCTTAACTAAGCCTAATATTCCCTAAGTGAGATGTACTAAACAAGCAAAACCCTCATATTCACCAATAAACTTCAGCAAAACACTATATCCAAACACCCCTGAATGACTATCACAACTACACAGTTATTCAAATCAACTCCAATTGCAATTAAACTTAAACCTAGTACTTAATATAAAATCCAAAAACAACTAAAATGCACAGAAACACATATCTCAATAGCAAATAAACTCAAACACTCAATCAACACAGATTCAATATGAATGAATGAAACAGTTACTATCAAATGTCCACAAACAGATGCACAATGATAAAATGAGACTTAAGTATTAATCAACTATTAATATTAAGCAGAAACAAGTAACATAAACAGATCTAAGCTACTAATATTCAACTGATGCAATTTAAAATGAAATTGAAAATGAACTTACAAATCAAATACCCCCTCAGCAGAACAGAGGGGGTTTCACTAAGCTTGCCTGTCTTTAAGACAGGCCAATGGACTCCTTTTGGCAGCCTTTAACTCCTTATAAGCTCAGCTTATTGAATAAGCTGTATCAGTTGACCAGAGTTGACTTTTTGTGTATTTGAAGATTTTGAATAAAACAAACCACGGTAACTATTTGAAAGCTTGTATTGATTAATTAAACAGAAAACTAGCTTGTTCGGAGCATAGATTTAAATTGAAACTATATATTTATTTATTTTTTATTTTTTTAATTTATTTTTTTTTGGATTTTTAATATAAATTTAACAGAAATAGAAATCTAAAACAGTAATTGAAATAACTACTAACTATTAATTAAACTAATAAGAAGTATTTGAAGAGATTAAACTAAAATTTAAGACAATAAGCTGAAACTAAAAACTTGAATTATATTAATAAAAATAAAATGAGTACAATACTTTTGAAACAGAAAGAATTACAATAACACTGGAAAGCAGAAAACTAAATCTATTTAAAACCTACACACTAATACATGAAGGAGGGGGGTATTTATACTTGAAGAGAGGGCCTGCTAGGGTTTGAGGATGCTTCTAGACTGTGTTTCTTTTCTCTTGATCACACCCGTTCATTCCAGCTTCAATCAGACGTGTCAATTTGAACCATTGGATCATGTGAGAGTCATATATGAATCCTTCGTGTCCTCTCTGATTGGTCCACGTATCCCTGACCCTTCTGTCATTCTCTGTCATACGTCAGAGTTCTTCTAGAACCTCCAATCATAAGGTAATCATTGGTAATTGAGGTTAATTTGTTTACGGTGAAACCTAGGGTTCTAGGAACAGTGAATTTATCTGGGTAACTAATGAATTGGGGGGCGGGAATTGGGTGGTTTTTATTATAAGGGTGCGTTGACCGGGTGGGTAATTGGTTTGACTTGGGTATTGGGTGGACCGGGTCTAAGTATTAGGGAGGTGGGCTTGGTTTGATATTGTTTTGGGCTTGGAGTATAATTATGGGTATTGGGCTGTTTAATCCGGTTAAGTCATTTAAAGAGTAGTATTATTACTTAAGGACTAAATGTGTAAATCTGAAATTCCAAGGACCAATCTGTAAATCTTCCAAACTTTCTTTCAAGGGTTAATGTTGACTTTTCTAAATTCTTGGAGGACCACTATTTGACTTTTATTGAAATTTATTCCAAGGGACCTCTTTTGTCAATTTCTGAAAGTACAGGGTCTGGAATCGTCAATTCTTCAAACTTTGACCAGGGACTAAATATGTACTTTGATGAATCTCTGAGGACTTTTTATGCAATTATGAGCTTTCTTGGATCATTTTTCTTCCCCAGCTCTGGCTTTTGACCTTTTTCCAATCTCGTGCTCGTTTTTGTCGGTTTTGGCTTTGTTTCCATGTGATGGAATGAAGAATTGGATGGCTAGGATTATTTCCATGTGATGGAATGAAGAGAAAGAAAGAATATGCTAGTGGAATATTCCAAAACATGGGGGGAAGAAATAAGATGGATGGTTGAGATGGTTTTAGTTTGAATTGAATGGTTGAGATCAAAGGGAGCCTCCTTTGGAATTCAAATTAATTGGCATGTGGGGAATATGGAGGGTTGAGATGTGTTGCAAGGGAATGGATGGTTGAGATGTAGAGTGTGTAAGGAATCTAAGAGATGAGTTGGATTGTATAGTGGATGTGATGTTGTAAGGGATTGTGTAAGAGATTAGGATATGGAAGGGATATAGTGAGTTGGCTAGTGTGTGTAGAGAAGAGATGGTTGTGAGAGTAATGTGTGTATTTTGAAATCAAGTGTGTGTACAAAAGGTGTATAAGTGTATGTATAGGATTGTGTGGGAAGTTGGTAGATTGAGGGAATATTGTGTGGGAGAATGTGAAGGGACAAAGGTACACTTTTGTAAGAGAGTGTAAGGGAATATTGGAGAGGAATATTTGGGAAGGATTGTGGGAGATTTGGTTTTGTTGTCTTTTGTAAAATGAGATTAAGAGGAAGATTAAGAAATAATCTAATTGTCATTAAGAAGAGAAAGTTTAGACAATTAAGATTATGAGTTGAGAAAATCATAGGTTACTTATAAGTTCAAGTAACACAACATCGAGAATCCATAGTTTCATATCTCGTGACTTTCCACGACTCGACGTTCTCAACTAATACCTTTGTTCAAACAAGTTAAGTGCTTTGCCTTGATGTAAAGCATAACCCAAGTGGGAAAGGATGCGTTTACGCAAAGTGACCTTTGACTTAGTTTGACCAATAAGGGAGTAAACCCGTTACGTAGTTAGATAAGACGTAAGCACGGGATATGACCATATGGATGCTTTCACATGATGTTACGTGAAGTATATAAGCTCCCTAAGTTTAGAAAAGCCTTGGCTAGAGGCGATAGTTAGAAAACATGAGTTGGCGTTTTTCCGTAAATGGGTGCTTTAAAAGTTGGATCTCTCTAATCCTAAAACTCGTTTCGAGGGTTCTCAATTAAGCACATGACATATTCATACCTGTATTGAAAGATCCACATTTGTCGGGTAAGGGGAAAGTCGACTTTGAAAATTCGCCCAGAGCGTTACAGACGCACGCCAGCAGCAGACTTTTGCTCCAGGGAATTTAGGCTACCGTCTGATATTTTATGTGTTTCTAAGGTTTATTTGTCATTATCAAAACATTAGGAGATCTTGATCATGTTGCCTCAACAGATTCATTGGAATTAGCTTGAGGATTGGGAGTATAGTTGGGAGCAAATGTGGTGAAGGAATTGGGTGAGTAAGGTTTATAACTTGATCCAAGTTGAAAATATGAGGTAATGAATTTAAGTATGAAGAGGAAGATGGGTGATGCAAATTGTGTTGTGCAAGGTGCATAGTATTGAGATATGATCACGAAGATCATGAAGTTGGTTTATTTCATCACAGAATTTTTGCCATTTCGTGGGAAAGTGAGTTTGGCCATTTGGTGGAAATAGATGGAATTGGAGTGTGTAGTTGGAATTGAAGTTTGATGTTTGACCAATGTGATTTAGATGTTGAAAGGTTTCATTGAAGGTGGTTTGAGATAAAGGTGGTTGTTTGGTTAACATGGTGGGGTTTGTAAAATGGTTCAATGGAATGATTTGGAAGGTTTGGAACTTGAGGTTAACAAAGGGATTGTTTGGAGGAAATGGATGAAATGTAGGTACGTAGTTGGGAGCATAGGTGGATGCTTTGACCATTATAAGGATTGAGGAAAGGTTCATTTGAGTGTGCTTAAAGGTTGAGTGTATAGTTGGAGACATAGGAGGAATTTGGTGTTGGTCTGATGGATAGGACATGATGAGATGAGTGGAGATTGTGAGGAATGAGAGTGTTTATAGTGTAGAATTCGTGGGATCAAGGATGGATAAACTTTGATGGAAGGTTTAGGATAGAATAGGTTTGTGAATTTTGGGAAGTGTAGGATGAAATGGGCTAAAAAGTAGAAAGAGAAAACAACACCTTCGACCATCAGATGGCCTGTCCCCTTAATTGGAGGCCGGTCCCCTTAATATTTAAGGGGGCCGCCTTATGATTTAAGGGGGACGCCCATCTGGTGATTTCCAGATTGCCAGAAAAGGGTTTTTGGTAGTGAATTGCAGAAAGGTTGTGTTTTTTGTTTCAAACAAGTCCAACTCTTTGAGGCAATTAAGCATATACTAATTATGTAGGCAATTATGTAGCCAAAGCATGTTAACCAAAGAGATTAAGTAAACAAGCAATTTCATCTAGCATGCAAACATACTCATCAAGCAAGTAAAATATAAGTGCTAGGAAACAATAAGCAACATCAAGTATTTCATAACTACATAACTAGGAGGATTAATCCTAATGTGTATCAATGTGCAATAAGTGGGTAGTTATGCTTGCATGGATTTCTAGACTTGTTACAAACAAAGTCTTAATAGACAAACCATGGTCCTCTTGATTTGATTTATTTCACTTATAAGTGTCATTTATATAAATATAGATGATAGATATGAGATCACCATGCATGGTTTAAAGAGACGTTTTTAGCATTATTTAACAATGTTTGAAAGTAGGTTTTCACGTAGATGTGAGAGTTATTTGAATAAAATAGATTTAGTTTTACTTCAAAATTTGTAAATGAAAGGTAAAGAAAATTTTCCCAATCTTTGGTTTTGATCAAAACAAAATTGTGGATATTGATAATGAAAACATGTTATTTACAAGTGGGATAGTTATTTGAAAAACTATTTTTCAAAATGTGATGTTTTTGCATATTTTTCGAGATATTAGATTTTTGACAACAAGTATCATTAATCATATATTTTAAAAGATGTTTATTAAAGATCTCATGCTCAAGAGGATTGGTTAAGCCTATTATTATCTCATGCTATCGTTTCTACATTAACTATGATCCTAAAGGAAGTGATGACGAAAATTTATATGTTAGATGCGAGAGTGTTGAATGGGGTATAACCTAACATATATAGTTTCTTTGTTTTCGCACGCTTATCTAACTTAATGCCATAGTCTATGAGAGCTTGTTTCATCCATAGTTTTCTTACGCGAGGGATCTAATCCTACTTCTATATTAACGATTGATCCACTTAACTCATTTCACTTCATCACCATGAGTTTGCAAATAGTGGATATAGAAGATTTCCATTTTCTATTTTGTTCGACAATGAACAATTTCATTTTATTCCTAGGAAAGTCAACTAATGATGTTTCTAGGTTATAAGTATATAAGCTATTATGTACGTATATATGTATAAGAGTTACAAACAATATATATGTATAGCTAAGCATGCAAATTATAGCGATGAACTTAAAAGAAACGCGTACCTTTTAGTCTTCAATCGATTTTCTTCATGCACTTCAAGTGACTATGTTAACTTATAGAAGTCATTTGTAGATGAGATTCCAACTTCTTCGAACAATGACAACTTAGCCACTTGGTCCCCATTGTCTCATTGGTCCAAAGTTGTTTCGTCCAAACATATTTAACATTTGGCTAGGATGCATGTACGGTGGTAATATTCCTCAAGGATTGCAACTTTGTTGATAATTTCACATTTGATGACTAGTATTATTGTAGTTTTGTCTATTTTGGTTTCTTCTAAGTTGAGGTGTTTTAGATCGAGTATAAGGATTATTTGGTTTTTTTGGTGGTGGAGTTTTAGATCTTAATTTAGGTTTAGAGGATCCTACTTCGGTCTTTAAGGATGGTTTATAAAAAGTTTTTATTTTTTCATCATTTGCAATGGGTATTTTTCTATCTTTTGTAAGTATATACTTAGGTTTTGAATCTAATGATTTTTGTTTACTAGATTCACATTCAAACTTTATACTTTTATTTTCACTAGTTGAAACATTAGTTGAGGTTAATCCTAGACCGGTTTTATCTCCCGAAGTTTCTTGAACACTTATTATTTTCTTTAGTGGGTTACTACTATTTTTAAACTTATCAAGTTTGAAAATTTCATCTTTAAGTTTTTCGTTTTAATTTTTAACCTCTAAGCATGTTTTACATTCTATAAAAACTTCTTTTCCTTTTTTCAAATGTTTTAGTTTAATTTTTAATTCGAGTACTTCATTTTCTAATAGATTATTAATATGTTTTAGTGACTTATTTTTAGCTATAACATTTTGACCTAATTTGCGTAACCTATTATAGTCACTATCTAGGTCTTTTTCGTCTAATGATAAATTTTCGTCACTAAATTATTCGGTTTCGGAACGTACCTCGCTTGATGTCTTAGCCATAAGACACTTCTCCTCTTTTGTGATTTCTTTCTCATCGTCATCGCTATCACTCCAAACTCCTCCAACAAACGCCTTTTGATTTTGATCTCTTGACATCATTGGACATTTTCCGATGAGATGATTTGGATTACCACATTTGAAGCACTTCCTTTCACTTTTGCCATTTTTGTCATCTTTATTTCTTTGGTATGCTTTCTTTTCATCACAGTATTCATGTAAAATGGCAAAGCTTCATATAAGCTGATATGCAAACATTTAGGGTGTGTTTGTTTTTCAAAAATGTCTTACTAGCCCTCTTACTCTTACCAGTAAGAGGTGGACAGACGTTTTGCTTGTTTGTTTTTTTCTTTTGAGTTAGTCCCAGTTAGACATATAACATCTTACTCAGTAAGTGGTGGGAGACTTGTTTTACTGCCTCTTACTCGATAAGAGATTAAAGACTCGTGTTAATATAATATATTTGATGCTTTATTAACTATGTTATATTTATGATAAATAGTCTTGTTTCATATTTACATAAGTTAATTAAATAAATTACAGAAACGAGTACCTAAAATCATTCAGATAATTATACAAGAACAAACAACATTATTTCGTTCAGATTTAGACTTTCTAGCCACCTCATACTGGTATGATTTGTTAGACAGATTCGAACATAAAACATCTTAATAAAACAAACACATCCTAATAAAACTAAAAAAGATATACAAATTAATAGAGGAGACAAACAACACACGTTGATATTGTAACTAATCGATAATGGATCAAAAATATCTAAATATATAAATTTTTGTTAGTTAAAAGGTAACATTTGACACTAATTACCGGGAACTATAAGATGGTAAATAACAATTATATATATATTCTAAAAGGCATTAGGTGTATGTGAGTGTGGGTGCACTGTTCATGCTACAGTGCAGAACAGTGTCCACCTTTTTTTCCGTTTGCTACAGTGCAAAACAGTACCCAATTTTTTTTTTTTTTTAGTTATATTCCACACTTAAAATAAAAATTTCATATTTTTTTAAATAAATAAAATTTAATACGGAAATAAATAAATAAAAACATAAATATTTATTAATTTTCGGATTAAAAATAAATAATATATAAAAAAATGCAAAACTTTTATATTTTTCAAAAATAGTGAGTGACCACTCATTTATTTATTATTCTAAACATAAAATAAATTTTTCATATTATTTTGAAATAATAAAAATATATACGAAATTCAAAAATTAAAAACAAAAGATATAAAGGGTTTTGGGTGATAATTTTACCGAGCAAACAACTAGAAAAATAGTGGGAAAGTGGTGGAAAAATGGTGGAGTCGTAGTGGTGTTATGGTGGTCGACGGTGGTGGTTCAAAAGGGGTGTTCGGGTGAGTTTTGTGACGATCGGTCTGTACTTCCGGAACGTACACGACCCGATCTACAAGATGGTGGAAGAAAATATTTTTGGCCGGAATATTTTCCGGTGGCCGGAGGCCGGCGGTGGAGGTGGTCGGCGGTGTGGGAGAAGAGAGAAAGAGTGAAAAGTGTATGTGTGTGTTTATTTGTTTGTGTTATATGAAAAAAAAAAATAATAGGTAAATAATATTAATAGTAATAATAGTTAGTGGGGGAGGGGGGTAAAGTGACAATGTGGGAAGTTTAGGAGGCGCCGGTCAAAAGAAAGGGAGGGGGGGTTTGTGTCAACGAGCTAAACTTGGTCCAAAAACGATTCGGAAGCCAAACGACATAGCAAACGGACTCGAAAAATTACGAAACTTACGCCATTGTTCTCAAAATTTATTTTCCCATAAAACTAAGTACAAACTTCAATATTTTTCCCGAATCGCGTTTTTATTTATAAAATTGTAAATGTACATAAAAAAAATAACACGAAAGATAAAATAAAAATTATCATACCAACAATTTTACAAAACACACCCGCAGCATCGCGCGGGCTTTCCCGCTCGTTATTACCTAAATAACAACCCAAAAGGGCAATAACGACTTCGTTAAAATAAACACTTTAAATTGAATTATAAGTTTAACAAAAAAATTACACACAACCATGCATGCACATTATCAATCTGCATACCAGAAAAATATATATCTTTTATATAAGGGAAAATTGTCCAAAAATACATCCAACTTGCCACCTTTTACTATTGTATGCTATGATTTTTTTTTTCTATTGTATACACGAACTTTCTTAATCTTCCTATTGTATACACGAACTTTCTTAATCTTCCTATTGTATACATGAATCTAACGTGGCATGTAGTTAATTACATAAATTTACATGAATCGTCCATGTGGCTCAAAACAATTACACCATTCATCCTTAAAACAATTACATAAAAGGTCCCTGTAGCTCAAGAGTTAAAATATTTACATCGTTAATCCTCATTGAGTTAAAATATTTGCATCGTTAGTCCTCATTGACTATTGAGTTAAAATATTTGCATCGTTAGTCCTCATTGAGTTAAAATATTTGCATCGTTAGTCCTCACTGCCACCCACCGCCACCACCGCCGCCACCCACCACCACCACCACCCACCACCACCGCCTACCAACACCCACCGCCACCACCCACCACCTCCACCCATCATCGCCACCACCACCTACCAAACCACCACCCACCACCTCCACCCACCACCACCACCACCAACACCCACCGCCATCACCCACCACCGCCACCACCACCCATCGCCACCACTAACACCACCATCACCATCGCATCCACTAACCACCACCCACCATCACCCACCGCCACCACCACCAAAACCCACTACCGCCACCACTACCTACCGCCACCCACCACTACCCACCACCACCACTACCCACCGCCACTCACCAACACCCACCGCCACCACCACACGTATAAAATCATGTATAAAAACTTGGCGATGGGTGGTGGTAGCAGTGGTGGGTGGTGGTGGCGATGGGTGACGGTGGCGGTGGTGGGTGGAGGTGGTGGGCGGTGGTGGTGGTGGCGGTGGGTGGTGGTGGTGGCGGCGGCGGTGGGTGTAGGTAGTGAGCAGCGGGTGGCGGTGGTGGTGGCGGTAGGTGGCGGTGGTGGAGGTGGGTGGTGGTGGGTAGTGGCGATGTTAAATGGATTAACGTTGCCTTTTGATGATTCAGACCAGAAAGGGGTCAAAAACATGATTTAAAATCGATACAGAAACATTTTTATCAAATGTCAAGTTTTCATACGTTTTTATTTATTTTCATATATTTTTATCCGTTTTCATACATCATATATATACATATATATATATATATATATATATATATATATATATATATATATATATATATATATATATATATATATATATATATATACACATATGTATATACATATATATGTGTATATACATATGTGTATATATATATATATATATATATATATATATATATATATATATATATATATATATATATATATAAATCGATAAAAACGGATAAAAACATAAAAAAAAAATAGATGAAAATATAAAATAATAGACGAAAATGAATAAAAGTGTATGAACACGGATAAAAACATATGAAAACGTGAGAAAAACGGAAGAAACGGATAAAACATGAGAGAAATGAATGAAAACGTATAAAAACGGACGAACACTGATGAAAACCTATGAAAACATGAGAAAAACGGACGAAAATGTAAGAAAACGGATGAAAAGGCATAAAAACGTATTAATAGTCAATGAGGACTAACAATGCAAATATTTTAACTCAATGTGGACTAACGATGCTAATATTTTAAATCGATAGTCAATGAGGACTAACGATGCAAATATTTTAACGTAAGAATAGTCAATGAGGACTAATGATGCAAATATTTTAATTCAATGAGGAATAACGATGCAAATATTTTAACTCAATAGTCAATGAGGACTAACGATGCAAATATTTTAACTCTTGAGCTACAGGGACCTTTTATGTAATTATTTCTAGGACGAATGGTGTAATTGTTTTGAGCTACAGGGACGATTCATGTAAATTTATATAATTAACTCCATGCCACGTCAGATTCATGTATACAATAGGAAGATTAATAAAGTTCGTGTATACAATAGGAAAAAAAAAGTT
The DNA here is from genome assembly GCA_030686995.1 of Artemisia argyi. Lineage (NCBI taxonomy): Eukaryota > Viridiplantae > Streptophyta > Magnoliopsida > Asterales > Asteraceae > Artemisia > Artemisia argyi. The sequence continues at coordinate 76,240,486 of CM060695.1, read as the reverse complement.
CATAGCATACAATAGTAAAATGTGGCAAGTTGGATGTATTTTTGGACAATTTTCCTTTTATATAATAAAGGAATTACATAATTTCGGAATGATTTTGCAAAATCATTCTTAGTGAAAAAAAATTGAACAATAGGAGAGCTCGATTTTGACATATATACAAAATCAAGCAATATGATTGACTAATAAAATGTCAAAATTGAATTGATTTTTGTCAAACTTTAATAATTTTGGTAAAGAATTTAATTGAGGAAAAAACATATAAAAATATAAGTATCAAATTTATAAAAACAAAAACTTACAAAAGGAGGAGGTAATTGATAAAACTTTAGTGGTTGAATCTAAACTATATTATATAAATTTAAGTGTAAAATTATAAGTCTCAATGTTTTTTAATAAATTTAGATAATAACCCCTTACACTTTATACCCATAGACTTTATAATATAAACTTTATTTACAATTACATGAGTATTAGTATTAGTTTGAGACTTTCATTTATTAAAATTACAAAATTTTGTTAAGATACGAATTAGTTTTAATATAATTTAAATATTTTTAAAATAAATATTAGTTTTAAACTTTTTTTTTTTTTTACCATATACGTCAAATAAGGACTTATTTTATCCTATTTAAAAGTTTAATCTATGCGTACACGAGTTTGAATATTAAATACGGTTAAATTATTATTAACTGTAATATAACTATCAAATGCTAAGAACGAGTTACTGGGGTATGAAAATAAATATATGTGATTGTACTTATAACAACGATCGACTCATGTAATTATTATTTAAAGTTTATATACGGATATCCGGAAAAAAAAATTTTAAAAACTTTACGGAGTGTATTTTAACTTCATCAACGCTCATTATGTGCTATTAAACTCACATATTTTATATAACATGATATCAATAGTTAATCAACAACATCAACATCAACCTCAACATCTATGTCAGTTGAACAAAGTTAAACCTTTCATCCAATAAACTTTTATACAAAATATAAATAAATATTAATACATAATGAAAAACTCATGCATGTTTATTAGTTTTACTTATATCACAATTTTTACGGATAAATTCTTATATTTTCATATAGTAAACTAAAATTTTAAAATAAATTTGATTTATGTGTAAACTCCGTGCGTACATAAGACTTATAACTACAAACACCCAACCTATGTAAAAAGAAACAACATTATCATATACGAAGCTAATGCAACTTCACATGGCAAGACTCTAATCAAAGTTAACTCAACTCAACTTCGGCCTCCTGAACAGCTTGTGATTCTTCGTCATATGGCTCACTATTCAACTCCACATCAATTTGCTCTTTTTCTTCATATAGCTTACAATTCAACTCCACCTCAACTTGCGCTTCTAAGTCATAAAGTTCATTACTCTCATTCAATTGGTCGTGTTGATCAACTAGTGTTTCTTCCCCTTGACCATAATTGAAAATGCAAAGAATGTCAAAAATAGGAGCACCTTTAAGGGTATGATATAACCACATTACACAAAATTTCAGGAGTTTAAAAAGAAAATCTTCCCATGGAGAAAAGAAGGCTATGAGAGTGGCAATCAAAAAATGCGTTCTTGACATGAAGGTCAAACACAAGAAACATGCCATAACTGAAACTGAGAAGTCTATTACTTGAAAACGAAGCATTGAACTGGATGATAGCTCTAAGCGGAGAGGGACTTTGATGGAAACAATGAGAAGGAAGACGGTGAAAATGGCGGAAGTGTAAGGAGAAAAGAGGAAGCGGAGATTTGCAAGAGGTAGAAGAAGAAAGCGCAAATTTATGCACAAATCCATTTTGGTTATTTTGAGGTTTGTCATTGTGGTAATACGTATTTATATTGATTGAAGACCTATGTTTAATTTTTTGTTTGAAGTTGGCATATAATTAATTTACGTGTAAATAATGAGGTAAAGCTGAAGTTGACATGGGATCATCTTTGGAGTTCAAGGTTCAAGTAGCAAGTTTTAGTATATTAATTCTAGCTGTTTGCAAAGTTGAAACAAACCGGACACTACTACTAATATTTGAAGGGTTTTGCTAACGACAGCTCTAAGGGTTGTCGTTAAGATACTTTGTTTTACTACAATTTGTTGTAATAATATAATTCATCCAATCACAATCAACCATTAATTGTGTATGTAATATTTCCGGGATTTTCTCCGCTAATTAATGGTTGATTGTGATTGGATGAATTATATTATTACAACAAATTGTAGTAAAACAAATCATCTTAATGACAACCCTTAGGGCTGTTGTTAGCAAAACCCATATTTGAATAATAAAAATTATTAAAGACAATCATATTGTTTGCGTATTTATAGTTATTAAATATTCGATTTATGTAGACAACAAAAATCATTGTTTGATCTTGCAAGCGAGCTATTATCAGTTTGTTTGCGTATTTACAGTTATTAAGTATTTAACTTATTTGCAAATTGTTAGATTTTTATCATGAATTTCAATTAAACTGAATGATATCATTGGAGTGGTTATCTAAAGGAGCTTAAATGATTGATCGAGTTACGAAAGGTTTAAGGTTTCCAGGTGATCTCACTAACAATCTAGATGATATAAATTTAAGCGTGGAAAGCAATCATGTCTAATGTCCAAGGTTGAAGGTCCAAAGATAATGTTCTTTTTTTTTTTTCAAATGTAAGTCGCAATATAATTCTCATGCTTACAAATAATACAATCTTTTCACACACACACACACACACATATATATATATACATATATATATATATATATATATATATATATATATATATATATATATATATATATATATATATATATATATATATATGATTATGAAAAAGAACTTGTAACGTTGTAACTATTGGATGATATATTTTGTTCATAGGCTCGGGCATAATTTTAGGTTATTAGAGTTTAGATTATATACGAGATTTATAAAATATGATACCCGTGAGTTTTCATTAACACAGTTCTTCCTCTTTCGTGCAAAACTCATAAAAGACTGCTAAATTATACTATAAAAGGGAAAAGGACTCGAAAACAACGTTATTTAGGCTTCATTAAATACCGAAGTTAACTTCTTGTCATATCTTCTAGAAAATATTACAAAAGAAGTGTGGAAATAGCATTACATGTATCATTATACCACTCGAGCCAATTGAGATAAAACTTCCTACATCTACTTAATTGAGATCCAACATAAAGACCAAAAGGTTGTTTGGACCACTGTATCGAAAATTTTGGATCGCTTAATATCTAGATAAAAATTTGGTTTATGTTGGTTTGTTTATTTTGATTTTAAGAAATGATAGAAACCGAATATGTATCGTTTTCCTGGTAACGAGTACCAAAACCGGTACATGTTTTAGAACCCCGTTCAGTATGGTATTGGTGCACACTTTTATGCTTGGGAAAAATACGATACCACCAATTCGGTACTTGTTCGGTACAGGATTCGTATCGACCCCATCACAAGATATAGTACAATGTAAGCCTAGAGCCTAGCTAGTTTATGATTTTACAACCACTCCTTCTAACAGGTCAAACATGTTTCAAAAAACATAAAACGGCTACAAATAAAACTTAACATGACATGAGACTAGATAGAGGTTACAAAAGATCCGGACATTGTATACCAATTATTTCTATTTCCTAACTACAACGATGAACTGAGTTGGTCCTGCCTATGTTATAACAGATTCTTACTTTAACTTTTTGATATAAAATAGGTAAAAAAATTACTTATTAATTTAAAAATACGTATTTGTTTTTAAAATAAATTATACTTTTTCATTAGATGCTTCACAAAAATTACAAGAATTACTATCATAATTCAACATAATATATTGGAGTGTAACTTTATTTTCATAACTCTGTTAAGTGCGAGAACTGCGAGAACCTCTTTTTTACACCTAATAATACATAATGTACATCATATCAATGCACAATGGCATTTTTGAAAATACCTAGGAGTATAACTTAATTTGAAAGGAAAAAGTGAAAAAGGGGTAAAATGGGAATTAATTCTTCCTTAAAAAAAAGATTATATACAAAAAAAACCGTTTCCCACATTTTTTTTTTCAGATCTATTCTCCTTCACTGTTGATCTATCTTCCTCAAGAACCCTAGCCGCCTATCTTTCTTCGTCTCCCTCACATAGAAAAAACCTAGCCGCCTCTCTAACGTTGTTGTTACTTTAGACAAATTAAATGAGGTAACATTTATACATTTTAGGTCGATTGTGAAAAATGTTTACTTTATGCGTTGAAATGGTTTTTTCGAAAGGTTTGTTTTGGTGGGTTTTCTAAAGATTGGATTTTAAACTCGTTTATGGTAAACCAATTTCACGACTGTTATTCGAAAAGGTGTATTTTGGAACAGTGGTATGTAGATCTATTATGGGTAAGCAAGTTGCTGTGAAGATGCTTTCTAAATCATCATCTCAAGGTTAGAAAGAATATCAAGCGAAGGTAAGTTGTGTCATTATTGTTAAGGCCTTCAATTTGCATCTGATGTCTTCGGTATGTTTTTTTTAATGATTTCTGTGTGTGTGAATGGGATTTTTGTGTATATAATGAGGGATAACACTATTGGTGCCAAGTTGTCAATTTATGTTAATTGGTTGGTACAATTTTGAGATACATGTAGTGTTGATTTAGTTTTGTTGTGGCAGATTTTTTTTTTTAATTTTTTTAATAATTATACTATTGCTAAGGAATGTCATGTGTGTTTGGATTAAACGCAAGTGGCACTAGCGAATCTGTTTGGCATTCACCTATTGCCAGGGCGGACCCATGCATTAGCTTTGGGGTGGCGGTGCCCTCCACGACTCGCCGAAAAAGTTCAGATTTTAGCGTAAAAAAAAATTTTTTTTTGGATCTTTTTATTAAAGTGCACCCTTCCAAAAAATCAAATTGCCCCCCACCTTAAAGCCAAAAATGTAAAAACGTTAGTTTTTAGTGTAATATATATATATATATATATATATATATATATATATATATGTATATATATATATATATATATATATATATGACTTTTTATTAAAGTTCATCACAAATTTTATAAAAAAAAAATTTTTTTGCCCCCCGTCTTAGAAAATCCTGGGTCCGCCACTGCCTATTGCTATGTAATTGCCTTATTTTTAAAGTTTCTTTTAGGCACACTAGCAATTGTTTCATATATTAATTTTAAAAGATTTAAATATGGCCATGAATCAAAAAAGAGGCCATGTCCTTTGGTTTGCGTAAAGAAGAAAAAATAATACAAATGGTCTTTGGTAGACATCATGGAAAAACAAAAACATATCAAACAAATATTCATTTGTTCTTTCCATTATAGTAAATGCAGCCGCATACATAAAAAAAATTGGACTCCTGTTTATTTGTGTTTGCTAGTTTAAGCTTGTGCATGTGTGTTATGTTATCTTGAGTTTTATTTTAAAAGTATTTAATCTTGACTATTATTTTTTTTTTAGGCGTGACAATATATTCTATGAAGGCGCACACATATGTCTTAATGAATTTGATGAGAAATTGGAAGTACATATATGTTCTTCGAAGGCGTGCATGTATGTTCTTGGAAGACGTGTACATATGTTTTAACGAATTTGATGGGAAACTGGAAGTACATATATGTTATTTGAAGTCGTGCATGTATGTTCTTGGAAGTCGGGCATGTATGTTCTTGGAAGACGTGCATGCATGTTCGAAAGAATATATGTTTTGTTCACATATGTTATTAGAAGGCGTGCATATGTAGATTCAAATTGATACATTTGATTTGTATTTCATTTGACATAATTTTTTTGTATTATATTATGTTATTGGTTTGTAATAAATCTAAAGGTTAAGACTATAATTTATGTTTTTAGTTTTTATTTAAAGAATATACGGCGGAAGCATATATGCAATTACATTTTTAAGTAAAATTCATTTAAAGTTTACATTAGTGTACAATAAAAATACATGTAAATTTACATGATTTAGAATAAACACATATGCACCTTGACTTTAAGAAACATAAAAAAAAAATAATAAATAAATAAATAATCTTGAGAATTATGACAACATTAAAAAACGGGATTAAAAAATAAATAAATAAATAAATAATAATAAAAATTTTCTTTTACTATAATACCCTTTTGATTAAATAGTAATCTTAAATATTTAAAAAAATCTCATTGGTCTAAAGAAGTTCTCGCAGTTCTCGCATTTAACAGAATTCTGAAAATAAAGCTCCCCATATATTAGATGTGATTATAATAATACCGAAAGAAGATGTTAAACTCATAAATGAAGTTTGATTTTAGCTTTTAGTTACGGATCCATGAGTCATGGTTCAAGGTTTAAGTGAAAAAACAAACATCAAAGTAAATCAACAAGAAACCAAGTGAAAGAGAAGTCAACCAAGTTGTTTGTGATTTGATGGTGATAGCAACTACAGGGATACGAAATAAGGGTTCAAGGTCATGGCTCAAAGTATCAACCTTTTCACGATGAATAAATAAATAAAGTCAATTTTGATAAGTTTAATGTTGCTAAAAAATGTAAGATATTAATCAACAATAAAATTAACAAGACAATACTGGAATAATTTTTTTCAAAAAAAAATTACAAAGAATAATAATAATAATTTGTTTTGCTATAGCTAAAGGAGTGGGGGCTCAGATAATATCTCGGCTTTCCACTAATTTCTTGTAAATCATATAATTTTTTAATAAAGTGATGTGTAATAATAATAATAATAATAATAATAATAATAATAATAATTACTTTTTATGCTTGCGTTTAATAAAGGTTTGGATGTAAATATTGTAGGGAAGTATATTATTTGTGAATTGTATATCCTTCATTCATAAGAATCGTGGTATATAAATACCATTACAACGAATATTCTAGAACATGGGCCGTAGCCCGTACAAATACACGTTGGGCTAGATATATTATACGACTAACACTCCCCCGCAGTTTGAGCGGGAGGACACCGAACACTCAAACTGGAACGAAAATCGTCAAACAAAACTGATGGTAAGCCTTTGGTAAAAATATCTGCATATTGATAACGTGACGGTACGTGAAGCACTCTGACCTGACCAGCAGCAACCAAATCCCTTACAAAATGAATTTCAATCTCGATATGCTTCGTACGTTGATGCTGAACCGGATTAGAAGATAAGTATACATCACTAACATTATCACAGTAGACAAGCATAGCGGAATACAAAGGCGTATGCAACTCACGTAGCAGGTTTCGCAACCAACAGATCTCAGCAACAGCATTGGCAACACCACGGTACTCTGCCTCTGCACTAGAACGAGAAAGTGTCGGCTGACGCTTTGAAGACCAGGAGAGGAGATTGTTGCCAAGGAAAACACAATAGCCAGAAGTAGATCGCCTTGTAGTAGGGCAACCAGCCCAATCAGCATCCGAATAAGCAACCAATGAGGAAGTAGAGGATGAAAACAATTGCAAACCAAAGTCTAATGTGCCCCGAACATACCTCAAAACCCACTTGAGAGCATTGAGATGTGGCTCTCGAGGATCATGCATATATAAAAAAACCTGCTGCACGGCATAGGAAATATCAGGTCTAGTAAAGGTAAGATACTGCAAAGAACCAGCAAGACTCCGATATAACTTAGGATCAGAAACTGGATCACCATCATCACCCAATTTAGACTCTGTGTCAACAGGAGTCCGAGAAGAGTTACAATTGACCATATGTGCACGTTCCAATATTTCCAGAGCATACTTTCGTTGTGACAAAAACATCCCAGAAGAGTCACGCGAAACTGAAACACCCAAAAAATAATTAAGAGCACCCAAATCTGTCATAGCAAACTCCTTATGTAAAGAAGCAATGATATGCTGTAATAAACCATCAAACGAAGCAGTGAGCACAATATCATCCATATAGAGTAACAAAAATGCAGTATCATCACCCTGTTTATAAATAAATAAAGAGGAGTCACAACAACTAGAAGAAAATCCAACAGTAGTGATGTAGTTAGCAAAGCGCTGAAACCATGCCCGAGGAGCCTGCTTAAGACCATACAGCGAACGCTGCAATAAACATACATAGTCAGGATGAACAGGATCACGAAACCCAGGTGGTTGATACATATAAATAGTTTCAGCCAAATCCCCATGTAAAAAAGCATTCTTGACATCCAACTGATGAACCGGCCAATGTCGAGAAATAGCTCAACTAAGAACAGTCCGAATAGTACTGGGTTTGACAACCGGACTAAACGTCTCATCAACATCAACACCCTCTATCTGAATACTACCATTCGCAACAAGACGAGCCTTGTAGCGACTAAGAGTCCCATCTGCTAAATACTTGTGACGAAACAACCACATACTGCGAATAATATTTGCATCCGGGGGTTTTGGTACAAGAGTCCAAGTTTTGTTTTTAATAAGTGCATCATGCTCATCACACATAGCATTTCGCCAATTCGGATTACGAAACGCATCACTAGGAGAACGAGGTAAATGAGAAATCGTAGACACATGACCATCATAACGAGGATTGGGACGAGAAATCCCGACACGAGCACGTGTGACCATGGGGTGAATCGAACCGGTAGGCTGGGTAATTATAGGAGGAGGTGATTCATGAGAAACAACAGGCGTTTGTAGCGTTGGTGGCAGTTGTGGCGTTTGTGGAGTTGGTGTAGGTGCAGGAGATGGACTTGGTGGCGGTTGTGGCGTTTGTGTAGTTGGTGTAGGTGCAGGAGATGGACTAAGAGGCTCAACAGGTGCATCAGGTGTAGGAACAGTAGGTGTAGTGGTGGGAGATAATCTTAGAAGATTAGAGATGACATTAGATGAGTCATCCAAAAATTCATAAGAAGAACTGGCAGTGGGAGTGGTGATATTTGATGTTTTCGTAGCAAACGGGAAAACAGTCTCATCAAAGGTAACATGTCGTGAAAGAATAATTTTATTGGTGTTCAAATCTAAACAACGATAACCACGATGATTAGTGGCATGACCTAAGAAAAGGGAAGGTGTGGCCCGTGCAAAATACTATAGTCAGGTTTTAAACCAAAAAGGCGAGTAAATGGAACTTCATTGTCAATGGCACGGGATGGTAATATATTTAAAAGATAAACAGCCATATTAAGAGCCTCAGTCCAATAATTAGGAGGAAGATGCGCATGAAACAACAAGGTACGGATAAGGTTATTGATAGTTCTAATCATCCGTTCGGATTTCCCGTTTTGTTGAGAGGTGCGAGGACAAGAAAATCTAAATTGAATCCCATTATCTAAAAGGAGCTTATGAAAGACTTGGTTGTCAAATTCCCCACCATGGGCACACTGAAAAGCCTTAATTTCACATTTAAATTGAGTACGAACAAAGGTACGAAACAACATAAATTTAGACAAAACATCAGATTTATTAACTAAAGGATAAACCCAAACAAACTGAGAATAATGATCCAAAAATTAGACATAGTATTTGAAACCAGAAAGACTCGGAATTGGGGAAGTCCACAAGTCCGAGTGTACAATATCAAACGAAGACTGAACCAAACTACTAGAACTAACAAATGGAAGTTTCACATGTTTGCCAAGCTGACAAGCATGACAAAGAATGGGAGACTGCTCTTTATTACATGAAATAGAATTACTAGAAAGGACACGACGTAACACTTCACTTCCTGGATGTCCAAGTCGTTGATGCCACGTATACTGACTCGCGAGAAAAGCATGCGGAATGGTGGAAGGCTGAGTGACTGGGTAGAGGTCTCCATTGCTATCACAGCAGAGCAGCACCCGACGCGTTTGAAACTCCTTAACAGAAAAACCAAAAGGGTCAAACTCAACAGTACAATAATTATCCCGAACAAACTGACGAACAGGGATCAAATTTTTGACAATATTAGGAGTAATTAAGACATTATTTAAATGAAGTGGTCGGTTAGGAATAGGCAAAATACTATGTCCAGAGTTGATAACGGGAATTGAATGCCCGTCACCAACTGCAACAGATGGGTAAATGCACGAATTAAAAACATCACTAAGACAGTCAACAGAATCATTAAGATGAGACGACGCACCTGTATCCATATTCCAGTTTCCTGGAGCAGGATCCTGAAGTGTACCAGCAGCAAAAGTATGAGGCAAAACAGTTTCCTGACCCGGTAGTTGTCCCGAACCATTACCAAGGGACTGTGATTGACCTTGATGTTGACCAGCCACAATATTGGACCCCAAAACTGAACTTGTCAATCCAACCTGTTGAACCTGTGAACCTGTCATTTGACCAACTGAACCCCCTTGACCAGACTGACCTACCAATGAACTACTTAGTCCATTGAACCCCCTTGTCCAAAATGACCTGTCATTGGACCAAACTGACCCGAGTTCAAAGCCAAGTTAGGATAAGGCATGGGCTGAAATTGTTGGGCCGAGGGAAAAGAGAAGCCTGGTGAAGATTGGCCTGGATACGTGTGGAGTGCAATAGGGTGTGTTTGTGAAACAGAACCGAAGCTACTGTTGGAATTAACAATATTGTTATTCCCACTACATCCAAGTTTGGCCAAGAGACTTTGTAGAGTTAGTAGATCAGGTTGTGATAAAGTATTGCAAGTAGTAATAGAAGCAGTAGAAGGTCGACTATTTGGATTGCCATGTACCCCATCATGTAGGAACTTGCACTTCACCCCAAATCGACACGATCCGCTAGCAAAGTTATTGCATGGCTTGTAAATCTTATCCGGCATAGTGGTGGACCGTCGAGAGTTATCACAATTATTTGCCAATAACACCATAGGAGAAGATGAAGTACCATCACTAGAGGTGGTAATGGTACGGGACTTCAAACGTATCTCGGCCGTCGTAAGCATGGATCGAACCGTCTTAAGATCGGGAAAAGATTCACAGTGAATAATGATATCGGACACATGGTGATATTTGTCAGGTAGCACATCTAATGCAATATTAACCACATCGTCATCACTGATTGGAGAGCCAAGACTAGAAAGCACAACAATAATGTTTTCAATTTTCCGGAAGTATGCATCGATGGAGAGGTCACCGAGCTTGATGGATCTTAACTCCGCCTTCAAAGCTATCGAACGAGAATGTTTGTTAACGTTGAAAATCGACACAAGAATATCCCATGCTTCCTTTGCAGTTTTAGGATTGTCAACGACCAGTCTTTGTTGAAGATTTTTAGACGACGTGGAGAAGATCCAAGAAAGTATGATGGCGTCAAGGGCAAGCTATTCGGCTGTGGGCGGAGGTTTGGAGCTTGAAGCAGCCCTAACTCCATCAGTAGAAGAGTCACCAAGAAGGTGGTCCAGCAAGTTGTAGCCACGAACCAAGTTCTGAAAAAAATACGTCCATGAGGCATAATTCATCTCATCCACATCGAGGACAACCGGGACACGAGTAGACAGGTTGTTAAGGGCCATGGAGGAGCAGTAGATCCTGTCATAGCTTCGACTAGAGAAGAAACACCAACAACAAACAGGTGATAAACAGGTAAAAAGGTGATAAACAAACACCAACAAACAAGAGAATCAGACTTAGACGACTGGTAAACAAACGGACCAACGATCGTCTCTAACAAACAGACACTTATTGTCGATTGGTTTTATGATGTACCAACGACCTGACACAGGAGCGAATATGGCGACTGGGTTTAGGGTTTGATATTCAGAACCGAGAGGAGGCCTGATACCATGTAGGGAAATATATTATTTGTGAATTGTATATCCTGCATTCATAAGAATCATGGTATATAAATACCATTACAACGAATATTCTAGAACATGGGCCGTAGCCCGTACAAATACACGTTGGGCTAGATATATTATACGACTAACAAATATCGCGTGTGTGTTGGTGCCACTCAACATTAAAGATCATAAGCTTTTGTTGAAGTTTTGTTAGAGTAGTTTTTTACTTGTGTTTTCGCAATAAAACTGTTTTGTTGGATTTCTTCTAACAATTGATTAAAAAAAACCCATAGAATACTAGATCCCAACCCTCTTACGGTCTTTCACCCATTTGTCTTTTCAATGTTAAAATATTGAGTTGTTTTGACAAAAGATATTTTTTACTCGCAGTAGGCTTTTTATGATCTTGAATTATATTTCAATCGACATGTATTTAACGATGAAAAGGGTCTTTAGTGCGAAGAAGTAGTTAGTGATCTAATTTAGTGAAAGGATCATAATTGTCGAGAGCTTATTTTAGCTGTAAAATAAAATTTTAAAATAAATAAATAAATAAAGGGTAAGTTTTTTCAATAGGAACAACGTGTTATAGCCGTGGCACCTATATATAGCAATATAAATAAGAATAATACGTAGTAACCCGAGCGAATTCTCAAAACGTTATCTATTTGTTTTATATAATTATTTGAGGGTCTTAAATATCTAGATATATAGGGTAGAAAGTGAAAAGCTATACAAAGACTACACTAATATAACACACGTCAATTACATTACATACATCAACAATATTAGTAACTGCATAGAAGATTTAACTAGAAACATCGAGCCATCTCATAGAAAGCTTAATACTACACATTATATTAAAGCAAATGCACCTAGCTATACAGGACTTAAATTAAAGAATCAAATTCTTGATGATCAAACATATTCATATATAACTGCAAATTTAATGTATCATCTTGTGCTATATCAACTCATCAACTCCGGCTTCTTCATTAATTGGTGTCTCTTCGTCATATGTCTCGCAGCTCAACTCCTCCGTATCTACTTGTGCTTCTTCATCAAATGCCTCGTAACTCAACTCCTCATGCTGACTAAATTGTGCTTCGATCCTGTAATGGCGACTGGAAAGGCAAAGAAACTCAAGAATACGAATAGCTTTCAAGGTTCGATAAGACCACCAGAAACACGATTTTAGAAGATCAAAAAGTAAATCTTCCCAAGGAGACACACATAACATTGAAATGGAATTAACTATCCAAAAGTGTGGCGTTGACATGAACATTAAACACAAGAAGCAAACCGTCACTGAAACTGATAAGTCTATTGCTTGAAAATGGATGAAATATCCGGTTGAAAGACTTAAGCGGAGAGGGACTTTGATGGAAACAAAGTGAAGGAAGACGGTGAGCGTGGTGTAAGCGTAAGGAGAAAATGGGATGAGTAGAGTTGCAAGAGGTAGCAGAAGATATCGTAGGTCTATGTTCAAATCCATGTTTGTTGTTTTTGTGGCTGACACCATAAAATGTATTTAAACTATATATAGTTGTTCTGGTATATCTAAGAAGAGTTGTGCTATATAGAATTTAATGATATGTCTAAGAAGAGTTGGGCTATATAGAATTTAAAGGTCAAGGTTCAGGTTCAAGCAAAAGTTTCAACTTTCAAGGGATTATCAAGACTAAGTGGTAGTAGTAGTGCCTGAAGCTGAGGTAGTTGCATCGTAAGTTCCTAAATCCATTATTATTACATATATACATGGATATAAATTACGGATGTTCTTAGACATATAAATCATTTGTAAAAATAATTAGAGAGGTAATTATGAATAATCAAATATCTAATTGATTAAAAAAAAACTTGGTAAATATACTTCAGTTTTGTTTAAAACTTACATTTTAGTTTGGGTTAGCAAAATTAGTTGGTTTTGTAGTTTATAGCTCATGATTTATAGTAATCTAGTCTATACTACTATATAATGCATTTGAGACTATTGTATAATTAGAAAAATTTAAAATTCAGACTTTTTTCTTATTTATTATGGAAAGATTTCAAAATTAATTTATTATGAAGCATGTTGGTTATGAAGTTTGTTAGGAAGCGGTTGGTTGTTCAAACTAAATTATTTGGCTTAACCCCATCTCTAATATCTCTACTTATAAAGTATGAAGACAACTAAACGTGTAATCAAATAACGTAAAATATAATCATACATTACACTCTGACGCATTGCGCGGGTACCGTTCTAGTTAATTGAAATGAATCGAACAAATCACACCATATTATGAATGTATAAATCATTAGAATGTAATCTATTGTACATGGAAAAGTTATAATCATATAATTTTAGGTAGACAAAAGAGATAGCAGTTTCATTACTTTGGGATGGCATTTATTTTTGAACACTGGGATGGCATTTCAAACGTACAATTTTGAATTTTCTTTTAACTAATTAGTCAAATATAAGGTTATATAGATATATAATGCTATAAATGTGAATAGAATATAATAATATCAAGTCTTAGATATCATAGACAATGGTAAGACGCAATATGTTGATTACATGGATAGTTCAAGGTCCATGGTCCATGGCTGTTGATGGTTATTAGGTTGTTATGTAAATTGGCTATATCTTATAGCAATAAAGATGGTTTTGACAAATTTGTGTCCAAGTGCTTGTACATTATCGACGAATATATGTATCCTAAACATGTCAATATTCAAAAACATTCTAAGGGGTTCAAGGTCCTAAGGCTCCTCATCAAATTAGAGGTTCTAAAACTTAACTCCACTAATATTAAAGGAAGGTGCATGGAAAGTGACGGAAGATGATATATGTACTCCGTGCTATTTATGTACGGCATCAATATGATGCTTAATTATGTTGTGTTAAGTTTATAAATTTTAGTTCTAAAGTCTAACATGAATCTAATTGTTGGATCAAGACATCACATGGTTGGGCCCAGGCTTCTAAAGTAGCTGGTGGTCAAATGCACTAGGCAGTTGGTTGATACCATTAGAGCTTGTGGTCCTCAAGTGAGGACTTCCCAGTTGGTCACCCAACACGGTACTACTCTCACATAGGGTCACTTAACTTAATAAGCTTCACCCAGTGGACCATAATTAACTACGTAGAATCAAATTCATGGAAGTGAAATATATATTATTCTATTTGTGTTACCCAAATGTTTATAATCAAAATGTGTTCCCGCCAACTAATTATACTATCTATATAAAACCCAGGCGCTATGTGACAAAATGAATGAACAGTAAATGCTTACGCAAACGGAACGGGGATGTTTATGGTTCTCATGTGTTGTTAGTACAGAATGGTACTATCCGACTGTAGATAGTGGCCCAAGCGTCCACCCTCTATTGGCTGCAAGAGAGGCTATCCGTTCCGTTTTGTACCTGTATTGCCATAAAACAACTGTATCATCTCCTGTTACGCCCCGTAATACGGGTGTAATCACCCCGTTATCTTGCTTCATGTGGCTGGTATTATTACTGCCTAAAACTACCCACATATACTTCCTCCAAGTTCCAGACCCTTCTTCACACTTCTTCTTCTCCAAATTAGGGTTTCATTACTGATTTAATTGACATACTTCTTTTGCTTTTATTTTTCTTTCAAATTAGGGTTTCATTAATTTGGGGGTTTTTGTTGATTTGATTTGCAGGTTGCTTTGCTAATGATGTTTGCACCGAAGTCTTTTGAGGTATTTGTTTCCTTACACTCAGGCTGCAAGTAGGTGCTTTTTAAGGTGCAATTGAAAAAATATATATATATTAGTTACTGCTTTTAAGAACAAATATTACAGGTGCATTTGGGATTGCTTTTTTGAAACTGATTATATGAGTATTTGTATATGCTACTTTAGGCAATTACTGATTGGGGAAGTAACTTGGTGAATATGGTGATCAGGATTTGAATCTGTTTTTAAGGTTATGTTAGGCAACTATTGGATTTGTTACATTTCATATAATTATTATTAATATTTTTTGTCGATTCAACTGGAGTTAATTTAAGGGGTGTTTAGGATTGCTTATAAATAAGCCCTTTAAAGTTGCTTGGTTGAGCTTATGGCTTATTCAGTCACTTTTTCCGGCTTATGAGGTCGTTTGGTTGAACTTATGGCTTATTCTGATACAAATACTCAGATAACCAATTTCTAAAAAGCAATGCCCCCCACATTGATTTAAAGTTGCTTGGTTGAAGTTATTAACTTTAGGTTTTATTTTAATAAATCATTAGCACAACCTTTGGTATTGACACATAAGTCAATCATCTATTGGGCAGGCTGTAATGACTCCCTGATACAACTAAAGTTACATTCAACAATTGTAGACCAACATTAGCTGTTGGTGAAATCAACAGGCTGTGATGATTGGTCAAATCTGACCACGATGAAATGCGTCACTGAAAATCCAACTGCAACTTGGCAAGGCAATGATCGGATGGCATAGGACGTATGGGTATCACACGTCTATGCAACTGGCTTCCTTTGCAGCCGTTGCGGAACTTGGATATTACTGTGACCCGAATTGCATCGACAAATCTGAGCCTAATCGTTTATTTCGCCCCAATTACGTGGTCTGGGAAGGTGCTTTATTGATTGACACTGCAGCTGTTAGAAATGGTGGTGCAACCAGTGGTGGATCTCAAGGTATGTAAATGTTAGTTAATCCTTTTTAAGCTGGCACTAACAATGATAACTAACATTTACACTAACTTTTTTGCTTTTTTAATCTGTCACTACAGGTTCACATGGTTCACATGGTTCCTTCACATATTAAGGCCCACTCCTCAACAACAGGTTGGTTCACAAAAGGAGTTTCACCGACATGTACACGGGTTCGTTCACATATTGATGTTCTGTGCAGATGTGTATGTGTCGGCAAGAAAAAATTTAGAATTCGCATATATGGAAATCAGCAAGAAAAGGAGTTATTATCCTTATATGAAGGGTACGGGCTCCCTTTTGGCGACCGTAATGGTAAGTTTCTTATGATCATTTGTTGATCCATGATATGAAGATTGAACCTGTGAATTGATCAATGTAGAACGACAAAGTGAATAACATTTTTTTTTCCTAATAGACTTAATTTGTTTCAAAATATACTTTTACAACTTGCTTTTATACTTAACTATTGCTTTTGTTACCAAAACTAATTGAATTACAGGCGTGTTGCCAATAAAGCCACAGGTTGGTCTTAGTCATCCGCAACAAAACCATTTTTGCTGGTCCTTTATTGACCCATGATATGGGGATAGAGCTATATCTATAAGGTGTAGTTTGATTTAATAGATTGATGATCAGTAGAAAAAGATAGTTTTAAGATGATTTAATACATTTGCTTTTGTTGGTTGGTCTTTGTAATGCATGCTACTAATGATCCCCTTCCATCTTATGGAAGTACATAAGTGCTAATGGATTTATGCTTCTATGAACTGTCATAGCTTTTCGTTTGTAATATTTGCGGATATACAGTTGTTAGATATCAGCTATAAGTCGATATCTATAATATTCTTTTAACGTATTTTGCAATTTACTTTTGATTGCAGGTAGATTGGATTATGACGATGAGATTGTTGATGATAATCACTTCAAACTAAGAAATGGCAGAGAGGTTTGTGAATCTATTCCTAACTGTACTTTATTTAGCATTTCTAACTAACTATGTTTGTTAAGAAATATTTTCTTCTACCAATTTACTTACTGTGTATAAATTGTCAACCTGGAATATATAAAATTTAGCCAAGAAGTTATATTTGCCACTACTACAAAATGAAGCTATTGCAACACCATGAAAGTGTTGTATTATGTATTTAAAAGGTTGCATTATGTTTAATGTGACACTTTAACAAGTGCTACGTTATGTAACGTCGCCTTAGGTATAAGTGACACTTTCTATTGGAATATGCAACACTTTATGAATGTGTTGCTTTTGTTTTGCAAATTTGTTATTTTAATGTGCAACACTTTCTACACTCGAATGTAACACTTTTATACTAAAGTGCAACACTTTTTATACTTAAATGCAACATTTTTTAAAATAAAATGCAATGGTTATTCACATAAACGCTACACCTTTAGATTCAAGTGCGACACTTTTTCATTTGCTACCAGCCAACTATGCAACACTTTAACCTACTAGTGCAACATCTTTAGTTGTTTTCTGTTATATAAGGCAACACTTTTTCAATGATCTGTAACAATTTTGTTTCATGCAACACAATGCTAAAATATGAAATATTTATGTAAAACACATTCTATTCAAAAACTCTAGTACATACTGTCATAAAAAATATATCATAGCTAATAGTGTATCGTACTTTGATAAATTTGTCGATTGTAACATAAATAATACAATATGGCTAGTGAACAAAAGAATAAGTCTATCAAATTGCAATCCTAAATTTCTTGACTTCATCTGTGCGAAGCTCCACTGATGCACGCTTTAACGTACGCCAAAACAACATAGCCTGGTAAAAATTATGATGAGAAAAAGAGTCAGTTATTTTGTTCCTCATTTAGTTAAAAACGGGTTAAATACCAATGTAGAATATTATATTCAATAACGATACACATTATATCTGAATAGAAACTCCTCTAAACCTCTACATAACGCTCCGCATAAGTATATAATCACTCGACGGAAAATATACATTATATCGGAAAATATATAATCACTCGACGGCTAGATCGCATAAGTAGAAATTCAATAAATAGTAGCTCAAGAAGGTTCAACATTTTACATATCGATAACTTTTTTTTTCTTTCCGTATAATTATTATCCAAATGCAGCAACATAAAGCATATTTATACAAAAGTCAGAACATATACTCATCCTGCCTACTCCTTTTTAAACTTAAAAGTTAGAGGTTGAAAATGAGAAAGTTTGGTTTAGTCATATAATAGGTTGGAGCATGTTTGGCTCAAAATGGGTCAGTGGGTCGGTTTTTCTGCCAACTTCATATTTACTTAATTACCATATAATTGAAGTAGCCATTTATTCGGGCATATAAGAAACTTTAGGTTCGTAATTCGTTTATGTAGATGGGGTATTAAGAAACGACTAATTATATCATCATATAACCATCCTCTCTACTTGTTCAAGTTCGCATTTAAGATAACCACTATGCATCGAATTTTGATTGATAATGAAATTCAAAAATTAGCTCAAAGTGCCATGTCTAATTTTTGTGGTCAAACTAGAACTACATATGAGATTACTTATATTACTGCAACAAGTAGTATCAAAAGAGAATACGATGAATGAAGATGTACCTTGTAACAAACATAACCGATAATTCATGTTTAAAATCTAGAACAACTCCGGGAGTTAACTTTTCTATAAGCTTCCGCACCACATTTAAACTAACTTGTCATAATATTTTTCAAAATCTTTGCGCATTTCTTCTAGCTCAGCCTTATTTCTTGTTGTTCTTCATTTGTTCCTTCAATATAAGGAAAGAAAAAAAGTTACCCATTTTACATGTAACTAATAGTGTAATGAATTATTTAGAATGTTAATTGTATCTTACAATCATCCTTTATGTCTCATCCTATGTATCAACATATACATGTCCTTGGGCACGCACGCTCAAACATTTGGGTTAAGCTAGGTGGTTCCTTGTTTGGGTCTTCATTTTTCTGTACTCATAACAAATAAAAACATCAACAAGAAAGTATCATTAGTGGTCGGCCGTGAAAAGCAAAGATCACAAAAAAGGAATGCCACGTTACAATTTCCTCAGGTCTCTTGCAAAACTTTTTAGAATGTATGCATCAGTGTTGTCTCTCTTTCTCATTAAGAGATATATAAACAATTAAAATATACTCAAAACTAAGAAAAAATAAATAAATAACTATGGTCAAGTAGTTCAAATTGAACCTGTTCCCTTTTGTGATTGGGGGCATAAAGTAATTTAAGTTCAGCAGCGCTAAGTCGCTAACATCCATAGACCATAATCATGAAGGGACACATATGAAATGGAGTTTGAAAGAGGCTAGGGACTCGGATCTATGTAGTGATTATGGGGGGCCGGTGCCCTCATGGCTAGCCGAAAAAGTTCATATTTTAGTGTAATTTTTTTTTTTAATTTTGACCTTTTTCGAAAGTGCCCTCCCCCCCCCCCCCCCCCTCAAAACTCAAATTGCCCCCCACCCACATACTAAAACCCAACATTCAATACTCTAAAGCCCTATAAATTCTTCATCTCTAAGTAAAAATACTTGATTTATCATTACGCATTTACGATCCTAGTTTTTTCTTCGGCATTTTGTTGTTATTGTCAAAGAAAAATTGCCCCCCACATCCTATTTTCCTGGTTCCGTCACTGAATGCATAAACAAACAAGCCTGTACTTAAACTGAAATTAATAATTGTAAAAATATATTAACAAACAGACAAACCATTCCTATTCAAGACGTCAGTATCTTTTGATTGCAATGTCATTAGAAATGACATAAATTGCAAAATGATTTGGCCGAGGCTGCCACAGAGTGCCCATCGGGCCCTTTTTACTGAATGTTTTGTTCGCTCTACACCATCGAGAGTGGTATATAAATGATGATGTGTGTACTATGTTCCTACCCAAACATATATTGCATTTCTTTTCATGGCCCACGTAGCTATATTTTTACTTGGAGATGATAATTTTGTTATGAAACCCAAATGCTCCAAAGACATGAAATTCATTTCTCATAAGTGATATATACTACTTCTAACAACCCAAGTATAAGAAAATTAATCGTCATAGATGTTATATCCAACACACTTGTTCACAAACTATCGTTTTTTTTTTTTTTTTTTTTTTTTTTTTTTTTTTTTTTTTTTTTTTTTTTTTTTTTTTTAACATAACTGTCGATTGAAATTTACCTTGATTTTCCCTTTGCTTGCGAGAGCAAGTGGCTTACAGAACTGAACCAACGAACCAAAGAAGATCATATTCAAAGCAAATAAATGTTGGATGGAGTAACATGTGTGGCGCTTGAATAGATCACAATTGAAGCATAGGTTATTTGGGGGTTTGAAAGAGGGGCTGATATGTGAAACCTAATTTGGGGTAAAGTTGAGAGCAGTTTAACATTGGGGGGACTAAAGATTGGTGCGGAAGGAAATAAAATTTTGAAACACATACGAATACGATATTTAATTATTTATTAATGTTTAAAGTATAAACTTCATAACTAAAAGTTAAAAAATAATAATCGAAAATAATAGTAATCGAATATAAGAACAATCTTAATTTTGTATAAACACTAAATATAAAATGTTATAAGTTATTATAGAAAACTAATTTTAAAAGAAATTAATTTAAAAAATTAGTTTTTAATTATACTCATACTATAGCTGTAATCAAGTCAAGCTTTTATAAGTAACTTGAGCTCAAGCTTGACTCGATCGAGTCAAGCTTTTATCAAGCTCAAGCCCAAAAATTAGCTCGAAATATTTAACAAGCCAAGCTCAAGCATTTGATAGCTCGGCTCGAGCTCCTATCAAGCTCTTTCGAGCTTTAATATAAATATATTTTCATTATAAATTCATATAACTAACTATGGATAATTTGAGTATTTATATAATTATACAGATTTCCTTGTTACTTGGGAATGACATGTTGCTTTTTCAAAACAAGTATGTACAAATATCCTAAAGTATACATACTTTCTAGTGTTAATCGTGAACCCAGTTTCTCACTAAGCTTTGTAGGACCATAGAACTAACCATTTCACTTATGAATCTTGCGAGTTACTTAGAGAGAGAGAGAGAGAGTAAAGAGAGAAAGAGAACTTATATTAATAAAACATAACCTTACACTCTAAGCTTTCCCCTAAGCAACCAACCTCTCAAGTGAGGAGGTGCGGGGGTATTTATAGTGTCTTACACATATGGTGGGCTTTTTATGGACTTTGCTTATGGGCTTGGTTTTCCTTACATTTTCTAGGCTTATGAAGCCTTTATAATTACTAAACATTTCACCAAATCCATAGCCCATTTATTAAACTATTACTTAACCTACGACACATTACAAAGTTACATAAAATGAGAATGACCATCACTTCATAATACAATTCTTTAATGCTAACAAGCTTGATAAATTTATTTTATATGGTTAAAAAGTTGTGTTTTAGTTGAATAAACCTTTTTAAAAGTTATAAGTGTCGACTGTTATAGTGTTATTATATGTATAAAACACTCGTGAGTTTTGGCTATTATGGTTTAAGTTTGTTTTATTTTATACATATATTTATTAACGAGTTTGGCTATTAGATAAAATATTTTTATATCCATTTAAGCTTTTCAAGCCGAGCCCAGGCTTTAATTGAATTTTTCAAGCCAAGCTCAATCCTAGATGATTAAAGCTCATCAAGTTATCAAGCTAATCTCAAGCCTAACGTATAAATTTCTAACCAAGCTCAAGCCCTGTTAAGCTCGAGCTCGGCTCGACTCGATTACACCCCTAACTCATACATTTGAGTAGGCACTAAATGAACTACTAATATGAATATGAAAATGAGTTTTTACGAAGACCTACTAATACCAATGTCAAAAAACTTTGTGCTTTTTATGAGGAGAAACATGGATTTTCTGGGATCTTAGAAAAAATTTTGTACATATTGGTCATGGGTTAATGCCCATACGCATATCGTGCTGGATGATCACGATTCAGATCCATTCATTTTATTTGAAGCGATTGTCTCACAAGACATATGGATTTGGCATGCATTCTTTAGTCTTAGAGAAAAGATGATGTGACACTGATGTGACAGAATGGTTTAGTCACCCTTAAGGCTATGATACTATCATTTGATAAAAGATTTAGGGCCCGTTTGGTTTAGTGGTTTGGATTGGGTTTGGACTTTGAAAAAATAAATCAGACGTTTGGTTACTATTTTTACTGTAGGTTTTGATTTAAAAATTTAAAAAATGGGCACTGTTACAAATCTAGGCGTGGGGGTGGTTTTTCACTTGGTATTCTGACACATAGTGGGCCATCATATTGAATGTCTCATGCATCTTTTTCTTTATTACATTATATATTGATAAAATTAATTTAAAATATATTTATTAATTATTAAATTATTCTTTTTTAATTTAATTATATTATTTTTTATTACCTCATTTTTTTTTCTCTCTCCTACATCAAATCCAAATCCAAATTCTAATCCACAACTTTACATTCAAATCTAAATCCTAATCTAAACCCACCTACAAACCAAACAAGCCCTTAGTGGTATCATTATTAAAACATGAGAGGTCTCAATTTCAATAGCCGAAGCAAACATCAACCTTTTTAAAAGAGTGAGACACCCATTTTTTTTTTTGTCTGTATAGTATACTCATTATACAATAAATATTTTATATAAACATATGATATCATGATATTTGAATATAAAGAGACAAATATACATACGAGAAAGTTCTATGTAAATCAAAATTTGTTTATAGATCAAATGAACACATCATCACCCTCCATTCTATTTTAATATAATACGGAGTAGTTTATATAATTTATGATTTTTAACTAAAAATTAAATAAACAAAACTGATTAAAAAGGAGGGTATTATGGTATATCACCTAACCCATGTAACTCCCCCACCACCTCTCTCATTTTAATGAAACCCTAAATTTTCCCCAATATCAACAATCACTAATGGATAAAGCCCACACTCGAACCTGGCCCACCAATGCCACAACCCCGTCTTGACTCGCCTGGCTGAAGGGTTTGTGTGAAAATAACACAACGGCTTTCACACTTGCCTTTATAGAAACGTCGAAAGGTGACACTGGTGCACACTAAACAAAACAATACAAGTGAAAGTTAGATACAAGTTTACGAAATGAAATGAGGTTCGATAGGAAATGTTAATACAACGACATTTTCATTTAAGGCTTGTTTAGGCTCGTGAGTTTGATCGAGCTTGATATTTGAGGCTTGGGCACATGCTCGTTTACTAAACGAGCTTTATATTATGGTTGGGCTTGAGCTCGTTAAGGCTTAACTTGTTTAATTTTTTTTTTTACCAAAGCGATATTAAATGACTCACGAGCACTTCCACATTTACACTCCCATTTCCAAACCGGGCTACCCGATGGTCAGACTGATAATTCGATGACTCGTCAAGTTGATTAAAGACCTGGTTTAGAACATTGATATCAATGTTTTAAAAATTATTTTTTAATTAACCCAGTCAAGTCACCGGGTTGGCGGTTCAACCGGTGGGTCAACCCGGCTTTCTACACACCAAAAAGATGTTGTAAACTCCAATTTTCCAGCTTATTTTGAGACTTGTGGGCTTATATAATATAATAAACTTACCCATAAGTCTCAAAATAAGCGAAAAATTAGGGCTTATGAAATATAAGCCGAAATCAAATAAGCGTGTAAGTCCACATAAGCTTAACACAAACGCCCAAAAGTGTTTTATAAGAGCACCATGTACGTAGGCGCCATAGCCTCGCGCCGACCCAACAGCCCAAAAAAGCGATGGCACACGGTCTAGTGGGTGGCGCCGTCGGCCCTCGCGGCTTAGCGACTAGCCTACGCCGAAGAGATTTTTATTTATTTATTTATGGTGGGTTTTTTTTATTTATTTTTTTTTAAGAAAAAAAGAAAGAAATTAGACATGGTGTGTTTGAGCTATTGGACATTAGGCTAGTGAAAAAGTAATACTTAAAGAAATTGGACTTGTGTGTTTGGGCTATTGGACATTAGGCTAGTGAAAAAGTAATACTTATATAAGTTCAACTTCTTTTTTTATAAAAAATATTATATTGTAATTTTTTTTCATAATTATTTATTGAAAAAAAAAAATCCTATAGCACTATATTTTCTGGTGCTAAAGGTAACGGCCAGAATGTAGTGTCATAAAATTTCTAATGCCATAGAGGGTTTTGCTGACGTAACAACACTTTTAGCTACGACACCATTTCTATGACACGAGGGTACCCAACATTTTAGGGCTTATGAAATATAAGCCAAAATCAAATAAGCTTGTAAGCCCACATAAGCTTAAGCAAACACCCCAAAGTGTTTTATAAGAAAATTTGGGAAAGATTTTTCACTTCCCGCTAATTTCTCCCGCCAAATTCTTCATGTGCAGTTGACACCACTTTTCCTTTCAACCTTTTCCCTCCTTCCCATAACCCCACTCTCTATCTATTTGACTTTATTAGAAAAGCTCTAACTTCTTTAATGGAGTGCTTTGTCATTGAGATTTCCATGTTCGCTTTTGTTTTAATTTCATTGCAAGAATGGTACAAGAAAGGTGCTAATCATAAAACTTTATGTTTATATATAGTTACGTATTTGCTAATTAGTAGTTTTCTTTTTAATTTTAATTGCTTGTTTCCTTTTCTAACTATTACTTAAATTGTGCATAGACACTGTTTGATGAAATGTCTTATATGTATTATCACAAAATTAGTGTATTCAATTTCTAAATAAAGCCATGAAAAATCTTAGAGTTTTGAATTAGCATAAATGTTCGGACATGCCAAAATTGTAAAGATATCCATGTATTTGGGTTGCCTTCAAGCGTATGCATGTAACAGTAACGATGTGAGTAACAAGATCCAATCCACCCGATGATTTGCGGTTTCTTCATGAATCTCACAGTTTGTTGATGATTCTTACTTTAGTTTCTAGCAACTTGAAAATAAGGGTTTAAAGTTGCTTTAGTTGCATACCAAAACCATTAGTGGTGGTCATGGTGGGGACTGGCCGGGGAGCTGAGATGAGATGGACTGACAGGTTGTATCTTAAGCTGTTGGACCCGATTTTGGTCAAATGTGCTAGATGTTGATTATTGCCCTATTTGTCCAAAACTCCAAATAGATGGTAATGGCAGTGTGTGGTGGCTACAGGTGGTTCTAGTTTTAGAGCTAGATAACATTTTCTTATACACATACATACATACTCACAATTTGACATTTGTAGACCATTTTACTTGATAAAAATAATAGATCAGATAACTGATTATTGCAGTAATCGGAAGATCTTAATACAAATGCTAGGATAGAAGTCTCCATAGCCAATGTTGTCACTTGTCAGCTACTGAAAATATAGTCAAAATAATTGAATGAAGTTGAGGGGTGAGATATTGAAACAATTTTGTGTTGTGTCGTGTGTATGCATGTGTGTATAACATTTTAGAATTTGGTATATGGTCAAAATATATAATGAAATTAAATGTAGCTACCTGTGTGTTTAATTTTACCTATATACATCTTCACATTTCTAAATTCAGTAATCTATCTTGATAATTAATTTGGAACATATCATAATTCAACGTTTATAAACTAGCTACTCGACTATGTAATTACAAAATTCAGTCACTTTGTGTGTAGTAATTGTAGATGTACGTTAGAAAAAAAAACATGCAACTAATGTTAAAACCAATAAGTGAAACGAATTGAACAAAAAAGTAAGTTTAATCACTCAATGTTTACGGGAATATAAAATTGTGCACAATGGTGCTTATATGTTCGTGAGTTCAAACAAACACTCTCCACAGAATGTTTGTAATATAGTATTTATTTTCTTTTGAAATCATGAAATGTGATGCTGCAATAGTTGTTCATATATCCAGCACTTTATATTAAGCGTTGTCTTTAAGAAGCGACAAATGCAACATTTTTAAAGATGTTGCATATTTTTTGGAAAATTTGCAACACTTGAAAAAAAGTGTTGGTCTAGAACACAGTATGCAACACTTATTTTGAAAGTGTTGTATTTTAACCAATGTTGTCCAAAAAGCAACATATTCTAAAAGTGTTGCTTCTAAAATGCTGCATTAGGTTCATTTTGTTGTAGTGTGCTTAATTGGTGTACTAGAATATGCTTTTCTGATATTAAAAAAAATTAGTCAAGCATGTTAGAAACCTTAGTAGATTTTACACGACTGGCAGAGTTATTGGGGTTGATTCCCTCCTGTTTGTGGCTGTAGGAATTGGTTACATCAATAATGAAAAGGCTGGTAAAGCGACTGTGCAAGCAATAGAGGGGTTCAGGGTAAGCAGTGTTTCTTTCGTTTATGCAGCTCACCTCATTTATTATTACTTTTGTTAAATGATGCACTCTGGTATACTTGAAGGGATGCATATCAACGTTGATGACAGTAAACAGGAACAACTGAGGAAGAAAGTAGAAAACCAATTGACTGGGATACATTGAGAACGGAGGCACTACTTAATAGGGAAAACAAAGAAAGAAGCAAAGACGCAGCGAATTCATTGATAATGAAGCCTTGACACGTTCCCATGTGAATGAAATTTCGGATGCTATAAGGGAATGTCGATTGAACAATCTGATAGCTCATAAGATGAAGGTACTTTAAACTCTTTTCTTAGTGTGTTTATATTTAGGGGGTGTTTGGTGACAGAGGTATCAGTTTGAAACCCACAAATTTGGGAATCCTCCATACCCACCTCATAGTTTGGCTTTTGAAATCCATACCCATTCCCAGACCACTTTGTTATAAAAACCCCTCACAGACGTATGTTATCACAACGATAGACAAAAGAATTTGTAACAGCAGACAAAAGGCCTCCTTAACTAACCATACGAGTCTTGCTATTATGCAGACCAATACACAGACTTAGTGTCTTAATAAAAAATGGCTGGAAGTGGTGATTTATAGGTAGATTATAACATGAATCTACTTTATGTGAAATGATACTTAATTGTCATCTCAGATGAAGACTTATCATTCATGGGAAGCGTATGGACCGATATTCCAATCTGGACAAAAGAAAAGAAAAATCTCATCCTCTTCACCTTCTGCTTCCTCGGGGCCTGCGCAAAGTACACAAGAGAAGCTAACAGGTAAATTTTATTTTCTTTCTACCATTGTAATTCTAAAGTATGCCGATTGATTTAAAGAAGGTGAATATTTGTGTGTGAAGGGTCCTAAGGTATATAAAATTCTTTGATAGCTAAAACCGTGTTTAATAAAATCTGATGCTGGAAAAAGTTACGGGTCAGAATAGGTCAAAAGTTACGGGTCAGAACTAACAATATGCTAAAAGAAAATTAAGATGTCAAGTCTATTGTTATCTTAATCTCTTCTGCATCTACTTGCAAGATCGTTTGAATTTATCATATCAACTCAAAACTCGCCCTATTGGATCCTGTCCTCTTGGAATGGATCTTTTGGCAATTGCTTTACCATATCATTTTTTTATAATAAATTAGTTTACCATATCTGATGCTAATTTTCATTAACTTATTTTTTACTTCTTTGTGGTAATATTAAGCCAACCCTTATACTTATCCACATGAGTGAATTTATGATGCCTATTATGGTTTATGAAATTGGTTAGCAAGTGTATGTCGTGTTGTTGTCATATCACATCGGATTGTTTCTGTTGATTTTGTATCAATTTATTTCAGCTAAACAAACATTAACCAAAGAAGAATTTAATTGTTTTTACATCTTTTTTTGTAGGTTTTGGTGCATACAAGCTACCGTCTTTCTCTCGACCAAGTACAGCAGAAGCAATATTTCCATATCTAAATTGTATAATTGATGTTCCATTCATGTATTCAACATATGTATTTGAGGAACATTAGTTTTTTTAAATTTGAAATTTTATATTGTTTGATATTCACTATTACAACACTTAATATGAAAAACATCAATTTTCACAAAATCCTTTTTTTTTTTTTTTTTTTTTTCCCCAACCACTTTGATCAAAACAAAAACGCACACCATAAGACAATGCATTGTTGAGTCCAAAAACCAAGATATACCACTAAGATGTAAGAAATGATGAAATATAGTTACCTTTGTTACATAGACAAATATAAAACAATAAACATATAAAAACAACGTTTTCAACGTATATTGGACCAAAACATAAAATAACAAGGGATGTACACACATACGCTTACAAAACACACCCGCAGCATCGCGCGGGCTTCCCAGCTCGTTTTATTATCTAAAGTTAAATTTGTAAAGTTTTGCTTCAATTCTAATTCACAAAGTTTATTAATACCAGTAGTATGTCATGCAAGATGATAAAAACATTAAAACGTCAACAATTATATTACCTAAGCTTAAGTGTAAAAAGCAATCACGTCTATAATTCAAGGCGGATGGTCCAAGGTCCAAAAGTCTCAATATGAATTCTTTCCTGTCGACAATATTTCAATGAATAATGTTCTTTTTCTCAAGGAAAATAATATCAATAACAATATTCATATATACATCTTGACATCTTGTTACAACAAAATTTGATTCATAGTTCTTACATAAAAAATTGAATCACATAGAAGTTGTAGTTATCTTTTAGTATTACAAAAAAGCCGCTTGACAAAAGGTGCAACTTGGTCATTTTGTCACGCAACTCAACTTTTAGCTTGTTTGAGTAGTATTCACCGAGCCTCAAGCTCGAGCTCATAAATTTCCATAAAATTTTCGATTTATGGTTTCTCTCGTTTAAAGAGTAGACAAGATTTTGATTACAACTAAATTCCTAGCACAATTTACTTTTGTAGGCCAATTCAATACAAAGTTTGTTGAATTCGACGAAAAATTGCACATCCTATTGGTATTAACTTGAATAAAAATTGGTAACTTATACCCCATAGTATAATATGGTCTTACATTTTGAATGACGTTTGTTAAAAAAATAAATAAATAAGATTAAAAAAAATATATAACCTATACATCAATGGTTTCACAATGATAAAGATCCAATCAAAATGAGTCGTTGTCTGAATAGAACACTTGCTTGACGTAAATATTAAACAATAGCGATATGTGATTTTTGTAAATTAGTAATAACAAAAAGAGGAAAAGGAAACTCGTCAAGACTTGTGATTTAAGTTTCAAGTCATGGATTCAAGGTTTGTGTATGAGTCGTGGTTTATGAATGTGGCTCATGGTTCATGGTGCAAAGTTTAAATAAAATGTGACATTTGTAGAGACAAGAAGAAAGGGTTTATGTTATGTTTTTAGTCTTTATATTAGCTTATGATAAGTTTAGGGGGTTAAGTGTCGATAAGTTTGGCTTGTAGCCCAGCCCGTTTCTTTCTTGCCTGTTTTTACAACCGATTTAGAAGTCCACATTGGAGTCGGTTTTTCTTCCCTCCTCATCTCTATAAAAGGAGGTGAGGGGGGAGGGGTCTTGTACGCATTCTTTCTTTACCCAATAGACGTTTGATATTGAGGGTTATACGTGTGCTCGTGTTCTCTACTTTTTCTGTCGATACATAAGTTGCTGTGGTGTGTCAAAGTTCTTTCACTGAACCTATTATCCGTGTTCTAGTTTTCTGGATTGTTGTATGAATCTACAACAGTTTAAGGTTCATGAATCATGGTAATTTGGGTAAAGAATTCCATATCTAGTGAATTTATGAATCATGGTAATGTTATAATGGCAGAATCATAACTCATAATTTTATAGAAATTTTAATTTTTTTTATAAGAATTATCACTACAAAATAAAATTTGATGATATCAGGTGACAATCCATGTGACATTCAAGTATATGTCAACATAATGTTTACAAATGAGTGTATGATTAATTAATTAGTAATTAATTAGTGTTATTAAATAGGACAGTATCCGGGACTTGGACTCATGGATCATGGATTCAAGGTTCAAGCCATAAATAAAGAGCAAATACAAAACTACATAAAGAAGAAATCAACATGATAGGGAAGTCTACCGATCAGTACACAAATAGAAGGAAGGGTTCAAGGTTCATGTCTCAAAATATCAACTCTCTTTTATCTTAGCATGGGATTAATTGCATAATTAAATTAATAAATTAAGTCTTATCATGTTGACCATCTAGCTATATTTAACTTTTATTCTGGTTATTGGTATAACCAGTTAATATTATTTTCTTGTTCATTAGATTAGCACCAAAAATTATACTCATAATAACCAAAAAAATAATAAATACTTTAAGGTTTGTTAATTCAAATTGTATGTAAGAAACCTTAGTCGTTAACATTATACAAATTAGAAATTTGAATCAGATCCCTAGTTACTAAAAATATATATATATTTCAATATAGAAAGGAAAATCATATCATGTACTTTAAAAACAAAAGACCGTTCCCTACTGTCCTTGACACATTTGAGCCATGGACGTTGAACTTCTGTCAACACATTACCATATAGAGGAGACAAACAACACACAATATTGTAACTGATCGATACTGGATAAAACATATCTAGATGTATACATTTTTGTTAGTTAAAAAGTACTACTCGTAATATTTGAAAGTAATTACCTAAAACAATTTTTAAGATATATAGTAACTACAAATTATAATGTAAAAAAACAACCGAAAAGGGAAACGACTATTGACGAACAACACTTTTAATTGAATTGTAAGTTTAACAAACAGTTACACACAACCATGCACATTATGGATAACGTATTGCATACCAGAGAAATATAGATTTATATATTACAAACACCCAACCTATTTTGAAAGAAACAACATTATCATACATGCATGAAGCTAATGTAACTTCACATGGCAAGACTCTAGTCAAATTTAAGTTGATGAAAGACATATATAACAACAAAGTAATCATATTGTTAAGTTCTCTCAATCAGCTCAATTCAATTTCGGCGCCTTCCTGACAAACTGGTGATTCTTCATCACATGGCTCAGTACTAATGAACTCATCGTCAACTTGTGCTTCTTCATTATACGATTCACTATCCAACTCCTCAGTTACTTGCGCTTCTAAGTCATAAAGCTCACCACTGTCACTCAACTCCTCGTGTTGATCAACTTGTGCTTCTTCTCTTCGTCGGGGTTTGAAAATGCAAAGAATTTCAAGCATAGGAGTAACTTTAAGCGCATGATATAACCACCAAAAACACAACATTAGGAGTCTAGAAATGAAATCATCCCAAGGGGACAAACACAAGAACAATATGGGAGTGGCAATAAAAAGATGTGTTGTTGACATGAAGGTCAAATACAAGAAACATGCCATCAGTGAAATTGAGAAGTCCATTACTTGAAAACGAACCAATGAACCGGTTGATAGCTCTAAGCGGAGAGGGATTTTGATGGAAACAATAAGAAGGAAGACGGTGACAATGGCAGAAGTGTATGGCCAAAAGCGGAAGAGGAGTTTTGCCAGAGGTAGAAAAAGAAAACGCAAGTCTACGCACAAATACATGTTTGTTGTTTTCCAGGCTACCTTAATTTGTGGGAGTATTTATAAACATAGAATTTACGTGTAAATAAAGAGGTAAAGTTGATGTTGGCATGTTGAATGGTCAAATAAAATCCAGAATACATATATTTATCACAATAATATTGAATCTCTTTTGGATATGTAGCAGGGTTGGGTTCTATAGAGTTCAAGGTTCAAGTGTCAATTTTAGTATAATGAGACAATGAGTTTAATCAACCGGACCCTACCATCAATCTTTTAATTACAATCAAAATCATACTACGTCTTACATTAATACTTAGTAAGCAATTTGTAATCATCTGTAATTAAAATGCCATTTCAACACAAATCCTATGTTCTATAAGATTGATTTTTAATTTGTTGTTATTTAAAGAGACTAATAGTGATCTGCATCCCAAAAATTATATATTTAAAAGGTCAAAAGAAGTTATAAATATGATTAAAAAAAATTCTTAAAAATTCTCTAATTGGTCAATGCTATTGATCAACTGGATTTTTCTTAGGTAAAATTATCTAGTGATATTGCAAGCCTTGACATCTTCAAAAGAATTTATATCAATTTAGATACACTTAGTTAAACAGTAAAAATTATGGTTTCATTTTGCACCACTAGTATGTGATCTAATTTTAGTTTGTTTGCGTGTATTGGGAAAGTTTTTTATACTAACTTTGATGGGAGGTCAGCTTATTTGTAAAAAGTCAAGTTTTATAAAATAGAATTTGTTTAGTTATTTAAAGAATGTTTGCAATTGAATTTGGTTGATGACATGAAGGGTTCAGGGTCCAAGGTCTATCGTGTGTGTAATATAAATCGGAGATATCTAGTAGAGTAAATAATAAACAATTTATTGTAAGAGTCAACTTATTAAAATACATTAGATATCAAATAGAAAGACGTGCCGGTTGTTCATTTGTTTCAGCGGGGGGAGTAGTCTGAAAAGTCAACAAATTGATCTCTGATGGATCACGAAATTCCTGATGATGATGAGAAGTTGTTCCTTGAATGCTTTCCAACTTATCAACTTCACAGCAAACCTCAATCGCTGTATGATGATAAATTATGGGTCTTTAGTAGTAAAGATGATGAAGGTTCTCAAAATAATTCGTGTTCATTTTCAGGTGATGGATCATAGTTAACTTTTTAGTTTTTACCTTTTGATTTTTTATATATTTAAACACTGTACGTAATTGCCTTTCTTAAAAAAAAACACTGTACGTAATTAATTGCACAGATGTTGTTAGCACTCGAATGAGGATTACATCTGCATTTTCGAAGGTATGGAGTGGTGCAGGTGCAGACTATAGTATAGTTCAATTGTGGGCACCAGTAACAATCGGCGGCAGACTTCTACTTTCAACATACCGCCAACCTTTTGCCGTCACCTATCATGACGAAGATGTCCTAAAATATAGGGCGACGTTGTCTCGAGTATGGGTATAATGTGAATATAGACGACATGATTGAGCAAGATGAGGACCAGCGGCCTAATATATTGAGTAATGGTCCACCCCTCTCTGCTTTCTACAGTTGTTTGCCAGAGTTGATAACTATGAACACAAGTGTCCACCACAAAGCGGGTCCATTGTTGGGTTATGGTTATGAGGAGTGTGAATTGAAGGCTTCTTGGATGATGCCTATTTGGGATCCTTCTTCTTCTTCTGATTGTATTGGTGTTGTTGAGTGTTCTTTAAGTTTAACCGAGCACTTTGATGTTGAACATTTTTCTGAGATGAATGAGGCATTAGAGGTAGGCACCGCTATTGATTTTTTACTAATTAATTAAAACCAATTGCTTTCATTTGATTACATTAGCTCAATTAACTTTCCAGCCATATATAGGATACTTTCATCTCATTACTAATTAAAAACAATTCATCTTCGCATCCAGAAAGTGGGTCTGAGAGCGTTTAATGTCCAATACCGCATACCATACAAGGTAAATAAGCTTTCTAAAACAGCTTAATTTGATGTTTAATGAAATTGTGATTATTAATTACAGTTGATAGAAATGATCTTTTCTCACTTCTTTCTGAAACAGACTATTAGTGATCTGAAAACTACTAAGGAGCACATTGAAGAGGCATTGGAGACCATTTGTGAATCACATAACATATTTCTCGCTCAAGTTTGGATCTCTTATGAGGATGATAATCATGAGCACTTTTCATCTTCTTTGATGGGTACTCAAATGAAACAAATGTCAGCGCTCAAAATGACTGGTTATATTTCTTTTGACGAGATAATTCTACCCAACTTCAGCAGTATTATAATGCTTCTGATATGATTATTCTAAAAAAGGGGGATGGACTTGTTCGGAAAACTTTTCAAGATTATGAACCACGGTTCTATAAAGATAATTTTAATCTGAGTACTGATAATTTACTGGCATGGTCATTTGATGAAACAGAATGTAGTGGTCTTACAATATGCATGAGGAGTATTGATACTAGTGATTTTGATTATGTTTTTGAATTCATATGGTGTCACAATTCAAACTATGTTATGTTTTTGGAGGCATTACTCTTAACATTAAAAAGGCGTTTGCCATGTTTCAAGTGTGCTTCTGGTGCAGAACTTGGTGACGAATTAAATGTTATAGAAGTTGATAATTCTACAAGGAGTGAAACTAAGACATTCAGGATTTTCCAAGAAAATAGATTATTACCAATAGCTGAAGCAATGGAAAAAGGAAAGAAAGCAATGGTTGTTGACTACAAAGCACCTTTCAGGGTGAAAAGAGATACCAGAGAAAAACCATTATCTCAAGAAGAAATTGAACAACAATATGGGAAAACCATTAAAGAAGCTGCAGCAGCACTTGGAGGTAATGATAATATACTGTTCCAGAATTACAATTTCTTTTACATTATTTGTGTGGGATTGAACTTGAGACCTTTGGAAAGACATCTTAACATATACTCCGTAACTAACTTTACACAAGTCACTACATCTTATATGAAATATTTGAGAAAACTTCTTTCTTATGTTGTTTACTAGTTTCTGAATCAACATTGAAATGCAAGCGCAACATACTGGGCATGGGCGGGTGGCCAGAGCAAGATTTACTGCAGAAAGAGGCAAATAATTCCAAGAAAAATAAAAGGAAGCAAAGTCAAACAAATAAAGAGTGTAATGAAGCTATTCAGAGCCCCTTGCCCGTCAACAGAAATGAAAA
Organism: Artemisia argyi; assembly: GCA_030686995.1. Classification (NCBI taxonomy): domain Eukaryota; kingdom Viridiplantae; phylum Streptophyta; class Magnoliopsida; order Asterales; family Asteraceae; genus Artemisia; species Artemisia argyi. The sequence goes on along the minus strand of CM060695.1, from coordinate 76,205,421 downwards.
AACTCTGATCATTAAAGCAGAGTATACAGATGATACGATTAAATTCGACCTCCCTATCTCAAAAGCAACATTTGATACTATTGAGAAGGAGATTGGTATGAGGTTTGAGCAGAGACTTGGGACTTATAGGCTCAAGTATCGTGATGGTGGAGACTGGATATCATTATTATCGAATAAAGACATGATATACTATATGGAAACTTTGAGAAGATTGGGTCAAACAGAAGCTCGACTGAGTGTGTTTATACGCAACCAGCAGTAGCCGGTCAAATTGGTTGTGGAGAATCTCTTGTACTTGATGGCTGTGTTTTTATTTTTGTTGAAAGTTAATGTTTGTCTTCATTTTCTATATTTCTATATTGCTTCCCGCACTCGTTAAAGAACACATAGCTAATTTTGTTGTTAATTATTTTACTCGATGGGATATGATGCTTGTACCTAAGATTTGTTGATTGTTTGCTCAAAAAATAGAGAGAAAACAGAGAGGGCGACTCTTGGTTATAGGTGCAGTTGAAAAACGAATTGGTTTATCCTCACGGACATGAAAATAATTTTTATTGAACATACATTTCAATAAATAGACGTCAAAACCACGGGAAAAAAAACAATAAGCTGGAAAAAACACAAAAGTTGTAAGTGGTGATCATGTCTAAGGAGAGTTGGGCTATTAAGAATTTAAAGGTCAACGTTCATTTTCAAAGCAAAAGTTTTAAGGGATTATCAAGACTAAGTAGTAGGGCCTCAATTTATTTTACTCGGGTAATCCCTTTTACCAAAAAAAAAAAAAAAAAAAAAAAAAAAAAAAAAAAAAAAAAGTAGTAGGGCCTGAAGCTGAAGTAGTTGTATCGCAAGTTACTAAATACATTATTATTACACTAGCATGGTACCCCGTGTGTTGTGACGACACGTACCATGTAATTAAAGTTCAAGCACCAACAAAATAACAATGACGAGCTGATTAAGCTGAGAAAAACAAGAAGAAAATGATCCCGGTCCAGCCCTGTTATTCCGTTTTTACTGGTTCCGACGGTCCTCTCAGGTTCGTTTTCGGACAGCTTTTATTGGCTAGCCGAACTGGTGGTGACTCCGATTCCTGGTTAAACCGGCTGAACCCGTTGGTCCAGTCCGGTTTTTAAAACAATATGTAGCATCAACTTGTTTACATATAAATTATATGAAGCTTTGTGTGTTTTGTTAGGTTGTATAATATGTATAATAACATGTATTTTTCATTGTAGGGGTGTTTATAAAATAACATTTATTAGGTATTTTGTTGCACTTGATCGACTTCCTTAGCTTGTAAAGATTTAGCTATGCTAGATGAACTAACACAACTAAGTATAGAAATTGTCTTGTACTTAATCTTAAAAAGAACTTTGTATTGAATATAACGGTGAATAACGAACACAAGTATATCAACAAACAAACAGCTTCAATATATTAATACGAATACTCAAGAGTATTAGGGTTACAAAACCTTGAAGTGAATCGACTTTCTAATCTCTATGCCCTAGGACCTTATTTTATAGACAAAAGAGTCCTAATCGACTTACAATAACTTGCTATACAAGATAAATCTTTTTAGAATCTTTACTATAATCATCTAACCGACTATACAAGTTTATCACACAAGCAATACTAACTTTACTTTAGCAGTGTTGAGTTAGTCTGGCAGTACTAACATTCCTCTAGCAGTACTAACTGATTAGTACTGTATTAATTTTCAGCAGTACTAACTGTTGGCTTGGTAGTACTAGGTTAACTCAATGTAAATGTCATTCTTTCAGTCATTCTTTATAACATGTGAATTTTAAATTAACTTGGTACCATTTCTTGTAACTTTTACCGATATCAAAAGTGAGCATATCCGATATACACCACTTCCGGTTGTTATTAGCCTAAATGAGTTGCGCAGGGCCATCATTTCCGATGTAGATTAACAACATTAATATTTTATCTTAATTTGTAGGAGGGTATAGTTAATAAGAAAAAATTAAAAGAATAACTGAGAAAAAGTGTAATTTTATTATTTGAAGAGAATAAAATTATATAAAACAATATTAGTCAACGGAAAGGAATCAGGACCAGTTCTGATCGGTTAGGAGTAGAGGAAGATGATAAATAGAAAATAAATTGATGAAGAGACAACAATGCTACTTAAAATATGTGAGAGAGGCATTTTTGTAAGCATATCATAATATAATACTCCATTGCTATATTAATAGACATATGAGTAATGAAAGTCAAGTAAATTGAGATCTGATGGCTGACGACCATGACGATGAAAGGCTCTCTACATTCCTTGAAAACTTATCAGCGATACTTGAAGCCATGGAGAAAGGAAAGAAAGCAATAGTTGTGGACCACATAGCACCTTCCCAGGCGAAACGCAATAGAAAACAAACCCAATTATCTCAAGAAGTCATTGAACAACAATATGGGAAGGCCATGAAAGAAGCTGCACAAATGCTTGGAGGTAATGATGTATCCTATTCTAGAATCACAACTTCTTTTTACAAGAAACATTTAAGCCCTTATAAAATACATCTTAACATCTACCTAGAACATGTCAATTTTACTACACTTTCTTATACGGAACCATCTCAAAAATATTCCTTGTTATGATATGTTATGTTCTAGTTTCTGAATCTACATTGAAGCGCAAGCGCAATTTGAGCATGTCCGTGTGGCAAAGACAAGATTTATTGCAGAGAAAGGAAACTAATTCCAACAAAAATCAAAGTAATCTGAGTTATTGCAAACGAAGAGTGCAATGGAGCAATTCTGGACACCTCGCCCGTCAACAGATATCACAATACAGTGACCATCAAAGTGAGGTATGTATCTGATATCATCAAGTTACATCTCCATATCTCAGAAGCAACATTTTGCAGCAGTTGAAAATGAAATTGGTAGGAAGTTCAAGCTGACTGTCGGGACCTTTAAGATCAAGTACATTGATGAAGATAAAGAGTGGATATTAATGACATCTGATCAAGACATGGGTGATTGTATTTAATGTTCAAGAAATTTGACTGAAATGTAGGTCGGCTATTTGTGTATTTAGACGGCCAATAAAGTCCAACTAGTTCCAATGAAATTGGTTGTACTTAATGTTTGTGTTTGTTTTCTCTACTTATATATAATTTACCCTAACATGTGTTTGTAGATTTACTGACTAATTTGGATAGCAATGTGAGAAGAAAGGAGGTATCTTATTGATAAGTGTTGTCTTCCCATTGGTATGGCCAATAAGCACATATGGAAAAGTAACAATTATAAGCATATATTCAATTCATCATCACTAAGATACATTATTTTGGATGTACAGACAATCTTCACTATAACTTCAGACTCTTTGCAAATTCCAGTGTACTGATACCAATTCCACATAGTGCCCACATGGAAACCTTCTTATATCTTCTCAATAACAAACACAGAAAAAAAAATCATTTTTTTATTGGCTGTACCTTGGGAGTTCTTTCGAGACGTTCAGTGACTGGAGAACGGTTCGTGGACCATGTTTGCTTCCAGTATCCTCTACTATTATTTCTGCTTGTGCTGCTAGATGAGCATCAGATGTAGAAATCTCAGTAGCAAAGTTCTTTGACTTTAATTAGTTGACTTTATGCTTTTCCACCAGTTTGCTAATTATAAGTAATAATTAGAATTAGATTCTAACAAGATTATTTAATTTCAACAACAGGGTTACCCAATGGTGAATGTTCTTTTTCCACCTTGTACGGATTCCATCTACTCGTTTTAGCTCAGTAAGTGAGCTGTTGACCTTGTCGATCTTACAAATAGGCCACCTTTAGATCCAATGTCTGGACTTTTTTTTTTTTTGAATTGGTGAATTATATTAATAAAACATCAATCTCAGCGTACACAAATTCAGAAGTCTTAATGGACAGGCCCGTTAGACTATCAGCAACTAACTCAATATTCAGAAACATGTTGAGCTATAAACTCTGTAATACTTAGAAAAAAAAAAAAAAAAAAAAAAAAAAAAAAAAAAAAAAAGTAAAGCTAAAGATATGCAACATATTTCTACAAATAAACACAAGTACGCAACATACTTAGTAAAGTGTCAAACGTACGCAATATATTTTCAAAAAATCGTCGATCTACGCAATATGACCTGCTGGCAGCAGGTTACCAGGTCACCTAACTTTAAAAGTTACACCTTTGGTCCCTAAACTGTCTCATATCTCGCGTACATGATCCTATTTTAGTAACGGTCGTTAAAAAACTTTTTAACATTTTTTTTAAAAATCGAGATAAAATCTTTTTTTAACTAAAATTTAGAAAAAAAAAAGTTAAAAAAATTTAAAATAAAAAAAAATAAAAAAAAAGGAAAAAATTAATTTTTTTTAAAGTTAATATTTAAAAAAATCAAATTTTTTTAAAAAATGCGTATTTATAAAAAAAAAATAATTTACTTTCACAAATATTAATTTTTTTAAAAAATGTTGATTTTTTTTTAAATATTAACTTTAATAAAAATAAATTTTTAAATTTTTTTTCTTTTTTTTTTAATTTTAAATTTTTTTAATTTTTTTTTTCTAAATTTTAGTTAAAAAAAAAAGATTTTATCTCGATTTAAAAAAAAATGTTAAATTTTTTTTTTAAAAACTTTTTTAACGACCGTTACCAATATAGGATCATGTACGCTAGATATGAGACAGTTTAGGGACCAAAGGTGTAACTTTTAAAGTTATGTGACCTGGTAACCTACTGCCAGCAGTTCATATTGCGTAGATCGACGATTTTTTGAAAATATGTTGCGTACGTTTGACACTTTACTAAGTATGTTGCGTATTTATGTTTATTTGTAGAAATATGTTGCGTATCTTTAGCTTTAAACAAAACAAAACAAAACAAAACAAAAAAAAAATAAAAAAAAAAATAAATAAATAAAAAAAATTAATCACAACAAACTCAATGATGTATGTCAATATCCTTAACCTTTGGTCGCTAAACTAACTACTTCCGAACTCGATATTGATTTATGCTATTTACATATATCAGACGCATATCCAGAATCAACGAGAAGTTCGCCAATAGCATCAAATGCACCTTTCCCTCCAAACTCGAAATCAAGATCTTCACCAGCAAAAGCATTTATTATGTACTTATATTATAGGCTGGTCTAGACGTTGTGCCCTTGGATTGCATACTTAGTGAACTACATCATATTGTATAAATATGCAAGTCAGTATGTAATAAAGAGGTTGAATAAGGACTAAGTATGTTTATGGTCTAAAGCTGAAGAACCTTAGCTGGATTGTTGGATTCTTTTTAGTATAAATACATATGATATATGTGAGAACTAGGGTTACCATACCACCTACTACCTTCTCATCTCTTCATCTAGCCAATTTAGTTTGATTTCCTTTTTCTGCTTAAAATAAGGAATCCATGGCATCCAGTATTATGTCACCTCCAGAACTCATTAAGAAACATACTGCAACAAACCCTCAAGGTAACAATGATCTATTTTATTATCTTCTTTTACATTAATTTATTGGGATTTAAGTTGAAGCCTTCATATATAAATCATAAAACTGGAATAGCTAATGCCTATTTTACTTTCTTAATTATACTGTGTTATAGGTTCTTCTTCATCTTTCATGTTGCTGAGACCCCTTAAAGACCCTTCAGCCGTCAACAGAAACAAAGATATAGTGACCATTAAAGTAGCGTTTGAAGGCGATTTAATTAAATTCTATCTTCATATCTCACAAGCAACACTATCATATGTGAAGAAGGAAATTAACAAAAGGTTCAAATCTCTAGGAAATTATAAGCTCATGCTCTCTAATGAGTGTGGAGACTTGTTTTTAATAAATTATGATCGAGACATGAGTAAATCTATCAAATGGTCGAGATCTGCAGGTCAAACTGCAGTTCGTTTGCGTATTTTGACAACCGACATCTCGTCCAACTAGTATGTATCTTTGAAATTTGTTGTAGTTAGTGGGTATGTTTGTATCAATTTCTATTTAATTGCCTTCAGTAGAAGGGATAAATTAATAATTTGCACTTTGTGCAAAAGATGCTATAGATGGGAAATGGAATGCTTGTATTTGTAGATTACTTGACTCAAATGTAAACTTGTCAAAGAAAACAGAGAGCTATTATTGATGCTCGTTGATTACTTTTGCTGTCACTTTACTAGGATTGATGATTACATTTACAAAAAAAAAATGGTGGTCATAAGCATAAAAAGTGGACTTGCTATGTTCAGTAGTGACATTATACATTGTAAGGTCTCTGGTTCAGTCCCTTGCCTCTGTTCTGGGTCTCTACTTTTTCAGTTATAGATAGATGATTTGATGATTCGGCATGGTCTGTTGTGGGGTATCGATTGGCTTTTTTTGTGGGGTTTGTGTTGAGAACAGAGTTCAGCTGATTAGTGAGTTTTATAGTTGATTAATGAAGGATACATTTAGTTCAGTTTGGTTTCTAGTCTAGTGTCTGGAGGTTTTCAGTCCACTTATGGGCACTTTCAGTCATTGTTTTCATGCTTTTGATTACAGAATATGGATGTGCACAGTGCATATGTAGTTTCGGTTCTGCAGTCAGATCACACTATCTCTGTATGCCTCTATTTCAGTCCAATACCATTTTGACCAACTCTAAATATAAACAACCTAGCAGTGAGATGTTTAAATCTAATCCTCAACTAATGTCATTTCATCTTGGACCCTATATTAAGCAAACTACTAAACATTTTACAACTCCAAGTCTCCAACCATGGTAACACTTTTAAGTGATTCAAAATACCTTTTGATGCCCGACACTTCTTATACGTGATACATAAACTGTCTTTCAGGCTTCAACAATATAGGGCTAGTGTTTTTGATATCGTATGATGTTGCAACTACCCATTCATAAGCCGCTATTTTTTAACACTTATTGGTTGTCAAAACCTGAAGTAAATGACTACTTATCTGCCTTACAAAAAAAATAAAAAATAAAAAAATAAAAAATAAAAATAAAAATAAGACCCTACTTATCTAAACCTCAATATATTGAAAGTGCAACTTCTAAAATAGAAAAGGGATGTTTTGTGCAATCTTAATAAAAATACCTATAAACCAGACAGACATGTGACAATGACTATGGCATACACTGAAAGTCAACAAAGTTAACCTCTGATGGGTGATTACACTGAGAAGCTCTCTTCCTTCCTTAACCTTTCCAACTAATTGTCTTCACAGCAAACCTGAATCAAATGGTGAATTGTGGGTTTTTTGTAGCCAGGATGAAGAAGGATCTCAAAATCAATCATTTTCAGGTGACAATAATTAAGCAGCCTCTTTATATTTTCATTTTCACCACTCTCTCTGCTTCTTTTTCATTTATTGTTGCTTTTCTATACTAATTAACTACCCAGATGACCTTGCGGTCAACCTTTTGCCGTCCGTGATCTTTATAGTCATCTCAAAAAATATAGGCGACGTTGTATGGAGTATGGGTATAATATCGATGTAAAAAATGATAATATTGATCAGCTTAATTCTAGGCCTAAGATCATAATGAGCGGTCCACCTGCCACTGCATTCCTTAGTTGTATTCCAGAGGTAATAGTTTTGAACACAAGTCCTAACCAGGAAAGGGATCCGTTGTTGCATTATGCTTTTAAGGAGAGTATATTGACGACTTCTTATATAATGCCTATTTGTTGTCCTTCTTCTTCTTCTGATTGTATTGGTGTTGTTGAGTGTTCTTCAAGATGCTATAACGATCTTCATATTTTCAGTACAATGAATACGGCGCTACAGGTATGTATGTATTTTGAGCATCTAGTAAATTTATTACAATTAACCATATATCTCAAACTAATTGCTTTGGTTAAAAAAGAAAATTCGCAGCTTGAAACATATCAAAGGGGCATATTTATCACTGATCAAAATAATTTTATCAGCATCAAGTGTCTTTTCCTGATAAGGATACACTTTCGATACTCGATTTTGGTGTTTCACCCTTAAGGATATACGTTTGTGTAGAAGAGATAATAATGGAACACGGACATCACATAAATTTAAGTGAAATAACAAAGATTCCCGTTTCTTCTACTTCATCCCTTCCATTCCGGGACAGGCGGCTAATATTAATCTAATAAGTGAAGTAGTTAGTAATCTAATTTAGTGAACAGATCATAATAATGACGAGAGCTTAATTTAGCTGTAAACGAGAACACAGAAAAAAGTATTAAAAAATTTAAAAAAATAAAAAATTAATTAAAAAATTGATGGTTTTCCAATAGGAACAACATGTTATAGCCGTAGCACCATAGCGATATAAACCAGAATAATACGTACTCATCCGAGCGACTTCTCAAAACTTGACGGTCTTAAATATCTATATGGAAGATATATAGAGTAGCACTTATATTACGTGAAAAGCTATACAAAGACTACATTAATACAATACGTCAAATATGTTAAATCCCAGGTTTAACGAACTGTTACATACATAAACTGCAGTATTAGTAACTGCATAGAAGATTTAACTACAATTCTACAAACATCGAGCCATCTCAAAGAAACCTTAATACTACACATATATTATATTAAAGCAAAGGCACCTATCTAGCTTCCTAAAAACACATGCACAACATACAGGACTCTAAAGAATGAATCAAATCCTTGATGATCAAAAACATTTATAACTGCAAATTTAATGTATCATCTTGTGCTATATCAACGCAACTCCGACTTCTTGATCAATTTGTGTCTCTTCGTCATATGTCTCGCAGCTCAACTCCTCGTATCTACTTGTGCTTCTTCATCAAATGCCTCGTAACTCAATTCCTCATGCTGACTAAGCTGTGCTTCGATCCTGTAACGGCGACTGGAAAGGCAAAGAAACTCAAGAATACGAATAGCTTTCAAGGTTCGATAAGACCACCAGAAACACAATTTCAGAAGATCAAAAAGTAACTCTTCTTTTTTACCAAAAAAAAAAAAAGTAAAAAAAAAAAAAAAAAAAGTAACTCTTCCCAAGGAGACACACATAACATTGAAATGGAATTAACAATCCAAAAGTGTGGCGTTGACATGAACATTAAACACAAGAAGCAAACCGTCACTGAAACTGATAAATCTATTGCTTGAAAGTGGACGAAATATCCGGTTGAAAGATGTAAGCGGAGAGGGACTTTGATGGAAACAAAGAGAAGGAAGACGGTGAGAGTGGCATAAGCGTAAAGAGAAAATGGGATGAGTAGAGTTGCAAGAGGTAGCAGAAGATATCGCAGGTCTATGTTCAAATCCATGTTGTTTTTGGGGCTGACCATGAAATGTATTTGAACTATATATATAGTTGTTCTGGTATGTATAAGAAGAGTTGGGCTATATAGAATTTAAAGGTCAAGGTTCAGGTTCAGGTTCAAGAAAAAGTTTGAAGGGATTATCAAGACTAAGTGGTAGGGCCTGAAACTGAGGTAGTTGCATCGTAAGTTCCTAAATACATTATTATTACATATATATACATGGATATCAATTACGGATGTTCTTAGACATAAACCATCTGTAAAAATAATTAGAGAGGTAATCAATAATAGTCAAAATATCTAATTGATTAAACAGAAGTCGGTAAATATACTTTAGTTTTGTTTAAAACTTACGTTAGTTTGGGTCAGCAAAAAAAGATTAGTACATAGAATTGAAAAGGTTAGATCAATTGAAATGAATCGAACAAATCGAACCATATTATGAATGCTTAAATCATTAGAATGTAATCTATTGTACATGGAAAAGTTATAATCATATAATTTTAGGTAGACAAAAGAAATAGCAGTTTCATTATTTTGGGATGGCATTTATTTTTGAACATTGGGATGGCATTTCAAACATACAATTTTTAATTTTCTTTTAACTAATTAGTCAAATATAAGGTTATATAGATATATAATGCTATAAATGTGAATAGAATATAATAATATCAAGTCTTAGATATCATAGACAATGGTAAGACGCAATATGTTGATTACATGGATAGTTCATGGTCCATGGTCCATGGCTTTGGTGATTATTAGTTTGTTATGTAAATAGGCTATATCTTATAGCAATAAAGATGGTTTTGACAAATTTGTGTCCAAGTGCTTGTACATTATCGACCAATATATGTATCCTAAACATGTCATGTAACGCTCCCAAATTTCGTACAAGCGAAAGACTTGCAAGCTTTCGAGGTGCTACTGAGACTGGTATACACAACACAAGTATAGCTAAATAGGAGAACAATTTTCATTACATAAAACATCCCAAAAATTGGGTTTAGAAGTTTACATATGGTAAAAGTGTAAAAGATAAGGCCCAAAGGATTTAAAATATTGGTCCCAAATATAATATCAGGGTTTTTGTCGATCCATAGCACATGCCAAATCTCCAAGCCTCCATTAGCTATCATCCTTAAGCATCATCTTATTCGCCTGAGAAAACATGCTAAAAAGTCAGCTTACACTGGTGAGTTCATAGGTTTAAATCATAAAGTAGTGATGCACCTGAAGAGTTAAGCGTTATGTGTGACTAGAGGCGGGCATAGATAAGCATTCCAACATCATAACAATTCCCAACGATAAATTTCTTATCTACGCAAGATAAGTGGTCATAATGAGCGGATCCCTCGGCGGTCACTAGCCAGGTCTTCGCTACAATAAGGAACCACCCGTTACTGCCCTGGGTCTAGGCCGTAGGTAGAAGTCTATTCTTAACTAGGTCAACCCTAGAAAGTCACCAACTACCGCAAATCTAACCTTAACTAGCCAACACAATATAACAAAATTAAAATAGTGGCAGGTCCGAAAATAATTTGCATGCATTCTCCCCCAAATTTAGAAAACAGTAAAATACGAGTAAAAGTGGGGCTATGAAACTCACCTCGATTCCAGCAAAGCACAATCACGATGACAATAAGTCAATCAAACAATAAGCAGCTAGAAAGTCTCTTCAATTACGTTAACTTGGCACAGAAAATCAACAGTAGTATAGTAGAATAGCAGCTAACAAGTGACGGCAACTATGGACTCAGCACAACCTAATCATGTAAAATTTAGCTTAATACCATTTCTCAAAAGTTTAACGTATCCCAAAAGTTCCCATATATCTTCCGTTTTGCTTCCCAAAATATCCGTTTAGAAATCATTAGTTATCGTTTGGTATCGACTCGAGTGAACTCACGCCAAACACGCATATCAAGTATATCCATGTACGTGCAAGTAACGTAACTCATAATGGCATATAGGCTCAATCAAGTAGTTCACACAAGCATGTAATATCATACAGATCACGTCTCATGTCAAAGCTACGGTCAAATGATATGACCCTAAGAGTCGATAAGATTCCGTACGAAGGGTCGATCTCTTATCAAGTTGTCAACTTGATAAGCCTAACCATTCTTCCGTTCACTCATTTATCCCCAAGTCATATCACATATTATAAGCCATTAGGATAAATTTCTCATTAATAACGTCTTCCGATACACTCGTCAAGCACTTATTGGATTTTTGAATCCAGTAAGTCCGATAATTGTATAGGTTGATTATATTAATGTTAAGTTATCCGTAACTTGATATAAGGTGTAATAAATACAAATTGTATAATATGTCCTAGTTTGTGTGCACTCAAAACACTGAATAACTCGTATTCAATAATTATTTATCCAAAAACATTTTCTAAAATATTTCCTTAACGTCGAAGAAAACAATTCCCATGCTTATATGATAAAGTTTCCGTCAAAACTCCTTTACTTTTATTTGTAAATTAACATTTAACACTAACGTTATGATTTATATTTAAAACTTATTACTATATATATACACTTAGGCATACATATATTTTTGCAAACTTATGTACATATATATAAGTTGTATATCATTTTATTTCATTTTTATTAGTTATTACTTGTTTCGAGTTCACAAGTCCGGGTCATCACCCCCGAATTTTATAATAATCATAATTGTCAATATATCCAACTATGCTCTACTAATCCATGTTACGGCGTTGTCAAAGTCAACTATGACTAAAAAGTCAAAATGACTTCAACGTTGCACAAAGCTCATAAGTTATAACAATTAAGCCCAAGTAAATCAATAAACGTCCCAAGTCTCATTTTCCACCATCAACTTCAATCACTCGTGTTCGACTATGACTCGTGTCTAACCTAATCCCCATACTACTAATTTTGTCACAATATGCCAATTTATCCAAAAAAAAATAATCAATACATCAAAATTTTGCCGAGACCCGGGGTCTCGGTTCCCCATCTTTCTTTGGCCACAGTTCACAACCACAACAACAACAATACAACAACAATAATCATAAGATTTTATGGCCACAAGGACCATTTGCCGAGACCTCAAGGTCTCGGCTAGTCTATGCCTTTGTCACAGCCAACAAGTCAAACGGACCCTCTGGTTATTCATTTTCACATCCACAATAATAACAACAAGATTAACAACATGAACCAAGGTCACCGTGAGCTTGACCCACGGCTTGTTTCCAATCAGCACACAATACACAAAACTGATACCATTTTTAGTCTTTATTAGTTTTTATTAAATCCAAACATTAAAACCCATTTAAGTCTTAACCCGAAACCATGTTATGTTGTGAGTTTAACTCGTTGACCGAGTCAACTCGCGCGTGAGGTCCGTGAAACCTAGCTTTTCTTCTTGATTTACCCGCGTGGGGTGTCCCAATGATGGTGGTGACTGTTTTTAGTGGCTGTGGAACTGTAACGATCTGGTAGTGGGCTTTTTCTGAGCGCATGGTTTATGGCAAATGATATTGGAGATGTTGGTGATTCGTTTTATGGTGGTGGAGTTGTGATAGGTGGTGGTGGTGATAAAAACGTAGCAATAATGGGGTTTCTAAGCGCGTGTTTTACTTGAGAGGATAGAGGAGATGAGGGTGGATCTTTTTATGGTGGAGGTGAGGTTGTAGCAGTGGTGGTGAAGGTGGTTTTGTGGGTGGCCGGCGGCGGCAATGAAGAGGGAGGAGGGAGATGAGTGAAAGAGATGAAGATGAATGTGTGAAGTGGGAGGGTTAGGGTTTGGGTATATAACCCAGAATTTGCAAAATAGTCCCTATGTTTCTAATATTTTCAAAAAGGGTGTCAAAATGAGGACTCGCGGTGTTATTTTTATAATCTCTTCCGAACATGCTCGTTTTAATTTATGAAAAATATTAAACGTCATCGGCAATTTTATAATTGTCACCATTCGTTTTAAAAATCGTTTTTTCATGGATTTTGGTAGTAAATACGTTTATTAAATAAAACGAAACTGTTTCTCGTTTATTTTTGACCAAACTCAATCGAGACTAAATAAAATACGTCACCACCATTCCAGAGTTTATCCAAATCGTTTCATCGTTAGTTTATCATAAACCTCAAGTATTTCGTTTAGAAAAGCGTCTATTAACATCAACATAGTCATTAATTGTATGTTTCGCGTTTTGTAATATTTTCCAACTCTTTACTACCTTAGTTGTTAACATTATATAAAGAAAAATATGACTTTAGATATGTAATTACTAAATACAGAAATGAAAATCATGTTTATAGAAAACAAAGAATTAATTAGATATTATTTTAATAACAAATTAAAATACCGTTCCCTACTTCGTTGCACATTTGAACCATGGACCTTGAATTTCTATTAACCACTTTCCCATCATGTATTCATGTAAAAAGACAAAGCTTCATATATATAAGCCTATCTGCAAACTTTTACTAAAACTAAAAAAATATAAAAAATAAATATAGGAGACAAACAACACACATTAATATTGTAATAACTAATCGATAACGGATCAAACATATCTAGATATATACATTTTTGTTAGTTAAAAGGTAACGTTTGGCAGTAATTACTTGGAACTATTTCTAAGATAGTAAATAACAGTTATTACCTAAAAAGCAACCAACAACCACTTCGTTAAAATAAACACTTCAAATTAAATTATAAGTTTAACAAACAATTACACACAACCATGCATGCATATTATGGATAACTGCATACCAGAAAAATATATATTTACATATATTACAAACACCCAACCAATGTTAAAAGAAACAACATTATCATATACGAAACAAATGCAACTTCACATGGCATGTAAGACTCTAATCAAGTTAACTCAACTCAACTTCGGCCTCCTGAACTGCTTGTGATTCTTCGTCATATGGCTCACTACTCAACTCCTCATCAATTTGCGCATTTTCTTCATATAGCTCACTATTCAACTCCACAACAACTTGTGCTTCTAAGTCATAAAGTTCATTACTCTCATTCAACTGGTCGTGTTGATCAGCTAGTGTTTCTTCCCTTTGACCGTGATTGAAAATGCAAAGAATGTCAAAAGTAGGAGCAGCTTTAAGGGTATGATATAACCACAGAAAACATAATTTTAGGAGTTCAAAAAGAAAATCTTCCCAAGGAGACAAACACAAGGCTAGTATGGGAGTAGCAATTAAAAAATGCGTTGTTGACATGAAGATCATACATAAGAAACATGCCATAACTGTAAGTGAAAAGTCTATTGCTTGAAAACGAAACGTTGAACCGGTTGATAGTTCTAACCGGAGTGGGACTTTGATGGAAACAATGAGAAGGAAGACGGAGAAAATGGCGGAAGTGTAAGGAGAAAAGAGGAAGCGGAGATATGCAATAGGTAGGAGAAGAAAGCGCAAATCTATGCACAAATCCATTTTGGTTATTTTTGAAGTTTTTCTGTGTGGGAATATGTATTTATATTGATTGAAGACCTATGTTTTTTGTTTGAAGTCGGCATATAATTTACGTGTAAATAGAGAGGTAAAGCTGAAGTTGGCATGCTGAAGAGTCAAAGATAATCGCTGAATATTGTATCTCTTTTGGAAGAACAACAAGGTTGGGATCTTTGGAGTTCAAGGTTCAAGTAGCAAGTTTTAATATACTAGTGCTAGGCTGCTAGCTATTTGCTAAGTTGAATCAACCGGGCCCTACTACCAATATTTTAAACATATTGTTTTAGGTAGACAACAAAAATTATTGTTTCATGTTTTGAAACCCGGGTCGACCCGGCCGGCTTAACTGGTTCGACCGGTTCCGGGCAAAAGAATGAGTTAAAAAAACCCCGGTTTTTAAAACCAGGTTAACCAGTTAGACCCGCCGGGTTTTGAGTGACCCGGTTCTCAAAACCCGACCAGGTTTCATTTTTAAAATTTTTTTTAATGAAAACCCGGGTTGACCCGGCGATCGAACCGGTTGACCCGGTCGAAAAAGTAAAAAAAAATAGTAAATTGAAAACCGGGTTGACCCGGTGGTCGAACCGGTTGACTCGGTGCCCGGTGATTCGACCGGATCGATTTCAAACCCGGTTTTCAAAACATTGATTTCATCTCGCAAGTGAGCTATTATCAGTTTGTTTACGTAGTTACAGTTATAAAATATTTAATTTATTACAAGTAGTTAGATTTTTTTATCATGAATTTTAATTAAACTGAATGATATCGTTAATTGGTTTGGTTAAAAGTAGTTTAAATGATTGATCGAGTTACAAAAGGGTTTAAGGTTGCCAAGTGATCTCATTAACAATCTAAATAGGAAAAACGAAAAATCCAACTAGCTAGATGATATCAATTAAAACGTGGAAAGCAATCATGTCTAGTGTCCAAGGTCGAAGGTCCAAAGATAATCCTTTTTTTTTTTTTTTTTTTTTTCATTCATTCATTCACAAATGCAAGTCGCAATATAATGTGAATTCTCATGCTTACAAAATAATACAATATTTTCACACACACACACACAAAAAAAAAAAAAAAAAAAAAAAAAAAAAAAAAAAAAAAAAAAACTTGTTCATATTTTATTCATTGGCTCAGGTTATAAACGAGATTTACAAAATATGATACCCATTGGTTCTCATCATCATTCATTCAAAAAATCATAAAAGATTGCTAAATTACAATAAAGGGTATAAGGACTCGAAAATCAACGTAATTTAGGCTTCATTAAACACCGAAGTTAACTTCTTGTTATATCATCTTTTATCGAACGTCATTGAATTAAACAAAAGTAGTAAAGAGTTGGAAAATATTACAAAAGAAGAGTGGAAATAGCATTACATGAATCATTATACCACTTGAGCCAATTGAGTTAAAACTTCCTACATCTACTTGAGATCTAACATAAAAACCAAAAGGTTGTTTGGACAACTACGTCGAAAAATTTGGATCGCTTAACATCTAAAAATTGGTTTCTTTTGGTTTGTTTATTTTGATTTCAAGAAATGGGAAAAAACCGAATATGTACGGTTTTCCCGGTAACGAGGACCAAAACCAGTACATGTATCGAAATCCCGTTCAGTACGGTATTAGCGCACATTTTTATGTTTGGAAAAAATACGATACCACCAATTTGATTCCGGTTTGGTACAAGATTCATACCAAGCTCATCCCAAGATATAGTGCAATGTAAGGCTAGAACCTAGCTACTGTAAGATTTTACTAAGGGTGTATATCTTTTTTCCCATTAGCTAAAGGATAGGGACCATATTAGTTCACACAAGCATTTAATAATGTTTCTTTTTTATGTAAAGCTCATAAATTTCACTAATTGCTCTATATTCACAAGCCATAAAATATGTCCCTATCCCAATATAAAGGCATTAACAGACATGGGCCCACGTAGAACCTACATAGTCCCCCAGCTAAGGAAAAAAAGAAACACCCCAAACACTACTTCTAACAGGTCAAACATGTTTCAGAAAACATAAAACGGCTCCAAACAAAAGTTGACATAACAGGAGACTAGATAGCGGTTACAAAAGATCCGGACTTTATCTACCAATTATTTCTATTTTCTAACTACAACGATGAACTGAATTGGTCCTGCCTATGTTAACAGATTCTTACTTTAACCTTTTGATATAAAACAGGTAAAAAAATTACTTATTAATTTAAAAATACGTATTTGTTTTTTAAAATAAATGATACTTTTTTCATTAGATGCTTTACAAAAATTACAAGAAGTACTATTATAATTCAACATAGTATATTCGATGTGATTATAATAATACCGAAAGAAGATGTTAAACTCATAAATGAAGTTTGATTTTAGCTTTTAGTTACGGATCCATGAGTCATGGTTCAAGGTTTAAGTGAAAAAGCAAACATCAAAGTAAATCAACAAGAAACCAAGTGAAAGAGAAGTCAACCAGGTTGTTTGTGATTTGATGGTGATAACAACTACAGGGATATGAAATAAGGGTTCAAGGTCATGGCTCAAAGTATCAACCTTTTCACGATAAATAAATAAATAAAGTCAATTTTGATAAGTTTAATGTTGGTAATAAAAAGTATGATTTTAATCAACAGTAAAATTAACAAAATAACACTGGAGTAATCTTTTATATAATAAAAGAATTACATCATTTTTAAGTATTTTTGTAAATCCTTTCTAATTGAAAAAAAATAGACCAATAGGAGAGTCTGATTTTGTCACGTAGGTGAAATCGAGCAATATTATTGGTCAATAAAAAGTTAAAATTAAATTGATTTTGATCAAACTTAATAAATTTGGTGGAGAAATTTGATTAAGAAAAAAATGCATAAAAATATAGGTGTCAAATTTATGAAAATAAAAACTTAAAAAAAGATGAACTAATTAATAAAACTTTGGTGGTTGAATTTTAAATAAATTATATAGAGCTAAATGTAAAATTAAAAGTTTTCATGCTTTTTAATAACTTAAAAAAAAAAAAAAAAAAAAAAAAAAAAAAAAAACCTTACACTTTATACCACTATACTTTAATATTAACTTTGTTTAAAATTACATAAGTATTAGTATTAGTTTTTAGACTTTCATCATTAAAATTGCAAAATTTGGTAAATATGTTTTTTTTTTTTTTTTTTGGAAGGCGACTTTCAATTTTTTGGTTTAGAGTCGCACCCGCCACATTGGCAATCCCTCATCCACCACATACCTAGACTATGTTGTCTGAACCGGGTCCACGTTGGAGCAGTGAGGATTATAAACGGCTTCCGTCCGGAAACCGTACCGCCTCCACACGAGTATTACTCGTTGGAGAAACGGTCGGATGAAAACCGGGGCCGGCTTGAATTCGAACCTGCGCATCTTGGCACAATGGCTCTCCTCTTCATTGCCTAATATCATTAGAACTTGTGGTCCCCACTTGAGACCTTTCCGGTTGGTCACCCAAACCGGTACTACTCTCACCTGGGCTCGCTTAACTACATAAGCTTTACCCAATAGACCACAAGCCCCATGATAAATTTGGTAAATATGTGAATTAGTTTTAATACACGTTAAATAATTTTTAAACTAATGTTAGTTTTAGACTTTTCTATAATATTTTTTTTAAATAAGGACTCATGTTATTTTATTTAAAAGTTTAATTTATACGTACATGGGTTTGAATATTAAATGCGGCTAAATTATTATTTGTAACAAGAATATAAATATCAAATGGTAAGCACGAGTTAGTGTAATATGAAAATAAATATACGCGATTCAACTTATAAAAACGACTAATATTTGAAATTTATATATAGCCATCCATAAAAACATTTTAAAAACTTTATGGAGCATATTTAACTTTATCAACGCTCATTATGTGCTACTAAACTCGCACATTTTTTATAACATGATGTCAATAGTTAAAGTTAAACAACAAAATCAACCTCAACCTCAAAATGTCTGTCAGTTAAAAACGTTATACAAAGCTAATTATTAAAAATAAATAAACAAACACATGGGTTAGATAGTCATTGTTTAATTTAAAAGGTGTTCTCCTTAAATTATAAAAATTAAAATGCACATATCACAATCCTTATTTGATAACAATCACCTCCTAAATCCAAAAAAAAAAAAAAAAAAAAAAAAAAAAAAAAAAAAAAACGTAGATGATAACCTAACTTTATTCATTGACATGATATTTCATAAAAAAAAACGTAATTGTTGGCAGTTTTAAATGAATTAAAAGTATGTACATGAGAAATTAAGCAATTATATATAGTTTTAAATCAGGTTATTACATTACTAAACTGCGATAATGTTATTGAGTTGGTAATCGGATGTGAGATACAACCATTCTTTTATACTTATGATTTATGTGTTAACCTCCTTTTACTTCTGAATAGAATCCGTAAGAGACCTCAACAGAACTTTAACTTATGCATTATCTAGCTGATAGTTTTTAGTAACCTTTTTTATGGTTTAACTTTTTTTTTTTTTTTTTTATACACACCAACTTTTAGTAACTTTTTTTTTAATGTTTTATTGAAAACTTCTATACTTAATATTTGCATTTTTACTATAAACACGCTAAGCTATGATAGAATTAGTTGTGAGTTCAGGGGTTTTTTTATTAAGCTTCTCAAAAAAGCTTAAAGCTTTATCATAAACTTATTGTGTTATAGTAATTGAATAAGCCAATAAGCACCTTTAATAAGCATAACCAAACACCCCTTTAGTTCTAATCTAAAGTTTTCGTATTTGATGTTAGGACTAACTTTGTTGTTATCAACATTATAATGCAACATGTTAGTAGTGTTTGCAGTTTTTTGATCTTATCGCACACATTAAAATGTAATGCAATTTGTTGTGTGCATTTTTAGAGGAGGATTAAGTATCAACACATGATTGTCGTGGAAGAATTTTCTACGCCTGCTCAAGGTATGAATGTATAATTAAGTTTAGTTGCTGATTTAGATAATACATGAATGTATTTTTGTTAGGTCACCATTTTACAAACATAAACACATAATCTTTAGAGAGAGAAAGTAGGTTAGAGAGAGAGAGAGAGTGGAAGGAACTCAATAATATGAAAATAAATGAAGTGTTATTACCAAGAGAACCAACACCCTCATTGGAGGGTTACAACTCTATTTATAGTGGAGATCTAGGGCTTCTCATAACTATTACAATATTACACATCTAGCCCTTAGACCTTTACATAACATGTAAACTTAGCATAAAACTATTAAAAACATATTAAATCATTAACGTACTAACATAATATTGCAGCCTATTACAAAACTGAATGACCGACACTTGATTTACCAAAGTGTATTCCCAACAATCTCCCTCTAAGTGTTGGTCATCAAAGGTTGCCCAACGTCGTCATCTTCTAAACTTTGACATATTAGTTGAAGTCTTCAAAAATTGTAGCAAAATCTTTCATCATTCTTTGTTCTTTGTTCTTTGATGATATGGTGGTGATTATTTTATGAAGTTGTCTGCCTTTTGTCACTTCTGTGTTTGTGGTGGTTGTCCGCCATTCCAACATGCTCATACATCTTTGGACTTTGACTTACACATGCACGAAGTTCCTTTTCTTTTACTTTGATCTTTAGTCTCTTTACTTTGTAGATTCTTCCTTTTGGCGTAGAATCTTTCTTTGAACTCTGTGTTGCTTAGAACTTTGGATGAGCTTTCATTGACTTCAAGATGTATACATGAGCATGCTGGAATCTACCATCATGGAGGTGATATGTACCTGCAGGTAAACAGTTAGCAATAATCAATCGGTACTTACAGATAAGGAATTAGAGATCGTCAACAGCATATTGTGAAGACTCCTTCTAATCCTTATCAAGGCCGTTCCCTTATCAGATACTCCCGAGGGAGCTTAAGAGACCTACTTTGTAGCTCAATGAATGAGTGAGTCGCTGGGGATCACTCCACGACTGTAGACCGTTATGGAACCACCGCGAACACTAAGCGTAACCCGTGAGGGGTTACCGAAGTGACCTGCTGTCAGGGTTGTTTGATGTTAACCCTGGCAGGAATTTCCGTTCAATCATTGAGAAATACATTTGTAAATTCTCTCATAAACGTTCTCGGTAGATTACTAAGATCTGCGAAGGACTCGATAATTTACAGCTGGTATCCATTGACATAGAACACCAGTTGTAGTAATACTAAGTGTTCCTAAGAGATCTTTGATGTATCTCATGGCTCTAGACTCAATAAGTGCACACTTAGGTTTCCTATGCGGAGACTAGGGAGGGGTCTCCTGCTTCAATATCAACCATCTCTAAGAGACAAGTCGATAGATTACACCGGTTCCCCGTGAGAATGAAACAAGCTCTTTTAAGAGAACTTGAGTGGTTAAGAAGGTTTAGTGCATTGCGTCACTGGGTCCATGACGTCTTTATCTTCAATACCGGTGTCGCCTTAGCAACAACCAGCAGCATATGAATTGAACCCGGTGTCTGCCCTAAGGTTGAACATATGGAGGGCTATTTCTTTTCACCCTTTTCATTACTTTTCTTTTTAATTCTTCAACCCCTTCTTTCTCCTTTCATTCTTTTCTCCTTTTTTCATATCATACCTAAGGACTTCTAATTCTATCTATTGGTGATGTCCTTGGGTAGATCCCTCCGGCTCTGGCGGATCATAGGACGGTTTTCCCTAAACTTAGTCACCTTATAACACCATGACTATCCTACGATTGCCATGAAACCATTTTATTGAAAATCTCTCAAAGTGTTTGTGATTAGCAAACATTTTGTCTAACACTTTGAGAGTTTTGTGTTTATCATTTTAAGGGCTCCCCCTTCACATGTGCTCATGAGTATTTAATAAATTTGCACATGCGGGAGGAGCAAGCACTTTTTGAATTGATCCACTTTCAGTGAACAAGACCGATTTGAGACACGCTTACATCACTAGTTAGACAAGCTTGAAGTTATTACCCGGCCTGGTCAAGTCCACATAATGTTTCTCGAAATGGTACATTTCTACTAAGACAGATCCTTTTCGGGACATGCTTACGTTGCTAGTTAAAGAGTTCCATTGTCAACTTTTGGGTGACAACAACTCTAGTAACTAACTTGATGTTATTACCCGTCGAGGATAAGTCTTTTCGATTATTAACTTTTTTGTTTCGTCAATTCATGGGTCAATTCTGAGTTTAGCTCGCATGAGATTCGACATTAAGCAACTTTGAACATTCATATTTTAATCACTTTCACTCTTCTCCCCCTCAAAAATAGCATATGAAATATTGTTTTTGTTAAACTTTTGATTAAAATATGCTTTTTGAGTCTTATGGGGAGATATCAACAAGAACTTTTGATTTCAATAAACGATGAGTTATCAAGTGCTCCCCCTCAACAAGTGAGTACTTATTGAGGTGAAATACTTGTCTTTTGAGCAGAATTATGAAAATCGGAAAATGTTTGATTAATTCTACTCAAAAGTAAGAAGCCTTCGCTCCTTATATTAGGATTGAGGTACTGAAGCGTACCTCAGGGTCCTTTCAATACAAGTACGGGTTGTACACTGTTATTTGTGAACAAACCAAAGTTATAAATGAAGAAAATTATGATGAAACAATGATGATTTTATACCACAATAATCAGATTGTTGGAGTATCCGGACGGCGATAAGTGAGAATGTTCGGAATAGGTGCCCTTCCTCCAATCTGCGTATGTGCTCTCTGAACTTCAATATGTGATCAATCCTATCCATGAACTTAAGTGCTTCCCTCACATCTTGACTTTTCCATCCCACTTTTATCCCTTTGTCATGTTCCTTGAGCTTTTGATCCAACTTAATTCTGACAAATTTGAGAGTCTGATCCCCGAACTTGTGAAGCTCATCGTATCTCATGAATTTGTAGGCATCCTTATAGGGGTATATGACTCCAAAGGGTTTGTTGTTGAAGGTGAAAGGTCTCATATACGGGATGCCTGGAATTTGTGTTTGTGGAGCAGTGAAGTTGAGTGATTTCTGTTAGCTTTCAACTCCTAGTTGTGCATCCTCAACTCTTGCCTTTAAGATTATTTGTCGCATGAAGAGTAAAATCGAGTTGATAATGTCATACTAAAGGCTTCCAGGCAGATGCTGAAGTTTGCCTTGAACCTTAAGCAAGTACATATCTTCGATATCATTGAGATTCAATCGATGATAGTCAGCTTCAATGAATGTGTACGACTGGTCATCATGTCAACGGACCACAATTTCATCAAGAAAGTTGTACCCAAATCTCTTTTCACTTACTGGAACATCTTTGATGGAAAGGATGCGTTGTTGAGAAAAGACCTTATGCTTTGATTTGAATGTCAACTTGTACTTATAGAACCATTTGCGCATCTCTGGCCAGTGTAGAGTGCATAAAGCTGCGTCAACATTATACTTGCTGACAGATGTAGAGTACAATCCTCTCATTTGTTCTTCTAGGTCTTCTAGAGGATATGAGGCAGCTTTGAACTTAGTAAGAGATGTGGCATAACGGTGTTGTGGATCTGTGTTTCCATGGACAAGATATTGCAAATCTTTGTTGAAGAAATATTCTTTAGGAATTCTTGGTCGGTTGGGAGGACCAATGAGGGCTAATGGTTGAGAAAAATCTTGAAACTTAAAGTCATCAGGATCTGTTGCGGGGTATATTTTATCCCATAAAGGCTTCTTTTCCCAAGTAATATTCTCCGACAATGCTCTTGCTACTTCATCAACATTGTATTCGAATTCAAGTTCCGAGGTTGTGCACGTTTTGAACTCTGTGAACCCTGCAGCACGAATCTTAAACAAGTCTGAAAGCTAAAGTTTCTGAGTCTGCATCACTTTCTTGATTCGTTTAGGGAAGTTCACAATAGATCCTTCAATAAGTTCTTCTGCTTCAGGAATATCAGGGTGTGCATCTACCATTTCATCAAACCAGTTGTATGAAGGAGCATCGGGATTAATCCATTCAGGAGCTGGAATTAATTAAGCTTTCTTTAGAGGTTCTTGAATGTTTTCGGTGATTACATGTGGGATGTCATCCATATGTACTCCTGCTTCCTCGGTTGAATGTGTAGGGATTGGATTATATTGAATGTTGATAGTTGTAGCTGGAATTCTGGAGGTGGAACCGGATATTCTCTTCCTTTTGTCTTGTTGTTGTGGCTGATCATCCGGATCTGAATCATCATCACGACGCTTGGTAGCCTTCGTCTTCTTGCAAGCTTCATCTTTCTTTTCAGCCTTTTTAATTAATTTAATCAGCACCTTGCGAAGTTCATTCTCATCTGGATCATTTGTGATTGCTTCCAATAACTTACCCTTGAGATCACTCACAGAAGGGTTCGGTGGTAGAGTTTAAATGGTGATAGGAGTAGTTTGAAATTTCTGTGAAACAATCCCTTCAAGATTATCTCTAACGCAGTGTTCCACGGTAACAGGGAGTTTCTCACGAACATACTTTCGAACCTCTCTTGGTAGTCTCTCTTTCACCTGGTGCTTTACTGCTGCATCAAGATTGTATACTTTGAACTGCTCGACATCCTTCTTCTGTTCATCAACTTGTTTTTGAAGCTTCTGAAGTTGTTCTTGTAATGATTTCAGCAAGCTTGGGTGAATTGTTGTTGGTGGAGCAAGGGTTTACTGAGGACGAACTTGTTTTGGTGATGAGGGTTGAGGTTGTGTTTGGACTGTAGTCGCTTCATCATCAATACCAACTATGTCGATAGTGGTGTCTTTATCACTTGTATCAATCTGCACATCATCACCATCACCATCAGATTCATCATCACTTCCATCATTCACATCTTCTTCTTCTTCATCCGTTTTCTTAGCTTCATCACTTTCAGACTGCTTCTCCTCATTACTACTTTCATCACTTTCGGATGCTTTATTATCTTTACTTTTGGAAGCTTCCAATTCTTCATCACTTTCAGCTGGCTTATCAAGAGAAATTCTTTGTTCTGAACTAGATGACTCAGCTTCATTATCGGATTCATCATCATCTTGATCAGAGGATGATAATGTTTGTGAACGTGTTTCTTCAGATGATTGATCATCTCCTTCTGATGCTAGAGTTGTCATTTCTACATCCTAAGTACCAGAATCTTCACCTTTCTTCGTAAGTCTGGCAATTCTTTCCTCTTCCGATTGTTTGCTTTCTCTTAACGTTATTTGCAGTTGTTCTTCTTCTTCGGATTCGGACATTGGTGAGGTGACGGATTCTTCCAGAGATTCTTTTGCCTTTCCCTTTTCTACCTTTTTCTTTTTAAACATTCTAAGCTTTTCAGTCTCAGTCTCTTCCTGAACATTTCCTTCATCATCAGTCGGTTCATCATGAAGAGCTGTCAGTTTCTTCTTTGGTTGTCGAGTGACTTTCTTGGTTCTTGACTTGGGAATTGTCTTGCTTTTTGTTACAGTTTTAGCAGTTTTCCCTTTCATCTGAGTCAAACTGACTGAGTTGTTCCTTTGAGCATCATCATACACCTCAAATGCTTTAGTATTATGAACAGCTTCAGTTAACAATCTTTCAGGAATTCTCATTCCTTGTTTCTCGGTGTTTGTCTTCTGAATTCTGGTTTGTGTATACATATGATCCATGGCAGTTGTGTGATCTTTATCTTCCAATCTACGATCAATATCTGGGTGTAAATGCATGAAATGAGCAATGAGACACTTGGTATATCGGTAAAATGGAATTCTTGAATTTGAAGCTTTCTTGAACTGTCTGCCTTGAAGAACCATGTCTTCCCAAATCAATTGAGCATAGTCAATAGATGTGAATTTGACAACCCCCTAGAAGATCTGCATGAGTTCAAGTGATAGATGTTCATGCCCGGTTTCTTTGCCAGTTAAGTAATTGGTGAGGATTGAGTATAGGGTGAGCCATGGTTGTGGAATATACTTTCTGTCGATAGAAGACAGTTTGGTGAGTTTGATCACTGATTCATCATAACCAATTTCACGAAGAAGACTGAAAACCTCTGACAATGGAGGAAAAGGAGTGAATTTCTTGATGTTTCTTGTTCCTTCTGCAGGTAAACCAAGTACAGTGCGGAGGGTAATCACATCAAACTGAATGTCTCTGTGATCAAGACGAATGCCCATGGTTTTGCTGTCTCTGCTAACTTCAAGAGTTTCCCAGAACTGAGTCAAGTAAACTTCTGGTACTGAGCATGTGGTTGTGAGGAGGTTTCGAATGAAGTGTCCTTTGAGAATCTCTATAATAATTTCACATGTTGGATGGCACAGGATTGTCTCAAGATCAACTTTCAAGTTAGACTTTTCGACTGTTCTTTCTTCTCCTTGAATCAACTCGTGTCTAGGTGTGGATGCTACAGACATGTTTGTACCTAAAATGTGTCATACAACCAACAAATACAATGTGGTGATGTATATGTTAGTTAACATTCCAAAATCCTAGATGTCATCTCGATAGAAATCTATTGATAACAATAACTCAGACATCATTTGATATTACACCCAAGATAACCATGCAACAAAACCAAGAAGTCATATATAACTCGACAAAAACCATTACTCTGAATCTAACTCGACAAAACAGCAAACACTTTGCAAACTCAATAACAAGACAAACAGCCCCTTACTCGATACATTTTAAAAATTTTGGGCAGCATTTCGTTTTATGAAAGTTGCAAAACAAGAACCCATACTCGATGGTTCTTTAGTGAAGCTCCTTACTAAAAAAAACTCTTGATACTCGATAAGTTCATGCTTAACTCGATAAGGACTGAAAAAATTTGCATACTCGATAATATCAATCCCTTACTCGATAAAAGATGTCATACTCGATAAAGCAGATAACTAGATAAATGCTAACTCGATAAAATATATCCCCATACTCGATAAAAGAGAAAGGTACATGCTAACTCGATAAGCATCAATCAAACTCGGTAAGCATGCATAAAGACCAAAAATTTTCTGAAAGAATTGGGCCATGGGTCTGCTATACTTTGGTTTCAATTGGCATCTAATAACAGAATCCAATTCTAAACAATACATAAGCCTAACACATTACTTGCAAAAGATCAAATAGTTGATCGAATTTAATGAAAAACAAGCAAATGATATTCTAATGAACTGAGACTTAAGGCACATGTTCAGGATACACAAATAAGCCACAACCAATGTTCATATCACACAAACACATTCCCAGAAGGTGTCAGCCAAGATTTCGAGCCCTAAAACCCTAAAATCATTAATTCCTCAATCCTGATGAATCTTAGATTAAAAATGATGATGTAATCTCTCATTAAAGGACCTACCAATGCAACTTATCTACTTTAATTGGCCTCAAACATCAAGATTAAGAAACACCCAATTTTGAATGCATAAACCCTAATATACAATGTTAACAATTAAGCAACAGAAAATGCAAATAGAATAGGGGCGAGTGATATGTGCAATATAACGAAACTTTTGAGCACTTACAATCACAGAAAACTCAAACTTCTTAAAATCTTGATCTTGAGGGAAAAAAATAGCAGCGTAGGGCCGTGTTTATGTTTGTATGAAGAAAGAAGCAGATTTTTGTTATTATATATACAAATGACTTTTGAATGTTGACACATTTGGCCCTTGTACTTGCTTTCAAATCAAAGTTTTGAAAATTTTAGCACATTATGCCCCTTGAGTTATAAAGTCTTGAACAATGTGAGTCCGAGCTATGAATACTTAGAGTTATATGAACGTTACTCCCCCTTGAACCAATCACGTGAAATTTTAAAAGTTTTAATAAACCAAATGGTTCAAGAGACTTCGGATGAAAAGTATTTACGTGATGAGGAAAAAAATTCTTTAAATGAAGAAGTAGTGAAAACTTTTTGTCTCCCCCTCAAGTTATGTTTAGCTATAAAAAATGAAAAACGTTTTGAACAACATATCTTGAAGTAGTGAAAAGTTTGTTTTTTTTAAATAAATGGAAAATCTTTTTGTGTTTTTGTTGGTTTATATTTTTGTATTTTGTTTTTGTAAAAATATATACAAAGATAGTTTGATGTTTGACAATCATTTGTGTTTTAAAAACTTTTCCAGATCTTCTGGAGTCAAACATCGCATACCAATTTGGTGGACAAGATCAACAAACCTTGTTGGAGGTAATGCTTTGGTGAGCAAGTCTGCCAATTGGTATTCAGTTCCCACAAAGTATAATTTAACTGTACCCTTTTCGACATGCTCCTTGATGAAATGATATCAGAGATCAATGTGTTTGGACTTGCAGTGATGAACGGTGTTGCATGAAATTGCAATGGCACTTTTGGAGTCACAGTAGATCGGAATCTTATTGAATAGGTAGCCATAGTCCTTAAGCTGTGATCTCATCCATATGACTTGAGCACAGCAAGCAGACATAGCTACGTATTCAGATTCGGTTGATGACAGCGATGTGCAGTCCTGCTTATTAGATTTCCAAGACACAAGCTTATCTCCAAGAAACTGTAATCCACCTGATGTACTTTTTCGCGTGTCTAAGCATCCTGCATGGTCAGCGTTTGAAAAAGCTATTAGTTCAAAACCAGAATCCTTCGGATACCAGATTCCCAAGTGAATGGTTCCCTTTATGTATCGAAGGATTCTTTTTGCCTCATTGAGGTGTCTTTCAGTTGGTCTATACTGATAACGCGAACACATGTAGACAGCAAAAACAATATCAGGTCTACTAGCTGTGAGATACATGAGTGACCCAATAATACTTCGGTATTTGGTAGGGTCAACTGGAGTCCCATGTATGTCAGCATCTAGTTTTGTGCCAAAAGCCATTGGTTTATTATAATTATCACAGCTTATCATTCCATGTTTCTTTAGAATTTCCAAAGCGTATTTAGACTGATTTAGAAAAATTCCACGGGGGGATTGATGAACTTGTAGTCCTAAAAAGAACGAAAGTTTACCCATCATGGACATTTCAAACTTATCTTTCATTAAATTTGCAAAATCATTTGAGTATATTTTTTTTGTTGAAGCAAAACTAATGTCATCGACAAATATTTGAACAATTAATAAGTCCACCCCATATGTTTTAGTAAATAATGTTGGATCCACCGAACCTTTAGAAAATTTATTGGCCAGCAAGAAAGCAGATAATTTGTCATACCATGCCCTTGTGGGTTGCATGTCACACCCCGCCATGGCGGAAACGCGCGGGTGTAACTTTATGGATATCATCATAACACATGGTGTCTATATAGAGAATAACTACATGCAATAAAAATGGCAAAGTATAGACACAAAGTGTCATAACAATACCCAAAAGGAAACAACATGATAAACTCCAAATGCACAGATAAACCACTTCCAATGCAACTAAGGTCTCGTCTAATCACTTCCTTCTATCTTATCCTTAGAATGCTCACCTGAAAATGATGCTTAAAACGTCAACATAATGTTGGTGAGATTCATAGGTTTAGACACACATACACTCTCAAGGCAACCAGTTTACTGTGATCATAAAATATAGCTGGACAAATAAATTACAGTTATCATATAGCTACATGTATTTGCAAGTCAATAATTACACACAAAGGCAATAACACACATAAGGCAACATCAGGATGGCTTGATGCGTGGGAATCGCAACAGGCTTTACCTCTCGAGGGATCTCGAGAAGCTTACAACCCCCACCAGGCAGTGTACCTGATCGTTGTAGTATAGTATAGTGACAAGCACAGGGGGATTGATTGTTCAGCTTAGGAATAGTGTCGCTAGGATTAGAAAACCTAATTAATAGTTCTAGAGGTGAGAGATGATTATTTTTGTATTTTTATATTTTTATGAAAGCAATTAAAATCTCGGGTTTTTAGAAGAGTGGGCGGAATTAGTTGCTATTCAACTAACCCAAAGCTATTAAAATAATTAAAATGAAATTAAACTAAATTAAACTAAGGTTGTGAGCAGTAATTGGAGAAATTGTGTTTACTTAGACTTCACTACTCCCTAGATATCTTTTACATGTTAATTACTTGTTACACTTGTATGAATGACGGATTGTATTCCTTAATACCATTCGTGGGGTGGCATACATAACTCCCCAACTCTATGAGCTCTTATCTCCTCCTACACCATGACCCAGCACAACTATAGGGATTGTAAACAGTGGCTCATGCATTAAATACAACCAATAAAGACCTAGTACGCCTCGGTTCATGTTTCTTAAGACGTTCAAGCATGTTACCATTTGGAGATCTGCCAGTTTTCTTAAGCCTAACATATAAATCATTCATTCAAAACAAGAATAGACAAGTAATCAACACATAATCAACATCTAGGTTTCATTAGATCTAAGCAAACACAAGAGAGATCTAGCCTAGCATAATGGAATTGAGACATGAACAAGAGATAAACAACCAACACATAGACATATTGATTAAATTGAAAGTACACTTATCTCAATTACAATGCAAGGTCTCAAGGGTTTGGAACCCTTGAGAAACCTGTAAAAGAGGCACCAAAATCGTCTTTAGGGTTTCACCAAAACTTCTCTCCTTTAATGAAAAAAACTAGAAAACTATATATAGGAAAAACAGTCTGACGGCGTCAAGAGTTAGTTCTGACGCCGTCACCTCGCCGCCATATACTTCCTCGGACGGCCTAGATCCACTTATGACGGCCTATGTGACGCCGTCACCACCCACGGTATAATATTTTAGCCACTTTGACGCCGTCACCAGTCCATCTGACGCCGTCACCAGCTACGATGTTTAATTCTCCATGCCTGACGCCGTCAAGAAGGTAGTCTTGACGCCGTCACCTTGTATCTTCAGCATGGATTTTTGGTACTTTGCCGTTTTCTTCACTTTTATGCTCCAAAAACGTCCAAAATAGCTTCTTTTCCAGAATTCACTCTCCAAACACCTAAAATCACAAAAGGAACGATTTAGGGCAATATTTGATCAAATAAAGTCGGATTCGGGCTTAAATGACCCCCTAAAAACGGATCATTTTTCGCCTTATCATATACCCTTACACTTGAGATTTGCTTGTCCTCAAGCAAATGAGCTTTTATTCTACTCAAAAGACAAGTTAGGGGTCATTTAACACTAATATAAAAGTAATTACAACAAATAATCGTTCCACTAAAGACCAATAGACAAGCACGGAGGTCATACACAAGCACCTCACAAATAGTGTTTAGATACTCACATCTCTCAGGTGTAATAAAGTAATATAACATTATGGAAATGGAAGATATCTCTCACTACCTGTCATAGCAAAATAGATTACCATAGGCTTGGGAAAGGATCAAACCTCCACCACATGGCGTAAGCACCTAGGATAAACTATCAAAGAGGTCTTTTAAAGGGTTATAACGTTAGGTGTAGGGATATGAATTACACGGTTTTGTTGGATAAAGGAAGTTTTACTGGTGGCGAGTTAACAATCTTAGTTAATTACATGTATAAGATGGCGTTGCTAAGCCAAGACTAGACTCGACTTAAGCTAATAAATGAAAAATAACAAAAATATAAAATAAACATAGAATGAAAACGGGATGGTAGTCCGTATGTTTTTTTTTTTTTTTTTTTTTTTTTTTTTTTTTTTTTTTTTTTCTTTTCTATTTTTTTTTTCTTTTTTTCTTAATTTTTCGATTTCTTTTTTTTTTTTTTTTTTTTTTTTTTTTTTTTGCATACACTCTTACCCTACCATCCAAAATGTACAAGGATATGACTCGACTTAGCAACCATGTAATCAATTAGAAAGTTAACTTAGGGTTTAACAAATAACAATAATGCACTAAAAATGAGCGCATACACGGAAGGCTAAGGCGATTTGGGTGTACATTTAAGTGGGGTGTAACAAATTCTTCCTTTAAGTAAAATGCTTAAAGTTAGAAACGAAAAGATAGGCTCGGAGGGGTGTACTAGGGGTATCGTGTACTAAAAATGAGTACAACGCTAAGGGTGTGGGAAAAATTAGTTGACTTAACTAGCCAAGTAATATGACTTAAATGGTCAAGTAATTATAATACGGGTTTAACACAAGGGTGATCCTAATGCCTCTTATCATGTAGTAAATCCTACCACACGAATGTAGTCTCACTAGCGGTCTCGGGATGCATCACTAACGCAAGTTCTAGAATCTAAATGCTACCGGTACACTCATAAGCACTAATAATGAATGCTTTTCCTATCAAATCAAAAGGCGAACCTCACATTTTTGGGTGGAAAATTTTTCTGAATATACGGTTATGTGCTAGTCATACAACCTCCTATCCATGAGACGCTTGCTATGGCTAAAGTTTCACTCCTAAATGTTGTAAAAAATTTTAAATTTGGCGCTAAAATTACACTAACAAGTATTTCTCGTAGTTTTATTACTCATCTACTATCAAACAAAACAAACTCAAGCGAAAGTGCATATGTAAGGTATCATCTTTTTACCCTCCCCTTACACTTAAGATGAACATTGTCCCCAATGTTCAAGTAAAGAATGTAAAAGTTAAAAAGTAAAGAGAATGAAATCAAATACTCCCCTGATTCGCTCGGTATGGATTTTAGTTGGCCAGGTTAAATCTTCCTCCAAGAAAACGAACAATCAAAGCTTCCCTTCCAGAATATAAATCATCTTCTTGTCACAAATAACCTGTAAATCCTGACAAAAGTAGACAAGGCAACCTCGCGTAAAATCGGCGGCATCCTATATAAGTTACTAACTCCTAGAAAACAAAGTAAGATATAATGCTTGTGGAATGAAGTTTGCAGATTTCCTGGAGATTATAAAACTTAATAATTCACAAAAACTATAAGACTCCGTTAGAAAAACAAAACCGGTAAAATTTCCAGATTTTAACTCCTGACGCCGTCAAGAGCAAACCCTGACGCCGTCAGAATGAACCTGCAGAAATTCTTATGTTAAGTTTCCGGAAAATTTCTGGAAAAACTTTGTCCTACTTCCTGGAAAATCCTGCAAAACTTCATTATGACTCAATACAAGCATTTGACTCTAACAAATACGAATATACATGTTCATTAAATATTGTGGAGAATCATGATCGGTTTGTTTCTTAAAAACATATTTGGGGTTTCCCCTTACACTTATCTTTTGCAAAAATACCTTTAGGTTGAAGTTAAGACTAGGCTAAACAACATAATAAAGTATTTCACATTTTAATTGAGAAACATGATCAACCAACAATAAAAACAAAGCATGCATACGGAAGCAAATAACAATCAAACAAATAAAAATCACACAAAACATGGGTTGCCTCCCAAGAAGCGCTTTTCTTTATTTACGAGTCTTGTAGCTAGACTCAAAGTCGTGGGTTACTACGTGATCTCATCATTGGTTCCACTCTCTAGGTCGTCTTCTAAACCAGTTTTGTATTCCGGACCTAGTTACAAGCATTCTTTGTAGAAACCAAGCATCCTATTTCTAACATACTCTACTCCTCTACGTCTATCCTCATCATTCCTATAATAAGCCGCTTGCTTACGTTCCTTTTCGAAATTAGAGAGAAGGCGGTATTGCTCAATCTTGTAGGGCATTTGATAAGCAACCTCATCATTGTCTTTCTTGAACCTAACTATCCCTAACGTCGGATCATAACTCATCCTAGTGGCCTCAACAAATGGTTTCCCAAATATTATTTGACTTAGGCAAGCATCTATCACCGGACGCGTGTCTTCCACTATCATAAAATCAATCTCATAGGTGAGATTCCCTATAATCACATGTACTCCCTTAACTCTTCCTGCAAAATTACTTATCCAACTTTTACCGGGCATTATCCTAAAATTGAGTTGCTTCTTCATCACCCAATTGTAATAAGTCCTAGACATGATGTTCACGGGGGATCTAGGGTCTATGTAAACTTTCCATACATGCATGTGCCCGATATTGCATGGGATGTTAATGTTAGAGGGGTCTCCCATTTTGATCAGGGGGTCGCCAAAGATATATGTTGTCTCAGGACTATCGAATAAATCCTTATGGTATTCCCGTTCTTCCTTGGTTGGCAACTTATCAAAATACTCCTCTATAGGTTCTACCTCCTCTAATTCCTCATCCTTATTAACCTCAACTTCCCTACTCTCATCCTCACTATTGGCTTCTATTCTAACTTCATCTTTGTCACTCTCCTCTATCTCCCTATCTATCGGCTTAATGGTGACAACATTGACAAAGTGGACAGGTTTGGATGATGAGGGGTCCTTAACTTGGATTCCACTATTGGTGTCCCTAGTGTCCTTCCTAGGTGTGGCTAATGTTTGGTTGTTGAGGGCTTTCAACAAGTTGTCGATCTTGTTGGTCATCTCCGTTTATTGTTGGTTGAATTCGGTTTCAAACCTAGCTATGCGAGCTTCTTGAGATGCCAGAAATTTCGACATCAATCCTTCAAGATTGTTGGTACTACCATAGTTGTTAGAAGGATTGTTGTTGAAGGTACGGTTGGATGGGGGACCGTTTGATTGGTAACGATTAGGCGGATTGGAAGAATTTGGTTGATTTTGTTTCCACCTAAGGTTTGGGTGATTTTTCCATGAGGGGTTATATGAATCACCGTATGTGTTTGGCTCGGGCTTGAAAGTGTACCACTTATCTCCCGCTTCGTCGGTACGCGTGGATGCGTAGTCCGCAAAAGCTGTTCCGGGGAGTTCCACACAATCACGAGTGTCATGGGGACCACTACATAATTCGCATGAAGAAGTGATTTTGTTCACTTGGCTTGAATGCTTCGGAGCTTCGTAAGATTTCATGAGAAACTTGACTTGGTCCTCAAGTTCCATGATCCTACGGTCGGAAGTGCTTGAATTATTTGAAGGCAAAGATATTGCCTTGACTGTTTTGTTCAAATCACGGGGATCATTCCAACTTTCGTTGTCATAGAGAGCAAGATCTTCTATGAGTTCCCATGATTGTTCCGCACTAAGATCACGTAGCTTACCACCGGCCGATTGGTCAATGGTTCGCCTCGTGGAGATGTCGATATGGTCATAGAAGATTTGGACTTGGAGCCAAAGATCTATGCCATGATGAGGGACTTTTTGGAGTAAGTCCTTGAAACGAGTCCATGCTTCATAAAGAGATTCATTTGACGTTGTTGAAACATCAATATGTCATTCCTAAGTTTAGTAGTTCTCCCCGGTGGGAAAAATTGAGCAAGGAAACGAGTGGTGAGATCATCCCATGTGGTGATGGATCCCGCGGGTAAACGCTCAAGCCATTGACTAGCTTGATCCCGTAGAGAGAATTGGAATAGGCGTAAACGGGTAGTCTCTCTAGTTTCAACACCTAGGTCTATGGAATCTACGATTTTGAGGAAGTCCTTAAGGTGTTGGTTTGGATCTTCGGAACGAAGTCCATGGAATGCACATCCGCTTTGCACCAACCGGATGGTGTCGGATCGCAAGGGGGTTACATTGGCTCCGGTGAGCTCAATGGTGTTTCGGTAGCCTTGGTGGCTGGGTCGGGAATACTCTCCTAAGGTTCGGGGCCTAAGGGGTTCTAATGGTGGGTTTTGTTGTGGTGGGATGATGGGTTCAAAGATGTTACCACCTTCCATGATGTCGGATGGTAAAGAGTTATGAACAAAGGCACGAAGAAATAAGATAGACTAAAGAAGACCTAAAAATAAAAATAAAATCTTACTAGAAAGGAATCTAGCAAGTAGACCTAATAAAAAGAAATCCTAACCTAGACAATAACTATTCCCCGGGCTGCGGCGCCAAAAACTTGATGCGTGGGAATCGCAACAGGCTTTACCTCTCGAGGGATCTCGAGAAGCTTACAACCCCCACCAGGCAGTGTACCTGATCGTTGTAGTATAGTATAGTGACAAGTACCGGGGGATTGATCGTTCAGCTTAGGAATAGTGTCGCTAGGATTAGAAAACCTAATTAATAGTTCTAGAGGTGAGAGATGATTATTTTTGTATTTTTATATTTTTATGAAAGCAATTAAAATCTCGGGTTTTTAGAAGAGTGGGCGGAATTAGTTGCTATTCAACTAACCCAAAGCTATTAAAATAATTAAAATGAAATTAAACTAAATTAAACTAAGGTTGTGAGCAGTAATTGGAGAAATTGTGTTTACTTAGACTTCACTACTTCCTAGATATCTTTTACATGTTAATTACTTGTTACACTTGTATGAATGACGGATTGTATTCCTTAATACCATTCGTGGGGTGGCATACATAACTCCCCAACTCTATGAGCTCTTATCTCCTCCTACACCATGACCCAGCACAACTATAGGGATTGTAAACAGTGGCTCATGCATTAAATACAACCAATAAAGACCTAGTACGCCTCGGTTCATGTTTCTTAAGACGTTCAAGCATGTTACCATTTGGAGATCTGCCAGTTTTCTTAAGCCTAACATATAAATCATTCATTCAAAACAAGAATAGACAAGTAATCAACACATAATCAACATCTAGGTTTCATTAGATCTAAGCAAACACAAGAGAGATCCAGCCTAGCATAATGGAATTGAGACAAGAACAAGAGATAAACAACCAACACATAGACATATTGATTGAATTGAAAGTACACTTATCTCAATTACAATGCAAGGTCTCAAGGGTTTGGAACCCTTGAGAAACCTGTAAAAGAGGCACCAAAATCGTCTTTAGGGTTTCACCAAAACTTCTCTCCTTTAATGAAAAAAACTAGAAAACTATATATAGGAAAAACAGTCTGACGGCGTCAAGAGTTAGTTCTGACGCCGTCACCTCGCCGCCATATACTTCCTCGGACGGCCTAGATCCACTTATGACGGCCTATGTGACGCCGTCACCACCCACGGTATAATATTTTAGCCACTTTGACGCCGTCACCAGTCCATCTGACGCCGTCACCAGCTACGATGTTTAATTCTCCATGCCTGACGCCGTCAAGAAGGTAGTCTTGACGCCGTCACCTTGTATCTTCAGCATGGATTTTTGGTACTTTGCCGTTTTCTTCACTTTTATGCTCCAAAAACGTCCAAAATAGCTTCTTTTCCAGAATTCACTCTCCAAACACCTAAAATCACAAAAAGAACGATTTAGGGCAATATTTGATCAAATAAAGTCGGATTCGGGCTTAAATGACCCCCTAAAAACGGATCATTTTTCGCCTTATCATATACCCTTACACTTGAGATTTGCTTGTCCTCAAGCAAATGAGCTTTTATTCTACTCAAAAGATAAGTTAGGGGTCATTTAACACTAATATAAAAGTAATTACAACAAATAATCGTTCCACTAAAGACCAATAGACAAGCACGGAGGTCATACACAAGCACCTCACAAATAGTGTTTAGATACTCACATCTCTCAGGTGTAATAAAGTAATATAACATTATGGAAATGGAAGATATCTCTCACTACCTGTCATACTCAAAACCTCATACTTTTGATAGTTTATAAATACCCGTAGCTAATCCTAACGTCTTACGCGATAAACCTCAGTTTTTACGACAAACCGGAAAATTATCATTTTCAAAACAAAGTTTCTAAAAATAGATTTTCACTCTTTTATAAGCATAACACATAAAAACAAACTCCTCGTAACTTGCTAACGCTCAAATACTTGAACGAAGACTCGTTACGCAAAAACACAAAATCACCAAAAACTACACAAGTCATTTCTACACCACAAAGGTGATCAAAATGAACTTTCCCAAATTCCAAACTTTCCAAATCACAATAAAACCACTTACGCAAAGGGATTTAGTGCTAAAACTCACCTATATCACACTTATATCACTTCAAACACCTAGGACACACCAAACAAACGTCAACCGAGTAAAGACTATCAGTCAAACTGACCTGCCAAAACCACGGTTGTTACATCATCCCCCACTTGGGGAAATCGCGTCCCAAGATTTTAACTACTATAGTCACCACTCACAACAGCAAAAGGAAATTTATGGATTTTTAAGCGAATAAATACCACACCATAAAATCACAGAGAAAGAATCGCAAAAATGTGAACCGACTAAATACTCGAATTCACACGATAGAAAACAT
Organism: Artemisia argyi; assembly: GCA_030686995.1. Lineage (NCBI taxonomy): Eukaryota > Viridiplantae > Streptophyta > Magnoliopsida > Asterales > Asteraceae > Artemisia > Artemisia argyi. The sequence continues at coordinate 76,167,703 of CM060695.1, read as the reverse complement.
TCCGTCACTCCAACGATACATGCAAATAGATACACTCCCCGATCAATAACACCAATGATCAAAACGACTTCTCACAGGTAGGTATGATAACCTCGAACCAAAAGAAAATCCAAATGGTAACCGCAGGAACACCACATATAATAGATACACACAAAACAAACATTAAATACATCCGATCCTCACGTTCCCAAGTAAACTCAGGACCACGCTTAGAATCCCACCATACCTTTACCAACGCTATCTCACCAAACTTCAAACCCTTAACATTTCGATCCATAATCTCAATAGGTTTCTTGACAAAACGGAGGGTTTTGTCAACCTTACTTTCATCTATTGGCACATGCGGACTAGCATCCACCAAACACTTCTTTCAATTAGATACGTGAAACATATCATGTACACCACTTAATTCCTCAGCTTACATCAACCGATATGCCACAAATCAAATCCTTTCAATAAATCTCAAATGGTCCTACGTATCTCAGTGCTAGCTTGCATTTCTTACCGAAACGCACAACACCCTTCCAAGGAAATACTTTTAACCTCACAATATCACCAACACCAAACTCTAAGGGCTTACGGCAATAATCCGCATAACTCTTTTGGCGATCTCTTGTTGCCTTAAATCTTTCCTTAGTCAGAAAACCTTATTCGTAGTCTCTTGTTCTAGTTCAAGACCAATTAGTTGGCTTGTTCCAACCTTTGCCCACAGAACAGGTGACCTATATTTCCTTCCATACAACTTTTCACACGACACATACTCAATACTAGGATGATAATTGTTGATATAGGAGAACTCAGCTAAGGGTAAATGTATCCCCCGACTTCTTCCAAAATCAAACATACCCATGCTCTCAGCTCATCATCCAACGCCTGATTTGTACGCTCACTTAGTTCACTCATTAAAGAATGATAAGTCGTACTCATCTACATACGCGTTCTCAAGACTCTATAACACGTTTACCACTATCGCGAAGTAAGTATTTCATCATGTTTCTTGATGATCAACGCGACACCCCATGGCTCTTTACTAACTCACCGAGCGAAAAGTCTCGCCAACTCCTCCATACATCTCTTGCTAAGGTAATAATACGTCTTATCCATTCTCGGATGTATCAAATACCTTGCATGATTGATGTCCTTACGCTTCCTCTCAATGAAACCAATAGTTGGTCCGCACAGTACATTCCTCCATCCTCGTTCCTTTTCATTTACTGGTCTAAACCAAGTAATCATTCTTCTTACATGTTCTCATCCTTGAACCTCTCTATCTAGGCTGTCAGTATCATCCTCTTAATTCCGAACTGAATTATCATAATCATTGCTCACAATCATCTAAGTTTCACTCGTTCACTCCTGCTCAGCGCTCTTACCACGATGTCCGCCCTTCCTTGACGGTGGCGAATTAGACAATCGTAGTCACTGAGAAATTCCACACCCAACTTCTCTTCAACATATATTAACCTCTTGTCAAATATATGCTAAAGATTCTTATGATCCGTGTAGATAACACTTCCTGCTCCATACAAATCTCATCTCCAAGTTCTATTTCCCCAACTTTAAACCATGTATCACACAGTTCCTCTTATGGATCTTCCACCTCCGCGATGCCTACGCAATCTATAGAAAGATAGAAATGAATCGCCAATAGTACCTGCCATTCCTAGGGACAATCGTCTCTCAGATGGGGTCTTAGGTACTCTTCACCACTTTTATCTTACTAATGTCCACGAACACTCGCTATCGTTGACCACCTTCCGAAAGAACGTACATCTTAAAGCTACACCTCTCACTTGAACAACTTGGCAAACACCCTCTTCTTCTTCAACGAACAAATTGATAATCAAAACGACAATCTATCCTAAGTAAACGACGCGAACCATGAAACCGGTCGAACTAAAACGTATATTAACGAATTCAAAAGGGGTACGAATTACCGACTAACGAAGTAATGAACATCAAAATCAAAGCTAGAAAAACACAATGAGAAAAATTTTCCAATAAAAGTAGACACGGATAAAATGTTCATGAAAATCCATACAAAGAAAATATAAAATACACATACCCATAAAACATCCACAAGCGTACCTCAACGAAAAAAAACACTCAATGAACTAAATACATAACAAGTTTGGTAGATGAGAACCATAGACAGTTCTTATTCCCGTACTCAACCTTCCCAAAAACAAATGAACACCGTTTTTTTGCAAGACATATCTTAAACTTATACATTTTTATAAAATATATATAAACCATTTTATGTAAGACATCAACATAACCATTTTTTTTCCACACTTCATTTTCACCATAAAAATAATGGTTTCTAACAAATGACCTTGAACTACCCAAAACGAGTTTTAAAATACCATAAGGACTCCAACACAACCCTTTTACTGGATACGAAAAACACAGAAGAATCACATAATCAAAATAATCATCAAATGAATCTCATACCAGTGAACACTCACACAAATGCATTGCAAACCAAATGATGAACTTACAGACTCATTCGTACAACGATCAAACCAAAATCATAGAAAAACACCGATACTAACAGGTCACAAAACATGTCACGAAATTCAATTGGTGTGTGTAAATGAGGGATTAAATATCCACACCAACTCGTCACAAACCAACAATACTTGAAGAATAGTATAACATATCATGCAAACAAAAACAAAAGACGTCGCAAACAATCATCTCGCATGGAACAATTCCAACTATCACGTAAACTCTATAATCAAAATTACTTGGATAAGGTCAATCCAATATCCAAGAGTAATCACGCTCCAACATGGCTCCAGACAGCAAAAGACAATATACAAATTCCAAAACATAACACAAAACAAAAGACGTCGCATAATGGCTCAACTCCACTCTCGCACTTATCTCCCCACTCAGATCAATTCAACTTATTACTCGCTGTTGACTCTAGATCCGAATCCACACCATTCCATCCTAACTCCCTTTCATCTTTACTCAGCCACCCATTCATGTTTCCTACATGTTGAGGTAGTCGACAACATGCAAAACCATCTCTATTCTTTTCTTCCAATTCCACATGATTCACAAGCGCATACAAATCACGAGGTTTAGACTAAACCACATCTCCTTCCTATGTGAAGTGAGGACACTACCAAGGGTATTTGGTAGTGGCTCCATCTCCAGAAGTCACTGTGGTTCCAGGCCTCTCCACTTCTTCTCCACCAACGTTTCCTATAAACGTCCTCTCCTTGTCCGAACATAGATACATGCTATCGGGAACTCAGATTCTTCAGTTAATCCGTTTCATCCGACCACTTCTCTCGCATCTGATAGCGACAACGGTAGTCCAACGAAGCATCTTACGCACGGAAATCGATATAATAAAGTCGATATATACAATACTACAGTATAAGGGATAGAATAGACGTCCGAAACTCAATAAAACATCTTATAAATATAGGAAAATAGACATATAAAATACTATACTTACAAATAGATCCTAAATGCAACTATATGAGGGACTCCTAAGTTATAGTCTAGGTTCAACCACCTAATTCTCTATAACCAAGGCTCTGATACCAATCTGTCACACCCCGCCACAGCGGAAACGCGCGGGTGTAACTTCATGGATATCATCATAACACATGGTGTCTATATAGAGAATAACTACATGCAATAAAAATGGCAAAGTATAGACATAAAGTGTCATAACAATACCCGAAAGGAAACAACATGATAAACTCCAAATGCATAGATAAACCACTTCCAATGCAACTAAGGTCTCGTCTAATCACTTCCTTCTATCTTATCCTTAGAATGCTCACCTGAAAATGATGCTTAAAACGTCAACATAATGTTGGTAAGATTCATATGTTTAGACACACATACACTCTCAAGGCAACCAGTTTATTGTGATCATAAAATATAGCTGGACAAATAAATTACAGTGATCATATAGCTACATGTATTTTCAAGTCAATAATCACACACAAAGGCAACAACACACATAAGGCAACATCAGGACGGCTCGTGTCCTCCGATCCCACAATGATTACAACAGGACGGCTTGTGTCCTCCGATCCCACAATGATTACAACAGGACGGCTCGTGTCCTCCGATCCCACAATAAACCACAATTAGGTCGCATGCGCGAGCAACAGGATAAGCATCCTCCTAATTGGAACACATATATATCCACACAAGCAAATAATCACACATAGCAGGCATACGATAACATTATAAGTCCAAGCTCTTTTGACACACACATAATCACAGTAACTCAAATATTTAAGACAAGCAGCATTCCCATCCCAAGTTTAAAACAAGGTAAAAATATGGGACTATGAACTCACATTAAACTCTGCAGCTTCCACAAAAACAATTCACAATCTATAGCACACAAAAATAATCCACATTACACAAGGTCAAGCTAAAAGCTACAACCCATGTAATACACATATGATGGATGTCTAAGACTCATATGACCCACCATGGATCTCCTAGACACCATACTAACCACCACCATAATCTAACACTCACTAAATCCCTTGCACTTTAAAAATCAGAAAACGCAGAATTTTTGAGTACATTCGCCCACATGAAATCATGACAATTAAAGCTCAACAACTCACACCAAAAAGTTTGTATTAACACAAAATACTTCTACAAGTTTTTATCGTGAATCCTTTTCGTGGTAGTTTAATATAACCTAATACTTAACTATTCTAGAAGGCTTAGTCAAAATACCACTTTTACAACCACAAAACACCCTCAAACTTTTACCCAAAATCTGTCCCGGTTTGACAGCTTTGACACCCTAACAAAGAAAAATCAAAAGACCAACTTCCCGACCTTGAAATCAATCGTGGCTGGACTTTTTGGAAAGCTCTTTCATTAAACTTTAATTTAGATCAAAAATTCGTGACTTAACTCCTCACCATCTTTTAATTACACTAACATCTTTACAACACTACTTTTCTGTCCAAACCCTAACTTAATAACTAACATGTTTTACGCTCAATCCTCTTAACCAAACGTTATACTATTACTAATTATTGATCCCAACATGTTTAGTAACATTAATTTATAGAAGTTAACACAAACCCTAATCCATCATAACTTGTATTACATGAATCTAATCAATAATTAAACAATTAAGGGTTTACTAGGCATACCTTAGGCTTGTTTTCTTCACATAATTGAAACCCTAACTTTTCTCCTTCTCCTCCTCTCCCCCTTGTCGACTTTTCCAGAGAAAAAGAGGTTTTGGGTTGTTTAGTTTGGCTTATATGGGTAGGGGTTGGGCTTGTTTGGGTTAGATTAGGATTCCTTGGGCCTAAGAGTCATATTTGGACTCAAATTGGGTTTCCTTTTCCCTTGTTTTTCTTTATAGCCGATTTTTATATACATATATATATATATATATATATATATATATATATATATATATATATATATATATATATATATATATATATATCTTTTTATATTTTTTTATTAAATTAATTTATTATACTCAAAACCTCATACTTTTGATAGTTTATAAATACCCGTAGCTAATCCTAACGTCTTACGCGATAAACCTCAGTTTTTACGACAAACCGGAAAATTATCATTTTCAAAACAAAGTTTCCAAAAATAGATTTTCACACTCTTTTATAAGCATAACACATAAAAACAAACTCCTCGTAACTTGCTAACGCTCAAATACTTGAACGAAGACTTGTTACACAAAAACACAAAATCACTAAAAACTACACAAGTCATTTCTACACCACAAAGGTGATCAAAATAAACTTTCCCAAATTCCAAACTTTCCAAATCACAATAAAACGACTTACGCAGAGGGATTTAGTGCTAAAACTCACCTATATCACACTTATATCACTTCAAACACCTAGGACACACCAAACAAACGTCAACCGAGTAAAGACTATCTGTCAAACTGACCTGCCAAAACCACGGTTGTTACATTGCTTGAGTACGTAAAGAGCCTTTTTTTTGTCGGTACACGTGATTGGGACGTTCAGGATCACAAAGCCTTCTGGTTGACTAACATAAACTACTTCACGAAGTTGACCATTCAGAAATGCCGTTTTCACATCCATTTGATAAACAACCATATTCCGATGAGCAGCATATGCCAGAAAAATCCGAACAGCTTCAAGTTTAGCCACTGGAGCAAAAGATTCTTCAAAATCAATTCCTTCTTCTTGGAAGTATCGTTTAGCTACCAAGCGTGATTTGTTACGTATGACAGTGCCTTATGCATCCAGTTTATTTTTCCAAATCCATTTTAGACCAATGACAAAGACTCCGTCAGGTTTTTCAACTAATTCCCAGACTTCTAATCTTTTGAATTGCTGAAGTTCCTCTTGCATAGATTCAATCGAGTTGTCGTAAGTCATTGCTTGTTTAATGTTCTTAGGTTCATCTTGACCCTGTGAGTGCATAGATGCAAGTTTCACCATCTGTGTGGAGTCGTTTTCTTGTCATGATTGGTGCATCTGGATGGCCAATAATTTGAACTAAGGGGTGATCTGTAGTCCATTTTTGTGTCGAAGGGTGAAGTTGATAGTTATCTCGCATGTTAGCAGGATCCAAATTGCATGTAGACGACTCAGCAATGTCAGGAATGAGTTGAGTCGGTGCAAACGGGTTAAAGAACGCCTCTGGATCATGCTCTGCGGTTTATGGAACTAATTTAGGTTGGGATTCTTCAGCTGATTGTCGTGAGTTGGACCCGGTTTGTTCTGCGATTGTTGGAGATGCAATTGGAGGGCCGTCTCTCCCAACAGTTGTTGTTGTTTGTTGAGGTGAATCAGGTACTTGATTATGATCAAGGTGTGCAGCGGAAATTGGTGAGACCTCAGAAGGACGGTTTTCAATCGTATCATCAAACAATGGAGCAAACAAGGTTTCCATTTCTTTACGGGAGAGTGACAAAGGTTCAGCCGAAGATTCGGAAAGTTTAGACGATTGGATGCGGGTCCTAAGCTGTTTTGCTCAGAAGCCATTTAGGTGAGTTCATCAAAATTAGCATGAATGGTCTCTTGAATCTCTCTTGTACGACAATTCCATATCCGAAAGCCTTTAGAATTTTCACAGTATCCAACGAACACTCCAATGTTAGCCTTTGCTTTAAGTTTACCTAGATCATCACGATCATTTACTAGAAAGCAAAGAGCTCCAAATACATGAAAGTAATTGATGTTCGATTTCCTTTTGTGAACAATCTGATAAGGGGTTTTGTGATGGCGTTTTGTGATCATACAACGGTTTTGAGTGTAACATGCGGTTGAAACAGCTTCTGCACATAAGGGGTTTTGTGATGGCGTTTTGTGATCATACACCTTAATGTCTGATTCTTAAATTCTGTTCCATTGTCTGTTCTAACCATTCTGACCGTGTTGCATAACTAAACTTGAATTTTCGTGTGAAAGGTGATGATCATTTGAGGAGCTTGGTCATTGCTACGAAGAAAATAAACCCAAGTCCAACGGGAGTAATCATCGACAATTACTAATATGCAGTGTTTACCGTTGATACTTTAAACACGCATCGGACGACACAAATTCATTTGAAGCAATTGTAACACATGATTAGTACTGTGTTCAGTTTTTGAAGGAAAATGAGCACGAGTACTTTTGCCATGTTCACAGGCCGGATGATTTTTCAATTTAGTATATATTTATAAGTATCGAGGAAATCCGCAAGAAATACGAATTACCCAAGTCGTTTCCCAACGAAGGTGTGAATTGAATCGTTGAAGTTCGATTCGTGAAATCGTGTCGTGAAAAGTGAAAATTGTGAAAATTTGTGAATTAGAAACTCAAATAATGAAAAGCAATGATAAAATAAGTAAAAGATACAAGCTATATATGCACAAATGATTAAAATCTAAAATTGAAAATTCAAACGCGATTCTAAAAACGTAACGTCCGATTTAAAACGTAACTTTTAATGAAAGATTATCCTTCAAATGTGAAATAATTTTCTAAAAATCTTAAACAACTAAAAAGAATTTTCAGAAAAAGAAAAATATTTTTTTGACTTTCTATTTATTTTCTATGAATTTATTTCTATTTTTGTATTTTTAAATGAATTAAAAATAAAAGAAAATGTAAAAATAAAAGTGAAAATTACAAAATTAATTTTGAAAAATCTAAAATATCAGAAAAGAATTTCCTAAAATATTTTTGGATTTTTTAAAGCTTTTTCTATTTTTTTTTTTTTTTTTATTTATTAAAAAGTATTATAAAATGAATTAAAACTAAGAAAAATTAAGAAAAATAGTAAATCAATTCAGAAAAATTCACAGAAAATCAAAAATATTAAGATGAACCTGAGAAAATTTTTTGAAAAGAAAATAAGCTGAAAAAGTGCTTATTGAGCTGAAAACAGCTTATCACAAGTGCTTATTTATAAGGTCTTGTGACCAATCTTTTTGAAACTGATGCAGAAGACTAATTAGGCTCAAATAGACTTAGAATTACTCAAATTTAAACAAATGAAGCACAGAAGTACAGTTAATGAGTAATAAGCAGTTTTGGAAGAAGCTAAGCTATAAGCCTTTAAGCCACAGATCAAGCAAGAAGCTCAAGAACACAGTAAATCATTTAAACAAGCTCAAATATACTCACTATACTAAAATAAGCTCAAATTGCAAGCAATGAAGTACATGTGTAGAAACAATGTATTTTCTGCAATCATGCTCTAAAGTCCTAATATGCAGGCATAAATTAGCACTTCTAAATAGCACTAAGATGAAATATTAAGGGGGCAAAAACTAGTCTATACTACTGGAAATCCAAAACACCTAAAAGCCCTATGAGAGAAACTCAAATACTCACCTAAATGTGTCCTAGATCAGGAGCTGTTTGAGCAGGTAACACACTATGTTTGACTATTTAATGAACACTTAAGTTTGACTATTTTGAAATTACAAAGCACTAATCTAATTCTAAATGGTGTTTAGAGCTAATTTTAAACTAGATTATCCTAAGTGTACCCTAGATCTAACAGCTCTCAAATCCACAGGTTCACAATAACACCTTTTGAACACTGATTTGAACAATGAAGGGTATTTTGACTTTTTGCAAAATTGCCTACTGATTTTATGCTCAAATGGAATTATGTTATACTAGAGTATCCTATTTATGCAGGTAAAACAACAAGTAAGCTACATAAACACTTGAGACAAGCTTGATCCAAACACCCCTATAAGCCTACAATAACACTACAACTATGAGATTATAGCTTGCACCTACTGATTCAGAACCTAAGACAGATTAAGTTAGTACTAAATGAGCTAATGAGATACAGAGAACTAAATCAGAACATCAAGAACAAGCACATGTAGATTCAACTAATACAAGGCAGTAAACATGCAGCAATGCATATACTAATTCACTAACAACTAACACAGATCAATTTAACTAACAATTAAAGGCCTACTGACAGATAATTAACAAGAAGCAGCAAACTAACTGAGTTCTATCAACTATTAAAACATAAATGAAATAGGAAGCTAAATGTAAAAGGTAAACTCACTAGATAAACCCCTAGCTAAACAAGGGGATTCATTTGATCTTAGCCTGTCTTTAAACAGGCCTCAGCAATACCTCAGGATCTCGAATCAAACAATAGTAAACCCAGAATCATCCTTATGAACCAACATTGACCAGGAACAAATTGAATAATTCAACCAGATTTGAACTATCAAAACTAACTATAAGCTATCATGAAGCTTGAAAGAGCTTATAAAAACAGAATTGAGAATCTTATAACAGATTATATAAGAAAGCATTGAAATAGATTTGAAAGTAAATTGGATAATTGTTTAAATGAAACTAAAATTTTATTAAAACTGAGAGATTACAAAGCTTTATAAACCTAAAATTAAGCTGATGATTACATTAAATTTTACTCTACTCCTAAAATTACACTACATTAAGCCTACTCCTACTCCTAGAACTAACAACCTCTAAATGTGAGAGGTTAGGAGTATTTATAGTTGAGCTCCAAGCTTGGGGTGACGTCATTCAGAAGCTCCTAGAACCTTTAATCAAAGCCCTTGGATCTTGTGTGCTTTCTCTAATCAGTTAGGACCGTTTGATCATCATTGGTGATGTGGATAAGCCAATCAGAATGCTTCATTGAGACAAGCTAGCAATCAGTGCCCTGACACCCTCTGACACGCTGGAGATGCTAAGTACAATGCTGAGCTCAGGGGTAATGCCAGAATTTCAGGTGGAGGAGTTGGGGGAGAAAAGTACTAGTTGGGGGTAAATTGGGATTTTTTTATATTATTTTGATTGGTGTTGACTAGGTCATGGGTTAGTTGACCTGGGTTATTAAAAGGATGGGTTGGGTTGAGGTTGTAACTGGGTAAAAAGTTATAAAGGGATATGGACTTATTTAGTTAGTGGGCTGGTTTTGGTTATGTTGTGTTTGGTGTTTGGATTGGATTAAATAAAAGGGCTTGGCAGATTTGGGCTAGGCTTAGAGTAGATCCGGATTTAGGCTAAGTATCACAAGGACCATTCTTGCCAAATCAGATTTCTCAAGGACTATTTCTGCCAACTTAGTAAACTTGGTCCAAGGGTCATTTGTGTCAATCTTTGGTTCTTGAAAGGCTTCTCTTGACACTTTATGCTCAAATATGATCCAAACTTGAGAATTCCATCCCCTGCTTTGGCTTTGATCCTATTTCCAATTCTCGTGCCCGTGTTTGCTTGTTTTCTCTTGATTTTGTCTAATTTTGTAAATATCCATCCCTGCACAATCATAAACACAAAAACACACTATATTTGGCATTTTGAATCGGGTTTTTGGTCTTTTTAGTCTGGTTTTTGGTAAAGAAAAGGTGTGTAAATTAACACACACCACTGGACATAAGTGATCTTTGGCATAACGGAATCTTGGAAAACCATCAACTAGTTTGTGACGAGCTAATTCAGTCATCGTTTTGAAATTCAAGTGGGAAAGGCGTTTGTGCCATAACCATGATTTAGTCGTTTCAGCTTTGGAGAGAAGACAAATCGAAGATGAAGCAATCATGTCTGACATTGAAATTGTGTAAAGACTGGTTTTGCGTGTGCCCGTCATTAAATCATTTCCCTGTAGATCATGAACAAAACATGTTTTCTCTCGAAATGCTACTTCTAAATCCCCATCACAAAATTGGCCGACTGAAAAGAGGTTATGACCCAAGCCTTCAACATAGTAAACTCTGCTAATTTCAATGTTCCCATTCACATGGTCACCATATCCCATGATTAGAGCATAATGATCATTCTCGAATCTGACTGTGCCGATAAACTTTGAAACAAAGTTGACTAACAGTTTAAGATTGCCTGTCATATGTCGGGTGCATCCGCTATCAACAATCTAGAGAACAATCTGAAACACCTGCATCACAAGAAGATGGCGAGGATGGAACAGAGGTAAGGGTGGAACCCAAAGAAATTGTGGGTTCCTGTTGGTTAGAAGCACACGTAGTCAACATTTTAGGAATTCATTTAAAGTCTGGTTTATATTGTAACCAACATTGCCAGTTCCAACTAGTTCTCGCTTTCTTTTTGGTGAATTAACTAGCTTTGGGCTTGTTCCTAGATTTGTTAGTTCGACTATGGGGGTAACTACAACATCATTTGAAACCGTAGTTGGCGGTTTTCCTAATATAGACTTAGAGGCAGTAGTGGGCCTAGAAGGAATGTCTGTCCTACATTTCTTATGACGATTTAAGAGAGAATTTGCTACACATTTCGCATGATCACCAGATAATACACTTTTGCGACAAAACACACAAGATACATTAAAATTCAAAACATTTAGAGGTTCATCATTCGTTACACTGAGATTTTGATTACAATTTGCCAGATTAAAATCTAATTCAGATGCAACATGAGTTTTATTCAAATTCCTAAGTTGATCTTCTACTTCTTGGACTTCTAGTGTTCCGCTTTTATGTTTCCAGATCCTAGTCTTCCTAGTCTTCTTGTTACTTTTTCACTTGGGTCTGCTAACGCTTTTAGTGGAGACTATTCCTGTAGAAGTGGAAGAATTAACATTAGAACTCTGAGCATGATTTCCCTTATCTGTTTTGTCTATGTGGTACTTTCCTGGTGCAATCACTGTGGTGTCAACAAACTTTCCTTTCTCAAGTAGCTTAATTTTGTCTTTTAAATCAATGATGTTGTGATTTTTATCCTGAATTTGAGACTCAAGCTTTCCATTGCAATAATGAATATGATCGCGGTTTTGTTGCCATTCAACGTTTTCAATTTTTAAATCTGCAATTTCCTTTTCATATTTGAGACACTGATTTTTGAAAAATTCATTGTCATTGCAAATCTGACAAGACTTTGAAACATTTTGACTTTGAAGTTGCAATTCCAGTTCAAGACTTTGAGCTTGACACCATTCAAGCCTTTGTTTCTTTTGTTGTTGAACCAAAATAGCATTTTCATTCAAGTTGAAAACGTTTATCATTGATTTGACTTCTTTTTGAAGTTCCTGTTCCTAACGTGTAGCACAATGACGCAAATGTTGAACTAATGGCAAAAATTGTTTTTGAAAAATTTCTCTCTTTTCTCGCTCGTAAGTAGATTGAAAAGTAGCAATTTTTATTTCCGAATTGCGTTCAATTACCTCTTCCAAATTTTCAATGTCTTTCATGAAAGTTTTAAAATATTCTAAGACACGACAACGTTTAGGTAAAGGTGTAACTTCACTAGAGGATGGTAAAGGTCCATTTACTTGTGCCACAGTTTGGACAGGAGCCCCATTGGAAGATGAGACATATGACTCGGTCACATACCATGATTTCTCAGGTATTTCTTTTGGTGGAACAAAAGATTTTGAAATATGAGGAGCTTTTGAGTAATCATATGGTTTGCAATATTCTGCTTGACTCATTTTTGATCGACTCTCGTCTTCAAGTTCCTCTTCTTCCTCAGTATCATGTACAACAACACGCACAATTGTATTATCAAGCAATTGGTCCATACTGTAAATCTTAGGATTTGTTTTGAATGCTGTGCGAAGAAAAGTTGATCGGTAGTCACCAATAGCAAAACCTTTATCGGGTTTTGGTTTCAATGTAAATTTCTGAATCGTTGTGACAGATTCCCCATTTTTGTAAACGATATTTTTAAATTCTTGTATTTGATGTTCAAGAGTTATTATTTCACTGAATAAAGAATCTTCCCTTTTCCTTTTTCTCACTTTGTGTTCACAAAAATCCATTTTGCAAGTTGACAACTCTGTTTGTGTTTTTGAAAGCTCTTTTTGAAGTTGTTCAACTTGTCGTTTGAGTTCACATTTTTCATTTTCCAGTTTGGAAACCAATTTACCGTTTGACTCAATTAATTCACGCATTTTGTGTTGAAGATCTTGTTCTTTATTGTAATATTCTTGAAATGCCTTTTCAAAACTCTTTTCACGTTTGACTTCATTTTCAAGATTTAAAAGTTGAATTTTGTAGCACTGAATGTCCTTTGTTAAAATTGCATTTGTTTCTTTCAAAGCTTTATTTTTCTCATTGCATTTTATGATTTGCAATTTTTGAGCATTCAGTTGATTGGACAACAATATAAGGTCAGGGTCTGGATCAAACAAAAGTTCATGTTTTTCTACATGATCATGTTTGTCATTCTCAATAGGATCATCAAATGAAACAACTCTGTCATCATCAAATATAACAACTGTGTTCATTTGTTCATCCTCTTGAGAAGATAAAGATGAGTCAGATGGCACAACTTGCGCCTTATCTGTTTCAGAAGCAGAAGGTGATGCAATTTCATGTATTAAGCACGTGTTTAGGTCATGTACCTGAGACAAACCATCAGTGTCATACACTGGGCCTGAATCAATCAACTGAAGTTCCTGCATGTTAGCCATAAGCATTACAACTGCATTAGCTTCCAGATCTTCCATGTCATCATCATTGTAAGCATTGGAAATGAAACTATTCTCCAGCTCAGTGAAGTTTCCGCCCTTTTCATCTTTGAGAGCTAAAAGTAATGCCTGCTTGTGAAACTTACTTCCCAGAGTTCTCAGTTTTGGACATGATGTTGCAATATGACCTTTTCCATTACAGTTGTAGCACCACACTGCATTCCCTGAGTCTGAATTCCCATTTTCAACTGTTTCAGATCTTTGCTGAGGAGCACCTGAATCGTTCCTGAACCCTCCATTGTTGTTAAACCTCTGACCATTCCCAAAATTTCTTGAATAACCTTCTGAACCTGATCGACCAAAGTTACAGTTTTGTATTTCAACCCTGCCATCTTGCACAACAGCTTGATTCCTTGTGTTAGAAGAAGAACGTTGACGGTTGTTAGTCTTGTTAGAGAATTTACTGAAGGCACGAGCAATGAGAGCAAGTCCTTGATTCATAGTATTGAAATCCTCATCGTCATTTTCATTGGTATTTGAATAGTACACTGCATCACTGTTGTCATATGGAACAAGTTGAGTTGAAGTCTGTTGCGGAGATGAATCGTATGGGACCATTTGATTTGAGGTAGCAGGTTGTGGATAACTGAAGTAATTCTGTTCCTGAACATAAGCATGATTTGACATTGGAGGTGGAGCAGTATGAGATTGAGCAATGAGGGCCAATGAGTTTGGTGTTGGGGGTGGTGAATAACCTCCTCGAACAGCTCGATCTTTTTCCACTTCAGATTCATGGTGCTTCAGATAATCATACAACAAACCATATGGAGCATTATGAAGATTCTTTGCTTGTCGAACAAATGTCACATACTTTTGCCGCCCATATCCCAGACTACTGACAAACTTCGTATTGACTGCGATCCTTGGTAGGTGTACTTCATATCTTTCCAAATCATTGACGATATTGGTGAAACGGCGATAGTATCATTCAAGTGTCTCCCCTGGTTCAATCATGAAGTTGGTGTATTCCATATAGAGTTTTGATTCCATGTCCTCTTTGTTCAGCTAAGTGCCTTCCATTAGTAGATGAACGTGTTCCACATTGCTTTAGCAGTTTTCTGAGCATCAACATTTCTAAATATTGCATTTGGTATTCCTTGAAGTATGTAAATCATAGCATACTCGTCTGCTTCACGACGAAGTTGTTGTCCAGAAGAGAGTTGAGTCTCTGGAACTGGGATTGGTGTTGGGGGTACAGGAGGATCAGCAGAAGGGTCACCTCCAACTAAGTTTGTAGGCCACTGAAATGGTCCTTCGAGGATAACTTGTTTCATGAACTTACCATGGGGTTTCTTGAGTTCAATAAACCTTAAGAATCGACTTGCCCACTGAACATAATTTCCAGGTGTAAGCATTGGTGGTGTGTCAATTGATCCCGCCTCATGTCTGGATTGCTGAGTTGTTATCACTTCACACATTCGATCAAACCAGTGAGGTTGTTTGGGTGGAAGTGGACTTTGTTGTTGTGGCATTAGATATGGTTGTTGTATCGGAACCATCTGATGTTGTTTCATGAAAACATGTTGTTTTGGGTATAACGGTTGATGATACTGTGGTGGTTGTTGATACTGTTGCTGCTGATGATATTGCTGTTGATTATACTGTTGATTCTGTTGTTGATTAAAGTTGTAGTACGGTGGTTGAGACATGTTAAGTGATTATGTTAACTTGGATCTTTAAGGATAAACAAAGGTTGTTGTTTTAGGTTTTCAGAATATCTTACTCGATGAAACAATAAAAACAAGTCCTAACTCGGTAAAGATTGCTTACTCGATACAACTTACAACTTAAAGGTCTTTCTCGATGAAACAATCAAAGTACTTACTTACTCAGTAAGATTCTGAAAAATGCTTACTCGATGAAATAGTCACAATAGGTTCTAACTCAGTACACTTGATCTCTTACTCGGTAAATGCTAGTTACTCGATACAATTACTTAACTCGATAAAGAATCTGATTACTCGATAAATTTCTTACTCGATAAAGAGAAACCAACCGAGTATAGTTTGGCCTAGATTTAGAACTTTGCAAGACCTTACTCGATAAACGATAAGGTGATATAGCTAACTCGCTAAACCAGTTACTCGATAAAATCTGAAGCTTACTCGGTAAACTGACAGCGTTACTCGATAAACACTACACCTTACTCGGTATTTCGAAAACTTCGCACTTCCTTACTCGGTAAAAGCCTACCCATACTCGATAAACACCGTATGAACAGTACCCAGATCCTAAAAAAACGCTTCTAAACCTAGTTTTTTCGACCAAATTTAACCTAAAACAACCTATATTATCCCTTGGCGAATGATACCACTTGTTAGGTCACCATTTTACAAACATAAACACATAATCTTTAGAGAGAGAAAGTAGGTTAGAGAGAGAGTGTGGAAGGAACTCAATAATATGAAAATAAATGAAGTGTTATTACCAAGAGAACCAACACCCTCCTTGGAGGGTTACAACTCTATTTATAGTGGAGATCTAGGGCTTCTCATAACTATTACAATATTACACATCTAGCCCTTAGACCTTTACATAACATGTAAACTTAGCATAAAACTATTAAAAACATATTAAATCATTAACGTACTAACATAATATTGCAACATATTACAAAACTCAATGACCGACACTTGATTTAACAAAGTGTATTCCCAACAATTTTAATATACCAAAGATGTGTTTTAGTGCCTATATGGGGAATTTTATGGTAGGAATTCTTAGCAAGTGTCTTTGAATGTGTCACACTCCCAATTTACCTGACTTGCAGCAGAATGGAATACCTGGGGGTGTCTGTCATAGCATCACAGTTACAGTTACATTGAACGACCTAAAGTGTCGTTTGGAAAATACTTCGTTTGATCATTGAAATTATCCAGAGTTTACAATATGAGGTCCCCAAAAGGTGTTGCAAGTTTATGAAAACAAGTCCTACTAGATCAAACGTTTACATAAGTGCATGAAATAATGGTGAGACGCGTCGACCCCGCGACTCCATGAAGGTCCAAATGCATGTCACATGAGCTACCTTAATAACCTGAAATACATTGCTAAAACGTCAACACGAATGTTGGTGAATTCCATAGGTTTATAAAATGTAATGTTGTACGGCCACCACAAGTATAAGTGCATGACAAAAGTCATGTAAAATAGTACAATAGACCTTAAGCTCATGACCCCGAAGGTATGACTGATGAAATTATATGCCCCTCTCGAATGTTTTACCAGAACACTCCCAAAATGTCAAAATGAAATGCATCCGCTTACTGTTGGTAATAACTACCACGGATGGAGGCGTCACCCTCGATAGATCTATCCACTCACTCTCGCTTAATCGGCAAATTAACGGTCCATGATAATAAATAGGGGACTTTAACAGGTTGGTAAGGCAACTTAAGCAATGTACATATGTTTTGGTACTTGGGCTCGTACTAAAATGGTTGATGCAATGTATTCCCCTGTAGGATTTGAAATCAAAATATTGTATTGAAAACGGGGCTATGAAAACTCACCTGATATGATGGTACCATGAACATGTAATGAGCTGAAAAACAAGGCGCGCACACTAGCCGCAACCTAATATGAATGATGAACGATCTACTTTAGATCATAAAATGATGTTATGAATGTCCATGCACATGTTTTCCTATACCACTCTACTCTTTGAAAAATACTTGTTGTTATCAAAATATACATTTTCCAAAACTTAGGAAAATATGGCTACTAGAAAAATAAAACTAGTTGAAGTATATATATATATATATATATATATATAACGTAGGTATCAATGTTAGTGTTGAAATCCTCGGTTTGAAATCCTTGATATAACGCCTTGTAGTGATAAAAATATACTTGTAATCACTAATACTTAATTAGTTGTGAATTTGGGTACTTGGTATTATTTCTAGAAATCTAGAGTTGCTACGTAGTTTTAGTGTTATTATTTCCAAAAGCTGTCAAACTAATATGAGTTTTGCCGATATTGAAGCGTGAATATCTTTGTCGTTATAAGTCCGTTTTACTTGTTCTTTATATCCACGGTTACTTCTTAGTATGTAGTAATATATTTTGGAAAGTTAGACTCCTCCGGGTTATGTCTAAAGCCTCTTTTTGTCCGACGAAAAACGTCCAACAGCATGTATTTTCAGAAAATATACTTTTCGTCAATAAACTTGCAAAAATCATAACTTCTTCGTTATAAACTCTTTTTAATCCGTTCTTTCGCCTACGGATTCGTTTTTGAAAGTATTTTCTAAAAATTTTGCCAAAGTTTACTTTATGTTTACTGATTTTCCTGGATTTACAAAAATGGGACAGAATGTATAAATACTTGTTACAAATCCATTTTTCATGTTCAAAACTAGTTTCTACTTCAACCAAATCTCTTGTAAACACCACAAAGCTATACTAATCCTACCATACACCTTCTTAGGGTGCCATGGGTTACAAATCACTACTAATCATGTTAATTTAACAAAGGAACACCTAAATCAAAATCTAGGGTTTGTATGTTCAAAAAGTTAACAAAAATAATGTGGTATAGCTAACTTGTACATGAAATTAAGCATGAAAACTATAAGATACAAGTGTTAATTTGATGAAATCATGAAAATAAAGTTGATAACTCACTTTGAAATAATGGGTGATTAGATGATGAGAAACCTTGTGTTACTTGTGTTTTTGTTGCAAGAATCTTAATTAGAATGATAAAAAGGAACAACTTTGTAGGTTTAAACTTTGAAAGATCATCACTTTATCATGGATCTTGGTTGTGTCGTGGGTATGGAGAAGAGAAAGAGATAGGAGAGCACTTTTTGATTCTAAAATTTTGCAAGTAAAATGTGTTTTTAGTTCTTAGATATTTAGGTAAATTTATATTGTATTATACTAGCACATAATTGTTTAAGGTTAAGAAATAAAAGTCATGTGGTCTAGGGGTGTTTGTATGGCTGATTTTACATGAGAAAAAGAGAAGCAAAGTCGGTTTTGATCACTTAGAAAATGTAGTGTATTATTAGTTGTAGTTTAGTGTAAGTATTAGTTATAATTGGGTACCGGGTTTGCTAGAAATAAATATTAACGAAGTTAACCGAGACTTAATAAAGTCATAAAAATGTTAAAAATATGTTGGGTACAAGTACTGAGTGTTCGGGTGATTATTGTTTAGTTTTCACGAAAACCGTCGTAATATTTATAAACTTACGTTATAAATAAAATAAATTTCCAAAATACTGGGTAAATGAATATTATAACTTTTATGATGATAAAATGGATATAAAAATATGTCGGGACCATTGTGGGAATATTTTGATATATTCGTCGTGTTTATAAACCGGGTGTTAACGTTTATTTATAAATAATTATAAGGAAAACGTTAAATGTATCAAATATATAAATTTGAAAATCCTAAGAGTGGTATAACATGAAAATGCTGTTATGATGATATGCAGACTGTCTCTAGTCCGTATGCAATGTCCTTACTGATAATGAGATGAATTCGCACCTGAACCAATACGGTTACGCGAATTTAAATACCCGTAAACTAAATTTAAGATGAAATGAATAATGCACGTGAATGATGAAATTTCTTCCGGAATGAATAGTGTTTAATGAATAGTAAAATTTCTGAGTGCTTCTCTGAATGTCAAACTGACACAAAAAATGATGAATAGTAAAACAATGAATAGTATTTTGATGAATATTGTTTTTCCAAAGTTTGGGAAATGACCTGAAATGGTGAGTTGTGACAGTCTTCCCCTCTAAAAGGAACTTCGTCCCGAAGTTCAGTTTATGTTGGTCTCTGAAAACGTATTGGTGAAAAGGTGATGATATTGGAGAATTCCAGCGAACTCTCACGATAGGAATTCGACTCTGTTTCAACTGTTCGACCTATCTGTCCATGATTTCTACTTGTTCTCCTACAAGGTTTATGTTTGACTTTGGGTTGGATTCCTTTCCAAATGGAATTATGAGTGACTAATCTGAAAAGATGATAATACATGGTTGTGTAATCCTGTTGTTCTCTAACAAGGCTCAAGTCTGACGGCCACTAGGCCTACTCTGTCTGAAATATTACATGGTCCAGCGTATATCGGGTTTAACTTTCCAAGTTTTCTGAATGATATCATGCCCTTCCTAGGCAGAACTTTCAACATAACTCTGCCTACCAACTTGAAGTTTTAATGGTTTACAACTTATTGAACTTGTAACTGATTCTTGACTTGTAGGAAATTTCTGGTTATTTCATGAATGCCTACTGGACTAGTGAGTTGGGCTTTTTCCGAGTTTGGCCCATCAATAGATGGTCTGCGCTTCTTAATGTTTTAAATGTGATACTGGTAATATATACTGCTGAATTCTGCCAGAACTCAAGTTTGTATGCTAGTTGGTCGATTCTAAAATGAATCTTAAATGGTCCAATATGCTAAAGGTTCAACCTCTCTTGTTATCCAATTTGTATCATGCCAATCCAAGGCAATGCTTTTAACTTAGTTTGATCTCCCACTTGAATCTGGATGGTTTGTTGTTCAGGATACCCAATCCAAAAGATGTGTGTTATGTACCAATCTAACTTCTGCCAGTTTCTCGCTGTTGGTGTGATAACTATTGTTGTAGATGAATTTGATTTATGTTAAATGGTTAGTCCAACCATTTCTAGGGTCAATCACTCATGCTCTGAGCATACTTTCCTATGTTTGAATTGTTCTCTCGCCTTGACCATCGGTCTGAGGATGATAGGTGATGTTTACATCTAAATGGGTTTCTGAAGGATATCCTGAAATGATTGCTTGAAGTCTAAGGTGAATCGGTTTCCTTAACAGGAATAACTAAAATGGATACAATAACCCTTTGTGACTAATTCCACAACGTTCGGTCCTTCGAACTTGGCACTATCTGAAAGGGATAGAATATAGGTAACAATTTGATTCCTTGTGTTTTGTTCCAACGGATGATAAGACATATGTCCTTCTTTGTCTATTGGGTTTGGTCTCCACTACTGAAGTTCGTGATTAATTTGTGATGTCCTTCCTAATTCCTTCATCACATATTCCAAATATTCTTTATTGTCAAGTCACAAATCCTAAATGCATAAGCGATGTTGTAGGGAAATTGGTTCTGGAAATTTGTCTCGCGATTGTGAGTTTTGGTTGAAATCTTTTTCTGAATAAACGAATTTAGAAAATGGAGCAAATGATTTACTAAGTAATATTTTTCCTAATGATTCAAAATTTCAGTAGTTATGAAGTAGAAAAATGTTTTCAAACATGTTGTGATTAAGACTGCTTACCAAAGTTTGATGTCTATGTATATTTCTCATTGTACAATAGTGTTGCTAAAGATTGACCAAAAAGGATCGTACTTGTTCAAAATAGGAATTTCAGAAATCATTTTTCCACAAGGTATGTGATTTATGTAAACGCATCAACTTTATCTAAAAGTGAAAATACTAACAAGGATAAAATGGTAGAATAGGAAATGTTCGCTTAAATGCATAGATGTCTTAACATTTAGTTCCTGAGGTTGGATAATGCCTATTGGTGATTATCAGGCATAACTACAAGCATAGGTATTTAGACTAACTTAAATCTTGAAATAGTCTATCGTTGTAATTGGCAAGATGAAGGTATCACTTGATGTTGTGTCGATGAATGTCTATTCTGTTTTCCCATGTAGATGAGGAGATATGTTCTGGTTTGATCCCTTTCTTGGTATGAATGTGAGGTTATCTGAAATTTCTAGAGACATAATGCCTTAGGGGAATCTACATCGATATTCTTGATTCAAACAATTGTCCTTTGTGAAAACTTACTGCAGGAAAGTTTATGTATAGATGAGGCCATGTTTAAATGAAATGTTCTACAGTCTCAATTAGAAGCTTGGTTTATTTCTATTGTGTTGTCCTGCGGACATTTATTGAGTTCAATCCTGTAGCTCAGTCTAGCTAGTACCCTTAAACGATAGAATTTGACAACTAAGTCAGAGATGGTGATTCGGATGGTCTCGCGGTATCTTAGAATTTGTTGTTGAGTTATGAATTCTCTCACTATATACTTCTAGTCCTGGTTAGTAGTTCTGTAATCCTTTCGTTGCTTTTATTGTATAGAGGAATCCTGCATGTAATTGATATGGAAAGTCTCTCTTAGGGAAGTCAATGGGAAAATCCAACTTAATGGCTAAGTGGGTGACAGGTGAGGTAAGTATCCAGGGATAGTTCGGCAAAAGGGATGTTTATGGAAGAGTTCCTTTGTTTACAAAACTTTTAAATGAAGATTGTTATTAACAATCCTTTGAAAAGGTAATTATTTCCTTCATGGCATAATCCTTCCTGAATTTTACATAGGTGATCAGGCTATGTACAATTGAGGACTAATGATGCGATGTTAGATTTTTGTCAAAATATCATAACTTTTCTCAAAAGTTTTAGATGGTGTTCAACGCATTGTTATTAAAAAATGGTATCCTGATGTTTTCTTTCAAATAACATGAAAATTGCCTCGCGTAATAATAGTAATTACTTAGTGTAATGACAGAAAATCAATTTATAGGATGGTAATAAAATAGCTTACTTCAGAAATTTTTCTGTAAAACAGTTTCCCCATATGATAGTAAAATAGCTTGAATGGTGTATTGGATACGTGGGTGAATCTTGTCGAATGGTAATAGTCTACTAATTCATCAAAGACGAAATCAGCTTAATCCCTGATAAGACAATGCTAAAATGTTGCGAAACGATTGAAGTTTGAGCAATCGGGATAGAAAATGGAGTAAACGATGGTTATGATTATCACCTAGGTAACAAAAGATAGATATTACATTGGATAGAAAAGTGCTTAATACAACTAGGTTATGTCATCGTACCAACGGTAAGTATAAAAGGAAAGATACAACCCTAAAGGGCTCGAACTACAGTTTATATATTGAAACAAGGCTCCTCCTGCTGAAGCATTGTTGTTATCCTTGATGTTGCTAATATCCTGATGGTTCTCTTTCAACAGCTCACGCTATTCCTCGAGCGATTCAGTCTTGATTCCCAAGCTCCTGATTTTCCTTGTTCCTTAGCTCTGGGCAGTCATTCTTGAAATGCCCTAAGTTTCCACATTTGAAGCAACTCCCTGGGGTCTTCTGATTTGTGAGTTTCCTACAGTCTTCAGTCCAATGACCCCGCTTCTTGCACACTCCACACGTTTTACTGCAATGACCTCGGTGATGTTGATTACACAGGTTGCAGTAAGGTAACTTTCCAATATACCTTCTCTTTGTGTACGGTTCTGCAGCAAAGGCTCTATTCACTTCTTGTCCTTTGGGTGATTGTTGAGCAGCATTACAACCTAGATTGTTGTTCCACTTCCTTTTATTGTCACTATTGTTTCCTGATGTCTCGGCGTGAACTATGAGTTCCTTTGCTTCGATTGCCATTTTGAGAGCTTCAGACATGGTATCGGGTTCCCATGCAATGACCAACATACGAATTCCATTTGAGAGTCCCCCGATGTACCTTTCAAGTTTCTTGCTTTCCGGTTCATCCATTGCAGAACCTAGTCGTGTTAATTCATGAAAATGAGTAGTGTACTCGTCAACATCATTTCCTACCATGGTAAAGTTTAGTGTTTCCTGTTCCTTTGCTCGTAATTCATTTCCTACACAAAATGTTATACCCATCATCCTTCTTGGTTTCTCCCAAGAGTGTGAGTAAGCAGCATCAACTCCCACCATCTTAATATGTTTGGTCCACCATTCCTGGGCATGATCCTGAAAAGTGCATGTGGCGAACTTAACCTTGTCTTCCTTACGACAATCGCCACATTGAAATATTGTTTCTATTTCTTCGAACCATTTGAGAAATTCCTTTGTGTCTCTAGTTCCGCTAAAGGAGGGAGGATTGCACCCCATAAATTCCACGTGAGTAAGTTCCTTAGTGAGGGCGGTAGCTATGTTCTTGGCAATGACTTGTCCAACAGCAGCTTGCGTCATGCTTGGAGTGGTTTGCTTAAATCTCTCTTCATCAAATCATAAGAGACCATGAGAATATATAGTTAATCAAAGTCATCATATTCACAACACATGAATATAATACATGAAAATTTCGGTCTACATGAACCGATATCACAAATAGCACAACCATTTCTTACATAGTAGAGTCACACTTGATATATTTGTTTGTACAACAATCAAAAGACAACAAGTTCTTTAGACTATGTCCCACACCTTCTGTGGCTAGGATAATAGTAAAAGCTAGTGAGGATATAAGTCTGGTCTAGGGACTTCCTGGTGTCCCTCTGTGTGAAATCAGGTTTGTGGCATCATAAGGTCGAGATAGTCCTGAAGTGGTGTCTGAAGTTGTGCATCTATCAAATCTTAGATAATGTAGGTTCTGAACCATTCCTGAAGAATCTGCGGATGTTCCTGTTGAGTCCGTGATATTGGTATTATCTACTAGATGTTATCTAGTTCATGGCAAGTGGGAATGGAAAAGGAAAATGACAATGGTAGTACTAGTGAATGGAATACTACCCTCTTTCGCGCTACCTCGCGACATCCAAAAGGTAAAACTAAAGTACGCACTGTGGGACGACCAATAGTGTAATAAGTAGCTGACGGTGGTGATAGTACCTGAGTAGTGGGTGCTCTACTAGTGAAGGAAAGAAAATATACTATCTCCCTTGAAATAAACATCCTAATAAGTCCATTAAGATTAAGTCTGAATACTCTACCAAAAGGCATTCTATGTATGGGCTGAATGATAGGAAAACCCTGTTCCTATGGCAAATCAATAGTGCTAATGGTGGTATAAGTGCAACTGGTGGTATAATGGTAGTGGAAGATGACAAGGCATCTTCAATGTCGGAATCCGATAAAAGGATGTCAGGGTGAGTATCTGAAGACATGTCACTTGTGAACCAGGGCAATAAAATGATATATATATATACGAATATAAGTATAAATAACTCGCACAGGGTATGCATGAAACAACATGTATCATGATTATGCACTTATGATGAAATGATGAGATGCTATGTTGATGCGGTTATAGTCTAGGGTCCAAGATACATCCTAGTTCGCTATAACCTTAGCTCTGATGCCAATCTGTCACACCCCCAATTTACCTGACTTGCAGCGGAATGGAATACCTGGGGTGTCTGTCATAGCATCACAGTTACAGTTACATTGAACGACCTAAAGTGTCGTTTGGAAAATACTTCGTTTGATCATTGAAATTATCCAGAGTTTACACTATGAGGTCCCCAAAAGGTGTTGCAAGTTTATGAAAACAAGTCCTACTAGATCAAACGTTTACATAAGTGCATGAAATAATGGTGAGACGCGTCGACCCCGCGACTCCATGAAGGTCCAAATGCATGTCACATGAGCTACCTTAATAACCTGAAATACATTGCTAAAACGTCAACACGAATGTTGGTGAATTCCATAAGTTTATAAAATGTAATGTTGTACGGCCACCACAAGTATAAGTGCATGACAAAAGTCATGTAAAATAGTACAATAGACCTTAAGCTCATGACCCCGAAGCTATGACTGATGAAATTATATGCCCCTCCCGAATGTTTTACCAGAACACTCCCAAAATGTCAAAATGAAATGCATCCGCTTACTGTTGGTAATAACTACCACGGATGGAGGCGTCACCCTCGATAGATCTATCCACTCACTCTCGCTTAATCGGCAAATTAACGGTCCATGATAATAAATAGGGGACTTTAACAGGTTGATAAGGCAACTTAAGCAATGTACATATGTTTTGGTACTTGGGCTCGTACTAAAATGGTTGATGCAATGTATTCCCCCGTGGGATTTGAAATCAAAATATTGTATTGAAAACGGGGCTATGAAAACTCACCTGATATGATGGTACCATGAACATGTAATGAGCTGAAAAACAAGGCGCGCATACTAGCCGCAACCTAATATGAATGATGAACGATCTACTTTAGATCATAAAATGATGTTATGAATATCCATACACATGTTTTCCTATACCACTCTACTCTTTGAAAAATACTTGTTGTTATCAAAATATACATTTTCCAAAACTTAGGAAAATATGGCTACTAGAAAAATAAAACTAGTTGAAGTATATATATATATATATATATATATATATATATATATATATATATATATATATATATATATATATATATATATATATATCGTAGGTATCAATGTTAGTGTTTAAATCCTCGGTTTGAAATCCTTGATATAACGCCTTGTAGTGATAAAAATATACTTGTAATCACTAATACTTAATTAGTTGTGAATTTGGGTACTTGGTATTATTTCTAGAAATCTAGAGTTACTACGTAGTTTTAGTGTTATTATTTCCAAAAGCTGTCAAACTAATATGAGTTTTGCCGATATTGAAACGTGAATATCTTTGTCGTTATAAGTCCGTTTTACTTGTTCTTTATATCCACGGTTACGTCTTAGTATGTAGTAATATATTTTGGAAAGTTAGACTCCTCCGGGTTATGTCTAAAGCCTCTTTTTGTCCGACAAAAAACGTCCAACAGCATGTATTTTCAGAAAATATACTTTTCGTCAATAAACTTGCAAAAATCATAACTTCTTCGTTATAAACTCTTTTTAATCCGTTCTTTCGCCTACGGATTCGTTTTTGAAAGTATTTTCTAAAAATTTTGCCAAAGTTTAATTTATGTTTACTGATTTTCCTGGATTTACAAAAATGGGACAGAATGTATAAATACTTGTTACAAATCCATTTTTCATGTTCAAAACTAGTTTCTACTTCAACCAAATCTCTTTTAAACACCACAAAGCTATACTAATCCTACCATATACCTTCTTAGGGTGCCATGGGTTCCTAATCACTACTAATCATGTTAATTTAACAAAGGAACACCTAAATCAAAATCTAGGGTTTGTATGTTCAAAAAGTTAACAAAAATAATGTGGTATAGCTAACTTGTACATGAAATTAAACATGAAAACCATAAGATACAAGTGTTAATTTGATGAAATCATGAAAATAAAGTTGATAACTCACTTTGAAATAATGGGTGATTAGATGATGAGAAACCTTGTGTTACTTGTGTTTTTGTTGCAAGAATCTTAATTAGAATGATAAAAGGAACAACTTTGTAGCTTTAAACTTTGAAAGATCATCACTTGATCATGGATCTTGGTTGTGTCGTGGGTATGGAGAAGAGAAAGAGATAGGAGAGCACTTTTTGATTCTAAAATTTTGCAAGTAAAATGTGTTTTTAGTTCTTAGATATTTAGGTAAATTTATATTGTATTATACTAGCACATAATTGTTTAAGGTTAAGAAATAAAAGTCATGTGGTCTAGGGGTGTTTGTATGGCTGATTTTACATGAGAAAAAGAGAAGCAAAGTCGGTTTTGATCACTTAGAAAATGTAGTGTATTATTAGTTGTAGTTTAGTGTAAGTATTAGTTATAATTGGGTACCGGGTTTGCTAGAAATAAATATTAACGAAGTTAACCGGGACTTAATAAAGTCATAAAAATGTTAAAAATATGTTGGGTACAAGAACTGAGTGTTCGAGTGATTATTGTTTAGTTTTCACGAAAACCGTCGTAATATTTATAAACTTACTTTATAAATAAAATAAATTTCCAAAATACTGGGTAAATGAATATTATAACTTTTATGATGATAAAATGGATATAAAAATATGTCGGGACCATTGTGAGAATATTTAGATATATTCGTCGTGTTTATAAACCGGGTGTTAACGTTTATTTATAAATAATTATAAGGAAAACGTTAAATGTATCAAATATATAAATTTGAAAATCCTAAGAGTGGTATAACATGAAAATGCTGTTATGATGATATGCAGACTGTCTCTAGTCCGTATGCAATGTCCTTACTGATAATGAGATGAATTCGCACCTGAACCAATACGGTTACGCGAATTTAAATACCCGTAAACTAAATTTACGATGAAATGAATAATGCACGTGAATGATGAAATTTCTTCCGGAATGAATAGTGTTCAATGAATAGTAAAATTTCTGAGTGCTTCTCTGAATGTCAAACTGACACAAAAAATGATGAATAGTGTTTTTTCAAAGTTTGGGAAATGATCTGAAATGGTGAGTTGTGACAGAATGAGTTAATGAAACTTAGCAGGTGTTTGCTGTCATTGATAACACTATGGGTGTCAACCAACGGTCTAAAATATGAGTGTCTTTTACCTTAATAATTTAGGCTAATTGTGAAGAAAGTTGCACTAAAGTAAAAGTTCGGTAATGATTCAAACAATCCTAAAAGACTTGCGAATATACTCTTTTTCATTTTGTTTCATGCATTTATAATTTACTTATGCAAGTAATAATAATTTCCTTATAGAGTTCGGTCTCAGAGAAAAATTATTCTTATACCTTATACATAAACGTATTCTACGATTACATCTTGTTTTGTTTCTCTTTATGTAATAAAGAAGCTATAGCGTAAGCATCTATATTAATCTAGTAATTTTATAATCAAATATGAGAAGTAAATAGCACAAACCTATGAAAATACAATTTTTGAACAAAAAGGTACATTTGTAAACATGGTATGATGGTTATTTATAATCAACGAAATAAATCAATTTCAAAGATATCTGAATATGCTATATATTTTAACGAAATTATAAGAGAAATACTACAATTACAAATCACATCGTAAATTGATAGCACGGGTTAGCAAAACTAAAAGCATATATCACTAACATCTTATGTAAGTCAAATATCATCATATGATTTTGCCACCAAGTAAAACCATTTGAAACATGTTAAGTGATTAATTTCTTAATTTATAATAATTTATAATCAAAAAGAAATTTTAAAAATCATGTGCGTGCACAGGTATTATAACTGGTTTTTTTGAAAAAAAATTACAATGAATAATAATTTTATAATAACTTGTTTTGCTATAGCTAGAAGAGTGGAGGCCCAGATAGTATATCCGCTTCTCACTAATTTCTTCTAAATCCTATGATTTTCAAAAAAAGTGATGTGTAATAATAATAATAATAATAATAATAATAATAATAATAATAGTTATTTTATTTTTATTTTTTTGCTTGCGTTTAATAAAAGGTTTGAGTGTAAATATCATGTGTGTGTTGGTGCCATTCAACATTAAAAGATCATAATCTTTTGTAGAGGTTTTGTTAGGGGGTTGGCAACACACCCCTCACCCCATCAACCTTTCACAAACAACCAATCCCCTTATGCCACATCATCCTCCCACTTTTTTCTTCACTCACTCATTTTTTGTTGGCATCACACCCCTCACCCTTCACTCATTTTTTTTTTTCTTTTTAAATTCTATTAAAATTTAGATAACCCAACACACTAAATGAAGCCCAAGCCCTGCACGACTTGAGTAAATAATGAAAGCTGTGATGGGTCTTCTTCTTCTCCATTCTTTAAACTTGAGTAAATAATGAAAGTTGTGATTGCCTCTTCATCATTCTTGTAAAATAACCACAAGATCAAATACTATGATTTCAAGCTCTCTGTTTCGGTTTCGTCAACAAGTAGATGTGTTTTATCTTCCTCTTCTCACTCACTGGTTCTTCTCAGTGTCTTTGAAACATGTTGAAAGGCTCCAACGTTCGAAATTAAAGGCTCCAACGGTCGTTTTTTTCTTCTCTTCTCGTGCAGTAAAGTTTACCGCAAAACACACTCACCGTGCGGTAGCAGGGGACCGGCGGCGGTGTTCTCGCAGGGGAAGGACCCCGTGCCGTGCCTCCCCGCACCCACTGCCAACGCCCTTAGAGTAGTTTTTTACTTGTGTTTTCGCACTAAAAATTGTTTTGTTGGGATTCTTCCAACAATTGATAAAACAAAAACCGTAGAATACCAGATCCCAACCCGCTGACTGTCTTTCACCCAATTGTCTTGTCAATGCTAAAATATTGAGTTGTTTTGACAAAAAGATACTTTTTACTCACAGTAGGCTCTTTATGATCTCGAATAATATTTCAATTGACACGTATTTAACGATGAAAAGGGTCTTTAGTGCGAAGAAGTAGTTAGTGATCTAATTTAGTAAAACGGATCATAATTGTCGAGAGCTTATTTTAGCTGTAAACAAGAACACACAAAAAAAAAAATAATAATAAATAAAAAATAAAGGTAAGTTTTTTCAATAGGGAATCACGTGTTATAGCCGTGGCACCATATATAGCAATATAAATAAAAATAAAACGTAGTAATCGGAGCGAATTCTCAAAACGTTATCTATTTGTTTTATATAATTATTTGAGGGTCTTAAATATCTATTTCGAAGATATACAGGGTAGAAAGTGAAAAGCTATACAAAGACTACATCTTTTATATAATAAAACAAAATCCTTATTTGAAAATTTTCAGTTTAAAAAAATAGATTCATACCTGATTTAGTAATAATTTTATTTTAAAAAAATAATTATTTTCTTATTAAGTAATATTTTATATTTATCCATAGCACAAGTAGAATATAAATACAAAAAATATAGATAAGATACAATTAAAAATAGGATTAAAATTTTTAAATAATTATCTTTAATAACAAAAAACTATAATTAAACATCATAAATCAAACAAAACACAGATTAAATTATTTGTTTTTTAATAAATAAAAATATATGATTCAAAAAATTAAAAAAAAAATCAGCGTGTGCGCGAGCATTATAACTAGTTAATATAACACCGCCAACACGTCAATTACAGTACATACACCAACAATACTATGAGAGTACCCGTGCAATGCGTCGGCGGGTACCCTGTGACCATTTTTATGATGAAATACAATTTTTTTTCAAGCATTACATAATAATTCAAATACATTTAAAAACATTACAAATAAAACTTGAAATATAACTTAAAAGCATTCACCATGTGTGTTTAGTTTTGGTGTTTTTAGGTTTGCTTATATACGACTGAGGTTTGGCTATTACAAGTTTGGTTGGAATTGACAGTATAAATATTCGAAGGCAGTTACAAGTCGGCACTTAAATATATTTAATTTTCAGGATGTTACAATTCTGATTTTTTAATAGCTAAATTAATACATTTAAATTTTGGATAAAACCTCTTTATATCTAAATTTCTTTTTGTAGAAATGTTTTTGGTCTTATTTTTTCAATACTTCTAAATTTAAATGTCCTAAATACACTACAAGAAAATCAGCCTTTTGTGACGAAAAGAGTTTGGTCACTCACAGTGCAAAAAGTCGTCACAAAGCTGTTTAGTGACCAATCTCGAGTCGTCACCAGTCCTCACTATAGCTCTGTCACTAAGTCAATTAGAGACGAAATTTATCAGCGTTACTAATCTGTGACGAAATAAGTGGTCACTCTTTAACATTGTTAGTGACGAAAAAAATCGTCAGAGATCATAGTGACGAAAAAATCGTCACTGTTTTTTGCTATTAGTGACCAAATATGTGGTCACTAAAATGAGCATATAACCAAAAAAAATCTGTACCAATTTTCAATATACTAATGAACTAAAATCTAAATATCTGTAGCAACGCAAATTTAACGTATTAACATCTTTCACAAAACCCAAATGCGTGGTCAAAATTCAACACAAACACAACCCATAACCTATCAAATTCATCCGGCATGTGATTTCTTCACTAACCATCACAAACATGCCTTTTAACACTTATAATGTTAAAACATTTAACATTAGTATAAAACCAATAATCTCAACATTTTCATAAGTCAGCTTGCATTGTCTCGCACCTTCCCGGATTGACTGGAAAAGAATAGTCGAGTATTCCTCACCGAAGCTAGGAAATACAACCTGCAACCATTTTAACAATAGATATGCACATTAATCATCCAGCATTACTATCTACTCTGAGCAATTATTATTAACATTGATTCCAAATACAAGTGAAAGGAATTCCAACCTAATCTGATAAACGGGTCCCACATGACCCCGAAAGGCACAAAGAAACTTCCCAGTGATTACATTCCATAAGTTGAAATATTTGTCAAAGGAAGCACTCGCGATCCATTGCCATCAGGGGAAAAGCAAACATTACCAGCTGCGTAAAGCAGAAAGATTCAGGCCCAACTCAAAAGTGCCTTGCTTATAGCAACAAAATCAATAGACATATGAATGCAGTACCTGTTGATGACCTGTCATTCGAGTTTTTGGGTGTTTGCTGACAGAAGGAGAGGAACATGGTGAAATCATCACTACCCGATACCAACCTCTCAGGAGCATTACCTTTCATCTTGTTGCCTTGTTGCCTTTATATAAAAATTATCTACTGTATAAATTGGAACTTCACCAAAATATAAAGTTGCCTAGTTACCTCCATCTCTTCTGGAGATGAATAATGTTTGCGCGTATGATCAAAAGCTCCCGTTCTAAGAACATACTCGGTGCTTAAGGCTAGTGAGTTCACCCAATGCCCATGACCCTGTATTTTAACTAGAAAACATTAGAAAGTACTTTTGAGGTAAAGCCGAAAGCTAAACTATTGTATGCTTGTAGCAAGTTATTGATCATTATCACAGATAAACTAGTTAAAAAGATGAAACTGAAATGCACTGGAAAGTATCAAAAGAGAATAACCAACGAAAGAGATAGGACTATACCTTTAACTCACGAATCAACTTCCCCTGAGTTGTTTCCCATACTTTGATCGTACAGTCTTGAGATCTGTAACATGCAGAAAAATTGCACTTAGATCTTATTCTCTATTGTGACTTTAAATTACTGGTATTGATATTCATAGTAGAAACAAACACAGGGAAGCAACAAATAAGGTAGGTACGCCTAAGAACCGGAAGTAAACAAACCATATAATTTTAGTTTGGAACAAGATTTACCCTGTATATATGAACCCATCTCCACCCACTTTACGCAAGTTACTGCAAGGGTGTGGCCACTAAGAACAATAACAGTTTTCCTCATTGTGGCATCCCAAATTCGTGCATCACCATCTTTGCTAGAAGTGACAAAGCTACAACATGGAGATTGGAGATGTACTGGTTCCCAGGATATAACTGTAATCCACTTCTTGTGTCCCTGAAATGTTAGGAAATATACAAATCAGACCCAACTTATTTAATATGCACAAAAAGAGAGATGCTGACTAAGTAGCGCAACCTCATACAAATATAAGAAAGAAATACAAATATAATGAAAACAGAAATATTGATAATTTTCACCCAGAAATAATGTTGGGATTTATCCTAACGAGACTACACAAAACTATTTGTTGTCAGGTGACATCTAAAGGTGGAGATTCCAACCATTTTACTTATGAATTGGTGAATTCATATTATGCTTATTTTTAACGGGTTGAACGTGTACAAAACTCAAAAGTATACGGGTCAACATGTTGGTCCAGTCAACACCCAAAATGTATTTCTTATGCATGAAACTACTTAATCATTGAATTCAAGAAATTTAATTGTTATTGTGTTAATACGATGTTGTAATTATATTTGACACAGTAACTCTAGTCTCTATATAAAGCTTTCAAGAATTGCACAAAAAGTGTGACAGGTCAAACCAGGCTATCCAATTTTCCCCTACCACCCTTTACCACCTAATCTGCCCGTTTACCCACCTCTATGGCTATTAGTTTTAGTTATTCATAATTATAAGTAGTATGTAGGAATAGCAGTGATATCAAATTAGTTGTGAGGTAGCAAATTACTTGTGTTTCAAGATGGTTCAGGGGAATCAGAATTTACCTCATTGTACAAGTGTTCAAGCTGTTCTTTGGCCTGACAGAAATTGTTTGAGCACCACTGGCGTATTCTGAAGATATTGTCTGTGGAATATTCATATGGCACTGTTAGGAATAAATGAATAGCTGAGATGAAACTAGAACTTTCTGTGTAGAAACCAGGAGGTGAGATGAAACTAGAACTTTCTGTGTAGAAACCAGGAGGTCAAACCTGTCCAATGGCTTTGAGCTCAATCAAAGCCTCTTCCAGCGCATCCTGGTCACGGTTGATGTAGAAAGTTTTAGACATGGAAGATACCCAGAAATTGCTGTCAAAGTCAAATTTAGAATAGCAAAAGTTAAGTTACCAACTTACCGAATCCTCACTTCTTCAGGGATTCACATTGTTCCACAAGCTTGACATGCCGCTTCTTGCTGCTTTGAAGCTCAGACTCAAGTTTCTTAGTCACGTTTCTTAGCTGTTAAACAAAAAGGCACGAATAAGTAAGACAGATATCAAGATGGTAGTTTTTGTTGCATCTTTTTTTTCCATAATCCATACTATACACTCCAAGTATGATACGAATTTACAAAAGGAAAAAAAAAACCATACTAATCACTTTTAGCTATTACCCTATAGCATGCTCGTTTGATAAAAGAGAATGGGTTGAAAACGGTCACGGGAATACCCCGGTTAGGCCGCGTGCATCTGAGTCAAAGACTCGCCCTCCTCGGGTAACCTTACTAGGGAAAACCTATCTGTTTACCTGTCTATGCTCGTTTGATAAACATATATATATATATATATATATATATATATATATACACACACACACACTACCTAGTAATATTGCCTACTGACACTAAGCCTTTGTTTTTAAGTCTACTGATTAAACATGAAGAAATATCTAATCTCGAAAAATAAATAAAACATTATAGAACTTAGAAATAATATACATACCTCCGAAGGAAACTGAGCGCAGAGCAGCTCACACTTGAAAATAGCATCCGGATATATCAGATCCCGCAGACTATTCTGTACACGGTCAATTAACAGACTCTCCATCAAAAAAAAAAAAAAAAAAAAAAAAAAAAAAAAAAACGTTCATCTCAGCACCACCAAAATGCTCAAAAATTATTACTAATACATTATAAAAAATAACTAAAACAAATTAAAGCCTAACAAAATTAGTAAGGGGGTGTCTGTTTCAGCTTATATAGCCGGCTTATGGCTTATTTGGTTTTGGGCTTATGTTTCATAAGCTCATTTTTTCTGGCGTATTTCGGCTTATATAAGCTTAATAAGCCAATAAGCTTATACAAGCCGCAAAGTTAAATTAAACCACAAAAAGTGAGCTTATAAAACATAAGCCCAAAACCAAATAGGCAATAAACAAACACCCCCTAATACACGATAAAAACCACTAATCAAAAGCCCTAAACCAGAAGTGTTTACATGCATACAAATAGAACTGAATGAAGCACTTGATCACATAGGTGAATATCAGTGAAATTTGAATCTATAATAGTGTAATCTAACTTTTTTTTATTGAGGCATTTTATCAAACACTTTGTGTTCATGCTGAAATTGAAAAAAAGTAAACCAGCAATTATATAATAGATGAACACATCAATCACGATGATAAACATATTATAAAATCACAATATAAAACTTAATCAACAACATACCAATACTGAATTTAATAAACACTAATGAGGAAATCAAATTGAATTTGAATTCAATTAATTATGAAGGAATTAATGATACCTTTTCGATTGGGAAAGTTGGTTGACTATGCGACGGTTGGTGGTGGATGTTGCCGTGGTGGTTTACCGGAGGCGCGTGGGTTAGGGTTACGCCATCATCTGGTTCGAAACAACTATCGGTGAGATAACGGTGGTAGGTAGATAATGGTGATTTAAGTTCACCATCGGTGAGATTTAAGTTGAAAGATTTAAGCGGGGTTGTGGGGATGTGGTGAGAAACTGAGAATTGAGATACTAGGACTATATGACTACTAGTGAACACTGATTTGTATATAAGTAAGAAATAATGTTACTTGTTTTATTTATCTATTTTTTTTTTCACACAAGTTATACACATTATTTTTATAGTCTTACATATAAAAGAAAAATAATGTTGTATTTGAAATTTTATGTTTCAAATAATATATTTAGGGGAAAATTGAAAAAAAAAATTGCAATTTTGAATAATTTTCTATTACAAACTTTGTATCCGTATGATAAAGGGTGTTAAAAAACCTTACCCGAACCCCACCGGGACCTGAACCCGACTAAGCTTATTCGGGTCCGGTAGCCAGGTAAAAAATTGAATTTGGGTTATTCGGGTCAACCCGAGTAACCCGAATACTAAATAGGGTCGGGCATCGGGTTGAAAATATTTGGCTAACTCGGGTTCGGGTCGACCCGAAAATACATATGTAATTGTCCTCTTAACCATTTTATAGAATTCAGTCATAGTAATATGTGAAATAGTGACCAAAATTTCGTCACTAATGTTTAATGACGAAATTTTTCGTCACTATTCATGTAATTTAGTGACTAAATAGTGACCACTTATAAGTTTCGTCACTGAGTTTCTACGACCAGAAATTATATCGTCACCATTTTCTTCTAAATAGTGACCAAAAAAATTTCTCGTCACTAAATTCTGGTCACTAAAGCTACTTTTTCTTGTAGTGATACATTATAAGGTAGTAAAGATTAGTAACTGCATAGAAAATTTAACTAGAACATCGAGCCATCTCATAGAAAGCTTAATACTGCACATTATATTAAAGCAAATGCACCTAGCTATACAGGACTTAAATTAAAGAATCAAATTCTTGATGATCAAACATATTCATAACTGTAAATTTAATGTATCATCTTGTGCTATGTCAACTCATCAACTCCGGCTTCTTCATTAATTGGTGTCTCTTCGTCATATGTCTCGCAGCTCAACTCCTCCGTATCTACTTGTGCTTCTTCATCAAATGCCTCGTAACTCAACTCCTCATGCTGACTAAGTTGTGCTTCGATCCTGTAATGGCGACTGAAAATGCAAAGAAACTCAAGAATACGAATAGCTTTCAAGGTTCGATAAGACCACCATAAACACAATTTTAGAAGATCAAAAAGTAAATCTTCCCAAGGAGACACACATAACTTTGAAATGGAATTAACAATCCAAAAGTGTGGCGTTGACATGAACATTAAACACAAGAAGCAAACCGTCACTAAAACTGATAAATCTATTGCTTGAAAGTGGACGAAATATCCGGTTGAAAGATGTAAGCGGAGAGGGACTTTGATGGAAACAAAGAGAAGGAAGACGGTGAGAGTGGCATAAGCGTAAAGAGAAAATGGGATGAGTAGAGTTGCAAGAGGTAGCAGAAGATATCGCAGGTCTATGTTCAAATCCATGTTGTTTTTGGGGCTGACCATGAAATGTATTTGAACTATATATATAGTTGTTCTGGTATATCTAAGAAGAGTTGGTCCATATAGAATTTAAAGGTCAAGGTTCAGGTTCAGGTTCAGGTTCAAGAAAAAGTTTTAAGAGATTATCAAGACTAGTAGGGCCTGAAGCTAAGGTAGTTGCATCGTAAGTTCCTAAATACATTATTATTACATATATATACATGGATATAAATTACGGATGTTCTTAGACATATAAATTATCTGTAAAAATAATTAGAGGTAATTATGAATAGTCAAATATCTAATTGATTAAAAAAAACTTGGTAAATATACTTTAGTTTTGTTTAAAACTTACATTTTCGTTTGGGTTAGCAAAATTAGTTGGTTTCGTAATTTATATAGCTCATGATTTATAGTAATCTAATTGAAATGAATCGAACAAATCGAACCATATTATGAATGTATAAATCGTTAGATTAATGTAATCTATTGTACATGGAAAAGTTATAATCATTTTATATGAATCTATATAAACTCGAACTTCTCGTAATATATAATTCATGATTTTAACATCAAATATAAGGTTATATAGATTTATAATGCTATGAATGTGAATAGAATATAATAATATCAAGTCTTAGATATCATAGATCGACAATGGTAAGACCGTATATATAGTAAGATGTTGATTTACATGGATAGTTCAAGGTCCATGGTCCATGGCTCTTGGTGATTATTAGTTTGTTATGTAAATTGGATATACCTTATAGCAACAAGAATGGTTTTGAAAAATTTGTGTCGAAGAGCTTGTACATTATCGACGAATATATGTATCCTAAACATGTCAACATTCAAATACATTCTAAGTATTATGTGTGGTGAGTATTGCGTACTGTAAACTTACGTATAGACAAATGTAGAAGCCTAAATTGTTGAGTTATGAAGGGGTTCAAGGTCCTAAGGCTAATCCTCGTCAAATTAGAGGTTCTAAAACTTAACTCCGACTAATATTAAAGGAAGGTGCATGGAAAGTGAGGGAAGCTGATATATGTACTCCGCGCTACTTATATACGGTATCAATATGATGCTTAATTATGTTGTGTTAAGTTTATAAATTTTAGTTCTAAAGTCTAACTTGAATCTGTTGGGTCACTGAATTCCCCAATCTTCTTCTCACAAGGATTTGAACGTAAAATAACCTAAGTATAAACAAGTCACTGAGTGAACAGTAACTCAGTGAGTCATCTTCAGGATGCTAAGACCGAGCCTAAGAAGAAAGGTTCTCCATTCAGTGAGGCGGAACTCAGTGAAGTGTGATCTAAGCCAAGAAGAAGGTGATGGGTTCAGTGAGGATGACAATAACTCACTGAACCCCATGACTCCTCAACAACTTCATGGTACTGAAGACTGATGACTAGAAGACTGAAGTTTTGGCGGGACTGGGCGGGAAAATTTGATCTATTTCACTAAAGTGTTTTATCACTTTAAGGTCAAACTTTCCTCAAATGGCTAAAACCAGACTGTCATCAGAAAGTGCCTTTTGGACTTAACCCAAAGAAGTTTCCCTTGCCAGAGAATAAAATCTATCAAGATTTTATTGAGGAATACTTAGGACCATTGTATAATAGAGTTGTTCACATTTGTGTATAAATAGGTAGCATAAGAGACGAGTAAAAGTTGACAAGTTTGTGCAATTAATGCAAAGCATTCACAAACCACTTTTACTCTTCCAAAGAACAACATAACCCCTGAGATAGCTCAGTGGGTCCTGAAAGTTATTACTCAACATTAATTGAGTTTAGTGAGGAGTCTATACCATACTTGTCGTTTTCAATCCCAAGTGTTATTCCGCAAACACTTGGGTACGATTCTTTTTGATTAACTTCTAATAAAGAATTAAACGTTGGAAAATATTGTCTCTTATATTTACGTTACTTTATTGTTAATCATTTTACACATCTTTGTTTAATGTCATAGAACTTGGTTACTTTAGCTTTGTAGTTATAGTTAACCAAGTAAAAGGGACCAACAAGTGGTATCAGAGCCTCTGATTTGTAAAACTTAAACCTGTTTTCAAAACTTAAGAGTGCTCAAGTTTTTAAAATCAAGATCCCACTATGACTGACGTAGATGTTCCCCAACTTGTCGACAAAAAGGGTGGAAGTTATTCAGCAACTGCCCCACGACTAGAAGTTGGCAAATTTAACAAGTGGAAAAAGCGAATGCTTTGCTACTTAACTGGGATGGAACCATATTACATTAAGTTGATTAATGATGGTCCATATGTCCCAACAACCGCCCAAGGTTTAATTAAACCTGAAGCTCAGTGGACCCCAGATGAAAGGAGGGTGGTCAATCAAGACAAGCGCCTGAAAAGCATCATTATATCATGCCTCCCTGATGATATAATGGAATCAGTGATCAATTGTCCCACTACCCAGCAGACATGGACTGACCTGGTTCATAGCTATGAAGGGCCTTCTGATACCAAAGAGAATATAATCATGGACTTGAAGCTTGAATTCAATACCTTCAGGGCCAAGGATTCTGAAAGTCTCTCTGAGACTTATACTCGGTATAAGACCCTCCTGAATGAGCTGACCAATGATGGTGTTATACTGTCAAAACATGAGATCAATGTTGGTTTTGTCAACAGTCTCCCTGAGAAGTGGTTAAACTTATCTCAGGAATTGAGAAATGCAAACCACATTCAGAACCTTGAGCTCCCTGCCATCTATGGGAAGTTTGTCTATGAAGACAATCTTATCATCAGGAGATACCCTGGTAAAGCTCAGGAGACCAAAAAGGCCTTGACAATTTCACCCATATCAACTGCTTTCTATTCTAAAGGTGTTGTGCAGGATTTTCAGGATGATTCTGATGATGAGGTTGACCAAAGAACCAGTGAGGAGTACCTGAATGATCTTCAAATTGAATTTCATGAAAGAGCACTCCTTGCTAATTCAAAAAGATTTTTTAAGAAAAACAAATTCCCTTCTAAAGCAAATGATAATACTGAATGTTTCAAATGTGGCAAAATGGGACATTTTGCTAAAGATTGTTTTTCAAAAACAACCTCAGAACCATCCTTCAAATTTTCAGGAAAAAACTCTTTTTCAGGCCCCAGCAAATTTCAACCAAAGATGCTTCAGTCTAGTCAGAGATTTGAAAAATTCCCTCAAATTGACTTTGAAGCCAAGTATAGAAAGGCAAAAGCTAAACTTGCCCTTCTTGAATCATCCTCAACAGTCTCTCAGCCTCCTCAGGCTCCAAAGCCTTCTCAAGCCAAGAACAAAGGGCTTGTTGCTGAAACTTATGACTGGAATGAGGTTGAAGTGTCCTCTGATGATGATGAAGTTCACATCAGTGCCCTGATGGCTCTATCAGATGACAACAAGCTTGCTGTGGGGAAGAGTCATGCAAGAAATGGTGAATGGGTCAACATCACTATGAGGAAGGTAAATCTTTTACTTTCTATGGATGATGATGATGATTGGAAATCTTACTTAGATTATATTAATGTTGATCTTAAGTATGTTGAAGAGCAAAGACTGAACTTGTTTTCAAAATTTAACAAACTAAGTTTTGAATTAAATCATAGTAGAGATGAATTACTTGCTTTAAAACAAGCCAAGCTTGAAAGTGTTACACTTCAAATTCAAAACTCTGAACTAGTAAAAAAAAATCAAGCTCTTCAGGATGAACTTAAGAAAGAAAAGGAAACTATTTGGAAATGGACTCAGAAAAACCCCAAACTTTATGAAACACTGAGTCTCTCACCCAGCTCCAAAAAGACTGGTTTGGGTGATGATCAACTCACTGAAGTTTCTGGGGAAAGCAGCCATTCAACAACTTTTCTGTCAACAAACATACTCTCTAGCAAAGAACTTGCTCCTAAACCCAGTGATTGGATTGAAAGAAACAATCCTGATAGTAAAATGCCAAATTTTAATACTGGAAGAATCCTAGAGCCTCAAAGTCAGGCTATCAAGGAGCTGCTAGGAGTCACTGATGAACTTAGTCCTACTGAGTCCATCACTGAGTCTAAGTCTGATTCACCACTCCCTCCACTGAAACAACTTCAGGGGGCATAACCCAATTCTGACCTTGCACCATTAGTCTATCAACCACATTCTCCTAAAGAGAAATCAGGGTTAGGAAGGACTATTCTGAAAAGACCTACTCCTGTACCCACTGAACACCAAAAATCTTCAGTACCCACTGAAGTGAAACATGAAAGCACTGACTCAAAGGTTGATCAGCTTGCTGAACTTGTCAGGATGCTGAGTGAGAAAATTGAGTCTACTGAAAAAAACTCTGACTCAAAATCAACAAAGCCCTCAGTATCCTCAGGTTCTTCCAAACCAAAAACCACACCCAGACCCTCAGGGAGATGTGAGCTGTGCGATTATCCAAATCACAGCACTGATAAATGCTACAGAGTCCTGTTTTGTATGATATGCAAAC
The DNA here is from genome assembly GCA_030686995.1 of Artemisia argyi. Lineage (NCBI taxonomy): Eukaryota > Viridiplantae > Streptophyta > Magnoliopsida > Asterales > Asteraceae > Artemisia > Artemisia argyi. The sequence continues at coordinate 76,126,188 of CM060695.1, read as the reverse complement.
AAGAGGACCACAGAACTTGTGATCACACTTCCCACACTGCTTCTTTAAAAGCAAGAGGTCTATACAAAAACCAAGGCTATCAGTATGCCACACCTTCCAAACAAAGACTGAAGGCCAAGCCTTTCTCACCATGTCCTCATTGTGGTTTCAATGATCATCTTCCTGATGATTGTATGATGAAAGATTGTTGTGACATCTGTGGAGATCCCTCCCATGAAACCAGGGGACATGACAAAGTGATTCAGTCCAGAAGGAAAAACCAAACCAACACTTCTCAGTCACCTGAGGCATCAACCTCCACAAAATGTAAAACATGTGGAAGCTCAGGTCACACAACTTCAGACCATGATTCACTAACTGAGTTCAAAAAGTCCCTGAGGACTAAGCCCACTAGAAAGTGGGTCAACAAGAAAAACTAACCCAGTTTACTATTTGTGCATAAACACATCAAGGATCCTACTTGGCATCTAGACAGTGGATGCTCCAGAAGCATGACTGGTGTGAAAAGTTTTCTGCACAAATATGTGGAAGAACCAAGACCCAAAGTAGTGTTTGGTGATAACTCATCAGCTCCCACTGAAGGTTATGGTTCAGTAAACTGCAATGGTATAGTTTTTACAAGAATAACTTATGTTAATGGTCTCAAGTACAACCTGATAAGTGTTTCCCAACTATGTGATGCCAAATACATAGTTCAGTTTGATGACAAGAGAGGGACCATCTTTAATGCCAATAAGGAAGTTGTGTTGATTGCCCCTAGGAGGGATGATGTATATGTCCTTGACATGTCATCCCTGACTCAGAATGGGACTTGTCTATTCTCAAAGGCAAGTGAGACAATCAACTGGCTATGGCATAGGAGACTCTCTCATCTCAACTTCAAGAGCATCAACAACCTGGCCAAACAGAACAAAGTTCTGGGCCTTCCATCCCTGGTGTATACCAAAGACAAGCCTTGTTCTGCTTGTGAAAAAGGAAAACACCACAGGGCATCATTCAAAACCAAACAAACCTTTTCCATCAAAAGCTGCCTGCATCTTCTTCATATGGACCTTTTTGGACCTATCAGTCCAATGTCCATCTACCATGAGAAGTATACTCTGGTCATTGTGGATGAATACTCAAGATATACTTGGGTTTACTTCCTAACCAAAAAGAGTCATGCAGCTGAAACCATCATGTCATTTGTCAGGAACATTGAAAATCAAAATGATGTCAAAGTTAAACAGATCAGGACTGACAATGGCACTGAATTCAAAAACCAAGACCTTGAGTGTTTTTGTGATGAGAAAGGAATTTCTCAAAATTTCACTTCTCTCTATACTCCTGAACAAAATGGAGTAGCTGAAAGGAGAAATAGAACACTCATTGAGGCAGCAAGAACAATGTTAAATGGCTCAATCCTCTCAAAACACTTTTGGACTGAGGCAGTTAAAACAGCCTGCTATACTCAAAACAGGTCTATCATTGTGATAAGGCACAATAAGACTCCTTATGAGATATTTAAAGGAAGGATTCCTGACATCAGTTACTTTCATGTATTTGGGTGTCCTGTGTTTATACATAATCACAAGGATCACTTGGGTAAATTTGATGCCAAAGCTGATGATGGATACTTCCTGGGATATTCCCTGGTTTCTAAAGCCTTCAGGGTGTTCAACACTAGGAGACACCAAACTGAGGAAACTTATCACATTACTGTTGATGAGAGCACTGAATCCATCAGGTTCTCAAATTCCTCAGTAGAAGAAATTGGTATTGATGACTCATCAAGGTATCCTCCTGATGAGTATCATCCTGATAACAATCCCTCAACCCAATACCAAGCTGATGCTGACGTCTCCTATTACATCATCCCTCACAACCTACCCCAACCACCTATCAGTGAGTTCATTGAAACTCAGCCTGTCTCAAATGAGACTGATACCACTGAACAAATTGTTCAGGAACCCTCAGAACAAATTGTTCCTACAGAAGTCACTGAAGCACATAATGATGAGTCACCTCATGTTCCTGAGTCTGAACCTAATCAGGCTCCTTCAAGCTCAAATTCTTATCCTAAGCCTCAGGATAGCTGGACAAGATCCAAAGTCATTGAGCTTGTGAACATCATTGGTGAACCCACTAAAGGCATGCTCACAAGAAGCAAGGCTGCTAAACTCAAGGCCGCCACTGCCAATATATGTCTTTATGCTGACTATCTCTCAGAGATTGAGCCTAAAAATGTCAAAGAAGCCCTGACTTATGAAAGTTGGGTTCAGGCCATGAGAGATGAATTGGAACAATTTGACAGAAATGATGTCATGACCCTTGTTGAATGCCCCCAGGGTGTTTTAATCATTGGTGTGAAATGGGTCTTTAAAAACAAGACCGATGAGAATGGCACAGTCATCAAAAACAAAGCAAGACTGGTTGCCAAAGGATATAATCAACAGGAAGGTATAGACTATGAGGAAACCTTTGCATCTGTTGCTAGAATGGAAGCCATCAGGATCTTCCTTGCCTATGCAACTTACATGAACTTTAAAGTTTACCAAATGGATGTTAAAAGTGCATTCCTGAATGGTAACATCAAAGAAGATGTTTATGTGCAACAGCCTCCTGGTTTCGAAAGTAGTGAATACCCCAACCATGTCTACAAGCTTAACAAAGCCCTTTATGGACTGAAACAAGCACCCAGGGCATGATATGAAACTCTTTCAGCCTTCCTGATCCAAAACAAGTTTCTCAGAGGGAAGATTGACAACACACTGTTCATCTACAGAACAAAGGATGATGTCATTCTTGTCCAAGTATATGTTGATGACATCATCTTTGGCTCAACTAGTTACAAACTTTGCAAACAGTTTGAGAAACTGATGACCACAAAGTTTGAAATGAGCATGATGGGTGAACTCACATACTTTCTTGGACTCCAAATTAAACAAACTGAAAAAGGAATATCCATTTGCCAAGAAAAATATCTCAGGAACCTACTAAAGAAGTATGAGCTCACTGACTGCTCTTCAGTAAAAACTCCTATGGTTCCTCCAAACAACCTTGGCCCTGATCTCACTGGAAAATCAGTAAATCAAACCCAATACAGAGGAATGATTGGCTCCCTGATGTACTTACTTTCCTCAAGGCCTGATATCCAATTCTCAGTCTGCCTGTGTGCCAGATACCAGGCTGACCCTAAAGAATCACATCTCACTGCTGTCAAGAGAATCATCAGGTACCTGAAGGGTACTCCAAACCTTGGTTTGTATTACCCAAAATGTTCAGGATTTGATCTCAAAGGGTACACTGACTCTGACTATGCAGGATGTAACATGGATAGGAAAGTACTTCAGGATCCTGCCAATTTCTTGGTGGTAAACTTGTGTGTTGGAGTACAAAAAAACAACAGTCAGTGGCCATGTCCTCAGCTGAAGCTGAATATGTGGCTGCTGCAGGATGTTGTGCAAATGTACTATGGATGAAGAGCCAACTGAGTGACTATAGCAGTCAGTATAAAATGGTACCTATCTTTTGTGATAATACAAGTGCCATAGCCATCTCAAACAATCCAGTACTTCATCAAAGAACCAAACACATTGACATCAGATACCACTTCATCAGGGACCACATCTCTAATGGAGAAATTGAACTACATTTCATCCCCACTGAATATCAACTAGCTGATATCTTCACTAAACCTTTGGATGAACCCACTTTCACAAGATTGAAAGCTGAACTGGGCATGTTGGACATAGAATCAGGAAACTGATCAAAAGTGTTCCAACCTGATGTAAATTCTCTAGGTCCCTGATCACACCCTTCCTGAAAACTCATTTTTTTTTTCAGGTGGCTCAGGATGAAAAATGGCATTGAATACCCTAACTAAATGCTCTAAGAACTTAGTTAGTTAATGTCCCAGGTAGGTAACTGAATCCTATTAAATATAGGAATATATGTCACTTACACAACTGGCATCCACTCCTTGGGCCCCCACATCTCTCTCACCAAACACCACTGAGCATTAAATGCTCCCTCACACACAAAAGTTGTGATGATTTTTACTCTGCAAAAGTGCATTATTTGCAGAGCCGCACAACTGTTCACCCACGATGTGAGAGAAAATAGGGTAATGGGAATCGTGATATTTAATGCGAATATCAAACCAAAATTATTATGCCGTTTTGGTTGAATAATTTAAACCTTTGGTATCCGCAACATCAATACCCTAATTCCCACCCTATAAATACCCCCACAAAGAAGAACACACACACGCTTTAAAATCTTAACAAAACTCTTGCAAAATTATTTCAAGAACTTTTTGCTTTCAAAAATCTGTGTGTGCTTCTTCTTTATTCAAAACCAGACCTTTTTAAAACTATAATGGCATCTTCTAAGGTCATAAAATACGCACCAAATGTGGAATTCCAAATGGAAAGCGTAGACCTTACCAAAAACAATGTGGTAGGAAACTTTGCCTACCCTGAAGGGTTCCCTGCTTACAGGGATGTGGTGAAGTTTCTACAAAACTGTTTTCTCACCACCACATTCACAAAGACCCCCTCAGTCATCTATCATGACTACTTGAGGGAATTTTGGTGCTCAGCGGTGGTTGAAAACCCTGATGCACCAAAGGAGGCCAAAATTAAGTTCTCAGTGAAGAATGGGACAAAGTCCCTTGTTCTTGACTACAAAACCTTTGTCAAAGCCACTGGCCTTGACTACACTGAGACTTTTGTTGCCCCACCCACTGAAGAGGAGGTTAAACAACTCCTCTTAGAACTAGGGCCATATGATAAGAATCATCCTGAGGTTGCTCCAGGGACCCTACTGAACAAAGCCCCCATCATCAAAACATGGTTCCCTGCCCCTTGGAGGATCCTGATGACATTCGTTATTCAGGTCCTTGGGGGGAATAAGTCCTCAACTGAGCAACTGAACACTACTCAATCAATGATAGTGTACTGTCTCATTGAGGGTAAAAAAATTGACCTTGGAGAAATTATCTTCAGGGACCTCATAGGGAAATTGGGTGGGAAGTCTAGGCAAAAACACATGTCTTATCCTAGATTCATTTCCTGCGCCCTGAATGACCTACTAGGGTCTGAGTACTTCAAGTCTGACAGTGTCGGCTTTGAACCTGATGTCTTGCATAAGACAAACTACTCACGTGACCCTAATGAGGTTACACCTGTCGCCCTGACCACATATATGCTGACTGCTATCCAGGGTGACAACATTGTTTCACCAATTCCCTCTCCCACCAAAAAGGTGAAGAGGAAGAAGGGACAGGGGTCCAGGAAGGTGGCTCAACCCAAGCCACTCGCCACTGAGACCTCTGCCCCTAAGCCTGACAAAAGGGGGCAACAACAACAGACCCTGACTGCCGACACCCTCAAGATCATAAGCCAATCTTTGGCCCTAAAACAACGGCCAACAGAGGGCACTGAGACATCACACTCAGTGTCCTCGGGCGAACCCGTTCCCAAAGGCCCTGCTGGCATAAACAAGTCAGTAGGGTTGGAACCAACTAAACCTTCACATCCTGCTAAAGACTCTAGCAAATCACAACCAGAGTATCAAGGAGTAAGGGGTCCTATACCCTCGGTGGGGTAGCACTACTCCACTGAGAAGGGGACCCACAAACAATTACATCCTGCCAAAGGCTCTGGTAAATCACAACTTAAGCAACAGGGAGTTCCCGCCCCTAAATCTTCGACAGGCCAGCACAAGCCTGTTGGAATGGGGGGCATAACCACTCAGGTGCCTGATGAGGACATTCGCCAATCAAAGCTTTTGTCTGAGGGCACAACAACTCATCCCAAAGACTCAGAGGGAAACATATAACCCGCTAATAGGGACACAACAATCACGGCTCCTAGTGATGGTACTGAGAAATACCCATCAGTGCCTGAAGGGGTTACGAGGGACAAAGACTCGGAGGGAAACATACCACCCGCTGATATGGAACTCACAACCAACCCCGAAGGTGCGCATAACTCGGGAACTGACCCTGAAGACCAGGTAGGTAAAACCCAACCTACCGGATTTGAGGGGTCAGGACCTGGCCAAAACAAAGGCGAGTCTTCTTATGAAGAGGAGCCGGCTAACCCTATTTTGCAGATTCAGTCCCTAGCTGAAGCTCAGGCTGTTTTGTACTCTGATGATGAATTCAACAGTGATGAGGAAGTCTTCAAGGCCGGAGATGATATGGAGCCTCAGGAGACAGTCCCTGAACCAATTCATCAGTCACCTCAATCTTCAAACCATGACGATGCTGACACTCAGTCTGAGCCAGAGTCCTTAGGAGATGATCAGGCTCCTCTCACTGTGAAGACCTTCACCAAATTCATCAAAAAGATTACTAACATTTTGTACAGGGGGATCACTGATGAGGTCTTTGACATGCACACTGAACAGGCGGTTCACTTTCACAATCTCAAAGATGCTGTCGAAGACTTCGATGAAGATGTCAGGGAACAAAATTCCTCAGTCAATCATTCCCTGACACAGATGATCACTCGCCTGAACCAGTTTTTGATAACCCTCAACCAGCTGAATGTAGGGGTTCAGTCAGTTCAAGAATCAGTCAAGGATGATCCTGAACTCACCAGGAAGCTACTTCAGGCATCCAAGACGTATCAGGTAAACTCAGTGGCTCTCACTGAATTACTTGACTTGCTGAAGGGTTCTAATCTTCAGGGTCTCACCACCACTGTGGAGTCTCTCAAATATTCCTTCATCAAAATGGAGGAATCAGTGACAGCTCAGTCCCAAAAGTCTACTTCTCTGGCATGGATCTTGGGCTCCAGGATGACAGCTCTTGAAAATGCACAGGCTGCACTTGACTCCAGGGTGTCCATTATTCTGCAGGATACTCAGGAGATCAAGTCTATGATGACTAAAATTTTTCAAGCCTTCAAGGGTGCATCTACTTCTTCAGTACAGCCAACACTTGCCATCACTGAAATTCATGCAAATGTTGAGGGGGAGAATGCTACTGAAGCCCCTAATACTGTTGAACAAGAAGCTGGACAGCACTCTCACACTGAGGGGGAGCATGTCACTGAAGCAACACCAATCACTGAAGTTCCACCACAGGAGGAACCAGTCTCCTCTTCTCTCGGACAGGACAGAGGCAAAAGTATTGCTACCACCTCTAGTCCTGAAAATGTTCTCAAGCCAGCCTCAACCATGGTCAGATTTGACCCTGATGCACCTATCAAGGTCCCGTTTGAAATCAATGGGGTAGTACATCTTCTCACTCATGATGAAATTCAAGCTCACATGGAAAGGACTGAGACACTACTTAAGGTGGCTGAGGAAGAGAGAATGAGCAAGCCTGCTATCATTAAGGTTGTTCATGAGGAAGCTGAAAAGATTGGTTTGAATACTGAGGCACTAGCAACTGTACAAGTTGGTGCTGTCTTTAAAAAGGCTCAGGAAGAAGAGCTAAATGCTCTCAAAATGGAAAGGGAAAACAAGCTCAGGAAGGATGCTCAAATCAGAAAACACAGGATCGAAAAGTGTACTTGGGTGATGAAAGAAAGGTTAAGACCTGAAACCATCACTGACGTTCAAATCTACAGAAACACCGATCCTGCAATGGTCACCGTCTTCAGGGGACGTGATAAAAGAATAATGGACATCCATAAGCCTTTCAAGTTTGCAGACTTTGGCATCACTGAGCTTGATGAGCTTCGATCAATCATTGCCAAAAAGAACAATGTTGTAGTACCTAAACTTCTCGAATCACTGAAGGATAGGTACGACAGACTGAGAGCAATGCCTGAGGCTCTTAACATTCCCTCACTTTTTCCTGACTCAGTAGAAGAGACTGCTCCATCTAAGGCTTCCAAGAGGAAAAGGAAGCAAATAGAATTGGAGCCTGAGATCAAGGTACCAGGGTTAGAGTGTGACAGGTCGCTTCGTGAAGGGATCACGTTCGTGAACAATGCGGTCCTTGAAGCTCCTGAAAGAGGCTTGTGCTTCACTGATGAATATGGAAGCTTGGCTTTCCAAAGGTGGTCTGATATGGATAAGGCAGGAATCAAAGCAATGCTCATGTACCTCATGTTGGCGTCCCCCATTCAGAGTGATGAGAACAAAAGATTCTGCCAGGACTTGGAAGCAATGATCAATGAACATCCTGAAAGACACCTACTCAGATCAAAGAAAGCAAAGCTTGAAAACCTTGGATACCACCTGAACATCTGATCTGCAACAACTATCCTTTTTATTTTTATTTTGTAATTTGTAGGACTTGTAATAACTATGAATGAACTTTGATGTTTTGTTTAAAATTATGTGTCCTACTTATAATTACAACATTCAGTAAGAGATGAAGACCCCTACCAACTCACACTGAATCAAGAAACACTTAGGCTATTTGTATGTTCAAATAGGGGGAGATTGTTGGGTCACTGAATTCCCCAATCTTCTTCTAACAAGGATTTGAACGTAAAATAACCTAAGTATAAACAAGTCACTGAGTGAACAGTAACTCAGTGAGTCATCTTTAGGATGCTAAGACCGAGCCTAAGAAGAAAGGTTCTCCATTCAGTGAGGCGGAACTCAGTGAAGTGTGATCTAAGCCAAGAAGAAGGTGATGGATTCAGTGAGGATGACAATAACTCACTGAACCCCATGACTCCTCAACAACTTTATGGTACTGAAGACTGATGACTAGAAGACTGAAGTTTTGGCGGGACTGGGCGGGAAAGTTTGAACTGTTTCACTAAAGTGCTTTATCACTTTAAGGTCAAACTTTTCTCAAATGGCTAAAACCAGGTTGTCATCAGAAAGTGCCTTTTGGACTTAACTCAAAGAAGTTTCCCTTGCCAGAGAATAAAATCTATCAAGATTTTATTGAGGAACACTTAGGACCATTGTATAATAGAGTTGTTCACATTTGTGTATAAATAAGTAGCATAAGAGAGGAGTAAAAGTTGACAAGTTTGTGCAATTAATGCAAAGCATTCACAAACCACTTTTACTCTTCCAAAGAACAACATAACCCCTGAGATAGCTCAGTGGGTCCTGAAAGTTGTTACTCAACATTGATTGAGTTTAGTGAGGAGTCTATACCATACTTGTCATTTTCAATCCCAAGTGTTATTCCGCAAACACTTGGGTACGATTCTTTTTGATTAACTTCTAATAAAGAATTAAACGTTGGAAAATATTGTCTCTTATATTTACGTTACTTTATTGTTAATCATTTTACACATCTTTGTTTAATGTCATAGAACTTGGTTACTTTAGCTTTGTAGTTATAGTTAACCAAGTAAAAGGGACCAACAGAATCCAATCGTTGATTTTCAGTAATTAACTACGTAGAATCAATTTTATGAGAATGAAATATATATTATTCTATTTGTATTGCGCAAATGTTTATTCTCAAAATGTGTTCCGGCCGACTAATTTTAGGGGAAATCTTACCTACATTATAATGTAGGTAGTTACCTACATTTCATTTGAAAAAAAAAAAAAAAATACCGTTCAGTCCTTGCAGTAAAGCACCTGATACAATTCAGTCCCTGTCCCTACCTTTTTTTTCAAATGAAATGTAGGTAACTACCTATATTATAATGTAGGTAAGATTTCCCCCTAATTTTATTATCTAAATTTGTAACATTCTGCTTCAATTGTAATTCACAAAGTTTATTAATACCGAAATTATGTCTTGCAAGATGCTAAAAATATTAAAATGTCGACAATTATATAGGAGAAAACCATGTAGAGTATCTAAGCTTAAGGGGTGAAAAGCAATCACGTCTATAATTCAAGGTCGATGGTCCAAGGTCCAAAAGTCTCAATATGAATTCTTTCCTGTTGAAAATATTTCAATGAATAATGCTCTTTTTCTCAAGGAAATCTAATATCAATAACAATATTCATATATACATCTTGACATCTTGTTACAACAAAATTTGATTCATAGTTGTTAATACTTACATAAAAAATTGAATCACATAGAAGTTGCAGTTTCTCTTAGTATTACAAAACAGCCGCTTGAGAAAAGGTGCAACTGAGTCATTTTGTTGCACAACTCAACTTTGAGCTTGTTCGAGTAGTATTCACCGTGCCTCAAGCTCGAGCTCATAAAATTTTTAATTTATGGTTTATATCGTTTAAAGAGTAGACAAGATTTAAATTGAAACTGTATTCCTAGTACAAATTACTTTTGCAGGCCAAACCAATACAAAGTTTGTTGAATTGGACGAAAAATTGTTCATTGTACATGCTATTTTTTTTGGAACGGCTAAACTGTGGCTACATGGCTCCTAGCCCAGAAGGCGTAGCGAGCCCACACAGCCGGGGATAGACCCAGCCCAGAAGGCAATGGCGTCCATCCCTTTTACACACGCGCCAGGAAACCTCATCATCCTCCCCAATATGGGTTTAACAAGGCTCGAACCCGAGACCTTGCGGAGGGAGTAAAACCTGGATACCGCTGGACTAAACATCCGTTGGTCATTGTACATGCTATTGGTATTAACTTGAATAAAAATTGGTAACTTATACCCCTAGTATAATATGGTCTTACATTTTGAATGGTGTTTGTTAAAAAATATAACCTATATGATCGATATAGTTCCACAAAAATAAAGATCCAATCAAAATGAGTCTTTGTCTGAAAAGAACGTACACTTGGTTGACGTGAAAATTAGTAATAACAAAAAGAGGAAAAGGGAACTCGTGAATACTTGCGATTTAAGTTTCAAGTCATGGACTCAAGGTGTTTATAAACTCATGGTTCATGGTTCATGGTTCATGGTTCATGGTTCATGGTTCATGGTTCAAATATAACGCAAAAGGAAGTTAGTCTAAAATGAAACTAATTGGAAAGGGAAGCTGAATAATTATTCTTTGATGACAGTGACATTTCTAGAGACAAGAAGGAAGGGTTAAAAAAGATAATGGATCATGGTAATATAATGGCAGACTTATAACTCAAAATTATTGGGTGCCCTATATTTGGAAATAACTTACTACCTCCGTCTCATATTTATTGTTCATCTTTTTTTTTTTCAGTTGTCCCAAATTAATTGTCCACTTCCATAAATGAATAGAGAATATAAATCAAGTTTACCATATTACCCTTATTTGTAGTTATTATTACAAACTTTAAAGAAGTTGGAAATTAATTGATTAAGGGTAAAACTGTCTTTGTGCAAAAAGTAAGAGAGAGAAAGCTGTAAAAGTAATGCTTTTCTAAAACTGTGTATTTTTTGTCTGTGGACAATAATTTTGAGACGGATATAGTATAAACTACTAATGAACTAGAAAGTACGATCTCATTAAGATGATGAAATTAAGACTTCACGACTAACACATAAATTAAGCACAAAATTTTTGATCTGGTAGTCTGGTACACTTCCTTTTATTAAAATTAGCACTACAAAATAAAATTTATCAACCCATGTAAATTATCAAGTATATTTATACAGAATGTGTAGACAAGCGGCTTATAAATTAGTAGTATAAGATAAATCAATCAATTAATTAGTGTTATTAAATATGACTTCATCAAGGTCATGGACTCATGGGTCATGGTTCAAGCCAACACAAAGAGCAGATACAACTTAAATAATGAAGAAATCAACGTGACAAGGATGTCAACCCGTGTAATTCTTTAGTTGATGCTGAAATGCTAAAGTTGCTAACGCAATAACCACATACGAATAGAAGGAAGGGTTCAAGGTCCATGGCCAAAAGATGCAACTTTCTTTTATCATAGAGTGGTAAGATTGCTTAATTTAATTACTAAAGTTATACCATTTTCACCGACTAATTATTTTTTTACTTTTATTCCCGTTAACTGGTTTAACCAGTTAAATATTATTTTCTATATTATTTTCTGTTACATTACATTAACTTGCATTATCCTAATTAATTAGTAATCACGGTTGTACAAATTACTTTGTAACACTAAAATGAAGGTGGTGAAGACTGCATTTTGGTGTATAGTTTCTTTTAATTACTACTGAATGAAGACCGTATTCACCGAGATATATAACTAGCAAACATATTGTTTGGTGTAGTTTATGATCCTACATACTCCAGTGTTGTAAAAAAAGTTCTATAAGGTCAATTAATTGTCGCTTAAAAGCTGCAAGGCCATCAACCTTTTTAATTTATGTAAATCGATCAACCGCGGTCAACGGCAGTAAATGACGGACAACAGGTGGTCAAACTTGCTCCAGACTAACAAACTTTTTCGAAAATACCCAAAACTCGCTATAAAATATTTTATTAACCTATAGTAGCTATTTATATCTATTACAAGATATTTTTTTTACGAAAAATTTTGCCGAAAATACCCAAAACTTGTCGGAAATGCCAATCTTATTAATCACCGAATAATTCCGTCTAAACTGATTACAAGCTACAAGGGGGTCAACCGCCCTACTACTGATTCATGACTTTTGCAACCTTGTATAGATCCATAAAAAAATATGGACTCAAATGTCTGAGATTCGGTTTAACTTCTTAGATATTGATCTTTAAAACGTTTGGTTTACTATTTTTAATCTAGTTTAGTATCAAACCTAAATTACACGATGCACTTTAAATTGTACACATAATAATTTAAAATCAATAATGATTGGTTCAAATTGTATGTAAGAAAACTAGTTGTTAACATTAAATAAAAAATATGACAAAACATAGTTCAATATAAAAATGAAAATCATGTTTCCAAAAACAAAGAATTGACAAGATCTTATTTCTGTAACAAAAACCCGTTCCCTACTGTCCTTGCACATTTGAACCATGGACCTTAAACTTCTGTCTTTACCATCATTAATCCATGCGTATAAGCCTATCTGCAAACTTTTAATAAAACTAAAAAGGGCAAAAGGCACGTAAATGTATTATACTTGTCATTTGAACTTTTTATATGTATCATATTAAAAAAAATTGCATCTATGTGCATTAAAGTTTCTTTTTGTGACATTTTTGTGTACTCATGAAATTTTGTGACATTTTGACCCTTTAGGCTGAATTACATAAATGGTCCCTGGATTGGCAAATATTGCATCAACCGTCCTTTTTTTATTAAAAAAAAAAAAAAAAAAAAAAAAAAAAGATTTTGATTTTTTTTTGCTTGATTTTTTTTTCGAAAAAAAAAATTTTCGATTTTATTTTTTCTAAAATGAAAAAAAAAAATCTAAAATTTATTTTTCGAAAAAAAAAAATTGAAATTTTTTTGCGTTGTTACCCAATTTTATCCGTTTCTATACGTTATCTTTCGGTTTTATATGTTTTCATCCGTTTTTTACGTGTCCGACCGCTTTCATACATTTTCGTTTGTTTTTCTTACATTTTCATATGTTTTATACGTTTCGTTTTTCTTGTGGGATGACATGTGTCACCTTGCTACATCACCTCTTCCATCGAGCCAAAAAAAAAAAAAAATGTTTTTTGAAAAAAATAAAATCGAAAATTTATTTTTCTCAAAAAAAAATTTAGAATTTTTTTTCGAGCAAAAAAATTCAAAATTTTTTTGGAAAAAATAAAATTGACAATAATTTTTTTTCGAAAAAAAGTCGAGCAAAAAAATTTCAATATTTTTTTCTGAAAAAAATAAAATTTAAATAGATTTTTTCGAAAAAAAATCAAGCAAAAAAATTTCAAATTTTGTTTTTGAAAATAATAAAATCGAAATATTTTTTTTCGAAATATAAATTTTAGAATTTTTTTTCGTGTTAGAAAAAAACAGAATTGATATTTTTTTTTCGAAAAAAAATCGAGCAAAAAAAATTCAATTTTTTTTTTTAAATAAAAAAAATGACGGTTGATGCAATATTTGCCAATCCAGGGACCATTCATGTAATTCTGCCTAAAGGGTAAAAATGTCACAAAATTTCATGAGTACACAAAAATGTCACAAAAAGAAACTTTAACGCACATAGTTGCAATTTTTTTAGTATGATACATATAAAAGGTTCTAATGACAAGTATAATACATTTACGTGCGTTTTGCCCAACTAAAAAATATATTCAAATTAAAACGTAGGAGACAAACAACATAAATTAATATTGTAACTAATCGATAATGGATCAAACATATCCAGATATACACATTTTTGTTTGTTAAAAGGTAACATTTGACAGTAATTACATGGAACTATTTCTAAGATAGTAAACAATTGTTAATTAGTACCTAAAAAACAACCGAAAAGGGCAACGTCTTAGTTAAAATAAACACTTCTAATAGAATTTTAAGTTTAAACATACAATTACTCACAACCATGCACATTATGGATAACTGCATACCAGAAAAAAAATATATATATATACGTTTACATATATTACAAATTACAAACACCCAACCTATGTAGAAAGAAACAACATTATCATACACGAAGCTAATGCAACTTCACATGGAAAGACTCTAATCAAATTTAACTCAACTCAACTTCGGCCTCGTGAACAGTTTGCGATTATTCATCATATGGCTCACTACTCAACTCCTCATTAATCTGAGCTAGTTCATCATGTTGGAAAATTTAGTGCACTTGAGGGATCTAATCATACTTGGAAATGGTTTTGGAGGTACGGAGTGTACACCCATCAAGTCACTGATTCCCCTGACTTTATAGTGGTTGTGCAGGATTCTGCTGAGTGCTGGTTCCTACTGATGGTTCCTGCTGAGTGATGGTTCCTGCTGATGGTTCCTGCTACTTGTGTCAGGATCCTGCTGATAAGCAAAATTTCTGCTGATAGAGTGCTGTATGATTATGTAACTGATTTGACCTATTCAAATGGCAGTTACATCTGCACTCATGACCTCGTTTAACTGGTCATGTAATCACTATTTTAGGCTATAATGGGGATAATTATGTGGAGATTAATGGGCCGATTAATTCTCATAATTCTATTTTGGCTAGCCATGAGTATCTTCCTATAAATAGGAAATCAAATAAAGCATAAAAGAGACACAGAAAAACATATAACACTTATACACGAAGGGTTATTGATTTGTGCCTAAATCACTAACAACATTTGGTCTTATCCCAAGTAGATATTCGTGATACCCAGGCATTAGGGTCGAATAGTTTACTTTGGAAAGTGATAACACGATTCCAAGTGATATCCGGTAACCTTAATTGGTACGTAGTTAGGCTATTGATTATCTTCACCCTATTCTGGGCTAATAACCACCAACAATAACACGATTCCAAGTGATATCCGGTAACCTTAATTGGTACGTAGTTAGGCTATTGATTATCTTCACCCTGTTCTGGGCTCATAACTAGCTCATTACTCAACTCCACATCAACTTGCGCTTCTAAGTCATAAAGTTCATTACTGTCGCTCAAATGGTCGTGTTGATCAATTAGTTCTTCTTCCCTTTGACAATGATTGAAAATGCAAAGAATGTCAAAAGTAGGAGCAGCTTTAAGGGTATGATATAACCACAGAAAACATAATTTCAGAAGTTCAAAAAGAAAATCTTCCCAAGGAGGCAAACACAAGGCTAGTATGGGAGTAGCAATTAAAAAATGCATTGTTGACATGAAGATCAAACACAAGAAACATGCGATAACTGTAACTGAGAAGTCTATTGCTTGAAAACGAAACATTGAACTGGTTGATAGTTCTAAACGGAGAGGGACTTTGATGGAAACAATGAGAAGGAAGACGGTAAAAATGATGGAAGCGTAAGGAGAAAAGTGGAAGCGGAGATATGCAATAGGTAGAAGAAGAAAGCGCAAATCTATGCACAAATCCATTTTGGTTATTTTTGAAGTTTTTCTGTGTGGGAATACGTATTTATATTGATTGAAGACCTGTGTTTTTTGTTTGAAGTCGGCATATAATTTACGTGTAAATAGAGAGGTAAAGCTGAAGTTGACATGCTGAAGAGTCAAAGATGATCGCAGAATATTGCGATCTCTTTTGGAAGAACAACAAGGTTGGGATCTTTGGAGTTCAAGGTTCAAGTAGCAAAGTTTTATATACTAGTGCTAGCTCTTTGCTAAGTTGAATCAACCGGGCCCTCCTACCAATATTTTAATTATAAGATGTTATCTTTTGTACATATGATGATAATCATATTGTTTTAGGTGGACAACAAAAATTATAGTTTCATCTTGCAATCGAGCTATTATCAATTTGTTTGCGTATTTACAATTATTAAATATATACTCATCGAGTTTCAAATAATTTATACAATCAGATGTTGCCCTCTCATCATGTCATTACAATGAATCATACATTCATACCTCATCACATCAATATCTTCAACGAGCACAAAATATTAGATGTTTTTATCAAATGTTAACAACAAAGTTTAATGGACCTATAAGGATTTGGATGGAAATAAATTATGTCCATCATTTTCTACATGGGTTTTGCATCGATGGTTGTGTTCACCAAGTTCTAATGGAAGTTCCATCCGCACAAAAGTACTTTATTTTTGGCGCACCATTTTACAACTAGGAGCTAGTTGTTCACAAGTAAAACAACACTTCTTTTGAGTTCTGGCGCTTCTTTAACGTTGGTTTTGGAAAGACATGAACGGTTTAAGATGTTAAATGATCCTCAGGATGTGAAAGTAATAGTTTTTTATTTGTACTGTGAATGACGTGCGAACCCGCTGCGAGGTATTCTAGATGTAATTAATTTATATGCATCGGAAAATCGGTTTGTCTTCTTATAATAATTACCATTTATTAATGTATTTAATTTTCTTTTCATCACTTTATTTTTGAAGGTGTTACGAAGGTTAACAATTTCATTCATATCCTTGGTACAAATATGTAATGCATGGGTACAAGGGTGTTTATGCTTGTTTTAGATGTATATGCAATTCTGCATCTTTGAAGGGGTATATATGCAACTGCCTCAATTTTTTTGCCAACTTATTGCTAATTTAGTGCGAATGCGTTACGATGGTGAATCGTCCTATTATAATAGGTTCATATTACTAAGCTTTTAGTATAATTGTACCATCACCTTCACACTCATCCATTTCCTTACCAAACAATGGTTACAACCTCTTCTTCATCTCCTCCACGCTCACCATATCCACCGTTCCCACCCAACATTTGGAAAAAGCACACGAAGGACATGGCACATAGACTCATTGAGTTGCATATTAGTTGAATTAACAAACTGAAAAGCAAGATGGAAATTTTGCTTCAAGACTATCTATTGCGTACGGTAGAAATCGATAAAAAGAGGAAGGTACTCCAGATTGCTGAAAATGAATGTGAGATGGTTTGTGGAATTTAAGAAAAACCAAAAATAACTGAGGAGTATAAGGAACATAATGAATATTTTAGAAAAATATAGTACTTTGTGAGTGGTATCTTCTTTTGTACGACTCACATTATTCTAGTTATAATGGATTAAAGTTTGTTGTATTTTCTTTTGAATGACACCTAATTTGTTGATGCACATTTCGATCTATAATTTACAAAAATTGAAAAATTGTCTACTGTTGATAAACTTAACTAACGTGGCGGTTAGTACACTAGAAGTCATTTTTTTTGTGGAATATTAAAAAGCATGATTATTCATATAAAATCCAATAATATATCGCAATACGTTCGTAGATCATCGTAGAAACCTACCTCAGTTTATACGAGAAGCGAACGTGCAAGGCGTTTGTAGGGAAGTAGGTATTACTTCACCATAAATTCGAAGTGAGGAAAATGGGACGGGGATAAATTTGACAAACTTGATTTTTTTCAAATCTTTTATAATCATTAATTTTCATACGAAATACCATCTTCAAAAATCCATCAAACATCCCATCAAAAAAATATTCTTAGACAAATGGATAGATGATCTAAGTGTCATCATTTTCTCATATATGGAACACATTAAAAGGTTGTACGAGCAAGTTGATTTGATTGAATGCAAAAACTTTTGCATCAAAAAAATACATGCAAAGTTATTGTCAAAAAACAACAAACAGTTGTGAACGTCATTGTGAGCTCTTAAACTTCTTGTATGAAGACATTGAGAGAGATTTGGAGCTTTTATGCAGCTACGTTCGACATATGAGGAAGTTTGAAGAGAGTGTACGTTCAAAAAAATTGTGTCAAAATATATACTTAAAAAGTGGTAACAAGGATCTGTTGTATTTAGCTTATTGTCAATGCAACTTTTGTATTATAGCATTAATTTCTAACTTTAACAGTTCATACTTATTCGCAAACAATTTGCAATAAATCGCAAAAAGTAAATGCTATTGTTGTGTGTGCTTCCCCATAAACTTTACGTCTATAAATAAAGAGAGAAATATAACATAAACATATCATCCCTTCTAATGCATACTTACGTATACAGTCTGCAAAAACTAAGCATGGTTCTTAAAATCTATGTTACCACAAAAAGTTAACAACAGAGTTCTAGACGAACCACAAAGATCAACTGCATTGTTCGTGTTTGTCGTTGATCAAAATTGTGGTTCGAGTGCAATGTTGGTAGCAAGCTAGACCTACAAGCATCTACTGATGTTGGTTGTAGCTACTACAGAAAGATTAAAGATAATGGTAGTCATTAGTTTTCATTTTCCAGCTTGCCAATGACAAGACATTATGAAATAATACTTTCGATAGCATTATAATCACAAATAATTGTGGTTTTATAATGCTTATATACCCATGCCATTGAACCGGTATTATGACATTTATGTCTATGTTGGAACCATCACCCATGGTCATCAAAGTGAGCAAAGGCTACCACATTGCAATTACACATTTCTTCTATGTAACTATGTCCGGACCACTGCAGAAGACAAGATTTTTCTCTCTTTGAACAGGGTGGAAACAATTTTTGATATGTAATCTTTAACAATACCAACACTGGTTTTAGTGAGTATACTTAAAAAATGTATACAAAGATGTAAAGTTTACAGTTGGAATTTATAGTAATCGCAAACAAGGTCATATTGTTTCATAATAAACTATTTCACATTTGTTACGTTAACTCTTTGTTGTAATTTCGTTAGAATAAAAACATACGAGTTTGTAATTGCAACAATGTGGTACTAGATTCATAATAACTTTCACCTTTTCCATGGATGTCAGGTTGGCAAGACATGTTAGTTATTACTATATATTACGAATAATGATGTAATGTGTGAATCAACGTACAAAAAAAACTACATATTCTAACATTTGAAATAATCTCTACTTTTATAAAAGAAAAGCATCAAAAACATTAACATGATCTATGTTTCAAAACTGCTTAGATCTTAACCAAAAAAATTTGTTCCATGTAAAAGTTCAACAAAAAACCACCCCTACGCAAAGTTTAACGACATAGTTCAAGATCTACACAAGGATTGAATGTGAACAAATGGGGAGAAAGACCCCATGAACACCTTTAATTGGGTTTGTTGTATTTTCCTTCCCTAATACGATGTAAAAACACTAAATAAGGTTGAAGTATTAAAATTATTAATGAAAAATAACAAACAATGTCGCAGAAGCAGGTTGCGAAATGTTTATTATTTTTTTTGGGAACTGTGTCTTGTAGTTATATTTAAACATTTTTTGTATTGTAATTGTATTTGCCTTAACTATTCAATGTTGCAGAGAATTCCTTTGATAACCATTGGGGAACATCAACTACAATTAAAATCATTCTGAAAATCAATGTCGCAACAAATAATATCGTAAAAAGGTGGAATACTAGTTGAAACCATATCCCGTACCCATGCCATATTTGGTTCTACTCAGATCTATATAAGCAAAGTCCAACAACTTTCTTTTGCACCAGCCGAAAAAACAAAGGAATAGAAAAATATGTTTTCCCCATCTTCACAAAAACAGACTAATTCACAAAACGAATCAGATGACAATGATCCAGTTCCGCTACTTGAACTCGTGAAAAACATTGTTTTGTTATTTTCAGCATCTTTAAACGATCTTAAAGAAAATGGAGTGGCTTATGGGTGAAGTCCAACGTCTAAATAACGAGTTTGAGGAGAAAGAAAAATGGTTGTAATGTATAGTAGAGAATCCGAGATTTAGTGCATTTTTTTAAAATTATACAACTTTGTTGTTATGTTTGTTTTTTTCGATCTAATATAAAGTATTTAATTATCTTTGTATTTCTCTTGTTTTCATGCTATAGTAATTCGATTCATATATGTTGTATCTATGCTAAAGGTAATTAGACATGCATACCTTCTTGTTGGTAGATTTTAGTTGATTTCGATCAAAAAAATCTATTTTAACTTATTCGCAACGCATTCGTATGTAACAAGCAAACAAATTTAGCTAGGTAATCAACACCGACTAGTCTGTCCATATGACTACGTCATGTATATTGTATTCACATTGTGTTAGCAATACTATCGCATTACATCGCACTCTGCGTTTACGGGTAGCTGCTGAAGCTACAAACATAGTTGCAGTTAGGTGTTAAACATTTAACAAACAAACTAGACGTGTTTAATATATTAAAGTACACAATGATAGGGATAATCTCGGAATATCAAAAAAAATCTTAGTTTTAGCAATATTCCATAAAATTGAGTCGAATTGGAAATAAGTGTCATCTTGGATGTCATTTCTACGAATTTTCCAAAGGTTATTTGATTAAAATCAAAGATAAAGAGATGTCAATTATACACCACTTAAAAATTTTATAAGTTATTTAGTACTTTTTATAAATTTAAATGGTATTTTGTGACATTTTCCACAACTCAAAGCACTGTTCATCGGTATAATCTACCGTAAATTGAGTTTGGTAAATGTTAGAGATGTTCAAAAAATAAATTATTTATAGACAAAAATACACCGTTGGTCCCTAAACTTGTGCAAAAACATCATCTGGGGTCATACCATGACCTCAGTGTCATCGTGAGTCCATTCTTCATGTTTTTTGCATCAAACAAGTCCCTTGTCCTGTTTTCCATTGGTCAACACCCATTTTACTTTTTGAAAGAGGGCATAATAGACATTTTCACTTTTGTTAATTACTTTGGTGGTACAACCTTAAGGATGAACATTATATTTACAAGAAAATTTAATACTATCACCTCCCTTACCCACACTACCATCACCAACACCACCATAATCTCATTCACCTCCACCACCATCATCTTGAAACCCAGATTTCGGCCACCACTTCCGGCTACCAACCCCCCATCTTCGACCACCATTTTCGAACACCACCATTAAGACATGATAAGGTTGATAATACTTAAATTTTCTTAAAAGCATAAAAGCATTAAGTGTTAGTTAAGATATGAAACTCTAATATTAAAGTTAAGTTACCAGTTCACTTCGATCACTTATGTGGTGTGCTTTTCTTTGCATTTTGAGTCAAAATATCAAGAAACATTATCATGTGCTAATCAAAACATATCTCATCGGCAGTGGTTGAAATCAAAGGAGAAAGAAGTCATTGTTGCTCAAATGGTCTGTCGATGTGGGTCCTACCACCACCATCGCAGTCACTGGCTCGATATGGTCTGTGTTTGGGATACACAATAATTTATCGAGTACAATGGATATTGCAAACCGAAAGGGGGTAGAGAGATCTTCATACATCCTCATTGGTCAAAGAAAACAAAACATAACCATCATCTAAACCCATATCCTATCTCCTACCTTGTCAAATATCATAAATAACAAACATCAAACACAAACCACTAATCCTATCCATCTTCTCGTTAAACAATAGCAATCAACAAAAACAAAAAATGTCTATCCTAATCCACAATACCCTCACGTCTCTCCCAAACTCTTAAACAAAACAAAACAAAAATCTGTTTCATTCTTCTTTTCTTTCGGTAAAACAAAAGAACATAATCACTTACCCGAGACCCGTTTATTAGATCTTGAAGTTGTTTGGGGTGTTGGGTCTGAGTGATTCAAGTAGAGAATAAAGAACAAAAAAGTTTTGTTTGATTCATTTTTAACACTCAGAAGGTTTGTGTGTGATTTATGTTTGATTCAGTTATAACAAAAAGGGACAATTTTGTTGTTTTGTTATATCAAAGGACGATTTTTTGTGAGTGGAGTTTGTGAGGTGTGATTTTACAGTAGTGACGGTGTTCGCAGCGTTCTGCTGTAGTGATAGCCTAAGCGGCGGCCGGATGTGGTGGTTGAGGTGGCGGCCGACGGTGGTGATCAGATTTTATAGAAAGAGGAAATGGGTGTGGGTGGGTGTATTTTATGGAGAGAGGAAAAGTAGAATTGTTTTTGTACATGAAAACATATATGAAGTACGTATTAAAAATAAGATTGATAAATTTTTTAATGTGTTGTATGTTTGTGTTTAATGACGTGAGTTTTTGTGTACAAGTATGTGGCTTTGCATTGGCTCAGTTAAGCTTTGGTATGGGTGGTCGGAAAATAATGGTGGTGTTGTTGGTGGTGGTGGTGGTAGTGATGGTAGTGTGGGTGAGTGAGGTAAAATAAAATGAGAGTGAGAAGAAGACAAGGGTAAAATAGTCATTTTGCAGAAATAGCGGGAATTGACAACAGATAACGGGAGTTAACCGAAAAAATAACGGGATGAGAGACTTGTTTGATGCAAAAAACATGAAAAATGGACTCATGATGACACTGAGGTCATTGTACGACGATGATGTTTTTGAACAAGTTTAGGGGCCAATGGCGTATTTTTGTCTTATTTATAACATATAATGTATAATGTGAATAGAATATAATACTATCAAGTCTTAGAAATCATAGACAATGGTAA
Organism: Artemisia argyi; assembly: GCA_030686995.1. NCBI lineage: Eukaryota > Viridiplantae > Streptophyta > Magnoliopsida > Asterales > Asteraceae > Artemisia > Artemisia argyi. Next base: position 76,103,526 of record CM060695.1, on the reverse strand, counting down.
GATGTTGATAACATGGATAGTTCTAGATATGTGGTCCATGGCTCTTGGTGATAATTAGTTTGTTATCGGATATCTCTAATACCAGTAACTAGATTATCTAAGCTTAAGGGTGAAAAACAATCTCGTCTACAATTCAAGGTCCAAGGTCCAAGGTCCAAGGTCCAAAGTCTGAATGTTAATTCTTTCCTACTAACAATATTTCAATGAATAATGTTATTTTCCTTAAGGAAAATTAATAACAATATTGATATACACATCTTGTTACAACAAAAATATGATTCATAGCGTTGAATACTTACATAAAAAACTGAATCACATAGAAGTTGCAGTTATCTCTTAGTATTACAAAAGGGCTTCGAAAAAAGGTGTAACCGAGTCAATACTCTTCGGGTTCGAGTCTCGCAAGAGACAAAAAAAATCCGGATTTTCCTCCTACTGCAAAGCTGTGAGTTCTAGAGGTTTCCTTTCGCGGGTCTCTCATAGTGGTTTGGGTCCAGGGCCTCCCATTTGGATGGTTTAACTCAAGGGTAGGATTTCAAGTGTGGTACCGTTTAAAAAAAAAAAAAAAAAAAAAAAAAAAAAAAAAAAAAAAAAACCCTTAAAGAAATGCTATATGTAATATTTGAAAATTAGTAATAATAAAGAGGGGAAAAGGGAACTCGTAAATACTTGTGATTTAAGTTTCAAGTCATGGGTTCAAGTATGAATCGTGGTTTATAAATTTTGGCTCATGGTGCAACGTTTAAATATAATGCCAAAGGAAGTTAGCCTAGAATGAAAACTAATTGGAAAGGGAAGCCGAATAATTGTTCTTTGATGACAGTGACATTTGTGGGGACAAGAAGGAAGGTTACAAGGATAATGGATCATGGTAATATAGTGGCAGAATTATACCGTAACTCAAAAGTATTGGGTCAAGTATATTCGGAAATAACTACTCCGTAATAAACTACTAGCAGTAATGAACGAGAAAGTACGATCTCATTAAGAAGATGAAATTAAGATTCCCCCCTTTTATGAAAATGGCTTTTACCATGGCACTTGTTAAACATAATTAATAAACTTAAATTACCATGTTGAATTGTTAGATAACATTAAGTCATTAATAATTTCCTAATTCTATTCTAATTACCATGATTAACTTTGTTTTATTTAGAAATAATTCTATTTTAGGGAATAATCTACTTCTTTTAATGCTTTTAAACAAATGCCATGGTAGCACATATTAAAAAATCCATATGAAAATTAGCACTACAAAATACAACAGTAGTAAGATTTATCAACCCATGTAAATTATCAAGTATATTCATACAGTACAAAATGTGTACATATGGATCAAGGTTTTGAGGAACTTTAGAGATTAATGTTTAGACAAATGACTTCTAAATCACTATACGTTGAATTAATTAATTAGTGTTATTAAATTTGAGTTCATCCATGTCATGGACTCATGGGTCATGGTTCAAGCCAAAACAAAGAGCAGATACAACTTAAATAAAGAAGAAATCAACATGACAAGGATGTCAACCCGTGTAATATTTCTTTAGTTTGATAGTGAAATGCGTTGCTAACACAATAACCACATGCAAATAGAAAGAAGGGTTCACGGTCCATGGCCCAAAGATAAAACTTTCTTTCATTTTTTTAGAGTCATAAGATTGCTTAATTTAATTACTAAATGTTTAACATTTTGACAGACTAGTTATTTTTTTCTTTTATTCTGGTTACTTGGTTTAACAAGTTAAATATTATTTTGTTACATTACATTAACTTGCATTATCCTGATCAGCAATCGCGGTTGTACAAATTACTTTGTAACACTAAAATGAAGTTGGTGAAGACTGCATTTTGGTGTATAATTTACTTTTAATGAAGACCGTATTCACCAATATATAACTAGCAAACATATTGTTTGGTGTTGTTTATGTTCCTACCAAAAAATATGGGCTCAAAACTTTTTGTGTCTGAGATTCGGTTTAACTTCTTAGATATTGATCTTAAAAACATTTGGTTTACTATTTTTAATCTAGTTTAGTATCAAAATTAAATTACACGATGCACTTTAAATTGTACACATAATAATTTAAAATCAATAACGAGTTGTTAATTCAAATTGTATGTAAGAAAACCTTAGTTGTTAACATTATATAAAGAAAAATATATGTAATTACTAAATACAGAAATGAAAAATCATGTTTCTAGAAAACAAAGGATTAATTATATATTATTTTAATAACAAATTAATATATACCGTTCCCTACTGTCGTTGCACATTTGAACCATGGACCTTGAACTTCTGTTAACCACTTTATCATCATGCATTCATGTAAAAAGACAAAGCATCATTTAAGCCTATCTGCAAACTTTTACTAAAACTAAAAAAAATATAAAAATTAAATATAAGAGATAAACAACACACATTGATATTGTAATAACTAATCGATAACGGATCAAACGACATATCTACATATATACATTTTTGTTAGTTAAAAGGTAACATTTGACAGTAATTACCTGGAACTATTTCTAAGATAGATACGGAGTAGTAAATAACAGTTACGTAGTATTACCTAAAAAGCAACCAGCAACGACTTCGTTAAAATAAACACTTCAAATTAAATTATAAGTTTAACAAACAATTACACACAACCATGCATGCATATTATGGATAACTGCATACCAGAGAAATATATATTTACATACATACATTACAAACACCAACCAATGTAAAAAGAAACAATATTATCATATACGAAACAAATGCAACTTCACATGGCAAGACTCTAATCAAAGTTAACTCAACTCAACTTCGGCCTCTTGAACAGCTTGTGATTCTTCGTCATATGGCTCACTACTCAACTCCTCATCAATTTGCGCTTTTTCTTCATATAGCTCACTATTCAACTCCACATCAACTTGCGCTTCTAAGTCATAAAGTTCATTACTCTCACTCAACTGGTCATGTTGATCAACTAGTGTTTCTTCCCTTTGACCGTGATTGAAAATACAAAGAATGTCAAAAATAGGAGCAGCTTTAAGGGTATGATATAACCACATAAAACATACTTTTAGGAGTTCAAAAAGAAAATCTTCCCAAGGAGACAAACACAAGGCTAGTATGGGAGTAGCAATTAAAAAATGCGTTGTTGACATGAAGATAAAACATAAGAAACATGCCATAAGTGTAACTGAGAAGTCTATTGCTTGAAAACGAAACATTGAACCAGTTGATAGTTCTAAGCGGAGAGGGACTTTGATGGAAACAATGAGAAGGAAAACGGTGAAAATGGCGGAAGTGTAAGGAGAAAAGAGGAAGTGGAGATTTGCAAGAGGTAGAAGAAGAAAGCGCAAATCTATGCACAAATCCATTTTGGTTATTTTGAGGTTTGTCTTTGTGGGAATACGTATTTATATTGATTGAAGACCTAGGTTTGAAGTTAACATATAATTTACGTGTAAATAGAGAGGTAAAGCTAAAGTTGACATGCTGAAGAGTCAAAGATAATCGCAGAATATTGTATCTCTTTTGGAAGAACAACAAGGTTGGGACTTGGGATCATCTTTGGAGTTCAAGGTTCAAGTAGCAAGTTTTAATATACTAGTTCTAGCTATTTGCTAAGTTGAATCAACCGGACCTTGCTACTAATATTTTAATCATAAGATGTATATCTTTTGGATACATGATGCTAATCATATTGTTTTAGGTAGACAACCAAAATTATAGTTTCATCTTGCAAGCGAGCTATTATCAGTTTGTTTGCGTCTTTACAGTTGTGAAATATTTAAGTTATTTGCAAATAGTTAGATTTTTTATCATGAATTTTAATTAAACTGAATGATATGGTTAATTGGTTTGGTTATCTAAAGTAGTTTAAATGATTGATCGAGTTACAAAAGGGTTTAAGCTAGGTTGCCAAGTGATCTCATTAACAATCTAGATAGGAAAAATCCAACTGGCTAGATGATGTAAATTAAAACGTGGAAAGCCCAAGGTCGAAGGTCCAAAGATATTCTTCTTTTTTCTTTTCAAATGCAAGTCGCAATATAATGTGAATTCTCATGCTTACAAAATAGTACAATCTTTTCACAAATATTTTTTTCTTATGAAAAAGAATTTGTTCATATTTTGTTCATTGGCTCAAGCCCGTGCGTAATTTTAGGTTATTAGAGTTCAGGTTATAAACGAGATTTACAAAATATATGATACCCATGGGTTCTCATCATCATAGTTCTTCCTCATTCCTGCAAAAAATCATAAAAAGACTGCTAAATTACTATAACACGTACAAGGATTCGAAAAACAACGTAATTTAGGCTTCATTAAACACCGAAGTTAACTTCTTGTCATATCATCTTTTATCGAACGGCATTGAATTAAACAAAAATAGTAAAGAGTTAGAAAATATTACTACAAAAGAAGTGTGGAAATAGCATTACATGGATTATTATACCACTCGGCGCCCAATTGAGATAACACTTTTAGACGATAAGTCTTAGGATAATTAGGCCCGTATGTATTAGGCCTGTTTGTATTGTATCTTATATATACTCTCACATGTACCGAACATAATCATTCAATATACGTTCCTATTATTCTACATGGTATAAGAGCTTATTCGTACTTTGTTGTTTCAAGCACACCTACCACCAAACTATTGGACCGAGGCTCTTAATATGGCTATTTATTATCCCCTTTACCCGACTTTTTGGTGCTACATATCGATACCAATCATAAATTAGGACTCCGTGCCACACCTGCAATCTTTTTGGGACACGCAACTAATCATTTTGGCTATCGTTGTCTTGATCTTAACACCAACAAAATTATCATCTCTCGCCATGTTACCTTTGATGAAACGGTTTTTCCTTTTCAATCTCATCCTTCTAAACCCAAACCCAAACCCCCCCCCCCTATGATTTTTTGGAAGATTCTTTCAATCTCATTTCCACCATTATTCGCACCACCCCTATTGCTCCTAAACCTACACTAATTAATCTTGAACCAACACCAATTGCTCCTGAACCAACACCAACCGATATCCCTGCACCACCTACACCTCCACCAAATGATCCTGTTCCTGCACCAACACCTCCTTTACCACCTTCACCTCTACCTTTTGTATCTACTCATCTCATGGTCACACATTCTCGTGAAGGGATTACTCGTCCCAATCCAAAGTATGCTGGTCATGTGTCTAATTTTTCTCCTTTGCTTCGGTCATATAAAGATGCTTTTAATGATCCCAATTGGCGAAATGCTATGTATGATGAGTATAATGCACTTCTTAAGAATAAAACTTGGACTCGTGTACCTAGACCTGAGGGTGTCAATGTTGTTAGTTGTATATGGTTATTTTGTCATAAATATTTGACTGATGGCACTCTAAGTGGGTATAAGGCACGTCTTGTTGTCGATGGTAGCACACAGATTGAGGGGGTTGATGTTGATGAGACCTTTAGTCCGGTTGTTAAACCGGGCACCATTCGGACTGTTCTTAGCCTCGCTATTTCTTGACATTTGCCTGTTCACCAGCTTGCTGTCAAGAATGCTTTTTTACATGGTGATTTAGCTGAAACTGTTTATATGCATCAACCTCCCGGTTTTAGGGATCCAGAGCATCCAGATTATGTTTGTTTATTACAGAGGTCTCTTTATGGTCTTAAGCAGGCATCTCGGGCATGGTTTCAGTGGTTTGCTGCTTACATTACTATTGTTGGGTTTACTCCGAGTCGTTGTAACTATCTCTGTTTATTTACAGACAGGGTAATGATACTGCATTTTTGTTCCTATATGTGGATGATATTATGCTCACTACTTCATCTGATAGTTTATTGCTACGGATTATTGCTTCTTTACATAAGGAGTTCTCTATGACTGATTTGGGTGCTCTTAACTATTTTTTGGGTGTGTCAGTTATGCATGACTCTTTTGGGGTGTTTTTGTCATAGCATAAGTATGCTATGGAGATTTTGGAGCGTGCACATATGGCTGGTTGTAACCCTTCTCGGACTCCTTTTGACACTGAGACTAAATTGGGTGATGATGGTGATTCGGTTTCTGATCCTAAGTTATATCGGAGTCTTGCAGGTTCTCTTCAGTATCTCACCTTCACTGGACCTGATATTACAAATGTTGTGCAACAGGTTTGCCTATGTATACATGATCCTCGAGAGCCTCATTTCAATGCTCTCAAGCGGATTTTATGGTATGTCCAGAGGACTCTGGCTTATGGTTTACAGTTATTTTCTTCTACCACTGAGTCCTTGATTGCTTATTCGGATGCTGATTGGGCTGGTTGTCCTACTTCTCGTCGGTCTACATCATGTTATTGTGTTTTTCCTGGCAACAACTTACTATCCTGGTCTTCTAGGCGTCAGCCAACGATTTCTCGTTCCAGTGCTGAGGCTGAGTATCGTGGTGTTGCCAATGCTGTAGCTGAGACATGTTGGCTTTGGAATTTACTACGTGAGCTTCATACACCTTTGTCCTCTGATACTATTGTTTATTATGATAATGTGAGTGCAGTGTACTTGTCCTCTAATCCTGTTCAGCATCAGCGGACAAAGCACATTCAGATTGATATTCATTTTGTTCGTGATTTGGTTGCTACTGGTCAAGTTCGGGTTCTACATGTTCCTTCTTGGTTTCAGTATGCTGATATTTTTACCAAAGGGTTGCCGTCTATCTTGTTTGATGAGTTTCGCGACAGTTTGAGTGTTCGGTCTCCTCCCGCTCAAACTGCGGGGGAGTGTTAGACGATAAGTCTTAGGATAATTAGGCCCGTATGTATTAGGCCCGTTTGTATTGTATCCTATATATACTCTCACATGTACCGAACATAATCATTCAATATACGTTCCTATTATTCTACAAAAACTTCCTACATCTACTTGAGATCTAACATAAAAACCAAAAGGTTGTTTGGACAACTACGTCGAAAAATTTGGATCGCTTAACATCTAAAAATTGGTTTCTTTTGGTTTGTTTATTTTGAATTCAAGAAATGGGAAAAACAAAATGTGTCCCATTTTCCCAGTAACGAGTACCAAAACCAGTACATGTATTGGAATCTCATTCAATACGGTATCGGTGCACATTTTTATGTTTGGTAAAAATACGATACCACCAATTTGGTATCGGATCGGCACCAGATTCGTGCCAAACTCATCCCAAGATATAGTACAATGTAAGCCTAGAGCCTAGTTGTTGTATGATTTTACTAACACTGCTTCTAATAGGTCAAACATATTTCAGAAAACATAAAACGGCTACAAACAAAAGTTAACATAACAGGAGACTAGATAGCGGTTACAAAAGATCCAGACTTTATCTACCAATTATTTCTATTTCCTAACTACAACGATGAACTGAGTTGGTCATGCCTATGTTAGGCTAGTAGGCAAGGAGGTGAAGGTTTCACCTTCCCTCCCCACTTCATGCGCGAGTACCCTTGCACAATTGATCAGTGCTAAACAGTCAGATAATATTAACCAAGTTTAAATGGTTAACAAGTCAAAAACAGCTTAGACTAATGCTCCGTGGAGTACAAGGTATCCGCGGGTCGTTAATCCCAACGAGGTATGAAATCTGTAATAAAACGAAATTTGGGAACGGGTGATTATGAATAGGAATAGGTTAGAATGGTTTGTATTACTAATGCTTGATTGAGAAATTATTTGGAAACAGTAATTAAGCATACAACAATCAGATACACAAAACACGTAACACAAAGTATTAAAAACGTAAGTATAAAAAGTATAAAGACTAATTATGACAAGTTTATAACTACAAGGGTGTAAAATGAAAATTTAAAAAAAAAACTTTTTAACTTAAAAGAAAATTAAAATCTAAAAAGAAAATATTATATTATTATTATATTAATTTAATATTAATTAATTAATAAAAACTATTTAAAACTTATTTAAAATCTAATTAACTAAATCTAAAATGTATTATACTACAAATTTAACTTGGAAAATTATAAAAATAATTTCTAAAAACATAAAATAACTTAAAAGATTTATAAAAATTAAAAAGAAATATTTTTGTCTTTTTATGTAATTTTTATTAATTAAAAACTATATTATTAATTTAAATCTAATTAAACTAAATAAAGGTGGAAAAATAGAAAATGAAAAGGGAAAATTATAAAACTATTTTTTACAGGTTATAATAAAGTTTATAAACTTAGGAAATTTATAAAAATGAAAATTATATAAAATCTAAACAACTATTCTAATTTTTATTTGGTTTTTATGTTTTAAGTAATTTAAATAAAATTAAATGTAAAAATTATAAAGACTACAGTAAAAATTCTAGAAATTTTATTACAAACTTAAAATCAAACAAGGAATCTAGGAAAAATATAAAAATACACTACTATAGCACAACTTTTAACAGTTACAAATTATTTAACAGATTTAATTAAATACTAAATAAACTATTATTAAATCTAATTAATACAATATAAGCACAGAAAATTCTAGGAAAATTACTACAACTATAAAATATAACAAAGTAATTTAGAAAAATATAAAAACAGGTAATCACTTAACAAAATATTAAAAAGGAAAATTAAAATTAAAAAATATTAAATAGAAACTATTACTTATTTTAAATTTGTCTTTTCTGGATTTTTCTTTTAGAATACTATTTTATACCTAAAAACAATTAACTTTTATGAAAACAACTTTTTCAGAGCTTAAAAATAAGCTAAATACCTTAACAGTTGACTATTGTTGACCAGTTTAGAGATTAAGCTCACAAGAGCTTATGTGGGGTCCACTTTGGTAAAAATTAGTTCAAATAAGTTTAATGGACATGCATAAGCTAGAAAAAGCACAAAGGAACCACTGGATAAGCCAATAAGCCACAATAAGCCTTTGTTTATTGGTGGACTGAGACAGCAAAATGGGACAAGGTTGAGAGCTTATTTCAGGTGGGTCCCATGGGTCTTAAGGTCAAACAAAAGGCCAAAACTGAAATCCTACCAGGAGGGGGGTTGGGAGAACCAAAAATGGGTCAGTGGGACCCACTATGGTGGCCAGAATCACCCACCAAAGTGGTGGTGGTGGCCTGATAGACTGATGCACAGGGGAGGTCCTTCCCCTGCAAGTAACTTTGGAGTGGTGTGGGGTCCACAAGAAAATTCACAAAATTATGATGAACATGGAACACTAAAGACTAGCTGGGGGGTTGTAAATCCACAAAGTTTCAAAGTCTCAAACCTATCCTAAAAATCACAACAAATCATGGAGTTTTTGAGATTTCCTGATGTATGCACTTTTTGACTTTTTGAATATATGAACTATGTTGACTATATTGAACTTTGGATCAATCCTGGCTACTGAATATGATGTTATATGATCAAATAAAGCTAACACAGGTTGTCTTAACAAGATTAGAGCATGTTATGAAGATTTGGCACATAAAAACTTCACAGAATACAGCATACACAAGATCAAAGGTTATGTTGACTTTTGAACATATGAAACCTGTATTTAGTGAGTGAACTGAGCTATTGAAACCTTTAGTGATAAATTTAGACCAAAATCACCAACAAACACAACCTGTGACACAGAATAAACAGCTAATCCAAACACACTTTTTCTTGACTGTTGTTATGATTTTTAAAGCTTAACTCTAATTCAGGCCATAATTATGAAACTAAAACATGTATAATGGTAAAATAAACTTAACTAAGCACAAAAACATCAATAAAAACAACAATTATCTAAGAATCCCACTTATGCTTATTTTGACAGTTAAAAGTGATTTTTTTAAACAAGAAGGTTTTAATGAACAAAGACTTGTTTATAAGTTATATTATAACTAATTCATACTCAATAAGCATAATTAGATACAAATAAGCAGATAATAAGCTATTGTACAGTACAAAGTTAAAAATGAATTTGAAAACTTACCATAAGCAATCCTGCTTATACCAAGTAACCAAGATCAAAACCACTTCCTATAGGCTTCCACAAGCTCTCTAACCCAGAGGCAATCCAAATTTTCCTCTGCTCCATGCTTCTTCTTTCATTCTTCTTATTTTTTTATTTTTCACTATTTTTCTTTGTATTTTTAATATTTTTCTGTTTATGATGATAACTAACTTCTGAAAGTTCTAATACAGTAAATAAGTTATTATATTAACTTATATGAGATTATAAGTCAAATAATAACACTAATAACAGCATTACAATAAATTGAGAATTTTAAGTTAAATTTAAGCATAAACTGAAAATATAATGAGAAACTGAGATTAAAGCTTGAATAAGATTTAAGTAACACTGAAAACACTAAATATGATGTTTGAAAGCTTAATATTACACTGAGACAATGAAACTAAAACATTCGACATACATGAAATTAAAATTAAACTACACTCTATCTATTTCTGCTTCTCTTCTCTTTTATAGACTTCCCACTTGCTCCAGGTGTCTTGCTAAGCATTTCCCATCACTTTTGACCATTGGATGTGTCTGAATTCATCTCAACCATTTAAATGCACTTTTGGCGCCAAAAGTGGTTTATGCTGCTTGGGGTAGACTCAGTGCAATTAATGCACATTGGGATGATGTGTGAGGAGTAGGGAACAATTTGGGAAGGCTAGGGGTGTGGTGGATGTAGTTTGCAGAGTTTACAGGTTGTAGGGGGTGAGGGTGGATGTAGTTTTGCCACGTGGTAACTTCTGGGCAAACCCAGGGATGTGGGTTTTGTTGTGGGAGTGACAGGGAAGGGGTTGAGGTGGTTAAGGTGTAAGGTGGAGGTGGAATGGAGGAGAGTAGCAGGGGTGGGAGGTTGAAGAAGGTGGAGGTGGAGGGTCAACGCGGGTCAACCCTGCGTTTTATTTAATATGGGAATGGGCTTTAGGGGGTATTGGGCTTTTGGCTTTGGACTGGACCAGGATTTGGAATTTGGGTGGGTTGTGTTTTTTATTTAAGGATCCGTATGGTTTGTAAGGTTTTAAAGCCCAAGGACCTTTGTTGTAAATTCTTAATTTCCAAGGACTAAACCTGTACCTATTCCAAAGTTAATCAAAAAGGACCTTTCTTGCCATGTAAAAATATTATAAGGACCTTTTTAATATTTTTCCAAATTTAAAATAACAGGGGACCAATTTTGCCAATTTCCAAAGTGCAGGGACTTGTTTTGTAAATTTCATGAATTTATCATCTAGGGGTAAAATTTGTCAATTTAAGAATTACCAAGGACCCTTTGATGATAAAATTCCATTTTTGAACACTGAGGGGTATTTTCTGTCAATATTGAAACTGCAGGGACCTGTTTTGCCAATTTTGATATTTTGAACTTCCAAGGGTAAAAATTGTTATTTCATGATTCCTGAGGACTGTTATTGAATTTTCTTTAAAATAAATCATCCAGGGACCATTTCTGACATTTCATGAAAGTTCAGGGACTGATTTTGACAATTTGGTAAACTTTGACCGTTTTTCCCTGTTTTCAGTTCTTTTATGTCTGAAACATATAAAAACACCTTCTAAGGATATTTGTAATATTTTGTGGTGTTTCTAAGTGTTTTTACATGTTTTTGTTGTTCAGACTTGACAGAAATGATGAGTTTTTATGAACTCATCAACAATATACATAGTCACGCGCGATTCACGAATTCCAAAACCATTTTTGGTGGTCTGACCACCAACCGGATACCAAGGAAATCGGGCTCCACCATTTCATTTAATCACAATAGAACATTGCGTTTGAGTTAAAAAAAAATCAATATGAATGTTGCAACCTGACGACGAAGATGAGCGTCACGAAGTTTAGCTTCGATTTCTTCAACATTAGAGAAAGAAGATTTAGTTCCGGTGAGTCTTCGGCGAAGCCACCGTATTATTATTATTATCCACTCCAACCTCCATATCAATTATCAATTAATCACTGATGATCATAATTTTATTACAAAATGATGAATTTATTAATACACAGTTAGTGTGTGTTTTTATAAAAAAGTATGAAGAAGAGCAAATTGGATTAGGAATTGTATTTTCTTGTTGTGTGTTGATGTGTATATATATATAATGCACGCGCGTTGTATATAGAACCTTGTATTTATAAGTAATTAAATATAAAAGTTACGAGTAGTATTATTGTTTAGATAATCATTAAAAAAAATTAAATTAAAAAAAAAAAAAAAAAAAAAAAAAAAAAAATTAAGGTGAAGATGGGTATCTCTTGCCCACTAAATGGTGAAGAGTGGTGAAAGGGAGTGAGAGGAGAAATAAAGCTGACGTGGCGTTGATGTGTATGGTGAAAAACTTTCTTCCTTACCTACTAGCCTTATAATAGATTTTTCCATTAACTTTTTTTCATATAAAACATGAAAAAAAAAAATTACTTATTAATTTAAAATATGTATTTGTTTTTTAAAATAAATGATAACTTTTTCATTGGATGCTTTGCAAAAATTACAAGAAGGTGGAAGTACTATTATAATTCAACATACTGAAAGAAGATGTTAAACTCATAAATGAAGTTTGATTTTAGCTTTTAGTTACGGGTCCATGAGTCATGGTTCAAGGTTTAAGCGAAAAAGCAAACATCAAAGTAAATCAACAAGAAACCAAGTGAAAGAGAAGTCAACCAAGTTGATTTTGATTTGATGGTGATTACAACTATAGGGATATGAAATAACGGTTCACGGTCCATGGCTCAAAGCATCAACCTTTTCAACCAACCAAAAAAAAATGTCAAGTCAATTTTGATAATTTTAATTTTGGTTAAAAAGTATGATTTTAATCAATAGTAAAATTAACAAGTAATACTGGAGTAAATTTTTTCAAAAATAATTACAAAGAATAATAATAATAATGATAATAGTAGTAGTAATTTTTTTCTTTAAATATTGGTGTCAATTTATAATAATAATAATAATAATAATAATAATAATAATAATAATAATAATAGTAAAACTTTATTTGTTGAAAATATAAAAATCGGTTTAATTTTATCCGTTTTTTCGACCTGTGAAACCGGGTTATTTTTCCTTTATAACCCATAAACCCTTTTTTTATCACTACAATTATTTACGGCTATAAAATCCGGTCGTTATGAATGGTACTCGTCTAGTTTCTTATGGCAGGTCAAACGCAAATTCAATGGCCAAAACCATCACCCAAAGCAATTCATATTCTGGTGAGAACCAGCATCGTAATCGCGTCATCATTTTTCTATACGAATTTTGTTTTCATTACTTTTAAAGTTATAGGAGTCTAAATTGCTTGCATAGATGACGTTGTTCTTGACCCTTTGGTGATCTCTGTAAAGATCATATCAGTATTTAAAGTCGATTTGTCTCGTATAAATGGAGTAATAATACAGTCTTTTGGGCAACCTGTGAGAGACCACTACTTACAACTTCTGGTGAACCTTTAAGCTTAAAAGATGTCGACAATCATACAAAATATAGGCTCACTCGTTTTCTTTTGATTTTCAAAGAGGTGAATGTGCACTAAAGGCATAGTATTTGTTAGTTTAGATTAAGTTTGTTGATTTTTTAGACCATTTGCCTGTTAGATTTCCATAAACGATAATTCGTGTGATTATGACATGAAACGTAGTTTGCCTATTTATCTTAGGAGAGTGTAGCTCTAAGTATGTTTATATACAAGCTATAACATCGGTCATACAAAAGGTTGTATGATCGATTTAGTGATATGTTGATTCAAGTAAATACTTGACCAAAGCTGGCTCCCTTATGATACTAGTCAGAAATGAGAATCAAGTGCCCTTCTCTTCATCAATGAAAGAAACTCAAACGACACGTCTGTGGTCAAATTGATTATTATCGTGTTGATTTGGAGGATGATACTTTTTTCCTACACCAAAAAGAACGTTAAACGACAACCTGGAAGATACAAGAATGAAGTCTCAAGGAACCGTATTGGTACTCGTAATCTTGTTTGTCTCTTCTTTTCTTCTTCCAAATTACTCATTTCACATAATCCCAAAGGGGGCGTGGTTCAACCCTTTTGAGTTTGAATACTATATCTTGAAGTATGTACACACACTCTCGCTACATTTTCATGTAACAGTGTTATCAGCATTAAAGAGAGAGTGACTGCAATGACGATGATAACAGACCAAATCAAGATTTGTTAACCATGAATGCAGAATATGCGTGCAGATAATGTTTTCCGGTTCCACCTCCCATTATTATTAACAACAATTGGAATTCTTACTCAAAGGAAATCAGCGAGGGCTGCAAGTTGAATCCTGAGACTTACACAATCAAGTACTTAAACGGATATCTTAATGAATTATGATAAACAAGTAGACTTACACGATCAAGTACTTAATTGTATTAGACGTTGTAGAATTGTAAATTGTACACATATGCGGCTGCGTATGCTACCATTTACACCGTAGACATGTGATCTGAACGGTACCTCTGAGGTCACTCAAATAGTCGTTAGAACTAAGCTCGTTTTTAGATGTACTCAACTCTTCCTTTTGAACCCCTACTATAGGGTGCTGATGAAGCTGTTAAATCTCTAAATTAGTATTAAAGATTAGTTTTGAATTACTTTTGCTACAAGAACTGGGAGCAAATGTATAAAAAAGAAAAAGAACATAAATACTTACAATTACACTGTTCAACATCCAATCTATCTTATACAACAATGAATCTGGAAAAATTCCTCCCTAAAACTTGGTCACATTGCTATGACCCGATAATCTACAACTTTTACCCTATTCCCTAATATAACAACACTAAACCTATTTGCTCAAACAGGTACCAATATTTCAAACACCTCATTTTCAAAACAACCAAAATATCACAAAAATGCAAACAAATACGCTGAAAACGGGGTTTAAACACCGCTTGGAGTGTTTTTCTGCAAGAGCTTTACAAGTTGATGCTCTACAAGTGGAATGCTAAAGGGTCTAGATGTTGACTACTCGTATGAGCAAATGAGGGTAGTGCATGAACCTGCTACACATAAATTAATCTGAACTCTCACACGAGCTTCCAAGATTGGTCGACAAATCATGAACTAAAAGCCTTACTATATTACACCCTGATGATATCGACAACTCCACACATTCTTGCAAATCTGCGTCACAAACTATTAGAACCCATTCATGATCATCGTCAAGATACTTTATATCAAATGTACCAACATCTAACTTGAGCCTCTTTGCGACTTCTTCTTTCAATGTGATTATACCGGAATTTGCTGCCACACGAAACCTAATTATATCTTCTCTGTAACTCGCCTTTATTGTTATTGTTTTCATTTCTGTCCTGACTGTAAAAGGTTGAACCTTGGGAGTAAGTTCTTGTACCTTTTCAAGAGGCTCGGCGACTGGACAAAGATTTGTTAGATCGTGTGAGCTTCCAGCATCTTCAATTAACATTCCCCTGAAGGGCTCTTCGTTTTGTGGGGCAGCTAGAAGAGCATCAGATACGAAAAACTCTACAGCAGGATTTGGTGCTTTGACTTCATATGGTTGACTTTCTGTTAATCCAACACATTTCTGATTATGAGAAACAGTTCAAGAAATGGGTTTCGCATAGAAAACTGTCGTACATTGTATTTTTTAATTGTGTTTAGTCACTCTACTTTTCGTACATCCAAGTCATTAAAAAGTGGCTTGCTATCCCGTTTGGGTCACCTTTGAACCAACCGACTCCTTAAATACCGACACATTCAAAAATGATATATTTATATAAAATAATGTTGATTTTGTGTAAATCCGTTAATTTTTTAAGTAATAATGTTAATTGTATGTATAAAAATAGCAGAATTTGAAGTTAGAAAACCCCAAATAACCAATAGGAGACAAAACCATTTTTATTGACTCGTGAAAAGAATAAAAGTACACTGCTTTTTATGCAAATAACCCTTATATGGAGCTTTTAATTTCAGCAGAAGGTGTACCTTGGCAAGACCGGTGTGAATTCGGAGAGTTTGGGCTGCCGGTGCTGGCTTCTCGGCTGCCAGATGTTTGATTGGTTGGACCCTGTTCGTTCTTTGGAGATGTTGTAGGCTCATACGTTTTGGACCCAGGTGACCCTTGTTGGTTAGTTGGTGATCCATTTGGAGCCGCTGGCCAAGATGGCGAGTCAACACCACGAGGGATTTGTGATGTTTGTAGAGAAGGAATAGTGAATGTTCCTTCACCACCTTGTACCGATTCAATCACTCGTTTTAGCTTGGTAAGTGAGCGGTTAACCTTGTTGATCTTACGAGAAGGCCACCTTGAAATACCATGTTGCCTACATATACGTTTCATTGTAGTTGGGCAAACTGCAATGATAATTCGATAACATTACTCTACATATTTTAACTTCCGGGTCAAAATACTTGTCAGCACACATATTTCTGCTAAATTAACATAGATGTTCTTCTATTGAAAAATACTTGCTCCATTCCCATATAAAAAAGAGTTAAGATAGACAAATCTCAGTACAAGTTATTAATCCAAATTGAGTTCTGTACATTTCACATTTTATGCTATTTAAAGAAGGTTATTGAAGGTGAAAGATTCTTTTAAAACTTGAAGAACTTCCATGTCATTTGAGTTGAGTTAATTGCATGTCAAAGAAAGCAACTATCACTTTTGTTGCTAATTTAGGTAACCAACTTTTTCTCTTTTGCCATTTGATCACTTAACTAACATTATAGATTCCTAATTTGCTATGTAGCTCACTGAACCATCACTATGTGTTGGATGACAACAATCAACAAACTATAGTCCAGTGACCTATACAGCAAAAAGTAAATGCTAGTCCAGTGACTTGAATAGCAAAAAGTGATGGTAACCAAAATTTGCCATGGAGTAAACCATTTGGAAAAAAATAATAATAATTAAATGATCCTTGTTATTTTCAGAAATTGGGTAGTCTCTTAGATAAGGAAACAAAGATAGCGGAAATGGCAATATAGATAAAAGAAGAAATATATAAGCATACCGCCAAGATTCTTTGCTGCATCTTTAAGACTTCCAGCAAAATGCTGCTGAAGAACTTCCAAACTAATCGATTTCTCAGCTTTCCCGCGTTTTCTCTCTGATTTCTTGGTTGTCGGTTCAACAGTCTCCAATTTTCCATTGGACGTGTTTTGTTTTAGAATTAGCGGTCCTCCATTTGATATTACAGACTCTGATAAACGAATTGACTGTAAACCTGAATCAATAACATCACCATTTACAGATGCTTTAATAATTTCAACCATTCTACCATCTTCCCCTATTTCTTCACCAGATGCAACAGTAAGACTACGGAAATGTTGCTTCATTGAAGTCAACAACGATCCCAACATTGTTTGCTGATCCTTGCAGTCAACCATATTTGGAGGAAGAAAGAACTCCAATATATAATCATCGTCACCCGTGTGACTACTCCTCAGGCATATTGCAAAAGATGCAACTAAACCAAACAAACGAGCATAATGGACTAAAGGGTACTCTGTTTTGCTAAAATGTGTTATATTCTCGCAAAAGCATGAACTACGAGTCTCAAAGGCTCGTCCAGCTACACCTTGGCCTTTTTGAAGGTGATGTTCAGCACAAGCTTCACGGAATCCCCACATATGAGCATCAACAACATAAAAAGCTACATCCGTCGTTGACATACATACTTGACCCATACAACTTCCGTCAAAGCTGCTGCAGCTTTTCTTGAAACCACCACCATAGGCTAGGACACTTCGGTGCCTGCATGGGACCCACGTTTGAGCTAGTGGGAAATTATGACTCTCGCAGACCACTGCTAAAACCTCCAGGATTTCAGCCAAGGCTTGTTGTCGACTTTCATTGCATATCTGGGTTACAGAAAAAACTAGGTACATATTGAGAGAACTGTACAGCAAAAAGAAAAATGAAAAAATAAATATTATATAATCTTACTGCTTGCCTGCGTATTTGGAGAATCCAATATATTTGAACTTTTCAAGTTTACGGCCTGCAACAAAACTGAAGCTATATTACATATTTCTCAAAACAATTACCTAATATAAGGATTTGATGTCATTGGCATCAAAGAAAAGTTTATCAGATTCTTGACAACAGAGGTCTAAAGGCTTGGCATAACTCATTATATTTAGAAGTGGGAATTTTGAGCTATTTACTTATGAAAGGTTGGTTTGGGTTCTCCTTTATCTCTAACTGGTCAATAGTGAAAATTAGCATAATAGGTAATGGGTTGAATGGGGGGCTTATGTAGAAAAACAATATGGACTTTTGCTAAATTTGTACATAAATTTCTAAACTTTATTTATATAGGAAAAAAAAAGGGTCTATTATTTTGCATGACTAAATTAACTTTTACAAAAATAAACGAAAAGGTCCATTTTCTGTTAGATCTCACAAAGTAATGTTCGAATTCAACGACAGTCCATAGGATTTTTACGACTATTAAAATTCCAAAGTATTGAATTATCGTTAATATAATTTAACTTTTGTTATCATACTTATCCACCAAAGTGTTTATAATTAAAATACGATATTGGGATAAAAGTGTTTAGGGACAACCCAAACCATTTTAGCCCAACATGACCCATTTCAGCCCGTTATATAACCCACCAGACTCGCCAATTTTCCCAAATCTATAATTATAAGCATATAAAGAAAAGCATAGAGGACAACCAACCTCGAGTGCTTTGCAGACTTTATCAACCTCTGGAGCATAATTTATTTTCTGTGAAGTTAATATCAACTCAAGCACACCAACACACGACTGCCCAGAAGGTTCGAATACAGGCAAAGCTAAGGTTCCACGAACATTATAACTCAAAGCATGATTAAGCCGTTGATATTCCTTGTCTGAATAATATTGCACATTTGGAGTCCATTCTGGAAGCTTATGTCTGAAAACACGACCCGGAAGTCCTCCATCAGTTTCACCATCAAGGGAGAACACATACATTAAAGAAGCCATTCTGTATTGATGAAGCCCGGTGCAGTTTGGGTCAAGAACAAAGGGTTGACCAGATGTTGTGAGGACGTTACGACCCTTGTTTTTAACAGGTGCCCAAACTTGAGCTAGTACATGTTTTTCACCCAATTCTATGAAGTACCGAAGGGCCATTGTCATTCTTTCCTTGATGACACATGGTGCATCTTGATATTCTGATGGTCTTATATCCAATATTGGCAGTGGTAACCTCCTTTTCACATCGTTGCTTGATGGTTTTTTGGGTACTTGAACAGGATTATCTGTTTAGAGTAAGGAAAATCAATATTAAAGTCACAACGGTTTTCATAAAATTATGTGATATTACATATAAAAGGCAAAAGCAGACTTTTCAGGCTCCATTTTCATGATGCACAAAAACATTAAAGTTGAGGCTCCATTTTTTCCATTATATTTATTAGTATACGATCCATCTTTATGTACACTTATCATCTTCTCACACAATAGATGTTGCAGAACATGCATATTTTTCATCAAATTGTTCATTAATTTGCTCACATATTTTAGTACGTACAAACAAGAAAGTCAACACTATTTACGAAAAACAATGAATCACACAAAAAAATGGATGAGATAGGGTGTGGTAGATGCTCCATATCCAACAAGGCTCCACATTATTCCAAATTTTGAATTGGAATTAAAGCATTTGATCCCTTTAACTTTGAATATTAGATCCTAGCTTTAATATTAAACATTTAAACCAAAATACGATCCTCTCAAACACTACTAAAGTTAATTGTTATGCCTCGATCATTAAGAAAAAGATGTCTTTAAGTTTATACCATTTTTAACAAAGCACCATGATCTTCTAGATTGTTTATACCATTTTAAATCTCCTTGTATCAAGTAAACAAACCTGTAATCACATCATAACTTTTTACAACTTCGGATTCATCAAACCTAGAATAAAATATTTTAAGCTCAACATTATAAGTTAAGCAATCAGGAATCGACTACACTAGAAGGTCAAAGAGGGTATCCACGATAAGAATCTTCAACTTTTGAGCACTTAAAATGCTATGAATACGTATCTACTTGACTCGAACCTTATCCCCTTGACGGATGTGAATCGTATGGTCAAAATCGCTTTGTAATCGTTGTAGTAAGAAAATGATGAAATCACACAATTTA
This sequence comes from Artemisia argyi, assembly GCA_030686995.1. NCBI lineage: Eukaryota > Viridiplantae > Streptophyta > Magnoliopsida > Asterales > Asteraceae > Artemisia > Artemisia argyi. The sequence goes on along the minus strand of CM060695.1, from coordinate 76,083,451 downwards.
CCGCAGAATTTAATCTCATCAAGTACGAATTGCTTTTAAACTCTTCAAAATCCAAACAAAATCAATTCTTAGGCTAAACCACATCACAAACTCAATTAATCACAAAATATGAATTACAAAATACACTTATTTGATATAAACACTCAATAATCCTAAAGTTTTTAAAAAAATCCAGTTTTCAACTAAAAACAAGTATCATAAACTCGCTTAAACCATAATATATCACACTATCTTAATTTTATTAAATAAAAACTAAATCAAAATCCAAACTTTTAGCCAAACCCACATCATAAACTCACTAAACTCACACATAAGACCAATCTTATTACATTAACGCTAAAAATTAAAAATCCAAACTTTAACATAAAAGCTGAATCAAAAGCCTAGTCTGAGCTAAACACATACCACAAACACACTTAAAACACAAAATATCAATCCTAGTACATAAAAACTAAATCAAAATCCTAATTTAAACCAAAAAAACATATCACAAAGTCACTCAGACCACAAAATATCAATCTCATTAAATGAAAACTAATCAAAATCCAAAGTCTAAACCAAACAATATCACAAACTCATTTAAAATAAGTTAATAACAAAAAATCAATCTTATTACATCAAAAGTAAATAAAAAAAAAAACACATACAAGCTCACTTAAATCACATAAAAACAAAATAATAAATAAATGGTAAATAATCTTTTAACATACCAACATAACATTAAACCCTCAATAACTCAAACCCATGATTAAAAATCCAATCTTTAACCAAACCCATGTCACAAACTCACTCAAATCACAATATACCACTCTTACTTATTTGATAAAAACTTAATCAAACTCTTAGCTTTAAACTAAACCCATGTCACAAAATCACTCATATCACAAAATATCAATCTTTAACAAAGACCAAAAACCAACATAAACTCACCTGAAACAACCCGTTGACTATCTCTATCAGAAGTCAACGCACCATTTCCTGCCACTTTTGCATCAGCACCATCATTAACATTAACACCATCATTAGTAGTATCATTATTAGTATCATCAGAAAAAGCCCACAAAGGTGAAAAAGATTGGTCCAAGATAAAAGAAGAAGGTGAAGGGTCAACAGATGAAAAGATTTGGTCAAATGTCCATGACCCATCAAGATCAAGATCCATAGTCATCATTACTGGTTGTTGTTGTTCTTGTTGTTGTCTTATGAAGATGTTTGACTTGTTGTCTTCTTCAGTTTCTGGCATGAATCAGTTGTTTTTTTACAGGTGTGGTGATGGGATAGAGAAGATGAGATGTTGTATATAATATTTTATGTGTTTTATGGAGGGGAGGTGAAGTGCTGATGGTGATTCCAAGCAAGTGGAATCTATAGTTGGGTTGGAGTTTGCTACTACTTGCAAACTTACTATTCAATGTAAACTAAAAAAATCAAAAGTAAGAAAAATATTTAAATAATTTGTTGTTTTTTATTAGACCGGGGATCCTAGACAGTCACGGAGATATCTATGTTAGGCAGTCAAAAACTCGTTCAAAACAAAAAAAATCACATTCGTTTAGTAGACAGGGTGTACTTTATAATCGCTTCACATTATTTATTTTTCACTAAAACCAGTTAAAGTGTTTTCTTAATCTTGTTAAAAAACCAAATGACTTGTGTCTAATAAATGACTTGTGTCTAATGGTATCATATATTATGAGAGAAACTCACCAACCAAATGATTTTGGATTCAGGTCATGCTTGAAACATGTAAGGCATACTTCGTGATGTATATATTTTGTGAGATAATTATTGTCGTTCAAAAAAAATGTTAGTATTGGTACTTCATAACATGATTTCCTAATCTTAGGATCTTATGATGTTTGGAAATCTAATTAATATATAAACAAGATGTTAACCCACTACCTATTACATACGAAAAGTGTACTCTATCGTGTATAGTATAGCGATTGTAAGTCCAAGATCGAACATGAAAAACTATGTGATTTGCAAGTTTAAAATGTTTAGATTACTTATTTTATGGGGATTTTGTTTGACGCTTACAAAACTAAAATAAATCATCTTAATTAAAAGATCTGTAGGACCTTAGATATATCAACTTTAATAACAATATAGCACTAGATGAAGTAAAGATGGTGACTTGATTATATGTAAGTGTGGCGTTAACTTGTATAAAGAGAGATAAAGATGAAGAGAACTTTTATTAAAAAACACACACAATACACACACAAGCATACACCTCAAATGAGCCTTTGAGGTGTTTATATAGTTCTTAACATGATGCCTTAAGAGGCTTTCCATGGGCTTGGTCTACGGCTTGGTTTCCTTTTACATATAAAGACTTACATTACATAACACATGACATATTAGCTTACCAAGACCAAGGCCCATTGACTATTCTAATAACAAAAACTACGACACATTACAACGTTACAATAAATGAGAATGACCATCACTTTTTAATATAATTTTTAATGCTAACAATCTCCCCCTAAGGGGTGGTCATTCGAATGATGCTCCACGTGATTAGGTCTTCTTAGTTCTTTGTTGTTGACCATTGTATGTCGTAGTAGAATAGTCTTTAGTCTTTGTTCCTTCATGCTTTGTGATCTTTGATGACTGATTTTTCATCGTTCTTTGTTCTTTTGTGATGTGGAGTTATCTGCCATTCGTCACTTCTGCGTCTGTGGTGGTTGTTTGCCATTCCAACATGCTCATACATCTTTGGACTTTGATATTCATATGCACGTAGTTCCATTTCTTTCACTTTGATCTTTAGTCTTTATACTTTGTAGATTCTTCTTTTTGGCGTAGAATCTTTTTTGAACTTTGTGTTGTATAGATCTTTGAGGGAGCTTTCTTTAACTTCCAGATGTATGTATGAGCATGTGGAATCTGTCGCCATGGAGATGAAGTGTCCCTGCATATAAATAGTTAGCAATAAAACATCCGGTACTTACAGATAAGAATTAGAGATCGTCAACAACATAGTGTGAAGACTCCTTCTAACTCTTACCAAGGCCGTTCCCATGTCAGATACTCTCGAGAGAGCTTACAAGACCTACTAAGTAGCTCAATGACTGGGTGAGTCGCTGGGGATCACTCCACGACTGTAGACCGTTTGAAACCACCGCGAACACTAAGTGTAACCCATCAAGAATTACCGAAGTGACCTCCTGTCAGGGCTGCTTGATGTTGACCCTGGCAGGAATTTCCATTCAATCATTGAGAATCACAAAAGTGAATCCTCTCATAAATGTTCTGGCAGATTGCTAAGATCTGCGTAGGACTCTTAAGTTTACATCTGGCGTCCTTATTGATGAACAACCAGTGTAGAAATATCAGGTGTTCCTATGAGATCTTTTGATGAATCTCGGGGCTCTAGACTCGATAAGTGCACATTTGGTTTCCTATGCGGAGATTAGGGAGAGGTCTCCTGCTTCAATATCAACCATCTCTAAGAGACAGGTCGATAGATTACACCGGTTCCCCGTGAGAATGAAACAAGCTCTTTTAAGAGAACTTGAGTGGCTAGAAGGTTTAGTGCAGTGCGTCACTGGGTCCATGACGTCTTGTCTTCAATACCGGCGTCACCTTAGTAACAACCAGTAGCATATGAGTTGAACCCGGTGTCTGCCCTAAGGTTGAACATATGGAGGGCTATTTCTTTTCACCCTTTTTCATAACTTTTCTTTTTAATTCTTCAACCCTTTCTTTATCCTTTCTCATATTCTCCTTTTTTCAATCATACCTAAGGACTTCTAATTCTAATCTATTGGAATTGTCCTTGGGTAGATCCCTCCGGCTCTGGCGGATCATAGGACGGTTTTTCCTAACCTTAGTCACCTTATAACTCCATGACTATCCTATCATTGCCATAAAACCATTTCTAGAAAATCTCTCAAAGTGTTTATGATAATAAAACACATTGTTGTTATTACTTTGAGAGTTTTGCATTTCTTTTGAAGGACTCCCCCTTCACATGTGCTCATGAATTTTTTAGAAATTTGCACATGCGTGAGGAGTTTGCACTTTTTGAATTGATCCACTTTCAGTGAACATGACCGATTCGAGACACGCTTACATCACTAGTTAGACTAGCTTGAAGTTATTACCCGTCCTGGTCAAGTCCAAAGAAAGTCTCTCGATACGGTACATTCTACTCAGACAAGTCCTATTTGAGACACGCTTACATCACTAGTTAGACTAGCTTGAAATTATTACCCGTCCAGGACAAGTCTTTTCGATTACTGACATTTTAAGCTTCGTCAATTCATTGGTACTTTCTGAGTCGAGCTCTTTCGAGATTCAGTCACAAACTTTAAACATCTTTGATCGCATTTTAATCATGTCTTCTCCCCCTCAAAAATAGCATATCGTGATATTTTTGATATCAACTGATTAAGAAAAAGCTTTTTTGGAGAGAAAGACAGATTCGATTTAGCATGAATTTGGAATATTTTGTTTTTGAACTCCCCCTTAATGATAGCACATTTTAAAATCAATTAAGGCTTTAGAGGGAGTTATCTTGAGCACTAGTTTTGAGAGATTTTGAGAAATCTTTTGAACAATCTTGAAAAAGTACTTAAGAATTTTGTTTGAAAACGAGTTTATGCTTGAAATCTTTTTCGTTTGTTTAGACTCGAACTTTTTGAAAAAGATTTCGTCATTGAACGTACGAGTCCTTGATTTGAAAATAATCAGAAGTCATCAGTGAAGTCCGGGTTTCGTACTGAAGTATACGAAAGCCATTGTGAAGAAAATTTTGAGAAACGACATGTTTTAGAAAAACATTTTAAAGAACTCCCGCTCAAGCATCTGTACATATCCGTATCATTGTTGAATGACATTTCTAGAAACGTACTGAATATTGATTTATACGAGAGACATGTCGTGAGAAGAATATTTTTGGATTTTTTGATTTTATATTGTTTTTGTATTTTTTGAAATTTTATATTTTTGTATTTTGTTTTTGTTGGTTTTTCAGATTTTGTATTTTGTTTTTTCAAAAATATTTACAGCGAATCGATTTTGAAAACATTTTTCAAGAAGATTCGAGAAGACGTTCTAGCTCCTCAGGAGTTAGGCTTCGCATGCCAATTCGTCGAACTAGATAGTCAAACGGTTCTTTTGGAAGGGCTTTAGTGAATAGATCGGCGAGTTGGTAATCAGTCTTAACGAAAAATAATTCAACAATACCCTCTTCCACATGTTCTTTGATGAAATGGTAGCGAACTTTGATATGCTTCGTCTTAGAGTGATGTACGGGATTGCACGAGATGGCTATGGCACTTTTTGAGTTACAATACATAGGTATTCTGTCAAAAGTAAAGCCATAACCTGTGAGCTGTGTCCGCATCCAAAGAACTTGGGCACAACACGCAGATAGAGACACATACTCGGCTTCGGCGGTTGATAGTGCAGTACAATCCTGTTTCTTTGACGACCAGCTTACTAGCTTTTCACCCAAAAATTGTGCACCACCTGATGTACTCTTTGCTGTAACTTGATCACCATCATGGTCTGCATCTGAAAATGCTGTTAGATTAAACCCCGAATCCTTCAGATACCAAAGTCCCATGTTAATGGTGCTTCGGAGGTACCGAAAGATCCGTTTAACCTCTTTGAGGTGAAGTTCGGTAGGCTTTGCCTGAAACCGTGCTAACAAACAAACAGCAAATTGAATATCAGGTCGGCTAGCAGTTAGGTACATGAGAGAACCGATCATGCTCCGATATTTTTTCGGATCGATGGGTTTTCCAAACAAATCAGCACCTATTTTTGGTGAAGTGACCATTGGTGTACCAACAGAATCACAATTTTCCATTCTATGTTTTTTCAAAATCTCTATTGTATATTTAGCTTGATTGATAAAAATACCACGAGGGGATTGATGGATTTGTAAGCCAAGAAAGAATTTTAGTTCCCCCATCATGGACATTTCAAATTTACTTTTCATGAGATTTTCAAAATGTTTTGAATGGTTAGGATTGGTTGATCCAAAAATAATGTCGTCCACGTAAATTTGAACGATCAAAATGTCATCTTTGAATTTTTTGATAAAAAAGGTGTCATCAACCGTTCCTTTTGTGAAATTGTTTTTGAGCAAGAAAGATGATAGTTCGTCATACCACGCTCTTGGAGCTTGTTTTAAACCATAAATTGCTTTCTTAAGCTTGTAGACGTAGTCTGGATGATCTTTGTCGATGAATCCCTCTGGCTGACTCACATACACTTCTTCTTTCAGAGTTCCATTTAAGAAGGCAGTTTTAATATCCATCTGATAGACTGTGATGTTTTTGTGAGCGGCATAGGCTAAGAAAATCTGGACTGCTTCAAGTCTAGCTACAAGCGCGAATGATTCCTCAAAATCTATCCCTTCTTCTTGTGGATAACCTTTAGCCACGAGACGAGCTTTGTTGCGAATAACAGTCATTTTATCATCCAGTTTGTTCTTCCACAACCACTTGAGATTAAGAACACGTTTATCAAGTGGTCGTTCAACAAGTTCCCAACTATCATGTGATAGGTATTGAAGAAATTCCTCCTGCATCGCTTCAATCCAAGGGTTTTTTGCCATTGCTTCTCGAATGTTTTTTGGTTCTTTGAGGCTGATTGAGCAAATGTAAATGCACAATTCGAGATCGGTGGCAAGTTGTCTCCTTGTCTGAACTGGCTTTGAAGGTTCACCAATAACATGTTCTAACGGATGGTCTTTTGTCCATTGAAGCGTAGTAGGGTACCTTAGGTTTAACGAATGTGTGTTAGATGGTTCTTGTATCCTTGAAGAAGATTCAGCAGAGTCTGTTGCAAACGGGTTTTCAAATACTTCTTCTTCTTCTTCATCTAACGCAACATCGTTTGAATTATTTGTAGGTTCTTCTTGAAAATTAGTGTTTTGATTTTGCTCATCAACTCTTGGTAGTTCAGTTTCAATTACTGGAGTTGCTTGAGTAGATGTAAATGATGTTGATGTAGTTGGTGCTTCAGCTTCGATTGTAGTGGATGCATCTTGTAGTGGTAGTGGTGGTTGATGGTTGTGAGAGGGTGCAGCGGAATGTTGTGGAGATGCATTTGTCGAAGTTCCACCATAGTATTCATCAAACATTAACTCGAAGAAATTTTCCAGTTCTTGTTCTGAAGGTTTGTCCGTGTTTGTTGACTGAGCTCCTTGAGGCACGAGTCCTGAACTGATGTGTCCAGAAGTCTGCTGGTTTAGTTCGGGTCCTAATCCGTTTTGATTAGAAGCCATCGGATTAAGCGCGGGTTCTAGAGCGTATCTCTCAGAAGCTATTTGTGAAATCTCGTCAAACTTCACATTCATCGTCTCCATTATCCTTTTCATTCTTCTATTATACACCCTGAATGCCCTCGAGTTTTCTGAATATCCAATGAAGATTCCAATATCACCCTTAGCTTTTAACTTCCCTAGATCTTCTCTATCATTCGTCGGATAGCACAAAGCGCCAAACACGTGAAGGTAAGAGATGTCAGGTTTACGGTTGTTCACTAGCTCATATGGGGTTTTATTGAATCTCGGATGGACTAGGGATCGGTTTTGACTAAAACAAGCAGTGGCTACAGCATCAACCCATAAGAATAGTGGTGCACTAGAAAAAATCAGCATTGTGCGAGCAGCTTCCACAAGAGTTCGATTTCTTCTTTCAACTACCCCATTCTGCTGTGGAGTTCTAACAACTGATGTTTGATGTGTGATTCCAACATCTTCAATGTAAGTTCTTAACTCCTGGTTTGTAAATTCTGTGCCATTGTCTGTTCTTATAATCCTTACTGGAGCTTGAAGTAGAACTTGAATACGCTTCAGAAAGGTGATGATGATGCCTGGTGCTTCGTCTTTTGATCTCAAAAACTTTACCCAAGTATATCTTGAATAATCATCAACAATAACAAGAATATACTTCTTCCCATTAAAGCTTTCAACTCCCATTGGGCCACATAAGTCCATGTGCAACATATGTAACCTTGCTTCCGAACTAGGTACGGTTTTGGGTTTATATGATGCTCTTTTGCTTTTTCCTTGTTCGCATGATGGACAAAGGTGTTCCTTGGTGTATTTGAACTTAGGAAGTCCGGTGACGATGTTGTCTTTAGCTAACTTGTTGATCGTGTCGAAATTGAGATGGGATAATCTTCTATGCCACAGCCAGGACTTAGTTTCGGTTGCCCTTGTCATAAGACAAATTGGTGATGTAGAAGCCATTTGGTTGATGTCGATAGCATACAAGTTTGTACTACGATTACCAGTTAAGAGATCATCACCAACCAAATTTCTAATAAAAACCGTATTTCTCCTGAATGCAACTTCTAAATCTGCATCACAAAACTGCCCAACTGAAAACAAGTTGTGTCCCAACCCTTCGACGTAGTAGACTCGAGTGATTAAAAAATTCCCAAACTGAAGATCTCCATAACCCTGAATAGCTGCTACATGATCATTTCCAAAGCGTACAGTTCCCATGAATTTCCAGATGAAATTGATCAGCAGCTTTAAATTCCCGGTCATGTGCTTGGAGTAACCCGAGTCGACGATCCAAAGACATATTTCGATAACCTGCCAAGAACAGAAGAGTTTGTATTTGGAAACCGTTTTGAATTTGGTTCCATGGGGTTAGGAGTAAGATCTAAATCACCCTCATAGACAGTTGCTACTTGTTTAGCTTGAGCTATTTCTAATTTGCCGTTCTGAAGAGTGAACTCTCTACCCGTTGGAATCCACATACAAAACGTAAGGTAGTTCCTAGGCATTCGACTAATAGTGGTAGACCTAAAGCGTGCAACTAATCTTTCTATAGATCTAGATCTAGCACTAGGTCTTTTTGGAACATTCTTCTGTTCAGGCGCAACATTCACATTCTTAGAAACACATTCATCGTGAACATCATTAGTTAAACATTTCTTGCATATTAAACAAACAAAGTCATTACATGCATTAGAACTAGTACTTTTGACATTACATTCAGATGAATCATGTTTCTTATTAAAAAGCGATAAATTCCTAGGGTGTTCTTCTACTTCTTCAACTTTATTCTTGCAACTACTCGTAGAGGCAGACGAGACTCTATTGTTCCTTGTATTGCTCCTAGGCTTTAGTCTGCTGCTCCTAGAGGTGCTTTCTAATCCTGTAGAAGGTAAGGCACACGCGTTAGGATGTATCTTTTCATTTTCACTTTTCTTGGGCAAGGGTGTTGGAGTGACTGGTTTTGTCAAATCCTTTTTCTCATCGACTTTTGGAGCAAACCGTGAAATTGACATTTTTGGTTTTTCAACCGTGTTTGAAACATTTGGTTTCTTCGAAGTCAATGGTTTTGCAAACTTAGTTTCCTCACCCTTTCCTTTTTTACTTTCAAGCTGAGCCCTCAAAAGATCATTTTGCTCTTTCATGTTCTTTAAAGCACGCTCATACGACAATTTGTCATACTTGCATTCTTCCTTTTTTCGATCAAGTTGTTTAAAATAGGGCTGAGCATCGGGTCGGAACCGACCCGAACCGAGAAAACCGAAAATCGAAATTCATCAAAAACCGGAACCAAAACCGAACCGACGGGCCGTCGGTTCGGTTCGGTTTTCGTCGGTTCGGTTCGGGTTTGTCGGTCCATGTGTATTTTGGCATGTTTTTGTCGGTTTTGGGCCGAACCGGACCGAACTGAACCGACCCGAAACCGAAATTCATGAAAAACCGAAACCGAAACCGAACCGACAGGCCGTCGGTCCGGTTCGGTTTTTGTCGATTCGGTCGGTTTCGTCGGTCCGGTTCGGTTTTGAACCTGCGGTGCTCAGCCCTAGTTTAAAATATGACACATTTTCTTTTTCAAGCTTTATAAGAGCATTTTCATATTTTGAAACAATTGCGGAGGTCTCAGCTCTTAGTCTTTCATCGTCTTGAACAAAATATGTTTGTAAAATGATGGACATAATATCAGTGGTCATAACAGCTTCAAAGAGAGAATCATTTAGGTTTTCCAAAACATTCATGTTTTCACGAGTATCATTAGCTTCGTTTACCAGGGATTTGTGGTCCTTGACAAAGTCGGTCGTTTCTTTTAAGAAAGCTTGTTCAAAATGGATTACCCTCGCACTGATGTTATTCAGTGGGATAGTAATTTCGTTTTCAAAAACCTTTTTCTGCTCAATATGAAAACTGGAATGCCAGTTGTTAATACTGATTGTAGTTTTAGAATTAACAATATTTTGAAGTTCTTGAATTCTCTTTTTAACGTCATCCAGAATGTCTCTAGCCTCACTTGTATTAAAAGTGTTGTTAGAAGACATTTGTTCCATTTTTGAAAGAGATTTGGAAACAATTACTTTCTTAGAAAACATTTTTGAGAATGGTCGTTTTATGGAAAACACAGATGGTTGTTTTTGTGGAACAAAAGTAATTCCCGAAAGTTTGTTCAATTTGTTGTGATCAATGGGTTTCAAATCCTTTTGTTTCATTTTATTTATGCTCTCTTCGACATGTTCTATTGTTAGCACAGAATCCCGAACGACGGGAGGATCATGTTTGGTGTAAATCACATTACCATTGTACAAAACATTCTGTTCTTGCTGAGCTTTCTTGAGATTACAAGGGGTGTTGCTACCAAGAGCCACTTTATGTTTCGTATGGTAAATCGGATTAGTTTGATTTGAAATCATTTTCATTGTTTGACTTGACTGACCCGACTTAACCACTAATTCTTCTAAATGTGCAATCATGTGTTCTGACTCTACGATTTCGGCCAAAAGTTTGTCTTCTTTCTTTGCAAAGTCCTTTTTCAGCTCGTCCCTTTGTTTTTCAAGATTGGTATAAGCTGATTTTTGTTTAGAAAGTTGGTTTTGTAAATCAAAAATTTCCGCGTTTAAAGATTTTATCTTTTTGAAATAATTAACATCAAGTGTATCAAACTTGAGTTGCAATTGTTTTTCCTTTGAAACGGAATTTTGATAACCAGTTTCTAATTCAGACAATCTTTTGTTATGAAATTCAAAAGCTTTAACGTTTTCCTTGTAACTCTCAAGCTCAGTGGCCAATTTTACATTCGCGGCCTTAACATCGCGATTGACCTTTTGCACATTCTCAATTTCAATACGACAATTATTCAATAATGATTCAAATAAAGCACGTGTTTCCTCATCATTCTCAGCATGCTGTGAAATGAAGCCTCCATTATGATTCACATCTGGAGTTGCTGAAGGAGTATTGCTACTACTTGGCGTGTCCAGGTATGTATCATAAGTGGGTGCTAGCTTCTCAGAATGTTGTTCCTCATGAGGAGACATATCAAATATATCATTATTGTGACATGTGTTGAACTTTGATACCTCAGATGGTGCATTGGTGTCATAAACAGGAAGTGTGTCAGAATCCGTGTCATACTTAGCTTCCTGAAGATTCGCCATAAATATGCAGTTTGCATCGATATCCTCTCTATCTTCCATGTCATCCATAAGAGCCATAAAATCATTCTCCTCTGCGTTCAACTGAAACCCTGCCTGAACCTTTTGTGCCAACATCACTGCTTTCTGCAAGTACTCTAGATCTTTCTTGTTCGGCTTAGTAGGACAGTTCCTTGCCATATGACCTACACCCTGACAGTTGAAACACTTAATCGGATTACCCTGATTCACATTTCCCAAATTTCCAACTACTGGAGCTGCAACATTTCTATTCTGATTACCCATTGCCTGATTACCAACATTCTGACCCCTCTGATTTCCAACAAACTGACCCAACTGATTCCCTGCATTCTGACCATACTGATTCCCTGCATACTGACCTGCATTCTGCATATTCTGATTGCCCATATTAAATCCAGTAGCATATCCTTGCTGATTCCCATAAACTCCAACCATTTGGCCTCCATTACCCACATTGAAACTCGGTTGAGCAATCTGCTTGTTGCGAGTGTTCGATGAAATCCTTTGGTTGTTGTTAGTTGGTGTAGAATAACGTCCTTGGAATGCTTTTGACAGAAAAGCAAACGCTTGGGTCAATGCTGCAGTAGCTTCATCATTTTCAGTGAATTCTGGTTCTTGGAATTGTTGGTATTGCTGTTGTGGAATAACATGTTGTTGTTGCTGTGGGTAGAACTGCTGTTGGTAGACCGGTGTTGGTTGTTGAATGTATGATGGTTGCATGTAGTTGTGAGTGGAAGATGATGATGATTGTTGTGTGTTCACTGGTAGCGGTGTTGGTGTAGTAGCAATTAATGCAAGAGGATCATGATTCTTTGCCAATCTTTCTTTCCTTACTTCATTAGCCTCAGCTTGGTTTTGCTTCAAAAAGTCATAGAGTTGATCATAATTCACCTTATGTAAATCCTTTGTTTGATTGACAATTGTAACATAATGACCCCATTCTTCTGGAAGGTTATTGATGAATTTGATGTTTGTTGCAATTGTTCGAGGTGTCAACTTGTTTCTGATTAACTCATTCATCAAAGTGCAAAACCTTGTGTAGTAAGATTCAATCTGTTCACCTTTAGTGGATGTAAAGTTCTCCCATTCAGTAAGAAGTTTGTTCTCAACATCTTGTTGTCCAATCTCTGTTCCATGACAAATCCTTCTAACACGTTCCCACATAGCATAAGCAGTTTCACAGCTGTCGACCGCAGCAAAGATCTCCCGTGGTAATCCAAGTTGGATTAAATGCATTGCCATATCATCAGCGGCGATCTGCTTCTTGTCTTCCTCTGTGTAATCTGCTTCTGTTTGTTCACGCACGAATGGTTGAGTAGGAGGTGTTGTATTTGGATTACCTTCAATTTGAACTTGTCTTGGCTTGAATGGTCCATTTGTAATGGAGTTGATCATTAATTTACCATCAGGCTTTGTTTTGATGTAACGAAGCATGCGGCTTGTCCATGGGAGATATCTACCTTTTTCAAGCATTGGAGGTCGGTTTTCCGCACCGGCTGCATGAATATCTTGCTGAGTTGCCATTGATGAAGTGTAGATTGATAAGTTGATTCTTGGATCGATTCAACGAAGTAGGAGTTGTGTTTAGTGTAAGTTGATGCAAGTTTTTATGGTGAAAATTTTGATCTGGAACCTTAAAACCTCAATAACTTCCGTTCGGAGTGGATTTGGGCCTCGAAGCCTGGCTTGAATGATCTTTAGATGATTCAACGTGTCCTTCTTCTCGGTCTCACGGTCGTTTTGACAGCAAATTCGTCGAAAACGGAGTAACGGTTCAAAAGTTATGGCCATTTGAAGTTTGGTTGTCAAAAGTCAAAACTTACGCGTAAAGCTTGATCTTACGCGTAAACCTTGAATAATCTTACGCGTAAGATGTTATGCGTAACCTTTAAATTATGCGTAAGATCTAAAGTTATGCGTAAACAATATTGTTTATGCGTAGACTTTGATTTTACGCGTAAACTTAAAGTTTATGCGTAAGAATGTTACGCGTAAGGTTTTTCAACCAAACAGATCTCTCAAACTTATCCAAGCTTGAAAGATATCCCAAGTCGAAGTATTCCACAAACTTATACAAGTCAGGGAAGTACTGAGTACAACTTCTGCGTAGGATCTTATGCGTAGAATCCAATCTTTTGCGTAGAAACCAATCTTTTGCGTAGAATCCAATCTTAGGCGTAGAATCCAATCTTATGCGTAGGAACAGACTTAAGCGTAGGATTTTAAGCGTAGGATCTCAATCTTATGCGTAAGAAAGTGAACTTATGCGTAAGAAGAGGGTTTTGACTAAACTTAAGCGTAGGAAAGGGGTTTTGACTTAATCTTATGCGTAAACAGTACTGTAGACAACTAAGAAATCGTACTATTCACCCAAGTTACGCGTAAGATGACCAGAAACGTGAAAAATCCGATTTTTTCAACCAAAACCACTTTTCCCACTTGTTTCTATTGATCAAATCTTTCCCAAAACACTTAGAATCACTAAAACTTCAATAAAAATAACAACTTTAACACTAAAACCACGTAAAAATCAAAACTTTTTGAAGAAAAAGTGCATAAATGAATGAAAAATGCAACTTTATAAATGAATGAAAAATGCAACTTTTTAACAAAAAACTTGGTAAAAACACTCCTAAATCATTGTTAGACGATTGATACCACTTGTAGGACCTTAGATATATCAACTTTAATAACAATATAAGCACTAGAAGAAGGAAAGATGGTGACTTGATATGATATATGTGTGGCGTTAAACTAGAAAGAGAATGATAAGATGAAGAGAACTTTTATTAAAAAACACACACAATACACACACAAGCACACCCCTCAAATGAGCCTTTGAGGTGTTTATATAGTTCTTAACATGATGCCTTAAGAGGCTTTCCATGGGCTTGGTCTTGGGCTTGGTTTCCTTTTACATATAAAGACTTACATTACATAACACATGACATATTATCTTACCAAGACCAAGGCCCATTGACTATTCTAATAACAAAAACTACGACACATTACAACGTTACAATAAATGAGAATGACCATCACTTTTTAATATAATTTTTAATGCTAACAAGATCACAGCGCGAAGGTTGTAAACAGTAATATTAAAAGTTTACACTCGTTTGCTATGCTCCCTAGTTGCATAAGATAATGATGTCGGCCTATCGGGTTTATTGTCGTCATTTTACAATTATCTAGTAAGTTAATTATTCAAGAGGCGTCAATTCTCACTCTTACTAACTTTTATATTGCCACCTCTGCTGGAAACCAATTATGATCTTTCCAGACACTATGCATTACGCTTAGTGCCCTAATAAAGTCGTAATGCCACATAACATTTATTTCTAGTATAAGACTCAAGAATATGACCTATTGATTACCTTGGTGGAAACATCGCCTTAGTCAAATACCATGTAATTATACTTATACTAGTTAGGAACATGTAATTATATTTCTACTAGTTACGAACATGCACCTAATCAAAATTGTAGGAAAGCGAGAGTAAATGCAATGGGATCTTGAAATAAACAAATATGTGTGTGACAGGTTTTAACAACAATGAACCTTAATCATTAAACAGATAACTATTTTACATAATCAAACGAGTACACGAGGGAGTCTAGCCAACAATCATCATAAGACAAACATTCATACATTCATTAATGGAAGAATTCATAGTTGTAATACAAATGATTCAAAGATCAAACAAAAAAGGGTAAAACATGTTACACGAGTGGTAAGTTCTTGCAACACACGTAGGATAGCGAGATGGTCATTTGTTACCCTTTTTACATCCTCTAGGAACCTCAATATTTTATGCAAATTTCGTGGGTAGAGATTGTGTTTAGGGTTTTTAGGTTGCGTTATATTTGTAGATGAAGAGTTAACATTTCCGGACGGATCTTAATTTTGCGTCACGAGCACTATAGAAGCAACTCTAACCTCTTTTACAACAAATATCGCAAGTCTTCACGTCGCATCAAACTCTGAAATCTCTATGAATTTTGTCATGATGCGAGCAGGGTTTTGCGTCGCGAAGTCTTCCTTCTACATGATTTCTTTATCTTTTATTCTCATCTACGCTTTTGGCCTTTGGAACTTCATTCCTTTAACATTTAGTAACGTATTTTGTTCTTTCACCATTTGTCTCTCGTCCTTTAATCATGAACATTTAATTATCATTTCAAAGCAATTAAGTAGCAAAAGTCCATAATAATCGTACTAAAACATGCACTTTACACAAGATAACTAATGGAATTTCATGCAACACACAAAAATCTTGCTCATATGTGGTTCGAATACATTTACAATAAACATGTTCAATGCGAAAGCGTATAAATCATAACCATATTAAACTTAACAACGGATCTTTCATGTACCATGTGATGTGATCAAATGAGTATTATACTCATACATCATCTATCCAATATATATTGTTAATTTACTATCATTTTATATAAGAATTATTGCTTAATCATTTACTTTTGTGATTATTAGTGTTTATGGAGAAAATATGGATAAGAAGTAAGTATCGACATTATTTGGATCTTAAATGAAGAAGTAAAAGAAATACATGTTGAGCATACACACAATACGGCGTATCAATGCTAATTAGATACACCGTATCATTACACTTAGAAGAAATCAAGACCTTGTCTGACTTTGAAGAATACGACATATTGCCATTTGAACATATACAGTAGATGAAACATGGTCTACAGATGAAGAGATAAAGTCAACAGAAGGATACGGTGTATCCAACCTCAGTGATACACCGTATATATGAAGATTAGCCTAAGAAGATCCAAGTCTGGAACAAGAAGGATACATCGTATACAATTCCAGCAATACGCCGTATACAATGGCGGCTAAACGATTATACCCGAATATTTTATGATTGGAGCCCATGCCAAATGAGCCAACACGCTATATCGATGGAGTTGAATGCGATGTATCGACCCACTGACAGAAAAGTATAAGGAGGGCTCATTATGCGGTTTTCACACAATCCCACCATACACCAAAGAGTTCAAGGACAACTTTAGGAAGCAAGAAAGGTCATGAAACACCACGACTTGCCAGGAGGGCATCTCGAGTATCCCTTACCTTGTTTAATCATTGTTTATCGTATCGATTTCATTATGAATTCTACTCGTATAGCTTTGATTCAATCATTATTATTGAGATTATGGACTAACACCCTTAGCTGCTAGTCATGTTTATGACTATCTAGTTATTTTGATTCATTTACTCGATTAATTGCATTTTCGTTAGATATCTTTTATGTTTATCGTGCTCATTTGAATTTGGTTACTTACTTGAAGTGTTGTGGCTATTGTCTAGATCATAGGTTATAGACGCATTCTGTGATTTGTGATCTATATCATAATGGTTGGTATGCGTAATAACATAGCTTCACGGTGGTTGCCATTAGGACTAGAGGCTGACCGTATCCCTAGGTTAGTCATTGCATGATTAAGGCAAGTAAGTTCGACTGGATAACCTTCTACTGACAGAGTGGTGGGTGCTACTGTCTTATCTTATCCCTTCTTCTTTTACCCCGGGATGGGCTAGCGTGAGAACCCTTATAGATGACCATGCGCGAGGGTTTAGTAGTTGTACTTGTATGTGATTACCAAGATAGATTATAATTGGTAATTGAACTACTTTATGTATGCTTGGTGCTTATTAACACTATGACCATCGGGTTAAGGATCGATTTGGCACTAGATATCAGGAGGTGTGGAAAGAGCAGTTGTGAGAAGCGGAAAAACCATCAAAACATGACGATTCTTCATGGAGGTTTCCACAAAATTACTTGAATTCAATATTGGGATGTGGTAATTGATGAGGTGTAATTTTAATACATTTTTAAAGGGTCATTTAGCCTCTAACTCCGTGCTTATTCGATCATTTATTACCCTAAATCATTTCTATTTGAGTTTTAGGTACTTGGGAAGCAAATGCTGAAAAATGGTACGTTTTGGACTCGATTAGACGAAAAAGCAAAGAAAACGACAACATCCGAAAAAAAAGCCTGAAAAAAGGAGTTGGGACGGTGTCACAGACACTGAGTGACGCCGTCACTTGAAGTTATTAAAGATGTTGAAGTTTCAGAATTTGCAAGTGACGGTTCAGGCGATGAAACTGCCTCTAGCTGACGGCGTCATGACCAAGAAAATGAAGAGCGACGACGTCACAAACCATAAGGTGACACCATCACAATAAGTCGGTGCAAATCTCAAAACTCTAATGATGGCGATATAACGGCGTCACAATTAACAAGTGACGCCGTCACAATTGTAATCCTATATATATATATATATATATATATATATATATATATATATATATATATATATATATATATATATATATATATATATATATATATATATATATATATATATATATATATATATATATATTCGTATTATTTTCATTGTGAAGTGTGGAACTTTGTGGGCAACTTTAGAGATAGACCCTAGTCTAAATTTCATCAGTTTTTCAGGGCTTTTAGCCCTAAGGCTCCTTATGTATTGAAGTTACAAGTTGTTTAATTTATCATTCAATTATATTTACTTGTGATTGTTTGATTCCTATATTTGCTTTTCTTTTCATTACTATGTTAGGCTAAATTTATTAGTATTTACTTAGGATTGCATGAAGCCTAGTTATTGATTATTGTGTGTCAATTCTTGTTTAGTTAGTTGTGATTTGCGTTAGGAGTAGGAAAACTCGCTAGGTCAAATATATTACTAGCTTGGACGTCCAACTAAATGCTTAGTTATTAGTAACTTGATGTTCGTTGTATTTAATGCGCGAATTGTGTTTGCATTGTGAAAATTGAGAGTTAAAAGGCCATTCTTAGGGGCCGCTCAATTAGAACATAGTTCATAAAGTTAGGGAGTAACCAACCCTCGATTGATGTTAAGGAATACAACGCTTTAATTAATCAAGGACGTGACAATTCGACTAATCAATAAGAGATAACTAGAGAGTAATGAGTTTTCTATCATACGAAGTTCCCCAATTTACTTTTCTGCATTTTTAGTTTAGATTTAGTTTAGTTTTATTATTAGTTTTAAAAACAAACTCTTTCATAACCCAAGATTTTACTTGATTTCAATTAAATATAAAAATACAAAAATAATCATTCATCAACCTTTAGACTTAATTCGTTATACACTTCGAGCCTACCTTACTATTTACCTAGAGAACGATCAATCCCCCGTGTCTTACCTATATTGCACTACAACTGTTAGGTACTCTGCCTAGGAGGTCTGTAAAACTTAGTGTGTTTACAATTATCCACATAAGTGATTGACAAAGTTGTTGTGAGGTTATCTAAATGGAAGGAAGCGACTATCGATTCGTGTTAGATTCACGCTCATTAAATCAGTTTTGAGTTCATTGCCAACATACTATTTTTCTATGTTTAAAGTCCCGGTTGGAGGTCTTAAATGTCTTGAAGCTATTACAAGTAATTTTTTTTCAAAGAGTTTATGTTAATTCTCGTAATATTGCTTGGTTTATCTGGGATAAAGTCATTGCGAGCAAGGATGTTGGAGGCTTAGGTATGTCTAGTTTTTATGCTATGAATCGTGCCCTTCTTTTCACGCTCATTAAATCAGTTTTGAGTGCATTGCCAACATACTATTTTTCTATGTTTAAAGTCCCAGTTGGAGTTATTAAACGTCTTGAAGCTATTAGAAGTAATTTTTTTTCGAAGAGTTGATGTTGATTCTCGTAAGATTGCTTGGTTTAGCTGGGATAAATTCATCGCGAGCAATGATGTTGGAGGCTTAGGTATGTCTAGTTTTTTATGCTATGAACCGTGCCCTTCTTTTTAAATGGATTTGGAGGTTTATGCGACAACCGGTAATTTTGAAAGTATTTTTATACTGCATTACGTTTGAAAAGTAAATATTTATGACTTGAGAACCGTTTTTGAAATAACTGGAATTTATTTGGGAATATTATTATGTGACATGAGAAATTTTCTCATAAGATGTGAGATATAGCACAACGCGTAACGGCACGAGTCTAGACCTAATATACGTGTATTTGTTTGATTTGTGACATTTTGAGCAAAGATAGCCATATAAATAGTCATTTTTAATGGGAAAATGATTTTCAAAACGTTTGAACAAGTTTGATAGTCTTGGGAAAATTTTAAATAGCCTAAACGAGTCCGAGAGTCATTTTTTCAAAAGTTTTAAGGAATTGCATGTCTGGTCCTTGCGCTCCAAATTCCACCCGCACCCCTTAACTTTACAAATTGACACTTTTGGCACAAGGACTAGATAAAAAGTTTTGTTACAACTCATTTGATAGAAAAACCCTTAACCTAAAAGTGTTATCTCTCCCCTCTCCTCTTCTTCCTGCCGCCGACAAACCCACGCCACCACCACCCTCACCTTACGTCGCTGTCACCATCATCAAACCACGTTCACTCCCACCTTACACTTGTTAATTTGACATGGTTTTGGAAGTCCACTCACGTGATAACAATGTACCACGCGCCACCATCGTCGCCTCCTCTTGTTTTTTTTATTGGTAAGATGTTGAAAAAAAAACTCAATAGTTGTTAAAAATACCGATTCACGTCCCTGTGTGAATCGGTGTAAGCTAAAAACGTGTGACTGAAATGGTTTTGGATAAAAATGAGTCGAAGTAGTCTTGGTATCATCATTTGAGTCGTGTCATGTTTTTGGGTTTTGTGTCGCGAGTAAAAAGCTCACATAGGAGCTTAATTCATGGCCTTTGAGCTTCTTTGATTTTATTGGATTGTTTTGGGTTTATGATTTGGCAAAGACCCACAAGGAAGACGGATTGGTTTTAGTTTAATTTGGTTCCGAATGGACTCTTGGTCCGTGTGGAAAACTAGAAGGGGGGTTGAATAGTTTTCCGGTTTTTAAATTTAATTATCTTTGAAAACTTTACGTGTAATCGACAATTGAAACAAATAGACAATAAGTAATATGCGAGATAAAGTAAAAAACGATCAAACCACAACACGGATGTTTATAGTGGTTCGGTTACACGTACTCTTTTTCCTTACCCTACTCCACTCCCTGAGTATCCAACTCGAGAGTTTCCTTGACTAGTCAACAAGCTCCTTTCACGGCGGAGAAAATCTTACACGTCGCTTATATGGAAAACTAGAAGGGGGGTTGAATAGTTTACCGCTTTTTCGATTCTTATTTAGCTTAAATAACCTTTGAGAACTTGACGTTTGGTTAAAGATATAAACACAACTTAATATGTTTGATTCTTTGAAAAGACTTTACATGTGGATAACAATTCTAACTTAACTTGTTTCATACTTTGAAAAGCTTTACTTGTAATGATCCTAACTTTGCTTGTTTAGTTCTTTGAAAAGCTTTACTTATGTTTAAAGATATAAGAACAACATTACTTGTTTTGGTTCTTTGAAAAGCTTTATATGTGATCAACAATTCTAACTAAACAACAACATATAATAAGCAAAGATAGAGAAAGAAACAATCAAACCACAACACGATAGTTTATCGTGGTTCGGCTACAAGGACTCTTTTTCCTTGCCCTACATCCACGCCCCGAGTTTCCAACTCGAGAGTTATAAACACTAATCAACAAGCTCCTTTCACCGGCGGAGAAAACCTTACACGTCGCTTATACTTTTACCGACACAAAGCTAGATGTCGAGTTCTTTTACAAGGGTACAACCACTCCCATTCGTCGCTTACACTTTTACCGACATAAAGCTAGATGTCGAGTTCTTTACCAAGGGTACAACCACTCCCGTTAGTTCTTTTACTAGCGTACAACAACTCCCAACACACTACGTATTTTGAGGCCTAAAATACTAACCTATAACTTCTACATACATGACACACATGAAGTATAAACTACCAAAGCTTATACATGACCAAGCTACCAAGACTTGCAACTTTAGAGTTGAAGCTTGCAACTTCTTGAATGATCTTGTTGAGTTCCTTGCTACATAAGAGAATCACACAAGTCAAGGGTTACTGAGTTAGTTGAGAGAATATGTGAGAATTAGTCCTAAAGGGTTACACAAAACAAACAAATGGTTTGGTATTTATAGCAAACTATTCTGCATGTCTGGCGGATCAGGCGGAACCCTCAGATGGGTTCCGCCCGTGTACCCCCAGGGTACCGCCGGGTCTGCAGTAGGTTTTTGCAATAACTCTTCAAACCAAACAAGGTCTTGTCTCATAACTCCTAGCAACCAAACAATGTCACATCACTTAAATCAAGTCAAACACAAAACTTGTAAGCAACATCAAAGCAAGTCAAACACATTTCTTTCCATAAATGCATGATGACAAAACTTGCCATAAATGTGATGTGACTATTTCTATTTTAAGAAATAAAACCAATGTTTAGTTTAAAAGGAAATGTAAACATTAGTTAAACAAGACTTAAACACTTAAAGTGATAATTTACTTTTAGCTAAAGTTCATACTTTGTCATTAACAAAACTTAGCAAAGATCGTAAAATATAAATAACGTTTTTAGGCGATATTTGTATTAACAATCTCCCCTTTTTTGTTGATGACAAAACATAAACTTTATTTAAAAGCAAGCCATAAGATTTAGTGTTAAGTCTTATAAAGTTAGTATTAAAACTTGTTTTTGCAAAGAGTTAGCGAAGCGGAAATATCAAAAGTTGAACAAGTTTAATATAAATTCTCCCCCTTTTTGTCGAGACAAAAAGTAGAGAAGTGATGCGGAATAATGGCCATGATCCCCCTTGGACGATACTCCCCCTAAATGGAGTGCCAAGAGAGGAGACATGGATTTTGAACCTACAAAAGAAAAGTTAGTTTCCGCACAAGATAAGTCATGAAAGTGTTTCATGTCTAAACTACAACTAAGAGTTGTGAAGCGGAATAATGTAATACTCATGCTCCCCCTTGAATATTACTCCCCTAAATGGAGTTTCAAGGAAGAAAAACATGGAAAATGAACCTACAAAAAGAGAGGTTAGTTTCTAAAACACAAGATTTATGTATGGTACCATATAAAGGTGTAGTTCACTCATCATACCTAAATGGTCATTTAAACAATGCAAACCTTGTTGTAGAATTAATCTTCATTTAATGTAAAATTTTGACTCTTAAAGAGTCAAAGACACATAATTAAGATTACAACATCCTACTTTTTAAGAAACAAAGAAAAACTAAAAATGAACTAAGAGTATAAAAAGCTACAAGGAAATCATCATCCTTAATGAGAACCATTTTCCAAAAACAAGGATAGGGTTGTTTAAGGATGAAAATGTGAGTTGAGGGTTGTAGCGGGTTTTATTTTGAAAGGTGAGGAGGTGACTTGGTTTTGGTTTGTTGGTTAAAATGGGAGACATTTTCCAAGAGAAACGGTTTTGTTTCATTTTGGAGACTCTAAGGTTGTGGTGGATGAGACAAGGATTGGAGACGGTCCAAAATGTGGTTTAGAATAAACCTCATTTCTTCGGTTAACTCGCGAAGTTCCGTTCGACACCTTTCACTAATGCGAGCGGTTCTTTCACAATGTCCGTAATCATGGCGGGGGAAGTTTGGTGGAAGAGAGGTTTGATTTGTTGGTGGTGGATGGGTTGAACTTGAAGGAGCAAATGTGGATGTTTGAGAGGTGTATTTGCTACCTTCATTTGTTGAATTTAATGCCGTATTGAATTCCATAACATGATTGATTTGAGAATCAACCATTCGTTTGAAGGCATTGAGGTGGTTTAAATGAGTGTTTATTTCCTCATTCATGTTTGGAGGTTTTTCCCACATTGAGGCTTCTATTTTCTTATAAGAAGAAAGTAGAGAATCAAATTGTTGTTGTTGTTGGTATTGTTGTTCTTGTGGTTGAATTAGGCGACGGAAACTTGGTTCTCCGTAAGGATCACCATGAAGGTTTTTGTAAATTGGATGAAACACAAATGAATGTGAGTGGGTATGACCTTGATCATTTGGAAAAATGGATGGTCTAGCATAACGGTAAGCCAACCGTTCTACCGTAGATGGGTAATGGGGTTCATCATTAAGTTGCTCACTAGGTTGTTGTTGGGTTTCCATTTGAGCAACGGTATCAAAAAGTGAGAAGGATGGTGGTGTTGATGATAGATCATCAAAAGTTTCCAAATTGGGTGTTGGTGATGTTGGTGGTGTATGGAAAAGTTCCATTGGTGTAGGTGTTGGTGATTGAGGTGAAGGAGTTTTTGATTTAAAAGCTTGTTGAGAAGATGGAGTTGACTCACTCAAAGGTTTAGTTGATGATGGGTTAATTGCTAGGTTTGAGTTGCAAAGTGGTGGAGAAGGTGGTGGAGTAGCAAGATTAAGCAAATCTTGAATGGTGATCACATTGGTATTATAATGTGTTGAGGGTGTAGTTGAGGTAGTAAGGTTAAGAAAATCTTGGATAGGTGAGGAGATGTTGAGTGAAGCATCACTTGATGATGATGAGCTTGACTTTGTGGTTTTGTTGAAGCAACAAGGTTTCACACTAATCCTAGTGGTTTTAGCACATGATTTTGATGACTCGGATGAGGTGTTGGATTTGGTCATTTCAAAGGTTTTGGTTTTGATGTTTGAGGGGAGAAGTCTTGATGGTGATGGTATGATTTGAATTGTTGTGAAGCTTTCAATTTTATAGGATGAGAAAAGTGTTGAAATAGTGTTTGGATTTGATGTTTTACTATTCTAAGATTGAGGTGTCAAATGATTTTCATGACCATGTCACATCATTTGAGGTCAATCCAATGAATAGGATGGAGTGAAAGACCAACCTAAGCACTCAATGCTTTGTGATCATGGGAAGTGGTTTGGTAGAAAATGTATCAAAGGTTTGAAGGATCCTTTAAAAGGGTTCCTTTGGTTAGTTATGTTTTGAATTTGAATTTTGGCGGGAAGTGTCTTACTAATTGTTTTAGTGAGTGAGGTTTGTTCCAATATGGTTGTTGTTGTAAATGAAAGATGTTTCTCACTTAGGATAATGATTTGACACTTTACAAGTTATGAACTTAAGAAAAAAAATAGCAAAAATTTTCTGCAGGTGACTGGCGGATCCCTCAGAAGACACTGGCGGAACCCATTTGAGGGTACCGACTGGTCCGTTGGGCCATTTCTGGAATTCCCAGAAAATACACTAGCGGACCCCAATTTTGGGTACCGCCAGATCCGCCAGGGGTAAAAAATAAGGCAGTCCACGTTTTTGACCCGCGAGACGATTTTCAAAATTTTTAAAAACTCCTAAAATCAAAAAGATAAGGTATTACTGGTTAGGCAATGCAAAAATTAGACATGTAAACATACATATCATGGGACTTTGACCTTGAGGTCGAGGATTTCACTATACTTAGTAAGAATTCCCATAAGCATAGAAAAGATGACAAACACCTTAAACATTGTCATTATGCATAAAAGTTCATACAAACATAATCCAACAAACATAATAAACCATGAAAGTAAAAAACAAAAACACATAATTCACGTAGTTTTAACACAAAGACGATTCTAAAGCCTTCTTATGCCAAACGCTCCTTAATCTTCTCACAACCGGTCTATCTTCTTTTTGAGCTTGTTTAGGTACCTTCCAAAACACTTGAACATTCCTTTGGTTTGCTTGAATTCTTCGGAAGCATTGTCAATGATGGGGAGAGCTTGAAGGTATTCTAAAGGAGGTAACTTAGAGTTGGGAAGTTTATCATCCTCGCTCATTTCGGATGATGATGATGATGATGATGGTGTAGGTGATCGAGTACGTTTGCCCTTATTTTTGTAAACTCGTTTATCACTTAGGGGAACGAAGGTGCGAGGAACTAGAAAATATTCAAGGCGTATTCCATCTTCGTTAGGAGAAATGGGTGAGATTCCTCTAAAGAGGCGAGTAAGAAGCATACCACAGGGAAGAGCGGTTGTTCCAACTAAGGATATGTCGGCCATCCTTTTGGCTAGGTAGTAGGCTAAGTTGAAGGGTTGACCGGTTGAAATGCTATAGAGCATATAGCAAAGACATGTGTTGATGTGATCTCTATTTCCTATGGTACTTATGACGTTAGCCCTAAGAATTTCTTCCCATTTCTTAAATTGCGGTTTAAGCTCATTGAGCTCCATACCAAAAGGATCCTTATCTACAGTATTCCCTGAACGGTTTACCCTAGTGGTAGAGGTTCTAACTAAGAGGTGTTCCTTAATAGTTTCCTTACTAGCAAGAGGTGTATCGTATGGATAAAAACGATCAATAGTATCAAGACTTGAAATGGGCCACTTATCCGTGTAGAGGCAAGTTCCCTCATTTGGTACACCAAGAATTATAGCTAAGTCTTTTAAATCTATGTCATGTGATATTTGATTGGTTGTGAAGTTTAATGAAATCCTACCACCAGCACATGAGGAAAGGTTTACGGTTGCATAAAATTCTAAGATGAACCTAGGACAAATGGGCTCATCTATATCAAGGAGACAATCAAAGTGAATTGCGGCAAAGTTTTGGCGAATAGATGTTCCTTCTAGAAAGGATGGATCAATGGTTCTACCTTCGTGAACATAGCGTTTTTCTAATGCCTTAAAGGTTTCTACTTGAACTGGGTTGAGACCTTTGGTCATATGGTGTTTGGGCATGTACTTAAGGGTTTCTTTGTGATCGGATTTGTTTGCGGGAGGCATGTTGATTCCTAGAAAACATAAAATTGTATGTTAATGACTTTTAACAACAAAGATGTTTTAATATATTTCTATATGCAAAACAATGTGAAGACATGGTTCTCTTGACTCATTTTGATTCCTAAATCATTTTGTTATGCAAATTTTGTTGTAAAAACAAAAGATAACCAACACTCTCCTAATTGAATGTGTCTTCGATTGAATGTACCCGAAAATACATATTAGTTATGTATCCCCTTTAGCATTCAAGAGATAGTATGCAAGTGATGTTTAAATGATGTTTTTCATTTGTTTTAACAATGTGGTGATGAATCATGTTGCAATTAGAAAAACAATGCACTTGGTGTGTTTGGTAAATCAAAGTAATAATGAAAAGATACATTTCTTAACTAATGAAATACATAATTGACTAGCCACCAAGTTTTTCAAGAATCATGAAGTTTTATGCAAAAGCCCTAAGATTCTAGTTAATGATTGTAATAAAGAATGTTATAATTAAATTAAAAATGCAATTGTGATTAGAATACTTACAAAGTTAGTTGGATTGGAAGAGATTGGATTAGAAGCCCTAAAATTCGTGAGGATATGTGTTTTAGAGAGGGTGATGCTGTTTGAAAGTTTTTGTTAAGATTTAAGAGGGTGTTTGGTTTTGAAATTACAAATAATACATTCTGAGGTTTGGCGGACCAGGCGGAACCAAAAAATGGGTTCCGCCCGTATAGTCTGAAGGTTCCGTGGGTTCTGCAGGGAAAAACTTAAAAGAAATTGTTTTGATTTTTGTGGTTTTATCCTAATGTTCAAAACTATGGTTTTAGGTCTTATGAGTCCTTGACTAAGCCTAGGGATGATGAATGCTTTTCATTCAAGAGATTTTGATAACGCGATGATGAAATAGTTAACGTAGAAGACTTTCTTAGTTAAGACGTTCCTCAATGAACAATCTTACCAAGGCGATGATGATGGATCACAATATGTCAATTAAGAACATAATGGATTGAATTGTCGCTGAAGTCGATGCTTCCTTTGTTGAAGGTATAGCAATGTTGATAAGATGAATTCCGTTGTTGATGCGAGTTTGCTTGTTCAAGCGGAGCTTGTTGATGTGCTTCTCCATTCGATACTAATTTGAGAGTCATACGCGTTTTGGAGAATCATTGGGTAAGTAAGCATAAAAGTACAAGTACCACTTGAGCTTTTCTTATCAACTTATTACCGACATAATTCCATTTGTCAAACACTATGGTTTCTATTCCCGTTCTTTTGGGAGACCATAATTTAAGTTGTGTAGTACTTAATGATGTATCCAAATAGGCTCAACTAAAGAGTTGTTTTAGGATCTTCTTTAACACGAGCACATAGACAAAAACTAAACATAATGTTGAATCTAATTGTTATGAGAACAAGTAGTCTTCCAAACATTTCTCTACATTTAGTTTTACCTACGGATTTACTAATCTCATTCTTGATAAGTCATCAATAACTTAACCATTGAGAACAAGAGAGCAACTAGGAATGTCTTTAAGTTAAAATCCCTTGCTTTTGTGGCTTGCTTTTATTATCAAAAGGTCTTTCAAAAATTGACACTATACTCACTTGATTACTTTGAAATATCAATTTCGTTTCATTAGTTGTTTTATTCTAAATTAAAAAAAAATTGTTTTTGTTGAATTTGTTTAGACACAACTATGACCTCTAAATCAAGTTTTATAGCTAATGTCAATTTTGCTTGATTCAATGTTTAACTCAAGGTGAAAAGATGTTGTTTTGTACTTTTACTCCATGCTTGTCTTGCCATCATTGGACTTTCGACTAAGTTATAATCTACCAAAGATGATATCATAGAAGGAGGAGATCACTCGTTAAATGTCATATTCAACGACTCCTCGACTCTTTGGGGTTTCTTACCTAGGATACTATGAACTCTATTTATTTTAAAAAGTCCAAGAGGTACAACATCATTAGACTATGTGTCACATTTGATGTGTAAATCCTAGATGTTGAAAACTTATTTTCTTTCACTCATCCTAATATATGCTAATGTGATTTATTTCACCTTGTGTGTTTTATGTGAGATTATCATAAAGAAGTGATTGAAGAAAAACACACTTTAAGACTCAAAGTATGGTGTTTGAGAATGTTATTTAACAAAGGTTTGTTTTGCAAGCATCACAAAAGTGTTAGACATTTTAACACTTAGGAAATTCTTAGTTAGCTCACTTGTAAGCAAGAGTTGAGTGAGACTCACTCAAGAGTTTCTCGTGTTTATCTCTTGATGGTTAAAGAACCAAAGCACCTTATATCTCCTACTAGTACTAAAGACGAATTTCGTTGTTGCATAGAATCTAATCCTAGTTATTACTAATAGCAAGTAAACACTTTTAGAGTATTACTAATAACGCATATTCTAACACATAATGCTAGAAGCAAGAGACTATTAAAGTCAAGTTGAAGTAATGTGTACCTTTTAAATTGCATAGAGATGCTATCAAGAGGATAAACACAATGCGTAGAGTCTTGGTTTGACGACACGCTTTGAAACTCAATTACTCATGTATCCAAGAAGGTTAGACAATCATATAAAAGCATAGAGCATGATAATCTTAATTCTTCTATCATGAGTTTCTATTAGAGATAGAATTATCTCTAAATCTCTCTTCTAGGTTAGACAAATTTTACTTGCTTTGTTTTATTAGTTAATGGTGCTTTTGAGTTAAATCCTAATCCGGTTTTATCTTTAAACAACCTTTGACTCCTCAACAATCTTTCAAAAGATTTTGAGCTTTCATCAAATTTAACTAATAATTTTTCCTTTCTCATTTTGCATTTTAATCTCATGTTTGTAATCTAGACATAATTTACATTCTAGATTAATTTCAACATTACTCTCAATTCTTGACATTTTATCTTCTAACAAGATTTCCTTTTCAAATATTTTCTTAAAAGATTTTGAAGACTCTTTCTTGAAGATAGTTTTTAGGTCCATGTTGCATAAACGTTTTAGACTCATTTTCTAGTTTAGAAAACTCTAGGATAAATTTGTCAAAGCAAAAGTGTTTGGTTTCAAAGTGTACCTTGCTTGATGTTTTATCTAGTTTAGAATCACAAACCGGATGGTTGGCTTCATCTTCATCCGTGTTATTCCATGAATCGCAAGCAAGTCCACTACGAGCTTGACATGAGTAATCATCTTCACTAACACCTTGCTTGTTGTTTCAATAAATTGACAATTAACTACAGGATCATTGTCTTCGTCAACATCCATTTCATTCCATGATACGCAAGCAAGTTCATCAAAACACACGTACTCATCTTCACTTGTACCTTCATTAAAAACATTTAAACTAGTAGCACATGGAAAATCTTACACGTCGCTTATATGGAAAACTAGAAGGGGGGTTGAATAGTTTACCGCTTTTTCGATTCTTATTTAGCTTAAATAACCTTTGAGAACTTGACGTTTGGTTAAAGATATAAACACAAATTAACATGTTTGATTCTTTGAAAAGACTTTACATGTGGATAACAATTCTAACTTAACTTGTTTCATACTTTGAAAAGCTTTACTTGTAATGATCTTAACTTTGCTTGTTTAGTTCTTTGAAAAGCTTTACTTATGTTTAAAGATATAAGAACAACATTACTTGTTTTGGTTCTTTGAAAAGCTTTATATGTGATCAACAATTCTAACTAAACAACAACATATAATAAGCAAAGATAGAGAAAGAAACAATCAAACCACAACACGATAGTTTATCGTGGTTCGGCTACAAGGACTCTTTTTCCTTGCTCTACATCCACGCCCCGAGTTTCCAACTCGAGAGTTATAAACACTAATCAACAAGCTCCTTTCACCGGCGGAGAAAACCTTACACGTCGCTTATACTTTTACCGACACAAAGCTAGATGTCGAGTTCTTTTACAAGGGTACAACCACTCCCGTTCGTCGCTTACACTTTTACCGACATAAAGCTAGATGTCGAGTTCTTTACCAAGGGTACAACCACTCCCGTTAGTTCTTTTACTAGCGTACAACAACTCCCAACACACTACGTATTTTGAGGCCTAAAATACTAACCTATAACTTCTACATACATGACACACATGAAGTATAAACTACCAAAGCTTATACATGACCAAGCTACCAAGACTTGCAACTTTAGAGTTGAAGCTTGCAACTTCTTGAATGATCTTGTGGAGTTCCTTGCTACATAAGAGAATCACACAAGTCAAGGGTTACTGAGTTAGTTGAGAGAATATGTGAGAATTAGTCCTAAAGGGTTACACAAAACAAACAAATGGTTTGGTATTTATAGCAAACTATTCTGCATGTCTGGCGGATCAGGCGGAACCCTCAGATGGGTTCCGCCCGTGTACCCCCAGGGTACCGCCGGGTCTGCAGTAGGTTTTTGCAATAACTCTTCAAACCAAACAAGGTCTTGTCTCATAACTCCTAGCAACCAAACAATGTCACATCACTTAAAGCAAGTCAAACACAAAACTTGTAAGCAACATCAAAGCAAGTCAAACACATTTCTTTCCATAAATGCATGATGACAAAACTTGCCATAAATGTGATGTGACTATTTCTATTTTAAGAAATAAAACCAATGTTTAGTTTAAAAGGAAATGTAAACATTAGTTAAACAAGACTTAAACACTTAAAGTGATAATTTACTTTTAGCTAAAGTTCATACTTTGTCATTAACAAAACTTAGCAAAGATCGTAAAATATAAATAATGTTTTTAGGCGATATTTGTATTAACAGCTTACACAAGATTACCGACACAAACCTAGATGTCGAGTTCTTTTACAAGGGTTCAACCATTCCCGTCACTCTATGTATTTTAAGGACTAAAATACTAACTGATCACTACTGAATATATACAATCAAATGAAGTATAAACTATATGAGTTTACACAAGGCTAAGCTAACAAGTCTTGCAATGTTGTGTTGAAACTTGTAAACTTTTTGGATGAACTTGTGATCTTCTTGCTACAAAAGAATCTCAAAAAATGATATGCTACTGAGTTAGATGAATGAAATGAGAGTGTATATGCAAAATATGATTGTAAGTGATGAATGATTTCTTGGATGAGGCTTGCTATTTATAAGAGAAAAATCTCAGCAGTGCCATGGATCCGGCGAAACCCAATAGAGGGTTCTGTCCGTGTACTCCCAGGGTTCCGCCAGTCTGACAAAAAATCTTCCAAGAAATCTTTCCAAATCTAACTCATATCTAACCAAAATATTCTCAAGATCTTCCAAAGTCAACTATAAGATTGTAGTTTGTAAATCTACACAAAATATATGACATGACATATCATACAAAGATCTTTGGGAGGATTTAGATGATGTAATGCATGATGCAAATGAACATTTCTATTTTTAGATTATTATGAAAATAAAAGTAAACTTGTAAAAAATGTTTATGTAGCAACTTAGAATGTATGTATGAAATATTTAGTAAGTGATTAAGTAACTAAAAATGTTTGATAGCTTATGACTCAAATAAGATACATTATTTAGTAAAACTTACTAAAAATGTTTTGACACCTAATGTGTCACTAACATTATGAATTTAACTTATAAAACATGTAGCAAATGTAATGTTAACTTTGAAATAAAGTTTATGTATGAAAGACTCTTGCTATATTTATATTTTGGTAAAAATAAAGTTTACACTTTGTCGTTAACAAAATGTAGCAAAAATCGTAAAATATAAATAATGTTTTTAGGTGATATTTGTATTAACAGCCTGATTTGGTTTGTTTGAGAGATGTGGGTTCGAGCCGAGACCAAATGGTCTCGGCATGGTAAGTCCTTTATGGCTCATTTGTGTTTGAAATTGTGTTGATATGTTGAGCCATAGGAATAGACATGGCCGACTATGGTGAATTAGTGATTTGGACTTGGATTATACATGTGATATTTTGGCCACGACGAGGTTAAGCTGAGACCTCGTGGTCTCGGAGAAACCTCGGATTTGCCTATATAGACTTGGACTTTTGAATATTTTGTTGACTTGGTTGACCCGACATTTATGACCGAGGGTATATTGGAATAACTTAGGATCAGGTTCATTATTATTAACCAGAGGGAAATAATGCTCTGTGGCTCGAAAAGAATGGTAACTCGTGTGTTTGAATTTACCTTGGCTTGACGTGGAGAAAAATAAAATAGAGAAAGTAATAAAAATAGTTGTTAAATTTTAGAGTTAGATTAGTTATTAAAACTTATTTAATAACAAGATACTTAGATAAAGTAAAATGGATAGACTTTTAAATCAAAACGGAACACACGAGGACTATTGGAATTTTTGAGACACGTGACCCGTGGATTGTTGTGTTTGGATATGTGGAATTATTTATTTGGTTGTTGATTGGTAGTCGGGTTACTTTAGGATTTTTACAACACCCGGACTTGAAATATATACTTTGACTTGGATTGTTATTGAACTTCGGACATTTTGGACTATTGAATACGAAACGGATATAGTACATTATACTCGTAATGAATTTAATGTATTCGATTCGCAACGAGTAAACAATATGAAAATAATGTCTAACGGACAATAATATTTATAAATATTCATTGCCTAAATTACTAGAGAAGTTGATTTTTAATGAAGTCTTTTGACTTGGAAACGTTCAATAAACGAACGAATCATGGCAAAATTTTGTAAGATTACTATACACTAAGGCTCTTCAAAGATCCTTTTATCTTAAGTCCAAACTTGTTTTAAATCATAAAACGAATATATTTCGTACAAATAATTGGGATTATGGGACATACCTATGACTACCAATCGACTCGTCTTACTTGATATGTTTGTTTTCATTATATCTTTGATTTCTCTTCGTTATCTCTTCTTGACTCAAGTTCTCGTCAACACTCTTCGCGATGATTCCATTGTTTTGTTCCTTTTTGGTGTATGTACTCTTGAGTCAGTGTCCTCCCGCATTACACGAATGATGATACCAAACTCTTTTAAAGGGCTAAAACAAGATTATTTTTAGAAACGGAAATGGTTTATTTTTGGAAATGGAAATGGTTTAATTTTGGAAATGGAAATGGTTAAGTTTAGGACAATTCTTGCGCAATTGATTTCTTTTATGAGATATATTTTGAGGTGAGTCTCTATATTATTAGGTCGTGTTTAGCCCATTGTGTCGTGACGTCCTTAGTTACCATTGTACTATTCTACCCTTGAGTTATTGTGTTTGTGCGTTGCTTGACTAAGGTGAGTTTCATAGCCACACTTTTACTCTCAGTATTGTTTTATTGAAACTTGAGGTGAGAAACCATGCAAAACTGTTTTGAATAGACCAAATGCTATTTTATGAATTTGCTATAATTGCTATGTTAAGCTGGCTAAGGTTATTTGTTAGAAGTCGCACCTATGCATGATTATTATTATATATGTTGCACCTATGCGGGTTTACTGTTAGAAGACACACCTATGCATGGTTATTGTTATGATTTGGCACACTTTTGTGTGGGTATGATGTGTTGGTTTGTGACTTAGTCCATAGTAGCAAATTTACATGATTTGGTCCAATGATTAATCCCTTATGATTAAACCTATGAATTCACTAGCGTTAGCTGACCTTTTAGCATGTTTTCTCAGAATCTCAGGTGATTGATGATGAATCTACTATTGAATGTTTATGTGTTGGAGGCTTGGAAAGCGACATGGTGTATGGATCAATTTAGACTCTGATAACCTGTTTGGGACCTATCTTTATGTTTTTCTTTTGGGCTTACTTCCGCACTTTTGAATAAATGTGAACCTTAAATGTTGGATTTGAAATGTTTTCTTTAAAACGGATGATGTACCTCCGTTTCCTTATGCTTGTGTTGTATACTAATGCCGTAGCACCCCAATGATTGTTTTGCCTTCCGCTGAACCAAATTCAAGCTCAAGTTATAGAGAACTGGGTACTTATTAAAAACCTAAACAATAACTATTTTTCAAAAATTGATCCGATGATCGATACGCGCCTGCCTGCCAAGCCGAAGCCGAAGCCTCTTATGTAATTATATTAGGTTGATGATTTGCTGGAATGAGATTGAAATACTTTGAGGATATAATATGATTCATTCGGTATTTGTTTTGGAATTATGTTAAGATAATACGGTATTTTGTTGGCACTGTTTTGGGAAAATTTTATGATATTTTGGAATTCTGGGAAAATGTTTTGATATGGTTTTGCACTACGTGTTTGATTATTTGGTACACTTATACCTATCCACTACCATTCCTGTCACATCACCATGTCTTCTTCCTATCTAATCCTCACTCACTTACATTGTTTTGTGGTAACCTTTCTATGTTCCCTTATGCTCACAATCTTCCTCCATGTAGCCTCATCATTTAATTCTGAGATTGGACATTTGTCCTATTATTCCGAAATACCTATTCTACCGTTGTTTGGAAAACCACCTCGAAACCTTTACATTTGGGGCACATTCTTAGTGCGTCCCACTCCTCCGTCCATATTCTGAAAGAATACGTGGTCTGACAGACCTAGAAGTTACAGTGATTGCTGCTACGCCGAGGGCACGATTAGTTATGGATTTTAGTTGTTGAGTGCTCTAAACTGAGAAGTTCTCAGTTAAAGACCTTAGCTTCTTTCTCTCTAGTTAAAGTGAATTCGTAGCATGGTGCAGCTAAAAGCAAAGGAGTAGACTTGTTGTTGTGTATTACCAAAATGGTGGGAATGGTAATACTAAGTCTTTTTGGCTTGAGAGCTGGACAGAAGGTGGGGTTTGAAAGAGAAGATTCCACGTTTGTTTGCGCTAGAGGAGAACAAAGAATAACGGTTTTTGAAAAATTTCATACTGGAGTGTTGTCGAGCTTTACAAGAACAGATAGGGGAGGGGCAGAAAGTGTACAAATGGAGGAGCTAACTAATATTTGGTGAGTTATGTTACTCTTTCTAAAGGTCTCGATAGGTGGACATGGTCTTTGGTTGGTGACAGAGAGTTCTCTGTAGCGTAGGCTAGGAAGCATTAGACGAGGGCTTATGCTTACTGGAAGGGACGCCTACTAAATGGAGTAAGTTAGCTCCTAAAAAAGTGAATATATTGGCGTGGAGAATAGCATCGAATAAGCTTCCATCTAGGTATGTCGTTGCGAGGGTCGAAAATTCCATCTATAGAGTGTCTTTTTGTCTCGTGCGGGTGGAAACCACAAACCATTTGTTCTTCTCTTGTTCGATTGCTTTTGATATTATCTCTCGGATTTTAGTGTGGTGGGGGCTTTCGGTTATTTGATTCTCCACATTCCGAGATTAGCAAAGAAGGTTTGATGAGCTAAAGATTAAGCGAGAGATGAAAGTTTATTTTGATTCTCCACATTTCTCGTCCGAGGTGCCTTGGAAGGCGTCCTTATTTGATTTTATGGTTCACCACTCTTTTGTATGGTGTAATACTAGAGCTAGGAGAAATCTTAATTGGCTTAAAGGCCCTTCATTTGCTCTTATGTAATCTTGTTTGAGCTTTTAGCTCCTTGCTAAGCTATATAAAAATATAATAGTTCGAAAAAAATAAATAAATAAATAAATAAAAAATAAGGCTCAGTTCAACTTGATATTTTTAAAACGTACTTTAACAGAGTTTTTAGTATCACAATCAATTTAATAATAATAATAATAATAATAATAATAATAATAATAATAAATAACAACAACAACAACAACAACAACAACAATAATAAAGTGATGTCTTTATAAATAATAATAATAATAATAATAATAATAATAATAATAATAATAATAATAATAATAATAATAATAATAATAATAATAATAATAATAATAATGTGGAAAACTAGAAGGGGGGGGGGGGGAGGTTGAATAGTTTTACGTCTTTTTAATTTGTTATAAAAGATTATTTGCGTGTTTTCATTACTTTCAAAAATTTAGATTCGATATTATGGGATCTCAAGTCTTGCACAATATAAACAACAACAAATATGTATGATATAGCAATAATAATGTAAGTAAAGAAATAAATGAGAGATGGAAAGATTGAACCGTGAGACAAGAGATTTATAGTGGTTCGGCTAAGGACACCTTCCTTGCCCTACTCCACTCCCCGAGCACCTAACTCGAGAGTTTTCTTCACTATGTCAACAAGCTCCCTTATGGCGGAGAAAACCTTACACACCAATATACACACCACAACTTCGTCATAACTTGATCACACCTTATACACAACTACTTCACACCTATCTATCTTCATACATATCTACTTCACAACTATCTTCTTCACAACTATCTTCTTCTCAACTATCTACTTCCCAACAATATTCTTCACATCTATCTACTTTCCAACTATCTACTTCAAAACACTCTTCTAAACAATCACTCTATCTACACACTAAGCTAATCTATCTTCTAACAAATATTCACAACAAATAACACAAAGAAATATATGTAATGAATGATGCTCTAACAACTTGGATGTGAAGGTCACAACAAGTTGTAATACTTCTTGTCTTGGAGGCTAGAAGTATTCTTCTCTTGCACTTGAAAGGTTGATGTTTGGATCACTTTGAAACAAAGATTTATGTATGTATGATCAAAGGATTTAGAGATGATGCGTGGGAATCGCAACAGGCTTTACCTCTCGAGGGATCTCGAGAAGCTTACAACCCCCACCAGGCAGTGTACCTGATCGTTGTAGTATAGTATAGTGACAAGTACCGGGGGATTGATCGTTCAGCTTAGGAATAGTGTCGCTAGGATCAGAAAGCCTAATTTACTAGTTCTAAAGGTGAGGGATGATTATTTTTGTATTTTTATATTTTATAGAAAGCAAGTAAAATCTCGGGTTTTGAAAGAGTGGGCGGAATTAGTTGCTATTCAAGTAACCCAAAACTAAGATGCAATCAAAATAAAATAGTAAAAATGAAAATAAACTAATTATACTAAGGCTGTGAGCAGTAATTGGAGAAAATGTGTTTACTTAGACTTCATTACTCCCTAGATATCTTTTACACGTTAATTACTTGTTATAATTGCATGGATGACGGATCGTATTCCTTAATACCATTCATGGGGTGGCATATACAACTCCCCAATTCTATGAGCTCTTATCTCCTCCTACACCATGACCCAGCACAACTATAGGGATTGTAAACAGTGGCTCATGCATTAAATACAACCAATAAAGACCTAGTACGCCTCGGTTCATGTTTCTTAAGACGTTCAAGCATGTTACCATTTGGAGATCTGCCAGTTTTCTTAAGCCTAACATATAAAATCATTCATCCAAGAACAAGAATAAACAAGTAATCAACATATAATCAATATCTAGGTTTCATTAGATCTAAGCAAACACAAAGGAGATCTAGCCTAGCATAATGGAATTGAGACAAGAACAAGATATAGACAACCAACACATAGACATATTAATTGAATTAGAAGAACACTTATCTCAATTACAATGCAAGGTATCAAGGGTTTGGAACCCTTGAAAAACCTGTAAAAGTTGCACCAAATTCGTCTTTAGGGTTTCTCCAAAACTTCTCCTTTTTTTAATGTAAAAACTAGAAAACTATATATAGGAAAACTGGGCTGACGGCGTCAAGACAACCATGTGACGCCGTCACCTCGCCGCCAAATACTTCCTCGGACGGCCTTGATCTACTTATGACGGCCTGTGTGACGCCGTCACCAACCACGGTATTTTATTCTTGGCCTTTTGACGCCGTCAGGATGACTTTTGACGCCGTCATCAACTACGGTATTTTATTCTTGATGTCTGACGCCGTCAGGGTGTAACTCTTAACGCCGTCACCTAGTGTTTCCAACATGGAAAATTGATACTTTGCCATTTTCTTCACTTTTATGCTCCAAAAACGTCCAAAATGGCTTCTTTTCCAGAATTCACTCTCCAAGTTCCTAAAATCACAAAAGGAACGATTTAGGGCAATATTTGATCAAATAAAGTCGGATTCGGGCTTAAATGACCCCCTAAAAACGGATCATTTTTCGCCTCATCATATACCCTTACACTTGAGATTTGCTTGTCCTCAAGCAAATGCGCTTTTATTCTACTCAAAAGACAAGTCAGGGGTCATTTAACACTAATATAAAAGTAATTACAACAAATAATCGTTCCACTAAAGACCAATAAACAAGCACGGAGATCATACACAAGCACCTCACAAATAGTGTTTAGATACTCACATCTCTCGGGTGTAATAAAGTAATATAACATTATGGAAATGGAAGATATCTCTCACTACCTGTCATAGCAAAATAGATTACCATAGGCTTGGGAAAGGATCAAACCTCCACCACATGGCGTAAGCACCTAGGATAAACTATCAAAGAGGTCTTTTAAAGGGTTGTAACGTTAGGTATAGGGATATGAATTACACGGTTTTGTTGGATAAAGGAAGTTTTACTGGTTGCGAGTTAACAATCTTGGTTAATTACATGTACAATACGGCGTTGCTAAGCCAAGACTAGACTCGACTTAAGCTAACAAATCAAAAATAACAAAAACATAAAATAAACATAGAATGAAATAGGATGGTAGTCCGTATTTTTTTTATTTTTTTTTTTACATACATTCTTACCCTACCATCCGAAATAATACATCATAGGGGATGAGAATTCCCCTTACACTTGAATCTTTACATACTTTACATTAAACTATTCTAACGACTCGAATTAAGAAAATCAAAACACTTGGAGCACTTTTAAGATTAGCGTACATATGGGGGTAATAAGTGATGTTCTTCCCCATTACTCCATAAAATAAGTACTTTCCCATGAGTCCCAATCGTCCCAAAACAATATGTACAAGGATATGACTCGACTTAGCAACCATGTAATCAATTAGAAAGTTAACTTAGGGTTTAACAAATAACAATAATGCACTAAAAATGAGCGCATACACGGAAGGCTAAGGCGATTTGGATGTACATTTAAGTGGGGTGTAACAAATTCTTTCTTTAAGTAAAATGCTTAAAGTTAGAAACGAAAAGATAGGCTCGGAGGGGTGCACTAGGGGTTTCGTGTACTAAAAATGAGTACAACGCTAAGGGTGTGGGAAAAATTAGTTGACTTAACTAGCCAAGTAATATGACTTAAATGGTCAAGTAATTATGATACGGGTTTAACACAAGGGTAATCCTAATGCCTCTTATCATGTAGTAAATCCTACCACACGAATGTATTCTCACTAGCGGTCTCGGGATGCATCACTAACGCAAGTTCTAGAATCTAAATGCTACCGGTACACTCATAAGCACTAATAATGAATGCTTTTCCTATCAAATCTAAAGGCGAACCTCACATTTTTGGGTGGAAAATTTTTCTGAATATACGGTTTTGTGCTAGTCATACAATCTCCTATCCATGAGACGCTTGCTATGGCTAAAGTTTCACTCCTAAATGTTGTAAAAAATTTTAAATTTGGCACTAAAATTACACTAACAAGTATTTCTCGTAGTCTTATTACACATCTACCATTAAACAAAACAAACTCAAGCGAAAGTGCATATGTAAGGTATCATCTTTTTTACCCTCCCCTTACACTTAAGATGAACATTGTCCCCAATGTTCAAGTAAAGAATGTAAAAGTGAAAAAGTAAAGAGAATGAAATCAAATACTCCCCTGATTCGCTCGGTATGGATTATAGGTGGCCAGGTTAAATCTTCTTCCAAGAAAACGAACAATCAAAGCTTCCCTTCCAGAATATAAATCATCTCCTTGTCGAACATAACCTGTAAATCCTGACAAAATAGACAAGACAACCTCGCGTAAAATCGGCGGCATCCTATATAAGTTCCTAAATCCTAGAAAACAAAGTAAGATATAATGCTTGTGGAATGAAGTTTGCAGATTTCCTGGAGATTATAAAACTTAATAATTCACAAAAACCATAAGATTCCGTTAGAAAAACAAAACTGGTAAAATTTCCAGATTTTTGACTCCTGACGCCGTCAAGAGTAAACCCCTGACGCCGTCAGAATGGACCTGCAGAAATTCTTATGTTAAGTTTCCGGAAAATTTCTGGAAAAAATTGGTCCTACTTCCTGGAAAATCCTGCAAAACTTCATTATGACTCAATACAAGCATTTGACTCTAACAAATACGAATATACATGCTCATTTATTATTGTGGAGAATCATGATCGGTTTGTTTCTTAAAAACATATTTGGGGTTTCCCCTTACACTTATCTTTTGCAAAAATACTTTTAGGTTGGAGTTAAGACTAGGCCAAACAACATAGTAAAGTATTTCCACATTTTAGTTTAGAAACATGATCAACCAACAATAAAAACAAAACATGCATACAGAAGTAGATAACAATCAAACAAATAAAATCACACAAAACATGGGTTGCCTCCCAAGAAGCGCTTTTCTTTATTTACGAGTCTTGTAGCTAGACTCAAAGTCATGGGTTACTACGTGATCTCATCAT
This sequence comes from Artemisia argyi, assembly GCA_030686995.1. NCBI lineage: Eukaryota > Viridiplantae > Streptophyta > Magnoliopsida > Asterales > Asteraceae > Artemisia > Artemisia argyi. The sequence continues at coordinate 76,042,928 of CM060695.1, read as the reverse complement.
TGGTTCCACTCTCTAGGTCGTCTTCTAAACCAGTTTTGTATTCCGGACCTAGTTGCAAGCACTCTTTGTAGAAACCAAGCATTCTATTTCTAACATACTCTACTCCCCTACGTCTATCCTCCTCATTCCTATAATAAGCCGCTTGCTTGTGTTCTTTTTCGAAATTAGAGAGAAGGCGGTATTGTTCGATCTTGTAGGGCATTTGATAAGCAACCTCATCATTCTCTTTCTTCAATCTAACTATCCCTAAAGTCGGATCATAACTCATCCTAGTGGCCTCAACAAATGGTTTTCCGAATATTATTTGGCTTAGGCAAGCATCTATCACCGGACGAGTGTCCTCAACTATCATAAAATCAATCTCATAAGTGAGATTCCCTATAATCACATGCAGTCCCTTCACTCTTCCTGCAAAATTACTTATCAGATTCTTACCGGGCATCATCCTAAAATTGAGTTGCTTCTTCATCACCCAATTGTAATAAGTCCTAGTCATGATGTTCACGGGGGATCTAAGGTCGATGTAAGCTTTCCATATATGCATGTGCCCGATATTGCATGGGATGTTAATGTTAGAGGGGTCTCCCATTTTGATAAGGGGGTCGCCAAAGATATATGTTTTCTCGGGACTATCGAATAAATCCTTATGGTATTCCCGTTCTTCCTTGGTTGGCAACTTATCAATGTATTCTTCTATAGGTTCTACCTCCTCTAATTTCTCATCCTTATTAACCTCAACTTCCCTACTCTCATCCTTACTATCGGCTTCTACTCTAACTTCATTCTTGTCACTCTCCTCTATCTCCTTATCTATTGGCTTAATGGTGACAACATTGACAAAGTGGACATGTTTGGATGATGAGGGGTCTTTAATTTGGCTTCCACTACTGGTGTCCCTAGTGTCCTTCCTAGGCGTGATTAACGCTTGGTTGTTGAGGGCTTTCAACAAGTTGTCAATCTTGTTGGTCATCTCCGTTTGTTGTTGGTTGAATTCGGTTTCAAACCTAGCTATGCGGGCTTCTTGAGATGCCATGAACTTTGACATCAATCCTTCATGATTGTTGGTACTACCATAGTTGTTAGAAGGATTGTTGTTGAAAGTACGGTTGGATGGTGGACCGTTTGGTTGGTAACGATTAGGTGGGTTGGAAGAATTGGGTTGATTTTGTTTCCACCTAAGGTTTGGGTGATTTTTCCATGAGGGGTTGTATGAATCACCGTAAGTGTTTGGCTCGGGCTTGAAAGTGTACCACTTATCTCCCGCTTCGTCGGTACGCGTGGATGCGTAGTCCGCAAAAGCTGTTCCGGGGAATTCCATACAATCACGAGTGTCATGGGGACCACTACATAATTTGCATGAAGAAGTGGTTTTGTTCACTTGGCTTGAAGGCTTCGGAGCTTCGTAAGATTTCATGAGAAACTTGACTTGGTCCTCAAGTTCCATGATCCTACGGTCGGGAGTGCTAGAATTGTTCGAAGGCAAAGATATTGCCTTGACCGTTTTGTTCAAATCACGGGGATCATTCCAACTTTCGTTGTCATAGAGAGCAAGATCTTCTATGAGTTCCCATGATTGTTCCGCACTAAGATCACGTAGCTTACCACCGGCCGATTGGTCAATGGTTCGCCTCGTGGAGATGTCGATATGGTCATAAAAAATTTGGACTTGGAGCTAAAGATCTATGCCATGATGAGGGACTTTTTGGAGTAAGTCCTTGAAACGAGTCCATGCTTCATAAAGAGATTCATTTTGACGTTGTTGGAACATCAAGATGTCATTCCTAAGCTTAGTAGTTCTCCCCGGTGGGAAAAATTGAGCAAGGAAACGAGTGGTGAGATCATCCCATGTGGTGATGGATCCCGCGGGTAAACGCTCAAGCCATTGACTAGCTTGATCCCGTAGAGAGAATTGGAATAGGCGTAAACGGGTAGTCTCTCTAGTTTCAACACCTAGGTCTATGGAATCTACGATTTTGAGAAAGTCCTTAAGATGTTGGTTTGGATCTTCGGAACGAAGTCCATGGAATGCACATCCGCTTTGCACCAATCGGATGGTGTCGGATCGCAAGGGGGTCACATTGGCTCCGGTGAGCTCAATGGTGTTTCGGTAGCCTTGATGGCTAGGTCGGGAGTACTCTCCTAAGGTTCGGGGCCTAAGGGGTTCTAGTGGTGGGTTTTGTTGTGGTGGGATGACGGGTTCAGAGATGTTACCACCTTCCATGATGTCGGATGGTAAAGAGTTACGAACAAAGGCACGAAGAAATAAGATAGACTAAAGAAGACCTAAAAATAAAAATAAAATCTTACTAGAAAAGAATCTAGCAAGTAGACCTAATAAAAAGAAATCCTAACCTAGACAATAACTATTCCCCGGGCTGCGGCGCCAAAAACTTGATGCGTGGGAATCGCAACAGGCTTGACCTCTCGAGGGATCTCGAGAAGCTTACAATCCCCACCAGGCAGTGTACCTGATCGTTGTAGTATAGTATAGTGACAAGTACCGGGGGATTGATCGTTCAGCTTAGGAATAGTGTCGCTAGGATCAGAAAGCCTAATTTACTAGTTCTAAAGGTGAGGGATGATTATTTTTGTATTTTTATATTTTATAGAAAGCAAGTAAAATCTCGGGTTTTGAAAGAGTGGGCGGAATTAGTTGCTATTCAACTAACCCAAAACTAAGATGCAATCAAAATAAAATAGTAAAAATGAAAATAAACTAATTATACTAAGGTTGTGAGCAGTAATTGGAGAAAATGTGTTTACTTAGACTTCATTACTCCCTAGATATCTTTTACACGTTAATTACTTGTTATAATTGCATGGATGACGGATCGTATTCCTTAATACCATTCATGGGGTGGCATACATAACTCCCCAATTCTATGAGCTTTTATCTCCTCCTACACCATGACCCAACACAACTATAGGGATTGTAAACAGTGGCTCATGCATTAAATACAACCAATAAAGACCTAGTACGCCTCGGTTTATGTTTCTTAAGACGTTCAAGCATGTTACCATTTGGAGATCTGCCAGTTTTCTTAAGCCTAACATATAAAATCATTCATCCAAGAACAAGAATAAACAAGTAATCAACATATAATCAATATCTAGGTTTCATTAGATCTAAGCAAACACAAAGGAGATCTAGCCTAGCATAATGGAATTGAGACAAGAACAAGATATAGACAACCAACACATAGACATATTGATTGAATTAGAAGAACACTTATCTCAATTACAATGCAAGGTATCAAGGGTTTGGAACCCTTGAAAAACCTGTAAAAGTTGCACCAAATTCGTCTTTAGGGTTTCTCCAAAACTTCTCCTTTTTTTAATGTAAAAACTAGAAAACTATATATAGGAAAACTGGGCTGACGGCGTCAAGACAACCATGTGACGCCGTCACCTCGCCGCCAAATACTTCCTCGGACGGCCTTGATCTACTTATGATGGCCTCTGTGACGCCGTCACCAACCACGGTATTTTATTCTTGGCCTTTTGACGCCGTCAGGATGACTTTTGACGCCGTCATCAACTACGGTATTTTATTCTTGATGTCTGACGCCGTCAGGGTGTAACTCTTGACGCCGTCACCTAGTGTTTCCAGCATGGAAAATTGATACTTTGCCGTTTTCTTCACTTTTATGCTCCAAAAACGTCCAAAATGGCTTCTTTTCCAGAATTCACTCTCCAAGTACCTAAAATCACAAAAGGAACGATTTAGGGCAATATTTGATCAAATAAAGTCGGATTCGGGCTTAAATGACCCCCTAAAAACGGATCATTTTTCGCCTCATCAAGAGAATAGAAATTGAGATCTAGAACAGAAAGTTTAGGAGTGCAAAAGGTATGAAGAATCTATGAAATGAATCAGTATTTATAGGAAAACAAATTACTGTTCTGGAGCGTTGCCAGTCCCCTTAATCATTAAGGGGGCCGCCTAGTATAATTAAGGGGGCCGCCCCCCAGAACGTTGGATTTGTTTGTCTTTTAGTTGGGAAGGTTTTTCTGGATAATATTTGCCATTTTTTGTTGGAAATTTGAAATCATATATTTATAATGATTTAAACATATTCTTTTAATTCCAAAAATGATTTTGTAAAAGATATAAAATGTTTATGACATTTATAAAAGTTCTAGTGATTAGAGAAAAATTTACTTTGATCATAGAATGCAATAAACACTTTGTTTATTCATACCTTAAGTGATTTGGATGGAAAATGAAATATTTATCTCTAAATACTTGTTTACGACATAAGTTTTAGTTTAAAGAATTTACGTTTTGTGATTATCAAAACATAGAGATGTCGATGAATGTTAACAATGTTTTTAGGCATTATTTATGTCAACAATCTCCCCCTTTTTGATGATTACAAAACTTAAAACTCTTTAAATCTAAAAATTAATTTTTAGACAAGTATTTAGAGTTTTATACTCACTTCTCCACTTTTTTGTAAAATCAAAAAGGTTATGCCGATTAAGCTTCATGAAAGCAGTTAAACGGGTAGAAAGCTCCCCCTTGATGTATGCTCCCCCTCATTTGAGAGCACCAAGGAAACGAGCTATGGAATGCTTGGCTACAAAAAATATGTGAGGAGAACAAGACATATATATGCAAAGCAACAATAATGCAAAAAAAAAAAAAAATAGATTCATTCAAGCATATATGAGAGGAACATAGAAATGATTATCATTACAACATTCAATATGCTTGAAGCATATTGATTACAATAAAACAAAGGAAACAACATAGTCCTAAATTGCCAAAGAGAGCACTTGGACTTGCTTGCAACCCATGGTTGAGTGTTTTATTTGCTTGAGGGGAACATAAGCATAGAGCTTAGTTGTTTGATGGAGAAGGATATGGAGTGGGGTATAGAGCGGAATAGGTGGATCTCACGATTTTGTATCGTGTCAAGGGTGGTATTGGATGAGGACGAGTGAGAAGATATTCGATCCAAGAAATATCTTCACTCAAGTAGAGGATTTGTTTTTGAAGGAAGATGCAACAAGGGCAAAAGTGAGTGTGGTTTGTAACTTGATCCAAGTTGAGAGAGTAGGGTAGGCAATTTGCATAGGGTGATGATGGAGGTTGCCCATTGTTGCATTGTGCAAGATGCATAGCAAAGAGATCACTAAGATCATGGATTTGGTTTATTTCATCACGGAACTTTTGTTTTTCCGTGGCAATGTGGAGAGAATCATTGTGTTGATATGGATGAATTGGGGTTGTGTAGTTGGAATTGAAATTGTTGGAAGTGTAGTTTGATGGTTGATCAAACTTATATGGATCATTATAAGTGGTTGGAGGTTGAGATGTGTAGTTTGGCATGAAAGTGGATGTTTGGCCAATGTTGTATGGTTTGTAAAGAGGATCAAAGAAATGTCCTTGTAGGTTTGGTGTAAAGTTTGGGAAGTAAGTAGTTGGAGGTTTTGAGTGATTTCCAACTTCATTGGTTATGATGGATTTGTTTCGAGGGCTTTTTCTTCGCCAAACGGGTTTTTCCGTCATCCTTGCTAGCCTTGAGGCTTTTGGTTTTGGTTTGTTTGGAGAGGTCATGATGAGATGAATGGAGAGTTTTGAAGATTGGGATATTTATAGTGTAAGATTTGTGTGTTTATGGATGGATAAGGTTTGTTTGGGAGATTAGGACAAAATATTTTGGTGAAAATTAGGAAATATAGGTTGAAATGGGCTAAAAAGCAGAAAAGATTCTGTAAATCCAACCATCAGATGGCTGGTCCCCTTAATTAGGGGGTGGTCCCCGTAATGATTAAGGGGGCCGCCTTACATAATTAAGGGGGCCGCCCATCTGGTGGTTTCCAGATTGCCAGAATTGGGTTTTTGGCAGAAAATTTGCATAAAGGTTGTGTTTTTGGGTTTGAATTCAAGCAAGTTCAACTCTTTGAGGCAATATAGCATCTAATCTAATCATAATATAGCATGCATGCAAAAACATTTAATTAATAGAGCAAACAAGCAATAAATAATAATCTAGAAGAGACAAGTAAAGGTAAGGGCACTTAATCTTCCTAGAGTAACTATCTTAGATCAAAGGCAAAGGCAACTAGTGAGTGAAAAACTAGTGATGGAACAAGATGACAATATTGTGAGTGATTTAGTCCTAGTGTGTGCCTATATGCAACAAATGTGGAGTTGTGATTGTTTTGATTCCTAAATGCAAATAAGTAAACTTCCTAAGAAACAATCCAAAATCTCCTTGATTCGATTTTTGCTCGATTCATGAATGTCAATGTTATATATTTGATTATATATTTTGACGATTCATGTGAGATTTTATGCATGAATTTTTTTTTAGGATTTGTCAACAATGCAAGGAAAATGATTTTCATGTAATTCCTAGATGTGAGAATAGTTTTAAAGAAAATTTGATTGAGTTTTACAAGAGAATATATGCAATAAAAATAAGGTTTCCCAATCTTTAATTTTGTGCGAAATAGATTCCTATACTCAGATATGGAGAGGTGGAAGAAAAATAAATTTTATGCAAGTAACAAGTAGTGTAAATGCAATAAAATTTAGTCAACTTGTTCCATCATTCCTAATCCTAAACGCAAGTGGTTGAATAATTCACGCTTAAGGGGTTTAGTGAATATATCCGTAATGTTATCTTCCGATGCAACCTTTTCTATAGATATGTTTCCTTTTTGTACATTATCCCTAAGGAAGTGGTGGCGTATTTCTATATGTTTAGTCCTAGAGTGTTGAACTGGATTTTTACTTAAATCTATCGCACCTTTGTTATCGCACATAATAGGAACATTTTCTAACCTAATGCCATAGTCTATGAGAGCTTGTTTCATCCATAGTGCTTGTTGACATGCCTTTCCAGCGCTTACATATTCGGCTTCGGTGGTAGAAATAGCAAGAGCGGTTTGCTTCTTTGAAAACCAAGATGTTAGACAACATCCCATAAAAGTGCAAATACCGCTAGTGCTCTTTCTATCTACGTAGTCTCCCGCATGATCCGAATCTGCATAGACGATGGTTTCTATGCTGGATCCCTTAGGATACCATAATCCTAAGTGTATAGTGCCTTTAATGTATCGGAAGATACGCTTAACCGCTTCTAGGTGAGAGGTTTTGGGATCCTCTTGAAAGCGGGCACAAAGGCAGACACTAAACATGATATCGGGTCTACTTACCGTTAAGTATAGTAAACTACCTATCATTCCTCTATACTTAGTATTATCTGCGGACTCACCTTCATCATCCTTTGTGAGTTTCACTTCCGTAGACATTGGAGTTTTCATGGGTTTTGAGTCTTCTAGGCCAAATTTCTTAAGCATTTCCTTAATGTACTTAGATTGGTTAAAGAATATTCCATCTTCTAATTGTTTTATTTGTAATCCTAGGAAGAAGTTTAGTTCACCCATCATACTCATCTCGAACTCATCATGCATGATTTTGGCAAATTCATCACACATTTCTTGACAAGTCGATCCAAATATAATGTCGTCAACATATATTTGAACAATGATGAGATTTGGGTCTTTCTTTTTAGTGAAAAGAGTGTTATCTACCATTCTCATGGAATAATTATGTTTAATAAGAAAAGCTTTTAATCAATCATACCAAGCCTTAGGAGCTTGTTTGAGTCCATATAAAGCTTTCTTTAACTTATAAACATAATCTGGTTTTGCGAAGTCAATGAATCCTAGAGGTTGTGCCACATAAACCTCCTCATTGATAAAACCGTTGAGGAATGCACTTTTCACGTCCATTTGGAATAACTTAAAGTCTAGGGTGCATGCATAGGCAATTAATATCCTAATAGATTCTAGTCTAGCTACGGGGGCATAAGTTTCGTCATAATTAATTCCTTCTTGTTGATTATAACCTTGGGCAACTAACCTAGCTTTGTTCCTAGTTACTATTCCATTTTCATCTAACTTATTCCTATATACCCATTTAGTTCCTATGATGGTCATGTTCATTGTATTTGGGACTAATTCCCAAACATAATTTGCCTTAAATTGGTTTAATTCTTCTTGCATAGCTATAACCCAACTTTTATCTTTTAATGCTTCATTAATATTCTTAGGTTCTATTGCTAAGAGGAAACAAAAGAAGTTATTTTTATCTTGGGCTTGTTACCTAAGGGTTCTTTGATTAAGATGTCCTATTATGTTATCTAATGGATTTGATTTAGATTCCTTAATATTTACGACTTCGTTATTTCCTAAGTATATGTTTTCATTATCATTTCCTATTGGTTTTGTTTTACTAACCTCAATAGCTTCATCTTCGACTAAGTCATCATCTTCTAAAGGTGATGTTTTGGGAGGTGGTGGTGTTTCATCAAATGTTACATTTAATGATTCTTCTACTTTCATAGTGTATTTGTTAAGTATTATATATGCTTTACTATTTTGTGAGTACCCTAAAAATATTCCTTCGTATGCTTTTGGGTCAAACTTAGCAAGGTAATCCTTACTGTTTAAAATATAACATTTGCTTCCGAATACCCTAAAGTAGCTTAAGTTAGGTTTTCTACCTCATAGTAACTCATAAGGAGTTTTTCCTAAAATTCTCCTAATTGATACCCTATTAATAATATATGTTGATGTATCTACAGCGTGACACCAAAATTTTTGTAGGATGGATTGTTCATTTAACATTGTTCTACTCATTTCTTGTAGTGACCTATTTTTTCTTTCTACTACGCCATTTGATTGAGGAGTACGAGGAGCGGAGAAATTGTGAGATTTTCCATTTAAATCACAATATTTCCCGAATTGTACTTCGTTATCAAATTCCCTACCATGGTCCGTCCTAATGGCTACTATTGTGCATCCTAATCTATTTTGAATCATTTTACTAAATATTTCAAAATTTTCAAAGGCTTGGGTTTTGTCACTTAAGAACCTAGTCCACGTGTATCGTGAATAGTCATCTACTATTACTAAGGTATAATTGTTTCCTCCATAGCTCCGCACAGCGGATGGACCAAATAGATCCATATGTAATAATTCTAGGCACCTAGTAGTGGATACTATATTCTTAGCTTGGTGACTAGCATGAACTTGTTTTCCAATTTTACATGCATCACAAAGATGGTTGTCATATCTTAGGTTAGGCAAGTTTCTAACTAGTTCTTTAGAGGTCAAAGATTGTATTTGTTGCATGTTTGCATGTCCTAATCTCCTATGCCACAATGTGGAGTTTTCGTCTAGGGTTGTTAGGCATATCCTATCTTCCGGTTTGTTTCCTAGTTTCATAACATATATGCCTCCTTTCCTAATTCCTCTACCTATAACCTTTCCATTCTTAACTAATTCGCTATCCATTTCGGTAAAGGTAACCCTACATTTATTATCGCATATTTGGCCTATACTAAGCAAGTTATATGTTAAATTATCTACATGCTCGACATTTTCAATAGTAAGTGAGTTTTGAGAAATCGTACCTTTGCCAATGATTTTTCCACGCAAGTCACTTCCGAAAATAACGTTACCTCCATTGTATGCCTTATACGTAGAAAATAGCTTGCGGTTCCCCTTCATGTGCCTCGAACATCCGCTATCCTTGATCCATTCGTCAGGCTCCAAGTCTATTCCTAAACATATTTCGTCGGTTGCTTTGGCCACAAAACATTTTTCGTCTCTTGGTTTTTCTACTTCTTCTTTTTCCCTATCACTCAATGTTCCACCAACAAAGGTGCCTTGATTTTCATAACCCGGTAAAGGTGCCTTGACATTCACCAATGAGATGATTTGGACTTCCACATCTAAAACACTTTCTTTTCCCGTAGTTATCACTTCTATTTCTTTGGAACGACTTTCTTTCGTCTCGTGGTAATCTAGTGAATCTTCCTCGTCTTTTGAAGAATTTCTTGAATTCTCTTATGGCCATTGCATATTCTTCGTCTTCACTCTTGTCACTTGAATCATCATCGTCACAATTAATACTAAAAAATGTCTCATCAAGTGCTTTTAAACTTGTGATAATAGTGTTAAATTTAACAAAAGCATTATCAATTGATTCCTCTTCCGGAATCGTAAATTATTCATATTGTTGTACAAGAAGATCTATTTTATTGTCTTTGACTTGACTATTACCTTGGTGAGTAATAAGTAGTGATTTCCAAATTTCTTTGGCGGTTTTACACATAAAAATTCTTTCATATTCTTTGCGCGGTAACGCATTATAAACTACCATTTTAGCTTTATTATTTTTAGCTAGTTTCTTTTTCAAATCATCATTTTGTTTTTCAAAATGTACAATTTCATCCATTTTAGTTTCCGGATTTTGTTGAGTGGGAGGAAAATCACCAAATGTAATAACATGCCAAAGATCAAGATCTTTAGATTTCACATAAGTTTCGAATCTATTTTTCCAATATAAAAATCCATCACTTTCAAATAGTGATGGTCTTTGCATAGATTTCAGATTTCATAGATCGTTACAAGTTTTAAAATACAATATATTTTAAAAATCTTACTAAACCTGGCTCTGATACCAATTGTGGAAAACTAGAAGGGTGGTTGAATAGTTTTACGTATTTTTAATTTGTTATAAAAGATCGTTTGCGTGTTTTCTTTACTTTCAAAAATTTAGATTAGATATTATGTGATCTCAAGTCTTGCACAATATAAACAACAACAAATATGTATGATATAGCAATAATAATGTAAGTAAAGAAATAAATAAGAAATGGAAAGATCGAAGCGCGAGACAAGAGATTTATAGTGGTTCGGCTACAAGGACACCTTCCTTGCCCTACTCCACTCCCCGAGCACCTAACTCGAGAGTTTTCTTCACTATGTCAACAAGCTCCCTTATGGCGGAGAAAACCTTACACACCACAACTTCGTCACAACTTGATCACACCTTATACACAACTACTTCACACCTATCTATCTTCATACATATCTACTTCACAACTATCTTCTTCACAACTATCTTCCTCTCAACTATCTACTTCCCAACAATATTCTTCACATCTATCTACTTTCCAACTATCTACTTCACAACACTCTTCTAAACAATCACTCTATCTACACACTAAGCTAATCTATCTTCTATCAAATATTCACAACAAATAACACAAAGAAATATATGTAATGAATGATGCTCTAACAACTTGGATGTGGAGGTCACAACAAGTTGTAATACTTCTTGTCTTGGAGGCTAGAAGTATTCTTCTCTTGCAATTGAAAGGTTGATGTTTGGATCACTTTGAAACAAAGATTTATGTATGTATGATCAAAGGATTTAGAGAATAGAAATTGAGATCTAGAACAGAAAGTTTAGGAGTGCAAAAGGTAAGAAGAATCTGTGAAATGAACCAGTATTTATAGGCAAACAAATTACTGTTCTGGAGCGTAGCCGGTCCCCTTAATTAGGGGGCGGTCCCCTTAATCATTAAGTGGCCGCTTAGTATAATTAAGGGGGCCGCCCCCCAGAACGTTAGATTTGTTTGTCTTTTAGTGGGGAAGGTTTTTCTGGATAATATTTGCCATTTTATTTTGGAAATTTGAAATCATATATTTATATTAATTTAAACATATTCTTTTAATTCCAAAAATAATTTTGTAAAAGATATAAAATGATTATGACATTTTATAAAAGTACTAGTGATTAGAGAAAAATTTCCTTTGATCATAGAATGCAATAAACACTTTGTTTATTCATACCTTAAGGGATTTGGATGCAAAATGAAGTATTTATCTCTAAATACTTATTTACGACATAAGTTTTAGTTTAAAGAATTTACGTTTTGTAATTATCAAAATATAGAGATGTCGATGAATGTTAACAATGTTTTTAGGCATTATTTATGTCAACAAATAATAATAATAATAATAATAATAATAATAATAATAATAATAATAATAATAACAATGTTTAGAGGCACTTTATTTTGCATACTCTAATTTTGGTACACACCAAGGGACAAATCTCCACCATCCATCTAGTTTGATCTAATGGTGGGGATTAACCTAAGATTAAATGGGAAACATAAGTCAATTTATTATTATTATTATTATTATTATTATTATTATTATTATTATTATTATTTTCTTTTGATTCACGTAGTTATTTTTTTATTTTTTTTTTCAAAATTCACGCTTTTTTTCTTTTAATTCACTTTTCTTTTAGTTCACTTTTTTTTAATTCACTTTTTTTAGTTCACGTTTTTTTTTTTTTTTTTTTTTTTTTTTTTTTTTTTTTTTTTTTTTTTTCGTTTTCATACATTTTTACTGTTTTCATACGTCTTCATCCGTTTCACTCGTTTCATACGTTTTCTTACGTTTTGGCTCGTTTTAGTCTGTTTTCTTATGTTTACATACGTTTTCATACGTTTTCGTTCGTTTTAATAAGTTTTCATCCGTTTTCTTTCGTTTTCATCCATTTTTATACGTTTTCGTCTGTTTTCAGACGTGCTTTTACGCTTTCATACGTTTTTGTCCGTTTTCATACATATTCGTTCGTTTTCATACGTTTTTGTCCATTTTCCTCCATTTTCATTCGTTTTCGTCCATTTTCATACATTTTCGTCCTTTTTCATATGTGCTTTTACGCTTTCATACGTTTTCATCTATTTTCATTCATTTTCGTCCATTTTTAAACGCTTTTGGCCATTTTCAGATATTTTCATACATTTCTGAATATCATAAGAGATATTCTGTGATATTCAGAATATTACAAGTGATATTTCGTGATATTCTGAATATCACAAGTGATATTCTGAGTACCACAGATGATATTCTGAATATCATAAGTGATATTTTGTGATATTCAGAATATCACAAGTGATATTCAGAATATCACAAGTGATATTCTGAATATCACAAGTGATTTTCAACTAATGTTTTGTAACATGAAAATCACAAGTGATATTCAGAAAACCACAAGTGATAGATCTTCAGAAAATCACAAGTGATACTCTGAATATCAATTGTGATATTCAAAAACGTATGGAAAACGTAAGAAAATGGATGAAAACATAAGAAAATCACAAGTGATATTCGTCTGTTTTCGTCCATTTTCCTACATTTTCGTCCGTTTTCGTTCGTTTTAATGCGTTTCATCCATTTTCTTTCGTTTTCGTCCATTTTTCATACGTTTTCGTTCGTTTTCAGACGTGCTTTTACGCTTTCGTACTTTTTGTCCGTTTTCATACATATTTGTCCGTTTTCTTGCGTTTTCATCCATTTTCTTACGCTTTCGTCCGTTTTCATATGTTTTCGCCCGTTTTCTTACGTTTTCATTAGTTTTCGTCCATTTATCATACATTTACATTCTTTTTCATACGTGCTTTTACGGTTTCATACGTTTTCATCCGTTTTCATTCATTTTCGTCTGTTTTTAAATGCTTTTGGCTGTTTTCAGACATTTTCATACGTTTCTGAATATCATAAGAGATATTCCGTGATATTCTGAATATCACAAGTGATTTTTTGAATATCACATGTGATATTCTTTTCTGAATATCACAAGTGATTTTCTGAATATTACAAATGATATTTTTCATACGTTTTCATACATTTTTAGACGTGTTTTTACGCTTTCATACGCTTTTGTCCGTTTCATACATATTCATCCGTTTTCTTGCGTTTCCGTTCGTTTTCATTTGTTTTCGTCCATTTCCATCCATTTTCTTTTGTTTTCATCCTATTTTTCATATGTTTTCTTCCTTTCTCATACGTGTTTTTTATGCTTTCATACGTTTTCGTCCATTTTTATAAATATTCTTTCGTTTTCTTACATTTTCGTCCATTTCATTCGTTTTCATCTGTTTTTCAATGTTTTATGCCATTCTCAGATGTTTTCATACATTTCAGAATATCACAAGTGATATTCTGTGATATTCAGAATATCAACCCAGTGATATTCTGAATATCACAAGGGATATTCGGAATATCACAAGTGATTTTCTGAATATCACATGTGATATTTTGTGATTTTCTGAATATCACAAGTGATATTCAGAATAGCTTCTGAGTACCACAAATGCAATTCTGAATATCATAAGTGATATTCTGTGATATTAAAAAAATCACAAGTGATAGATATTCAAAAATCACAAGTAATATTCAGAATATTACCAGTGATATTTAGAAAATAACAAGTCATATTTTGAATATCAATTGTGATATTTAAAAACGGATGAAAACGTAAGAAAACGGATGATTACATATGAAAACGGATGAAAACATAAGAAAATCACAAGTGATATTCAGAAAATCACAAGTGATATTCTGACTATCACTTGTCATATTCAGAAACATAAGAAAACGGACGAACGGGCGTATAACAACCCCCAAACACCCATTACTATCATTCCCATTACAAATACCTATAGTAGGTATTTCACAGGTAAATTTTTGCTTTTTATATGTATTATTACTTGCATGACTCACTAGACCTGCTCACGTATCTACACAAGCCAAATAACTCAACACTCACATCCTATAACCCCAGGTATGTCAAGCATAAAATCATAACAACACCATAATAAGTAATTCATCAATCCAAAACACTAAACATAAAACAAAAGCCTAATAAACCCTAACTAAAACTTAAGTAGGATTATGTGCTTATTTGAACCTATATGCTTAGTTTAACTAGTATGAATGTGTCCAAGGCTTAAGTATGAGTTTCCTAAGGAATATTAGGATATATTAGGACCATTAGACTATAGAATAAACCCTTTAGAACTTAGATACAAACCCCATAAGCCCAAAACCATAACTAGGTCATAATTAACTAGAATTAGGTCTAAACATCCCAAAACTTCCCCATAGGTTACTACCACTTAGTATAAGCCTCTTAGAACTTAGGAATAGTTATTAGACACTCATAGGACACTAGTCTAGGCACTAAACCATAGGATAAACCCTAGTCTCTCACTAAACACACTTAGGCCATTTAGGTTACAAAACTAGGTCAAACCTTCCCAAACCTTTCCCATAAGTTACCCTCACTTAGAATAAACCCATTAGGTATTAGGATTAGTCACTAAACACTCTTAGGAACTTAGCTTAGGCACTAAACCTTAGGAAAAACCTTAAACACTTAACAAGTAGAACTAGAACTAAACTTAACTAAAACAAGTAAAACCTAAACATAAGCGCCTCAAACACCTCAACTTAGCACCCTAACACCTTAGTCATACCCAAGCACACACCCTAACACCTCTAAGCACCCACACAAGTAGGTGCATCACCTACTTGTCTAATCCACCACTAATCCACCCTAAACCACCACTAATCCACCACTAAACCACCACTAATCCACCCCTAATCACCCTAAACCATACCTAAACACCCTAAGCAGCTTACAAGCACCTCCAAGCACCCAAGCAAGGAGGTGCATCACCTCCTTGTAAGCTACTCCACCAAACCGCCTCTCTCGGCCTTCTTACCACCACAACCGTCCTAGCTCCGCCCCCTAGCTACCTCCTAGCTTTTCCTCATCACCACTAGACTTGCCACAACCCCCTATAGCCTTGCTTGCTCACCCCTCCCCTTGCTCAACACCTACACCCCATTTTCACCCCAAACCGCCTCTATGCGGGTATAAATACCCCCTCCTCCCCTCCATTCTTCTTCACACCTCTCCTTCTCTTCTCTACTTCACATTTCTATAGTATAAGACCCTTAGAAGCCCTAGGAAACGAGTAGCTAAGCTTTGGTTGTGTTGTGTTGTGGTTTGAGTTGATACGAGCCCTAGAAAACCCTAAAACCCATGTAAACCCTCCCCTAGCCAAGTAAGTCTTACATATTAGCATATTTAGCTTTAGTTTAGTCTTAGGATAGATATAGGTTGCCTTATAACCCATAGGATACCTTGCCTAAGCCTTGAATGCTAGAACTAGTTAGATTACATTTTAAAACCCTAGATTGAGTCGTATACTTGCAGGCATGCTTTAAGTCATACACTGGTTATAAATAACCTAGATTGTGGAAAACTAGAAGGGGGGGGGGGGGTTGAATAGTTTTACGTCAATTTTTATTTTATAAACTTTGTTTGATAAAAGCTTTGATTCTTATTTATGTGAACTTCAACACTTGTCCAACTCAAACAATTTAATCTAACTAACTAAATAATTATAACGCAAATATGAAAGTAATGAAAAGATAGAGATAGAGAGATCAAACCACAACACACGGTATTTATAGTGGTTCAGCTACGAAGCACCTCTTCGCCCTACTCCACTCCTCGAGTCACCTACTCGAGAGTTTTCTTCACTATGTCAACAAACTCCCTTTTCGGCGGAGAAACCTTACACAACTTTCGCTTACACCAATTAACGACACAAAGCTAGATGTCGAGTCCTAATAGTAGCTAGAACCAATCTCACACCACTACACGCCTTCTTCACAACTTATGCATACCACTACTTCACAACTACACACTACTTCTACTTCACACCACAACTTCTTCAATACTAGATTTACAAACCCACCAAGATCTACCAATTACAATCACCACACAACTTTACAATAACTACAAGCTACACAACTAATCTTCAATACTTCTTGATTTGAGATGAAAGGAGTATTCTTCTCTTGCACTTTGAATGAGGATGGATAGTATCACTTGAAAACAAGAACTAATATGTTTATGATCAAAGGTTTTAGGAAGATGATTTGAGAGAATTAGAACAGAAAGTTTTAGTGCAAAAGGTGAGGAAAAAATTCAGATTTGAACCAGTATTTATAGGCAAAGAAATCTGACACAGGAGCGTATGCCGACCCCCTTAATTGTGTGCCGGCCCCCTTAAAATTAAGGGGGCCGCCCCTTATAATTAAGGGGGATGCCCATAGTAACGGCCAGTTTTCTTTGTCTTTTCCGGGAAAAGTTTATTTGGTGAAAATTTAACTGAATTTGGTTAAAAATTTGAATTCAAATATTTTTATGAAATAAACATTTTCCTTTAATTACCAAAAGTGTTTTTCCTAAATATATAAAATATTTATACCATTTTATATAATTTGTAAATAAACCTTCCTTTGATCATAAAATGTATTAGGCACTTGTTTATTCATACCTTAAGTGAATTAGTTGGATATAATGATATTTTGTCACTAAATACTTATTTATGTAATGATTTTACATTTAATGATTTTATATTTTGTGATCGTCAAAACATAGGGATATCAAAAAATATTAATAACATTTTTACGCATTATTTATATCAACAATCTCCCCCTTTTTGATAATTACAAAATCTAAACTCATTAAATCAAAAATTATAATATATGCAAGTATTTAGTGAGTTTATATTACTTCTCCCCCTTTTTGTAAACATCAAAAAGGTTGTCTCGAAGTTGGATGAGCTCCCCCTTGATGTGTACTCCCCCTCGTTTTAAGGTTACAAGACAAGTCGAGATATGGAATGCTTGCAAAAATATTTAGAACATAGAATATATATACATGCAACAATTATATATATAAAGATAAGGCAAGCAATATAAGCATGGAAGTAAACACTTCATTAATTAGATAAAAATACAAACATCATACATCCAAGATGTATGAACAATACAACAAATAAACTAAAGCCTTAAGGGCTTACATTCAACCAAAACTCTAATAGAAATGTTTTTCCTAGAGCTTGTCATCAAAATGGTTTAAACAAATTTATTTTCCAACGATGAGTCATGCTTAATTTGGGAGGAGCAATGTTGTAGGTGGAGATGATGGAGTTGATGGAGGTGTGTTTGATGGAGGTGGAGGTGTGGTTGATGTTGGTGGTGGAGGAGTGGATGTTGTTGGTTGAGGTTGAGGAAACAAGCTTTCAATGTTTGAAAACATGCAATGTATTTCATCTCTTAAGCCAAAGATGATGGTACGGTTATGGATGCAATAAAGGCAAGTGTCACCATGGGCTTCAAGTAAGCTCCATGGGATGGGGTTGTAGTTTGGTTGGTTGAGTGGTGATGGTGAAAAATGTGCATCAAGAGGTGTGATGGGTGATAGTGAAAGAGTGATGTCTAAGGATGCATTTTCAATAGGTGGTGGTGGTGGTACTCTTGGTGGAGGTGATAGGTGAGTGTTGATGTAGTCATTGATGGATGATGATGATGGTATGGAAGAGGTGAAGGTTCCATGTATTGATGGTGTTGAGGCAACATGATCAAGATCTCTTTATGTTTTAATGATGACAAACAAACCATCGAAACACATAAAATAACAAACGTTAGCTCAAAATCGCCGGAGCCAATGTCTGCTTCTGGCGCGCTGCCCGCACGTCAATGCGCGGGTGACGCGCCAGGAGTCTTTATGGTTCCGGGCGAATTTTGAAAGTCGGCTTTCCCCTTACCCGACAAATGTGGATCTTTCAATACAGGTATGAATATGTTATGTGCTTAATTGAGAACACTCGAAACGAGTTTTGAGACTTGAGAGATCCCACTTTTAGAACACCCATTTACGGGAAAACGCCAACTCATGTTTTCTAACTATCACCTCTAGCCAAGGCTTTTCTAAACTTAGGGAGCTTGTATATTTCACGTAACATCGTGTTGACGCATCCATATGCTCATATCCCGTGCTTACGTCTTCTCTAATTACGTAACGAGTTTACTCCCTTATTGGTCAAACTAAGTCAAAGGTAACATTGCGTAAACGCATCCTTTCCCACTTGGGTTATGCTTTACATCAAGGCAAAGCACTTAACTTGTTTGAACCAAGGTATTAGTTGAGAACGTCGAGTCGTGGAAAGTCACAAGATATGAAACTATGGATTCTCGACGTTGTGTTACTTGAACTTATAAGTAACCTATGATTTTCTCAACTTATAATCTTAATTGTCTAAACCTTTTCTTCTTAATGACAATTAGATTATGCCTTAATTCTCTCTTAATCCCATTTATACAAAAGACAAAACCAATCATATCCAATCATATCTAAATCATATATTCTCTTACATAATCTCTTACACCCTTACATATACCCTTACACACTACATCTAAACCATCCATTCCCTTACAACACATCCCAACCCTTCATATTAAACACATGTCAATTGTTGGAAACCCTAATATGGCTCCTCTCATCCTAGCCATTGAATTCAAACTAAACTCATCACAACCATCCATCCAACCCCTCATCTCTATATCACCACATAGGCTTGATCCTAACCATTGAATTCAAATCAAACACATCTCAACCATCCATCCAATCCCTCTTCCCTATACCATCACATGTGTTTGATCCTAGCCATTGAATTCAAACCAAAACCATCTCAACCCTCCATTTCTCCTTTCCCCCAAGCAAAGCATATTCCTTGGAATATCCTTTCTTAACCCTAACCTAGGCATGTGTGATCCTAGCCATCCATTTCAAATGAGATCATCTCATCCATCCATATTCCCCACATGCAAAATTATTTGAAAACCAAGGGAGGCTCCCTTTGATCCTAGCCATCCAATTCAAACCATTTCATCTCAAGCCTCCATCTCATTCTTCCCCCCAAGCATTGGAATATTCCTTGGCATATTCTTTCTCTCTTTTCTATGCCATGTGAGGAGATACACTTCTACCCCTTCCAAATTACCCTATCTATACTTTAAACCCTTGGTAATTTGGTTTCTCTTTTAAAACTTCACAAAATATTTTCCAAATTCGCTATTTGAGTTGGCAAACCTTAGAATGATTAATGTTAAGGTTTTGTGTGAAGTACAATTGGGGGTTTAGCAAGGATAGGTATTTACAAGATCCAAACACCCAACACTTGGGAAACATTTACAGACGCCTGGCGCGCTGCCCGCGCGGGTGACGCGTCGGCCTCGGTAAAATTTCCCAAGTTTGGGTTCTTGGCCTATAAATACCACCCTTGCCTCTTGTATTCCTCACCCCTTGCCATTATTCTTTCTATCTAGATTATTTCTCTCTAAACACTCTCAAATCTCTCAATCTCTCTATCTCTAATCTTATGTTCTTGATTTTCACACTAACATCTTTGAAAGAACACATATCTTTGTAAGGGAAGAATCACAAGAACCTAATGCACTCTTGTGATTGTGTCGAGGGTCTTCTTTCTTATACCCTTTCTATTACAATCGAGTCTCTAGGTTAGGTTAGGACTTGGTTGATAAACAAACATTTATTTTTTCATTTGTTTGTAAGGGAAGTCTTGTGTCTTGGTGACCAAGCCTAGATCATTGGGGATCTAGTTGGGGTTTGATACTTCCGGGTGGAAGTCTTGGTAGTGATCTTTGTGATCCATAGGTGAAGTCGAATCGTGAGATTCTTTTGGGTGGTTTCCGAGGGCGGAATACCGTTGGTGAGTAACTCCTTTTTTGTGAGCATCGATATTGGTGAATATCGGTGGAGTAAATTGTAACGGTTTGTAGTCCACCGAAAGAATTATACTAGTGAATAGTATCGGAGTCGCGGATTTGCAACTGGACATACGGATGGTATAAACCCCCATCCTGAACCAGTATATATCATGGTGTATTTCTTTACTCGCATTATATACTTTGGTTGTGTGTGTGGTTGTTTGGATTGATTATACAACCACTTGGTTTTCTTTGAGGCTTAAAGTTTTTAAACGTCTTAAAAGCCTAAGAAACCGTATTCACCCCCTCTACGGTTCTACAGATGGTGTTTTGGATGGTGCATTTGGAGCACTAGGAGATGAACATTGAGGTGGTGATGATGGAGTGGTATTGTCTTCATTAGTGAGTTCAATAAAGAGTTGTTTTGGTGGGATAATAATAAGTTTTTGTTTCTTGGCTTTGTTGGAGGTGGTGGTTTTTGGTGATGACATGATGAATTGGTTGAGATTGATGATGACAATGGAGTGTGGATGAAGGTGTAAAGGGTTATATAGCATGAAATCATGTTTAGAAATGGTATTACTTTGAAATTGCATTGTTAGATTCCAAAATCAGTTTAGTTTTTAAGGGAAATGGTAGCTGGAACTAGCAAAAGAAGTCACAAGTTGCAAAAGAAAACAGTGTAAAAAACTGTTCCAGATGGCCGGTCCCCTTAATTCATGGCCGGCCCCCTTAAAATTAAAGGGGCCGCCTGTGTTAATTATAGGGGCCGCCCATCTGGTAAATTCCCAGACGACCAAATTTTAAGATTTTTCTAAAAGTGGTTTATTTTGATTTTGTGTTTGCAGCAAGCTCTATTGGAATATTTTATTTTAGTTTTGGTCTATTAGAGAAGCATATATATATATATATATATATATATATATATATATATATATATATATATATATATATATATATATATATATATATATATATATATATATATATATATATATATATATAATCATACACAAATCATGCAAGCATAGATTAAAAGCAAGTATAAAAACATGCATACATGTAGAGCAACTAATAACAATAAGTTAACTAATAACATAGTTTAAGTGTATCTAAAATCATTGCAACAAATATTAATTTCCAAATATATATCGGAAATATAGCACACAAGAAACAATTATTCAACAAAAGTAACAAACTAATAGTTCAACAAACATGATCATCCAAAGCAAATAAAAAGACCCCATCACTTCTTCTTCTTGAACAATCCTCCAATCGTCTTAGCAATGGACTTGAAGCCTCCTCGCATCTCCTCGCGTATCCTTCGGTTTTGATTGAGCAAATCGGTTTGTCGCTCAAATAGTACTTGGTTAGTTTGAGAAGAAGGAGATGGCACTAGGTAATCGTCTTCTTCTAGTTCTTCCAAGTCTTCAAGAAACGTATCGGGAGAGGGAGCACGATGAATAAATTCATCCTCTTCGTCATCCTCTTGACGAGATGATGAGCCATGTAAACTGTGACGACAAGATTTACCCTTATCACTGCGAGGTTTACGGGTTTGTTTAAGAACGAGAGGATGTAAGGTCGGATAGATGGACTCATAGATACTAACATCAAGATCGGGATAGTGTTGGATAACGTGACGATAGAGACGAGTAAGGAACATTTCCATATGGAAGATTTGCTTTAGGAGTAGATCTTGCACGTTCAATGCGCTTGATAAAGAAATAAGCCAAATTGTAATGTTTTTCGACAACAATACAATACAACATATGAGCGAGGCTAGCCGGGAGATGGTCACGGTGGCCTCCAGTACCTAACGCATTCTCACGAATGAGTTCTTCCCAACGCTTCATGTCGGGGCTTAATTCATTGAGTAGAATTTGGTTTTCGGTTATATCGACATTTTTGGATTTGATTTTTCGAGTGGTGGTTTCACGGGTTAACCCGAGCATTTGACGAATTTCGAGTGGAGAAGGAATTTCGGAGAAATAAGGACCAAAAGTTGGACGAGAATATTGAAGAGAACCAAGATCCCATTCGTTTGAGAAAACGGATTGACCGGTGAAAGGAATTTGGAGGATTTGACCAAATTGTGCAAGAGTTAAAGTGATGAATTCATGTTGGATCATGAATGAGATGAGAATGGAACCAAATTCATCGGTTTGGACCTTGACTTGGCTATAGAAGTCGAGAGTAAAGCGAGGAATAATGGGTTCATTTATTTGGAAGAGACATTCAAAAAGATATTTGTGAACATACGATCGATGAAATCGGATTGATAGTAAGTGGGATGTACGATACGACCTTTATGAATATTTCTATCTTCAATTTGACGATAGAAATGAGCAATGGAAGGAGAGGTGGTGGGAAGTTGTGAAACTTTGGGAATATAGTTTTTGGTTAAGGAAATATCTTCGGTAATAACTTTGGGCATTTTCACCTAAACACAATAACACCAAAATAGAATTAAAATAAAGTCAACGTTAAAATATAATGTTTATATTTTTATGACATATGTGGAACGTAAACGTACTTCAACTCTAAAGACTTTTAACTTAAGAAGTAGTTTACCATGTTCCTTATTTTTATGTTAACTTGTGTTAGATATATTTTACGATGTTTATCAAGTTGTTATGGAATAATCCAAACGTCCCTTTAAACATCTTAATATATCATGAAAATTTGATAGATGTACATTAGATTGTATAACTAGCTATTTCCAACAAGTTTCTTATGCAAATGATTTGTTTCGAAAAGAATGGTTTATAATTTGACTCAAAAATACTATTTTTCTAATTAAACCAAACGCTTCCTTATCTAGAAAATTTACTACCAAAATGTCAATATATATATATGAATTATACATCTTGACAACTCTAAAATGCTAGTTTTATACTTATATTCATGACCATGTATTATAGAGGTTATATTGGATAATTTTCGACACTATTTGGACATGATCCAAACACCCTCTTATCAAACAAGAAAAATATTTTTACTTCATCGAAAAATTTGTTTTTGTGATTAATAAGTTATAAAACCATAATGTGATATGTTTTAACAAGTTTTTGTAGCATTATTCAACAATGTGTATAAGCAAAATTTTGAAAATGAGTGTATGAACTTTTCAAAAATTTTCGACAAGAGGGTTTGTAATTTTTAGTTTCTAATGTTAATAATACATTCTAATCCTGAGGGAAGCATTTAGTTATGGAATTCCTAGACTCAATTTGAAAGAAAGATGAAATTGAAGAAATTGAAATAAAATGCTAAATCATGATTATGACCAAATTAGATGAAATTAAAAGAAATGTGTTACGAAAATCTTACAAAACTTGTTGCTAATCATGTTATAAGTATTTGCCCTTTGTTAATTGACCTTCATATGAAGATTTGAGAATGGATTTTGGATGGTTTTGGGTTAAAAATCGTGACAGCAGCAGCATGAGTGAAGGGAGGAGAGAAAATGGAGTGTTTGGTAAGTGGAATAAGGAAGAAAAATGGATGGAATTCGTCAGATGGTCGGCCCCTTTAATCATTAAGGGGGCCGCCCATTTTTGTACTGCCGGTCCCCTTAATTTTAAGGGGGCCGCCCAGTCAATTTTGACTTTTTCGCGGTTTTGATACTGAAAAAATAAAAATAAGTATATATATATATATATATATATATATATATATATATATATATATATATATATATATATATATATTAGATTTATTTTTAATCAAAAATACGTTGGAGAGAGTTCGCACGAAGAGAATTACTTGACATCTTGTCAACTAAAATTTCCTTGATAATTTTGGATAAAATTAATCAAGTCGTCAAGTTGACGATGGAGGATGTGGAAGGTATATATGTATGTATGTATGTGTATATATATATGTATGTATGTATGTGTATATATATATATATATATATATATATATATATATATATATATATATATATATATATATATATATATATATATATATATATATATATATATATATATATATATATATATATATATAATATGGGTTTATAGGACGAGAAAAAGAGAGGGAGACGGATGCAAAAGATGACGGGAGTTTGTTTCATCCATAGGTTCTTCAACTCATTTCTCTACATCAACATGAGTATGTTTGAACGTTTAAAGTTCAAGAAGGCCAAAAGAGGGGAAAATAAAAGGTTCGTAAATGAACAATTTCTAGTTCTAGAAAATCAACTAATGAGTTTTCTAGGTTATAAAGGCATATAGTATGTATAATAATAATATATATATGTGTATATATATATATATATATATATATATATATATATATATATATATATATATATATATATATATATATATATATATATATATATATATGTATGTATGTATATGCTATAAGAAAATAAGTATGTGTATATATATAAACAAGAAAATTAGCTAAGAGTAATTACGAAATAAGCTAAAGCAACAATGAACTAGATACTAGACTAAGCATGCAATCTTGACATGGAAATTTAAAAGAGACGTGTACCTTTTTGTCTTCAACAAGCAAATCTTCAAATTCTTCAAGAGATTTCACTACCATGTGAAAGCGGATAGAAAACCAAGCTTGCCAAGGTATGACTAATTCATCTTGTTGGTCCCCATTGTCTCATTTGACCAAAGTTGTTGGGTCCAAAGAAGTAATGCATTTGACTTGGGTGCATGTATGGTGGAATCATTCCCCAAGGATTGAAGTTCCACATTTGATGATTATTGTGAAAGTTTTGTCTATTTTGGTTTACTCTAGGTTGAGGAGTTTTAGACCTAGGATGAGGACTATTTGGTTTTCTAGGTGGTGGAGTTTTAGATCTTATTTTTGGCTTAGGGGTTTCTATTCGGGTTTTAAAGATGATTTATGAAAGCTTTTAATTTCTTCATCACTTGCAATAGGTACCAATCTATCTTTCAAAAGTATATACTTTGGTTTTAACTCTAAAGGTTTTAGTTCACTAGTTTCACTTTCAAACTTTACATTTTTAGATTTACTAGTTGATGCTTCGGTTGAGTCGTATCCTAAACCGGTTTTATCTTTGGCAATTCTTTGAGAGCCAATTATTTTACTAAGTGATTGACTATTATTTTCAAATTTCTCAAATCTAATAATTTCTTCCTTAAGTTTTTTATTCTCATTTTTAACAACTAGACATTCTTTACATTCTATAATACTTTCTTTTCCTTTTTTTAGCTTTTGTAGTTTTATTTTTAACTCAAGTATTTCATCCTTTAATTCATTATTGGTGTGTTTTAGTAGTTTATTTTTAGCTATGACTTTTTTTCCTAGTTTGCATAATCTACTATATTCGTTATCTAAATCTTTTTCATCTAACGATAAATTATCATCACTATAGTATTCGGTTTCGGAACGTACCTCATCGGAAGACCTTGCCATGAGACACTTTTCTTCTTTTGTTGTGTCTTTTTCATCGTTGTCACTATCACTCCATGCTCCTCCTACAAAGGCCTTGTGGTTTTGACTTCTTGATAATTTCGGACATTCTCCAATAAAATGATTTGGATCTCCACATTTGAAGCACTTTCTTTCATTCTTGCTAGTCTTGTCGTCCTTGTTTCTTTGGAATGTTTTCCTTCATCAAACGGTTGTCTAACGTATCTTCCTTGTCTTTTGAAGAATTTCTTGAAGTCTCTTACGGCCATGGCATACTCTTCATCTTCACTTTCGGAGGTTGAGCATTCTTCGTCACTATCGTCCTTTTTTGCTTTCAATGCGATTGACTTGGTTTGCTCCCTTTTTCCTTTGACCATTTCGGAATCTTTCTTTATTATCACCTCATACACTTTCAAGTTTCCAATTAGCTCGTCAAGTTGTAGAGATGATAAATTATTTGACTCCTCAATAGCCGTCACTTTAGCACGCCACTTCGGATGGAGAGCCCTAAGAAATTTCCTTACAAAATTCTTGCTAGAAAAGTTCTCATCAAGTGCTTTGAAACTTGTGATGATAGTGTTAAATCTAGCAAAAGCATTATCAATTGATTCCTCTTCCGGAATCGTAAATTGTTCATATTGTTGTACAAGAAGATCTATTTTATTATCTTTGACTTGACTATTACCTTGGTGAGTGATTAATAAAGAGTTCCAAATATCTTTTGCAGTTTTACACATAAAAATTCTTTCATATTCTTTGCGTGGTAACGCATTATAAATAACCATTTTAGCCTCATTATTTTTAGCAAGTTTCTTTTTCAAATCATCGTTTTGTTTTTCAAAAGGTACAATTTCATCCCTTTTGGTTTCAGGATTATTTTGTATAGGAGGAAAATCACCATTAGTAATAACATGCCAAAGATCTAGATCTTTTGATTTCACATAAGTTTCGAATCGATTTTTCCAATAAAGAAAACCATCACTTTCAAATAGTGGTGGTCTTTGCATAGATTGACCTTCTAAATATTTTTCAGATTCCATAAATCGTTTCAAGTTTTAAAATACAGTTTATTTTAAAAAATCTTGTTTAACGTAGCTCTGATGCCAATTGTGGAAAACTAGAAGGGGGTTGAATAGTTTTACATCAATTTTTATTTTAAAAACTTTGTTTGATAAAAGCTTCGATTCTTATTTATGTGAACTTCAACACTTGCACAATTCAAACAATTTAATCTAACTAACTAAATAATTACAACGTAAATATGAAAGTAATGAAAAAATAGAGATAGAGAGATCAAACCACAACACACGATATTTATATTGGTTCGGCTACGAAGCACCTCTTCGCCCTACTCCACTCCTCGAGTCACCTACTCGAGAGTTTTCTTCACTATGTCAACAAACTCCCTTTCGGTAGAGAAACCTTACACAACTTTCGCTTACACCAATTAACGACACAAAGCTAGATGTCGAGTCCTAATAGTAGCTAGAACCAATCTCACACCACTACACGCCTTCTTCACAACTTATGCACACCACTACTTCACAACTACACACTACTTCTACTTCACACCACAACTTCTTCAATACTAGGTTTACAAACCCACCTAGATCTACCAATTACAATCACTACACAACTTTACAATAACTACAAGCTACACAACTAATCTTCAATACTTCTTGATTTGAGATGAAATGAGTATTCTTCTCTTGCACTTTGAAAGAGGATGTATAGTATCACTTGAAAACAAGAACTAATATGTTTATGATCAAAGGTTTTAGGAAGATGATTTGAGAGAATTAGAACAGAAGTTTTAGTGCAAAAGGTGAGGAAAAATTCAGATTTGAACCAGTATTTATAGGCAAAGAAATCTGACACAGGAGCGTATGCCGGCCCCCTTAAAATTAAGGGGGCCGCCCATAGTAACGGCCAGTTTTCTTTGTCTTTTCTGAGGAAAGTTTATTTGGTGAAAATTTAACTGAATTTGGTTAAAAATTTGAATTCAAATATTTATTATGAAATAAACATTTTCCTTTAATTACCAAAAGTGTTTTTCCTAAATATATAAAATGTTTATACCATTTTATATAATTTGTAATTAGTAAATAAACTTTCCTTTGATCATAAAATGTATTAGGCACTTATTTATTCATACCTTAAGTGAATTAGTTGGATATAATGATATTTTGTCACTAAATACTTATTTACGTTTAATGATTTTATATTTTGTGATCGTCAAAACATAGGGATATCGAAAAATATTAATAACTTTTTTACGCATTATTTATATCAACATAGATAAGTTAAAATAAGTAAAACATAAGATAGAAAACTTAGTTGCTAGATAAAATATAAGTTACATGCATATTAGGACTAGTTTTGCAAAACTTTACATGCATAAGAGTATATATCATAAATTCCTGAAATTACAAAGTCTAGGGACTGTTTTAGACATTTCCTAGAAGTTATAAGTGTAAGGACTAGTTTTGCATAATATTAAAACCCTAGGATAGATATTAAAATAAGTATAAACTAAAAAGGACTAAAAACGTAAATATTATAAAGTTAAAGGTCTAAATGGTAAAATATAGAAAACTTAAGAGTCTTAGGTTAGTTACTTAAAATATAGAAGTCTAGGGACTAGTTGTGTCAAGTATAGATAGTTATTAGTATAAGTAATATAAGTAATATAAATTTAGGGTAGAAAACGTAAACATAAATACTATAAGGGCAAAAATTGAAAATATCATTTAAGTTTAAAACCTAAATAAAGTTAGAAGCATAACACAATACTAGGGAGCTTCATGCGAGGAGTACTATGTGGATATTTCGTTTTGACGAGTTTGTTGGGTTTACGAATTAAAGTGCCCTGACTACTCGAACGATTATTGCATATACTTCTGAGATATGTTGGCCCAAACGGTGATATGATTATAACTAAATCCTAATAACAACATAACTCAACAATAGGGAGCTTTGTGTGAGGAGTATTAACTTCTGAATTATGATGGCCCGAACGGTATTATGTTGATAACATAATATAATAGTAGGGAGCTTCATGTGAGGAGTCATATACTTCTGAATTACAATGGCCTGAACGGTGTTATGTTATATATAAAAAACATTAAAAAACCTAAAAACAGTAACTTGAGAAACATAAACATGATAACTAAAGCTTGACATACATACAAAACCAACAACACACTAGGATACGTGAGTAAGGCGGTCTAGTTTCCGAGTCACTATTTGCATCACTTAGATTACTCTAAACCCAGGTGAGTTTTCGTTGCCTCACATCTTTTTAAACTTTCACTTTAAATGCTTTATAAACCCTGTGAGGGGGATACATGCTAAATGCTTTACTTAAAACCGAATACAAGTCTTTTTCTTTGGTTGTTGCACGAGTAAACTAACAGCCACCACTACATAACCAAAATTCATGAATCTAATCGTTTGGGATATTTTACCCACGCGAACGCGAATATAGTTGATAGATCTATTGGAGTTTGACAACTCCCATTGGTATTAACACCCCACTAGGTGGTACCAATAAGTACTATATTTGAATCCACTCAAGGTATAACTTTGGCAAGTTATCCTTCCATCCCCTCATGTTGGGTCTGCAGCCCGCATGACCCGGATCATTAAGATGTGATTCATGAGCTTAGTGCAACATGCTACACTCCTGATAATTGTGTATGCATCACAATTATCGCAAAACCTACATTTTCGTAGATGGGTGTAACAACTGAACCCAAGGAACTTGTATTCACTAACCCCTAAACCTATGATTCTCACTCAACACCTAGTGTTGACTTTTTAAGCATGTATTCTAGGTATATTACTTCTATGGATGTATGGCAGAAGGAGGTACTGAACTCAGAGGACTTTTCATGGTTATCATTCAAACACAACCTAACTCTTAGAATTTGGGACCTCATCAAAAATAAAAGTATACCTTTTATAATTAAAACTCTGATAATTATGAATGATAACTAAATTTTCAAAACGTCTCTTTTCGAGTCGTTTTCTATTACTGTATCTGTGATTCTATTAAGTAATACCTCAAACACTTTATCCGCTGTGATCAGTGAAAAATGGGGGTGTTACAGATTGGCATCAAAGCTTTAATTCTAGAGAACAAGGTCAAAACCTAAACTACGACTATTTTTCCTAAACCCGAGAAAGTCCTCAGTACATCTGCCATCCTCCATAACCATACGTGCTAAGGTAAGTATAATAATTGCCTGCTTAACTGCTAAATGATTTACAGTATTTTCTTTATTATATAGTTATGTCTACTCCCTATTTCATCTAGTCTACATCCGGAGAATGATCTTTCCTCTCCGAATGTACTAGATTGTTCCCTTAAACCCTATAACTTAGAAGACTCTAGGAATAGTTTAGATAAACCTTCACCCTTAGGATATACCCCTTCTTTAGATAACCCTCATTTAAAACACATAAGAGATTTCTATGCTAAGACATCACCCCTACCTCCCCTAAACCCTATTATACATCCACTTTTTCCTACCTCTAGAACAGAACCCCATGGTTTCTTTCTTCCGAGAGAACCATATATACCTAAACACCCTATCCCTACCTATACCCCTAGATATGACCTTAGGCAACCCTATACCTTAAACCATACCCCTTACTTAATAAACCCTCCCAATCCATCTTGGAAAGATGAAATTGGAGAAAAACCCTCTAGGTTAACTCTTGAAGATGAGGAAAACCAATTAGAGGAGATTTTAAATAACTTAGATGAAATTTTTCTTGATCTCCTTGAGAAGATAGAAAAAGGTCATAATAATAATGTTGGGTCTATTAGACTTGATGATACAAAACAAGAAAGAATGAAACATGAAGGACTTAAAGTGACATGGAAGAATTCTTCAAATAAAGAAGAATAAAACACAAGAGACTTGCTTGTTAAAGAAGATTTATTTATTAGTCCCTCATAGTAATTTGTAAACCCTAAAGCTCTATTATATAAAGAGATCAAGGGTTAGGGTTTTATCATTAAGTCTTTCAATATGTAGTCGACTAAAGGTGTGTGTGTGTAACCTAGACGTAGATTATAAACGTCTAGGATTAGAGTTGTTTCGTAGCCTCAAGAATCACTTGATTCCTGTTACAAATTAGGTGTAACCGTATTATTCTGATCAAATAATATTTGAGGCTTGGATGTGGAAAAACCTTATTTACAATAACATTGATGTTTGTTTAATTCCGCTGCGTATATTGTTAATCTTTGTTATTGTGTGTCCTAGATACTATGAGGTCTAAACAACCTCGAGCTACAACGATCCTATAGGTGTTTGTTTACATACATTGTTCTTATTCAAACAACTGTCTTACTCACAATCAAACTTCTAAGTGTTACTAAGTAGATTCCGCATACTTAGTGATATAACTCAAAGTATCAATCTAACACAAGTCTTACTCACAATCAAACTTCTCATCTCAACATTGCATGTTGCTGAACTCTTTGGTTTAGGAACAAGCAGTGGTGGTTCAAGGATTAATCCTAGTCCAACTAGGGAAGAGCCTGAATCAATGCCTCATGATTCACCTCTCCCAACAGGTTACACAGTTGGAAGTGATGAAGGCAGTGTGCAACTACCTGAATTGATGGACATTTGTACCAAATTAGTCAAGCAGGTTCAGGCTCTGGAGAAAGATCTGGCACAGACCAAAGAACAACATGCCACAGAGCTGAATCAATTGAAGGCTGAGATTCAAAGATTGCAGAATGAAGTTGAGAATCTCAAGAAGAAAAGACCTGCTAAAGTTGTGTTATCTTCATCATCTTCACCTCAGGATGAGTTTTCTGCAAGTTCTACTAAAGATTTGGGAGATTCTTCCAAACAGGGGAGGAAAACAGATGCAGAGTTTAAGGGAAGGAGTACTCATTTTGAAAAAGAGTTTGCTGAGCTCACTGATTCTGACAATGCTCAAGCAAAAGATGATGTAGCTGAGACTGAGGGGAGGAAATTGGATTTTGATGATATGGATGTTGATGTTGGTTTTAACTTTGATGATATAGTTGGAACTGCTCAACCAATTTCCACTGAAGCCGAACAAGTTCCCACTGATCAACCAATTACCACTGCAAGTGAAAAAGTTCCCACTGCTACTCAAGAAATTACCACTGCAGAGGAAGAAGCTGCCAGAATAAGATCAGTCAAAGGAAAAGCTATTGTGACTGCTTTAGATCAAGAGCATACAAGAAAGATTTCTAAGAAAGAACAAGCTCAAATTGATTTTGATGCAAGATTGGCAGAGCAACAGCAAGCAGCAGAGAATGAAAGAAAGAGAAAGCTAGAGGAAGATGAAGTTGCTAGTTTTATGGAAGCAAAGAGGTTGGATAAACTTGAAGCTATTATGGCAGAACCAATTTCAAGTGTTTCACCAACTGTCATTCATGAGAAACCTCCTTTATTCACTTATGTGCCTACAGAAGAAGAGATTGACTACTTGATTAACAATGATCAAATAATCAGGAAGAAGGCCATTGAACTTGTTAGGATTAAAAGTGACGATCATTATTGAGTCAAATAGTTAGTTAAATATATCAATGTAATAGTTAGTAAATGCTAGTTTATTATGTTTATGTGTATTATTCATGCTTGTATAAAGTCTAAGGGCTAGTTATGTAATATGGTCAAAGATATGTGAAGCCCTAGACTACAAGTATAAATACACATGTAAGGCCTCATTTAGAGGTTGGTTCTCTTAGTGATTCATTTAGTGTTTACAAGGTTATTATTCCACACACTAGAGTTTCCATCCATTCTCTCTCTCTCTACTTACTTTCTCTCTCTAGATCTAGCCTAGATTCACAAGTGATAAGGTTGTTCTACGGTCCTACAAGTGGTATCAAGAGCCTAGGGATAATTTTAGGTTGTCTTAGATTGTTTTTGGGTGAAAAAATCGTGTTTTTTGGTGAAAAAATCGGATCTCGTTACTGTTCATCAAAATTTTTTCGAGTTAAGAAAAATTTTTGAGGTTGAAACATTTTTATCGAGTTTGGATGTATTTTTGTCGAGTTAAGTAAACATTTTCGAGTTAGGAAAATTGTTTATCGAGTTTGGTGTAGGCTTATCGAGTTTGGAGCAGGTTTATCGAGTTTGGGTGTCCTTTTATCGAGTTAGAAAATCTGTTTATCGAGTTTGGAGTTGATTGTTTATCGAGTTAGGGTGAATGTTTATCGAGTTAGGGTGATTTTTTCGAGTTAGGGTGATTGTCTATCGAGTTAGGGTGATTGTTTATCGAGTTAGGGTGATTACTTATCGAGTTAGTGATTTTGGCGAGTTAGCCTTCATTCCCTAATCGTTTATCGAGTTAGGTGTATTGTGACTTTAACTAAAGGGAAACTCTGACCAAATTTCATGGACTTATCGAGTTAGAAACCCAAAGAATGTATCGAGTTAGAAACCTTAATGGACTTATCGAGTTAGAAACCTACTTATCGAGTTAGAAACCTACTTATCGAGTTTGAAACCCACAACATATATCGAGTTAGAAACTACCAAGTTATCGAGTTAGGCACCAAACTTATCGAGTTAGGCACCAAACTTACCAAGTTATCAAGTTAGGCACCAAACTTATCGAGTTTTTTGGCGGGAAAATTTGAGTAAAATTTATTTTTCACACGAGACTTAACGTTCAATTTTTACGCGAGATTTAAATTTTGGTATAACGTTGAAAATTTTGGCCCGAAATTCAAATTTTTAGGCCAAAATTCAAAAAAATTCGGCAAAATTTGGCGAAAAAATTTTCAAAACTCAAATTTTTCTGGTAACCTTAGAATTGTATTTCTTTGTGTTTTTCAAATTTTGAGAAATAAAATTTTCGTATTCATTTTTTGGAGGGAAAATTTGAAATCACAAAAATTCAACCGAGAACGTTTTTCAAAATTCGCCAAAAACATCTAATCTTCAACAACAACCTTTGTTATCTTAAAAGATCCTAAGATCAACTTTATCACATATCGTTAAACAATGGAAATGAAAGAGCAAAATGAAAGAGAGACGCAAGTAAGGATAAAGCTCGCAATGCACTCCAAAGAAAATTGTTTAATACATTTTGAATCAGTTAAGCTTCAATGTGTGGCTCTCTCAGAAGCAAGTCAACCATTATGGGATTCATCATTTCTTAGAACTTTTGAGACATTCTTCGGATCTAAAATGGACTTTGTTACCTTCAAAAGGAATCTTCCAAACAACATAGTTCAACTCAACATGCAAATTGAACAGGGAAGTGATTGCATGGTAGGATTTAGAGAGCTCAAGACACAGTTAAATGGATTCATGACCATGGATTTTAGAGCGTTTAAGAATTCTTGGGATTATGCATCAGCAAACAGTATATGGAAAAAACACTTCACTAGCATAGAAGTTGAAGTCTTTAGAGATCAATTGCTTAATCATATGAACATACTGGAAATGGTGCTTAATGCAAGATCACTTCATCTGAGGGAGATGCAGAAAAAGAAGAGGGATTCAAATGAAAAAGAAAGAAGCACTTCAGGGAATGAGATTGAGAAGCTGAAACGGGAAAGAGAGCTAATTGAAAGAGAGATGCAGTTAAAGGAAACAGAGGTGATTGAAAAAGAGACAGAGAAAGATTTTCAAGCAAAAAAGGAAACGGTCAATGAGGGTGATGCATCAGATGATAGTTTGATTTTCACAGTAACTGATTCTTCTTCAGAACAGCCGGTTGAAAGCAGCAGTCCTAGCTATGATTCGGATGCTGATGGTACACAAAGAAATGAAGCTGTTTGGGATACCGAAGATGATCATATCAGACCTTCATCATACACAGAGATATTGGCTACGGTAAAACATTCACATGCTCATGATAATGGTAATATCTTTGATAATGTGTTTGCTCATGATCAGACACATCCTGAGCATTCTGAGTCTATTGGTGACACATATGTGGAGGAACAAAATGATAGCAATATCACTTTTGACACTCCAGATATGGATCCTAATAGAGGTGAGCCTGCCCAGGATGGATCTTCTTATGAACAAGATCGTGCCTTATTTGCATCATTGATCAATAATTTCAAACATGAACTTGAAAAGTGCAAAGAGGACAATCGCAAAGCTAAGCAAACGAATGTCTTATTGACAAAAGAGCTTGAGAGATTTAAAGAAATGGAAAAAGGTTTTCAAACTATAACAAAAAGAAAAACTGAACTCGAATTTGAAAACTCAAACCTTAAATCTCAAGCTCAAAAGTTTGAAATGTATGGAGAGTCTGTTAAACCACTTTTAAAAAGAAATGAAGAACTTGAAGTTGGTTATAGAGAAGCTGTTCTTCGTGAAAAACGTTCCATTCAAAATCTGGATACTCAAATGGTTGTTAACAACAGAAAGGTTCAAGCGCTTTTAAAAGAGAACAATGAGTTAAAAAGTGAAAATTCAAAGCTTCAGAAAACCACATCAAATTTTGAGATTGTAAACACAAAACTTGAGAATGAAAACCAAGAGTTTTTGAAACGAACAAACGATCTTGAAAACAAACTTCGAATATTGGGACAGACTTCTCAGACATTCAACATGCTGCCTACTAAAGATGAGGAGGTTGAGAAACAAACATCTGGAATTGGTTTTGAAAATAGTGCTCAGTTGGAAAATGGAAAACTGTGTTTTTTAAACAAAGTGAAAAAGCTGACACCTATTTTGTACAACGCTGAAGATATGGGAAAAGAATTGTCAGATGATCTTTTGTTTGAGTCTCAAGATATTTTAAAATCTGAAGAGGAAAAACGTTTGAAAGTAAAACAAACAAAAAACCCACTCTCGTATCACGGCTTTGTGTATGGTTGTACACAATTGATAGATTTTCCAAAAGCACCTTTCAAAAGAAAAGACACAAATGTGAAAAGATTTTTCAAAGAAGCTCAACTTGCTACTTATGATGCTACGTTATGGCAAAATAAAGCAAGGAAACAATTTTGTAATCTTAAACATCACATTGAGCATACGTTAAAAGCCATTTGGTTTAAGCAGGTAAATATCGATAACAGCGTTTGGTCTAATCCTCTTTCGTCAGATGTACGCCTTAAGATTGAAATCCAAAAGATTTTGAAAGATGAGATTGAACCTCATGTGAAAAATCTCAACTTAAGTTTTGAGTACTTTGAAAAACATCTTGTCACTGAAATGAGAGAAGATTTAAAGTACGTTCATTCTCTTGAAGACGAATTTGATGAAAAATGCTTAATACTTGACATTCAAAAGGAATTTTTCACAAATCAAATAGAGTCTTTCAAATCAAAATCTGTTTGCCATGAGAAAGTGAATGAGAATTTTGAACAAACATCTTCTTTGAAATCTGAAAATCTTTGTCTCAAAAAGAAAATCACCGAGCTTTCACAAGAAGCAACTGATGTCAAAGTAGAATTGTCAAAAAGAACTGCTCACTTTGAGAAACATCTTGCAATACTCGAAGCACAAAGTATCTCTTTCCAACTTAAACTGGAAGAGAAGAATGAGAAAATGTCTTCTGAAAACTCTTTGACATCAGTGCTTAAAGAAAAAGAAAAGATTTTTGAAGAAAAATGTAATGATACCAATATCAA
The DNA here is from genome assembly GCA_030686995.1 of Artemisia argyi. Lineage (NCBI taxonomy): Eukaryota > Viridiplantae > Streptophyta > Magnoliopsida > Asterales > Asteraceae > Artemisia > Artemisia argyi. The sequence goes on along the minus strand of CM060695.1, from coordinate 76,006,654 downwards.
GTTTGATTTTGACGAATTTGATACAAAAAATCTTGAATTGGAAAATGTTGTGGCATCATTACAAAAAGAAAATGAGCATTTGAAACAGACTTACAAAAACTTGTTTGATTCAATCAAGCGGTCAAGAGTTCAGAATCAAACTTTAAACAAATCTGACTCTCAGATCACACCAAATCATCTTTTTGAAAAAGAAAAGTCTGTACTTCAAAAGAAAATTGTTGAATTGGAAAAAACGATTGCACAACAAACCAAAGATTTTGGTGATGCCAAAAATGATTTTTCAATCGAAACAGACAAGTATGAAAAATATTTTGCACATCTTGAAAATCAAAATGCTTCTTTGCAAGAAAAACTGGCATCATCAGATCATCTTTCTCTTCAAAAAGAATACAATGATTTGAGAACGTCATACAATGCCTTAAAAGCAAAGTTTGATGTTCTTAACCGGTCAAAAGGAAAATCTCAAGTTTCAAACGAGTCTAAACCACAAGTAAGTGTTTCGGAGAAGGTTTACACGGGTGAATCTTCCAAACCGTTTTCGAAAAAGGTTTCTCAGTTTACAACCTATTCTTTGCAAAAAGGAAGGAAGTTTTCAAAGAGACCTAATTTTTCTGAAACATTTACTCCTCAAACGGTTTCAAATGCAAGTGCTCTAAAAGAACAGAATCAAGTTTTTCAAACTCCATACTCTCGTTTTACTCCGGTAAAGCCAGTGTGGAAACCAAAGCAAAGCCGTTCAAAACATTTGAATTATTCATACTCTGAAATGCTTCCACTACAACAAAGGAATGGCTATGCTTTGAAAAAACCAAATTCTTGAAGGTTTCCATTCATCTCAAAAACGAATTTTTGAAATGAAACACCGAGTTTCAACAATGGATGGAAAACTTCTTCTTCAAGCTTTACAACTCCAAGAGAAACACCGAGTTTCTCAAACAACTTTCAAAAGCAAAAGAGTTTTAAATCACCGTTGATTCCACGAGCTTTATTTCAAAATGAAACACATGTTTTCAGTCCTCGTTGGAATTCAACTTCTTTGTCTCGGATTGACACAACTTTCAAATGGATTTCAAAATATGGTAAACCCATTGGCGCCGGGCTTAAATGGGTTCCAAAAGTTGTTGTCTAATCCAAAATCATAATGGCTTTCGTATACTTCAGTACGAAACCCGAACTTAACATAATGACTTCTTAATATTTCAGCTAAGGACTCGTTCTTCAAAGAAAGGAAAGTGCTCAAGTTTAAACAAAGGTTTTTAATATTTTTCGAGCACTTATCCTAAAAACATAATGGCTCATGCACACATAACAGTGTATAACCCGCGATTTTCAAAGAAAGGACCATGTTGTACATTATGTGCGACAATCCTGAAAGATAAGAAGACTTCTCTCCAATAATCTTATCAAAGTCTTCTTAATTTTTTTTTGAGCAAAATGTTGAAAAATGTTTCAAAAGGTTTTCAAAACTTTTTTGCTCAAGATATTACTCCCTCAAATCCTTAAAAGTTTAATTTAATCAAAATGTTCTATTTTTGAGGGGGAGTAATATAAAGTTGTTCCAAACAGATCATGCTTTAAGGAAACAAATTCGGAAATATCATACATCCGTTTCTCCCATAAGCTATCCAAAAATAAAAGGTTTTAATCAATTGGTATCAAAAATACCATGGATATGCTATTTTTGAGGGGGAGAAGACGTGATTAAAATGTGATCGTCTTGAATCTCAAAAGAGCTCGACTCAGAAATGACCCAAGAATTGACGAAACAACATAAGTTAGTAATCGAAAAGACTTATCCTCGACGGGTAATAACATCAAGTTAGTTACTAGAGCTAGTTGTCACCTAAAAGCTGACAATGGAACTCTTTAACTAGCCACGTAAGCGTGTCTCGAAAAGGATTTGTTTGAGTAGAAATGTACCGTTTCGAGAAACTTTCTGTGGATATGACCAGGCCGGGTAATAACTTCAAGCTAGTCTAACTAGTGATGTAAGCGTGTCTCGAATCGGTTGTGTTCATTGAAAGTGAATCAATTCAAAAGTGCAAACTCCTCACGCATGTGCAAATTTCTTAAAAATCCATGAGCACATGTGAAGGGGGAGTCCTGCATGAAATGCAAAACTTTCGAAGTGTTAACAAAATATGTTTTATTATCATAAACACTTTGAGAGATTTTCACAAATGGTTTGATGGCAACAATAGGATAGTCATGAAGTTATAAGGTGACTAAGGTTAGGAAAAACCGTCCTATGATCCGCCAGAGCCGGAGGGATCTACCCAAGGACAATTCCAATAGATTAGTATTAGAAGTCCTTAGGTATGATTTAAAAAAAAAGGAAAAGAATGAAAGGAGAAAGAAGGGGTTGAAGAATTAAAAAGAAAAGCAAATGAAAGGGTGAAAAGAAATAGCCCTCCATATGTTCAACCTTAGGGCAGACACCGGGTTCAATTCGTATGCTACTGGTTGTTGCTAAGGTGACACCGGTATTGAAGATAAAGACGTCATGGACCCAGTGACGCACTGCACTTAACCTTCTAGCCACTCAAGTTCTCTTAAAAGAGCTTGTTTCATTCTCACGGTGTAACACCCCAACCCGATAAGGGTAGAAGTATTACATTACAGTGACATATCAGAACAAACACAAGCATATGATTCATACATACAACGAAATTCAGGGTTACAAATGAAAATCTGAAACTACAAGGTTACAAAACAATAAATACTATGTCTAATAAAGTGAAACTTCATCTAATCGTCTCTAGTCCAAAGCATAGTCTTCTAAGTCCAGTCACACTCTCTTCCCATAACCCAGCTTCCTACTAAAACCTGCCGCAGGGAAAAGGAAATGCGGCTGAGCTTAAAAAGCCCAGTGAACAGATACATATACAAAGCAATGATAATGAAACAGAACTGAAATATAGTGCATTGGGGAAATAGAATAAGGAATAGATAAAAGAGTAATAGAATAGAAAGAAGAAAGGATAGTCATCTACCACGAGCCCAGAAACATATCATATCATATAAGCCGTCAATACCATAATTCTTCATAATCATATAGAGGGGAGTCCTCTCAGATAATCAGATAATATGAGGGGTGTCCTCATTCTTCAAATGGGTGGAGTAGCGAACTCCCAGAAATTGTGAAAGGCATGTATAGCACACAGTACCAGTCACCAGACATATATCATAATCATAATCATAGTTAAATCCACTAAACAGAACAGATCTAGGATTGCAATCCATACGCCCCTTACTCAAAGTCAATCTCAAAGTCATATACTCAAAGTCATAATGGCCATAATAGTAATCATAAAAAGGGACGGCGTGAGAAATCACTCACCCACACATGAGTCATGCCAGCGGTGCATCACAGACATGCCTATGGTACCTCCATAGGTAGGGAAACAAAAATGGCTCGGGTATCAAACTAAGAGTCAGGTCTCATATCATACAAAAGGTCATATAGCAAAGGTGTATCTCAGAATCATATCAAAGGTTCATAATAGCAGTTCATAACAAAGAGTTCATATCAGAAATAGTATTCAAGATCCAATCAGAGTTTATCAGGTCAAGGTTCATATCCAAAAATCAATTCATGGTTCAGTTCAAAAGTCCGTTTCAAAAGTTTCTATTAAAAGTCCAATTTAAATAATCTTTTAAAAGAGTTTTCATAAAAATGGTCTTTCAAAATATAGGGTTCATGAAAGTTAAATAACCTTTCTTTTAAAAAGAAATTTAGCATCATTTATAAACATCTTTTCAAATCGGTTCTTCTCAAAACATTTCCATGGCATAATTAAAAGGTTTTCATAGCATGGTTTCATAACGGAGGTCATATCAAGTGGGATCAACAGAGAAAGTTCAAGTAAAGGGGATCATAGCAATGGCATCAATTCGGGAACTAACGGATCAGAGTATGAAAGAGATCATGAGAAACCTTTTGAGAAAGGTCAGAATATCTGTACCTTAAACCGCAAGTGCACACATGATAGAAACATAAAGGTCGAAAGCAAAATTCCTTCTTCAGCGAATCTACACGAATTAATGGTCGGCTTGTTATTAATAACTTATCAAATTCAGATTTCTCATTTTAGTCGGCTTCCCAGTTTTAGTAACTTTCCATTTAAAGTGACTTTCCACTTTTAGCAGGTTTCCATAAATAGTAAGTTTCCATTTTTAGAAAGTTTCCATAATTAGAAAGTTGAATCATTATTAATGGAAATCAAGTATCTTTTAACATATTTACACATTTGGTCCTTAGGGTTTCATAACTTTACCTTTTACACCCTTATATTTCCAAAATTACACTTTAAACCTTTTAGTATTCAAAGTTACACTTTAAACCCTTAACTTATCCATTTTACATAATGATCCCTTATTTTAATATATTATACGAATGGATCCTCAAATATTCTTAATTCACACTTTTAGTCCTTCAAGTTATCAAAGTTACATATTTAACCCTTCAATTTACAATTTCAACCTTTAATTATCAATAATTACATATTAACCCATTTAATTACCAAAATGACACAAAACCCCTTGAATACTTTTAATTACTCAAAACAGCTCCAAGTTTCTAAAAATTACATTTTTAGTCCCTCTCTTTTAATTATTTTCAAAACAAACCCTAATTAATCATTAAATACATTTTAATCCATTTATATGCAAAAATTACACTTAACACCCTCATCTTATATTTTTGTCGAACCGTATACAGCCCAGAATAAGTTTCAAAAATAACCCTTTAGTTTTAAAGTTCACAAAACTCACCCAAAACCTTTTTAGCCAAATCGTATAAACCAAAAACATAGGTTTTAGAAACCCTAATCCTTCTAATCAATTCTCAATCATCATCTCATCATTAATATCATTAATTAACACCATTTCTAGCCCTAAACCAAAACCCTAGGGCACACGACTTTTATTTCTTCTTTCTTTTTATATACGATTTATACAAACAAAAATAATTTCGAAATACCATGATTTAAGCCAAGATAATTTTTCCAACATTTTTACAGATCAATATACATCATAATAAGTGTGTATAAATTTTATTAGGAATTATTATGGATCAGAAGGTATATTACACAATTACACTCTTTTTTTAGGGTTTTAATTCACCAAAACGTTATGGAGCATGCATGAATCGATTATAACATTTTAGATGATGTTGGTAGGGTGTAAGGGACCTGAGAAAAATACCAAACAAAGACTTGAATGTGTGGAGAGGGCTGTACGATTTGTTGTGTACGCGTATGGACAAAAACGAACCCAAAATGCTCACGACTTCACCAACGATCTTCCAACCTTGAAACCAATTTTCGTGGGTCTTATATGATGTAAGTATCACAGGAAAAATGAGAAACGAATTTTGTGGAGGTCGAATGAATCAAAAACGAATTTACCTTGTTATTAGGGCTCAACAAAAGAGACCTTCACCACGAACAAACCAAGCTTCAATAATTCGAAAAGGGATTTTTCTAGGATCTCTTGGATGTTGTTTGATCACAGAAAATTGCTTAGGAATGATGGGGTTGTCGAATGGAGGCCAAGGGAATTCTTTTGTGTGTTTATTTTGGATCGGCAATTAGGGTTTGTGGAGAAAAAGATATGGGTTGACTTTTAAAATGGTATGCCGTGTGATGAGGGGGGGGGGGGGGGACTTGGTCCAGAATTTTCGAAATTTAGGTTGGGAGAATAATTGTGATGATTATCTTCCTTATTTACCAAGTTTAAATCATTTTAAATCTCTTAAAAATTCATTTTATTTCATTCGGCCCTATGAGGGGTATTTTGGTAATTTTACCACTTGTATAAATGTTAAATGAAGTTGTTAAAATTACTTTGGATCATAACTTGTGCATTGTTAGAAGTTTGGGACTTATTTGGAGACTTTATGAGCTTTTAATTGATTTTTAAACTATGTAGGGGCATTATGGTCATTTCACATGCTTTCGGATTTTAGGTGTTACACACGGGGAACCGATGTAATCTATCGACTTATCTCTTAGAGATGGTTGATATTGAAGCAGGAGACCCCTCCCTAGTCTCCGCATAGGAAACCAAATTATGCACTTATCGAGTCTAGAGCCATGAGATTCATTAAAAAGATCTCTTAGGATACACTTCCTATGAATACACTTGTGTTCGCCAAAAAGGACACAAGTTGTAAGAGTCTTTATGAGATCTACGGATCTTGCCTTATCTATCATGATGATTACTATGTCTCAAACGGTCTACAGTTGTGGGGTGATCTCCAGCAACTCACCTGAATCATTGATGTACTTCGGTGGATCTTGTAAGCCCTCTCAGGGGTATCTGATTCAGGAACGGCCTTGGTAAGGGTTAGAAGGAGTCTTCACACTATGCTGTTGACGATCTCTAATTCCGAACCTGTAAGTACCGGATACTTTATTGCTAACTATTTTATGCAGGTACTCATGAATGTTCCTTGGAGAAAGACCGTTACCAAAACTCAAAGATCCACATGCTCATACCCTGCAAAGCTCTCTTCAAAGATCTAAGCAAAGCAAAGTTCAGAATGTTTCTAAGTCAAAGTCAAGGAATCTTCAAACTAAAGAAACAAAGATTAAAGACAAAGAGAAGAGAACTTCACAAAGATTCAAAGTCAAACAAAGTATGAGCATCTTGGAAAAGACGTAAAGACAATATAGTAAAGATGTTGATCAAAGGCAAGAATGATCACAAAGCATGATTGGAACAAAGGAACTAGCAAAACTATTACACAAAGACTCAAAGTTCAAAGAGAACAAGCTTCAAAGATCAAAGATCAAAGTCACAAAAGAGAGATCTCAATGACCACCCTTAGGGGGAGATTGTTAGAATTAGAAGTGTTGATCATTTATGAAATCAAAGTGAGATCTCAATGATCGTCCCTTAGGGGGAGATTGTTAGGATTAAAAGTGACGATCATTATTGAGTCAAATAGTTAGTTAAATATATCAATGTAATAGTTAGTAAATGCTAGTTTATTATGTTTATGTGTATTATTCATGCTTGTATAAAGTCTAAGGGCTAGTTATGTAATATGGTCAAAGATATGTGAAGCCCTAGACTACAAGTATAAATACACATGTAAGGCCTCATTTAGAGGTTGGTTCTCTTAGTGATTCATTTAGTGTTTACAAGGTTATTATTCCACACACTAGAGTTCCCATCCACTCTCTCTCTCTCTACTTACTTTCTCTCTCTAGATCTAGCCTAGATTCACAAGTGATAAGGTTGTTCTGCAAATACAACCTTGAATGAAGAACAAAGGTCTGCTCAATTAAAAGACTTCATTCACATGAAGAATCAGCAGGCTCTTGATGAAATCATTTGGGATGTTAGAAAAGGTCAAAAGAAGCCAAGGAAACTTACAAAGGCACAGATCATTGCTGAGATGAAGACTTTTTGTTGCCATGTTGGTAATATGAAGATGGCTCAATTCAAAGGAATGTCACATGATCAAATTGAAGGTATTTACTACAGAATCAAAAGACAAGATAGTAAATTCATTCCAATGGATCAAGAACCTATAGTTATGAAGACAAAAAGGTCTGGAGTGAGTCTTGGATCAAAAGATGCAAAGAAATTGAAGACTCAGGAATCATCTCAAGCAGAAGAGGGTCCTAGCAAGTTGATAGAAGAGCAAGTTACAAACATGTTGTTCATAGAGACTGATGTACTTAATATTGAACCTTTATAAGCAAAATATCCAGTAGTTGGTTGGGAGATCTTTTCTGATAGTTTTGGTGTAGCTTGGAAGATCATCAGAACTGGAAGTGTCACAAGCATTTGCAGAGATTTTGAAGACATTGTTAGATCTTGTGATAGAGAAGACTTGGATACTTTGTGGAGGATTGTTCAAAAACAGTTCAAGAAGGATGAACTTGTTGATGTCAAAGCTAAGGAGTTATGGGTTCACTTCAGAAGATTATATGAACCTGACCCAAGTGATAGATATTGGAGATTTGAAGCTCATGATATGAGAACCTTGTGGAAGTTCTATGATTCAAGTTCTGTGCATCATCTTTCTACTCAAGATGAAGTTGATGTCTTTATGCTGGCTGAGAAAGAATATCCATTAAGAGCTGGAGTATTGGATGTGATGAGAACAGTGAAGCTTAGGTGCTGGGAAAGAACTGAAGTCATAGAAGATTTGCTACAAAGGATTTATGATCAACGTATGAGAGCTGATAAAGAGTGAAGAAGAAGAAGATAAGTGTTTGGAAGAATTCCCATATCCTCATGTTTACTGAATACTTGAAGAAACATATTGATCTATGTATTAATCATAAGTTAGGGGAGGATTGTTGGGAATTATACTAACAGTTACCACGGCTAAGTGAAGATGTTACAACTGCAGAAGATTGTACTTGCAGTGGAAACTAATTACCACTGCAAGAACATATATTACCACTGCTTATTAGATAACTGTTAGGAAACGTGTTTAGATAAATATAGAATAGATCTTGTGTATATCTTATTCTATTAGCATTATACTTATCATGTAGAAGAGGACTCCTTGTGCTATAAAAGGAGATCCTAGGTTAAAGGTTTGATATATGTTTTCTAGAGCTTCAAGGTTTAACCCTAGTGATATCAAGATCACTCGTATTATTATCATTAATAATATTGGAGCTAATCGTTTGTTTACATACATTGTTCTTATTCAAACAACTGTCTTACTCACAATCAAACTTCTAAGTGTTACTAAGTAGATTCCGCATACTTAGTGATATAACTCAAAGTATCAATCTAACACAAGTTCAAGGTGTTTAGATCTATCAAATAATAACTTAGATAATCAACCTGACTATAGTAGTTTAAGAAAGACTTTACAAGAAAACCGTTTTAAAATAGCTAAAATATAGAAAAACCAAATGAAACATCACCATTAAATAGCCTTTGCCCACTTTAGGATGTGCACTTTAGAAAAGATAATAGATAATGATGAGGAAAACTTAGAAAACACTAACTCATGGAATTAGGAAATTAGGAAACTTTAGAAACCCCTAAGTAAATAAATAACCCTAGGAGATATACCTTAGAATAGTTAGTGACTATAGGATAAGTAGAATAGAAAATAAATAAAACAAGTTATGATTTAGAAACTACTTGGTACCCCTCAATTAGGATAGATTAGATAACTAGACTTGGGAATGCCTTTCACCTTAGGACACCCTTAACCCAATAGTAAACCCTTAGGAAAATTAGGTATAACCCATAAAACATAACAAGTTGGGTACTTGTTATAACCTACCCTTAACCCTTACCCTTAGGATCTTAGGAAATCTACCCTGATGTCTTAGGTAAATAGAATCTCTAAACTGTTTTAAATTTTCCTTACCCTAACCTTTTCAAAACATTTTTTCCCCTTACCGATGGTGAGAATCCTCATTCTTCACCATAGAGATCTGAATTATTTCTCCTCCGATCTCTAAACCTCCACTTCTTTCCTTAGCTTTCTTAAGCTATCTTCATTCTAGTTAGAGATTCTACCCCTAACTATCCTATATGCAAATATAGATTACTATGATTCCCGAGCTAGTTTTCCCCAATTCCCTTTAGTAAACCCCAAAACCTTAGTTAGGATTTCCATACTTGAGGTTATAAATAACATTAGGATAACTCTAGAAAAAATAAACTTAGGAATAGAAAACCTTAGATCATTAGGATTAGAAACCAAAACCCCTACCCCAATAGATATAGGATAACAGTAGGATTAGAATATAGATTAGGAAAAACCTAGGATTAGATAACCCTCACCCTAAGCCTTTAGACCCCTAGTTTAGGATAGACACATTAGCAAACCTCTACCCTATAGGAATAAGTAGATTTAGGTCATAGATTACCCATACCTAGCCCTTAGGATACCCATACATGTACACTTGAGGATTTTAGATTATACCTTAGGATTTGACAATTTTTAGAATACCCATTAGGAAATTTCACTTAGGAGATACTATGGATAGTGCCCTAGCTGGTTTCAAATTCCTAAGAATAGTAATACTCATAATAATAGTAATAATAGACAACCTAAAACAAAGGAGAAAACCTGAAACTACCCCTAAGAATAAGGATATACCTAGTCAACCCTTAGGAAAGAAAACACTTAAACCTAATCCCTCTTTAGAACCCTCTACCTCAATGGAACCAAACACCTCACCTTTAGAAATTCAGATTAGTTAGGAAAAACTAGAAGAACCTTAGGGGAAAAACAAAACTCTGGGAAGAAATCTAGTAAATCTAAAACTCCGTTAGGATATTCTCCTTCAGGTATCCTATACTCCTATTCTTCCGTTTAATCTCATCTTTTCATTTCTCTCTTTCTACCGTTTAAATCTTCTCCTCCCACTTCTTCCCACTCTTCCATTTAAAATCCCATTTTCCCGCCTTTTTTCACACTCCACAAATAAAACCATACTTTTTATAGGATCGTGGTTTTGATTGATTATTGTGATTCGGGAGGTCTTGGATTATGAAAGAATAAGAACTCCATGGTTAGAGAGAGAGAGTAGAGAGAGAAGGGAAAAACTAGTGTTTTATTGATAAGTAAAATGAAAGGTTACACTAAGAGTCTCACCCCTCCATGGAAGTATGGAGGGGTATATAAAGCCTAACACAAGCTAAACTATTGCAATATTACATAACTAGTCCATCTGTTTTGGCTTAACAAGATAGCTAATGTAATCCCGTAAATGTCGTTCCATTTACGTGTTGGGATTATAAACTTTGATCCCAACAATCTTCCCCCAATGGGACGACATACGGGATTACTTACAACATTTCCTACATGTACAAATAAGAATAAAGAAAGGTGTTCTAGAAACTTTTCAAATGCTGAGGATGGTGACAGTTGACGCTCTTTGTCTTCATCTTGTACCTCGGCTTGAAAAACTTTATCTTCACTTGTAGGCAAATGATGTAATTTGTATGAAATGGATTAACTTCCCCCCAATTCATTCTGCATGTCTTTAGCGGCTTCTTCGTACACTTCTTTTTGGCGAAGTTTCTGAATCAGCTTCCCCCCAAACTGACAACCGTCTTCAGCAGATTCGAAACTTTGATGTAGTCCACATGTCTTCTAACTTTGGAAGTTTTCAGTACGCAGCGGAATTTGTAGATGACACAGTAAACCACACTAAGCAAATCTGACAAACACTTAATCACAGTTAAGCTCTACGCGGAAGCTCCGTTCGGGGGTAACATGCAAGAAATCAGCAAGATCTTCTCACTTAAGTAGGCTACTTCACACTTCACACCCCGCGAGAGTTGAAATGATTACACCAAAATCACAAAATTGAACCACTGATCATCTCTGCGGACGTCTCTCCGGTAGTAATAAAATTGTAAGCTCGATCATTTGAGTCTATTATGCGTCCCTGATGTGCACATTTCTTCACCCTACATGCAGATTCTCGTGGAAAATGAGTGTTTTCGCAAAGAAGTCAAGAAATTTCAAAGAAAGCAAAGAACACCCACTCTCTCTTCCCCCATGATGTCTTCGCGGAATCGGAAGCATACACACTATGTTTACGATGGAAACGGAGGCAGCGTAACCCCATATGTCCAATCAACTGATTATGTGTGAAGTATCATAAATAACCCGTGAGAATCAACTGCTGATAAACATCTCTACTCTTTAATACTCCTCTCAACTAACACTTTACCGACCCCATTATCATTCTGACGGCTTTTTGTAGTGACTACTGATGGAGAAAACCCAATATGACGAACTTGAGACTGAAGTAAAATAACCCGAACTTGTGACTTAAACTTGCACTATTGTCTGACTAAGAACCAATACTGAGAATTTCAATAAAGGTAGAATCATATACCCATCCAACCATCCTTAATTGTATATGAACTTCTCTCGAATTATCCACATCTTTTGGTGACACTTGAGCACTACAACATAACTCCTTTAAAGTGATAGCTATACACTGTGAGCACAATAACGTAACTCCTTATATCAGGTATAACCAGACAACTCAAGTCTTGTCATTCGTACGAATAAAAGCTCGAACAAGGATCTCGAAGAATCATGCATCTAACCAACCCCGATATCTTCAGATACTAAGTACACGCGCCCGTGATATCCCACTTCAACCTCAAATAAATAATAAAGAATAAACTCCGTAGTCACATCTTGCGGTTACGTGCTCAAAAACTAGCCTTATTGACGTTTGAAATGAATCTTGATAATGGTTCCCGATCTTGTCAAAAAATTATCACCCCGTGAAAATTTGTAATAACCAAAATACCACTCAATATACCAAAGTTAAAATTTGTATCCTCTAATTTTGTATGAAGAAAATGCGGATAACAAAATTTTGCAAAGTCCATTTCAACTTTTTCAATAAAAAAACGTGAGATGATTTCAGCCCAAAGCTACTATTCTCGATGTAAAGCCCACTGTCAAATGAGAGGCCCAGCTTGAGAGACACAATCCGATCCAGAGAGATACACCGATCCATCACCAGGTATTAAAGATGATACCCTAGTAGCACATTTTACACCAACCCTCAAATATTCTCATTTAACCAAACAATCCGCCTACCACACCTCGTTACATCCGCCTACACACAACTCTTCATCTCACCAACAAGATCAAACGCAACCCTCATCCAAACTATATCTCACTCTTTCTCTCGTTGTATACCAAATCCAAGCATCACAACAAGAAAAGAGAATTATCTTTTCTTTTGACTACATCACAAATAAATACTTGTTGAAGTGTGTTTGTATGTCTCCTTGTTAAAAGAAGGTCTCGGCAACAAAGAAGAAAAACCTTTTATACATCTGAGGTAAGTCTATCGAGTATGAACTTGTGACTTCGTGTGTCTTGTTGAATTAACGAAACAAAGAGAGATGATAGCATAATTGTTATTGTCTTTTCTTCATGAGTTCGAAAATTAAAATGAAGTTAATCTTCAAAAATAGATCGATGATGAGTTAACTCTTAAGGCTCTTGTCTTTTGACGAGTATAAGATACCAAAAAGAGAACTAAGAACTAATTATCTTTTAACTTTCTTGTTGTACGAGTCTTTGTTGGCAGGAATAAGAGTGTTGGGGAGTGAATTGTAAGAGCTGTGGTAGTGTGTAGTTTAGGATTGTTGTTGGACTGTTTTGTAATGGTTGTGGGTAACTTCTTGTTATAATCAGTCTCGATTAATCCTTTTCTCTTTCCTTTCGTATATATTACTTGGACCTATGATGGATCGAAACTGAGGTCACTTGAGTTGGTATATTGGTTTTGGTCAATGGTCTCTTTTCTACTTCATCTTACTTCTGTTTGGTCCGTTTACGCGTAACCTTATGCGTAGACATGTAGAAATCTTACGCGTAGAAAACTTTTGCGTAGAAATCTAACGCGTAGAAAAACTTTTGCGTAGACATGCTTTACGCGAAACATGAACTTTTGCGTAAACCTTCTCTTTTGCGTAAGACTTACGCGTAAGAAAAGGGTTTTACGCCTAAGTTGAACCTTACGCATAACTTGTCCAAGTTATGCGTAGAAAATCTGAAGTTTCGCGTAGACCTAGGGTTTTCTGCATAAACTTGAGCGTAAACAGATTTCCGGCGTACTTTTTCGATCAGATTCCAGCCAAAAAAAATTCTGACTAATATAACAGGCTCCTTTTTATCAGACCACAGATATTCATTGCACAGGATGGTATAAGTCATAAAAAATATAGCAGTTGATTTGACTGTTTGGACAAACATGACACAACAGTTATTGTAAACTTTGGATAAAGCACCATACTTTTTGACCATAAAAAGATACATATATCTGATATAAAACTGTTACCATTCATAGAAATAATAAAAAAGTTGTTTGACCAAGTGATAATAATGGTAAAGACAGCTTCAGAAACAGATTCGAACAAAAAAAAATACATTTTTGACAAGATAACACCACAATAAATCAACCAAAAACTAAAACCAGGCTCTGATGCCACTTGTAGGATCGTGGTTTTGATTGATTATTGTGATTCGGGAGGTCTTGGATTATGAAAGAATAAGAACTCCATGGTTAGAGAGAGAGAGTAGAGAGAGAAGGGAAAAACTAGTGTTTTATTGATAAGTAAAAAGTAAAATACACAAATGAGTCTCACCCTCCTAGTGAAGTCTAAGAGGGCTTATATAGCCTAACACAACATACTATTGCAATATTACATAACAAGTCCTTGTGTTTTGGCTAAATGGGATAACTAATGTAATCCCGATAATGTCGTTCCATTTTCGTGTTGGGATTATAAACTTTGATCCCAACAATCTTCCCCCAATGGGGCGACATAAGGGATTACTTACAACATTTCATACAAGGACAAATAAGAATAAAGAAAGGTCTTCATAAGCTCTTCAAATTGCTGATGATGGCGACAGTTGACGCTCTTTGTCTTCATCTTGTACCTCGGCTTGAGAACTTTTTTCTTCACTTGTAGGCAAATGATGTAATATGCATAAAATGGATTAACTTCCCCCCAATTCATGCTGCATGTCTTTAGCAGCTTCTTCATACACTTCTTTTTGGCGAAGTTTCTGAATCAGCTTCCCCCCAAACTGACAACCGTCTTCAGCAGATTCGAAACTTTGATGTAGTCCACATGTCTTCTAACTATTGAAGTTTTGAGTACGCAGAGGAATTTGTAGATGACACCGTAAACCACACCAAGCAAATCTGACTAGTTACTTAATCACGGTTATGCTCAATGCGGAAGCTCCGTTCGGGGGTAACATGCAAGAAATCAGCAAGATCTTCTCACTTAAGTAGGCTACTTCACACTTCACACCCCGCGAGAGTTGAAATGATTACACCAAAATCACAAAACTGAACCACTGATCATCTCTTCGGACGTCTCTCCGGTAGTAATAAAATTGTAAGCTCGAACACGTGAGTCTATTATGCGTCCTTGATGTGCACATTTCTTCCCCCTAAATGCAGATCCTCGTGGAAAATGAGTGTTTTCGCAAAGAAGTCAAGAAAAGTCAAAGAAGCAAAAGAACACCCACTCTCTCTTCCCCCACGATGTCTTCGCGGAATCGGAAGCATACACACTATGTTTACGATGGAAACGGAGGCAGCGTAACCCCATATGTCCAATCAACCGATTATGTGTGGAGTATCATAAATAACCCGTGAGAATCAACTGCTGATAAACATCTCTACTCTTTTATACTCCTCTCAGCTAACTCTTTACCGACCCCATTATCATTCTGTCGGCTCTTTGTAGTGACTACTGATGGAGAAAACTCAATATGACGAACTTGAGACTGAAGTAAAATAACCCAAACTTGTGACTTAAACTTGCACTAATGTATGACAAAGAGCAGTGTAGAGAGTTCGCACCAGTTCGAATCCCTAAGTACTCTATACTCATCAACCAACCAACCATCAAGTATAAGACGTACATCACCTCTTGGCTATCCACAACTTCATGTGACACTGAGCACTACAACGTAACTCCTTAAAGTGATAGTTATTTTGTGGTAATAGAAAGAAAGAATCACAAAAAGAACTAGATATCCAAGTCTTCGTCATTTTAAAGGTTAAAAGCTCGAACAAGGATCTCGAAGAATCATGCATCCAACCAACCCCGATATCTTCAGATACTAAGTACACTCACCCGTGAAATTCTACTTCAACCTCAAATAAATAATAAAGAATTAACCTCGTAGTCACATCTTGCGGTTAAATGCTCAATTCTAGCCTTTTGACGGTTTTAAGTGAACTTTGATAATGGTTTATCCCGATCTTGTCAAAAATTGTATCCCGTGAAATTTGTAATATCCAAAATTAGCACCCTTTTTGCCGAAAATGATACCAAAATGCACTCAATGTATTAAAAATACATTTGACAATAAATGTTCAGCCCATGAATACATTTCAGATTCAAATAACAATTCAATCCAATTCAGTCCAAACCAAATAACACAATCCACACAATTTTTTGATGTAAACTTACAGCCCCAAAAATTAGTGAATGTGTCATTTCAAAGCTCAAAAATAATTATCTTTTCAATAATTGTTGTACCAATAATCAGCCTAAGATATAAGAGCTATTGAATATAACGAATATTGCACACTCAAACTACTAATCAGTTAACCAACTAAATTTGGCCCGTGTGAATATCTAGCCCAAAGACAAATACCCGTCCAATAAGATTACAACCCTGTAATTAGGGATATACAAGACAAGTATATACCTTAGTGTCTCATTTGTATAACCCTAATCCACACATCTTAAAAAATACTCCGCCCCCTATCTCTTCTCTGCAGTCAAACACACCGACAACTCACATGAACACAATTAAACCATCTCACGTCACCCACTTTAATATTTCAATCTATTTCCAATCTTTTAAGGAACATAAACCTCGTATATAATTTTCAACCCTCACAAACCCATGTAGAATCATATCACAAGATGCACCCTGTTCAAACTTGTTTCTGCTCGAATTCGAATCAAGAAGTTATGAAGGTACTTCAAGATCCTTTGAAGGGTCTCGGGTAGGTCGACAAACGATGATGTCATTGTTGTTGTGTTAATTGCTTTTCGTCCTTGTGTATGCAGTAAACGAATGAGAGAAGGGATGAAACGGAATCGTTTTGTTCTTCTCATTATGTTCGGATATTAACCATGAAGCTACGCTTCAAAAGAATCAGTGATGATAATAAGTTCAACTAAAAATATTAGATAACAAGTTGAACATATTCTGAGATTCGTTGCACTTTTGAGGTGATGTGAGATGGTTAGGTAGATTTGATGTTGTTGTGGATGAGTTTAGGAATTGTAGGTTTGGATTTGGTGTTGGCTGAGTTTGTGACTTTGTTTATAAATCAGATATGGGTCACGTTTGATTTGTTTTAATTTTTGGTTTGACTTATGAAGCTTAAAACTGAAGTCAACTAAGAGTGTTGGTATCTTGTTGTGGTCATGGTCTTCTTCATCTCTATTTCTATTCCTTATTTACTTTACGCATAAACTGTATTCATCCTCATCTTTTTATTTCTGTCTGTTGGCCACATTATGCAAAACTTTATGCGTAAAGGTTTTGCGTAAAGGTTTTGCGCAAACCTTTTGCGTAAACCTTTTAGAAATCTTTTGCGAAGAGCTTTACGCGTAAACTTCAACTTTTGTGTAACCCGTGTCTTTTGCGTAGATCTTACGCGTAAGACAAGGGTTTTGACCCTTTGTTGTAGATCTTACGCGTAAGACAAGGGTTTTGACCCTTTGTTGACCCTTACGCATAACTTGTCCAAGTTATGCGTAGAAAAACTGAAGTTTTGCATAGGAAGAGGGTTTTGACCCTTTGACCATTTTCCGGTGAGAAATTCCGATCAGTTTCCGTTCATCTTTTACGGCCACCTTTTTCTGACTTGTTTTCCGACCACTTTTAGACCTTTTTTACCATAAGACTTCATGGGATATGGAAAAAAATAGTCATAGTAATATTAATGGATAACTGTTAATCGTGACACAGAAAAACAGATACCAATAACAAAAAAATTGAAAGCAAGACTTATTGACTATTTTAATACTATAAAAATATGTGATAGAAACTGTTGACCACAATAATAGATAAAAAATATGGTACGGATTTGAAATGGTAAGGACAACTTCAAAAACAGTGATACGATTTTGACATGACAAAAAATCAACCAAAACTGAAACCAAAGCTCTGATGCCACTTGTAAGATCGTGGTTTTGATTGATTATTGTGATTCGGGAGGTCGAGTAATATGAAAGTAAAAGAACTCCATAGTTAGAGAGAGAGAGCAAAGAGTAAAGGGAAAAACTAGTGTTTTATTGATAAGTAAAATGAAAGGTTACACTAAGAGTCTCACCCCTCCATGGAAGTATGGAGGGGTATATAAAGCCTAACACAAGCTAAACTATTGCAATATTACATAACTAGTCCATGTGTTTTGGCTTAACAAGATAGCTAATGCAATCCCGTAAATGTCGTTCCATTTACGTGTTGGGATTATAAACTTTGATCCCAACACTTTTCCATCTTCTCCACTCTTATTCTTTTTCCACTCCACCCACTCTAAACTTCTTTTCCCTTTTCCATTTTCCCCTACTTTGCCATTTCATCCTTCTTCCTTTCTCACTCCACTCCACTCCAATAAACCCTTCACACCATTTCCCTTCATTTTTATTTCTCGGTCATTTTACACTCTATTTTCTTCTCTCTATATTCTCTCCCTACCTCATTCTGCAATGTTCTATTAACTAGAACTTAATTGTATTTCTCGTCATACCGTAAGTTTCTATTAGTTAGAGCTTGTAAGAATATCTACATCGAACTTTAATCCTCATTATGTTCGACTATGATATTAAATCTCGCTTTGCAAGAAATTGCAAAAAAATGAGATCTTCTACGTCCGTCATTCTAGTCTTAACATGGAAACTTACCATGTGACAAGTTGATAAACCGGAGAACTTTAGAACTTTTCTCTATCATGACTAGAACTTGTCTCTATCATGACTAGAACTTGTCTCTACATTGACTAGAATATTCCTCTACCGTATCTAGAACTTGTCTCCACCATGATGAAGAACTAGTTGTCATCTCAGTTGAAACTTGTCACTAAAATATTCCCTTACCATATATCCTTAAATATGGTAAAACTCTCTTCATTTTCCACCAATACTACTTAAGGATGATTTATGATGACTATCCTCTTAAAATGAATTAGGATGTTCCTACATTTTAATGAGAAAGTTATAAGTCAAATAGGTTAAGAATTTATACGCTCTTGTTTTCAAATATTGGGACGCCTTTATTTGTAAATAATGAGATATAAAAACCTAAGTATCTGGTATCTGTACAAGCAATTCCTACTCCGCTTGTGCAAAATCTTTTTTCTTTTCACATCATTTTCCTCGAAGATAATCCTCTTCTTCCCCTATTTTCTCGACTTACTCTCTCCCCTACTCTTATAATCGTCAAAATCTTGGGACGAGATTTTCTCTAAGGGGGTAAGACTATAACAACCCACAAACACCCATTACTATCATTCCCATTACAAATACCTATAGTAGGTATTTCACAGGTAAATTTTTGCTTTTTATATATATTATTACTTGCATGACTCACTAGACCTGCTCACGTATCTACACAAGCCAAATAACTCAACACCCACATCCTATAAACCCCAGGCATGTCAAGCATAAAATCATAACAACATCATAATAAGTAATTCACCAATCTAAAACACTAAACATAACACAAAAATGTAATAAACACTAACTAAAATTTAAGTAGGATTATGTGCTTATTTGAACCTATATGCTTAGTTTAACTAGTATGAATCTGTCCAAGGCTTAAGTATGAGTTTCCTTAGGAATATTAGGATACATTAAGACCATTAGAATATAGAATAAACCCTTTAGAACTTAGATACAAACCCCATAAGCCCAAAACCATAACTAGGTCATAATTAACTAGAATTAGGTCTAAACCATCCCAAAACTTCCCCATAGGTCACTACCACTTAGTATAAGCCTCTTAGAACTTAGGAATAGTTATTAGACACTCATAGGACACTAGTCTAGGAACTAAACCATAGGATAAACCCTAGTCTCTCACTAAACACACTTAGGCCATTTAGGTTACAAAACTAGGTCAAACCTTCCCAAACCTTTCCCATAAGTTACCCTCACTTAGAATAAACCCATTAGGTATTAGGATTAGTCACTAAACACTCTTAGGAACTTAACTTAGGCACTAAACCTTAGGAAAAACCTTAAACACTTAATAAGTAGAACTAGATCTAAACTTAACTAAAACAAGTAAAACCTAAACATAAGCACCTCAAACACCTTAACCTAGCACCCTAACACCTTAGTCATACCCAAGCACACACCTTAACACCTCTAAGCACCCACACAAGTAGGTGCATCACCTACTTGTCTAATCCACCATAAACCACCACTAATCCACCACTAAACCACCACTAAACCACCCCTAATCACCCTAAACCATCCCTAAACACCCTAAGCAGCTTACAAGCACCCAAGCAAGGAGGTGCATCACCTCCTTGTAAGCTACTCCACCAACCCGCCTATCTCGGCCTTCTTACCACCACGACCGTCCTAGCTCCGCCCCCTAGCTACCTCCTAGCTTCTCCTCATCACCACTAGACTTGCCACAACCCCCCTCTAGCCTTGCTTGCTCTCCCCTCCCCTTGCTCGACACCTACACCCTGTTTTCACCCCAAACCGCCTCTACGCGGGTATAAATACCCCCTTCTCCCCTCCATTCTTCTTCACACCTCTCCTTCTCTTCTCTACTTCACATTTATGTAGTATAAGACCCTTAGAAGCCCTAGGAAACGAGTAGCTAAGCTTTGGTTGTGTTGTGTTGTGGTTTGAGCCGATACGAGCCCTAGAAAACCCTAAAACCCACGTAAACCCTCCCCTAGACAAGTAAGTCTTACATATTAGTATATTTAGCTTTATTTTAGTCTTAGGATAGATTTAGGTTGCCTTAGAACCCATAGGATACCTTGCCTAAGCCTTGAATGCTAGAACTAGTTAGATTACATTTTAAAACCCTAGATTGAGTCATATACTTGCATGCATGCTATAAGTCATTACTTTAAGTCATACACTAGTTATAAATAACCTATATAAGTTAAAATATGTAAAACATAAGCTAGAAAACTTAGTTGCTAGATAAAATATAAGTTACATGCATATTAGGACTAGTTTTGCAAAACTTTACATGCATAAGGGTATATATCGTAAATTACTAAAATTATAAAGTCTAGGGACTGTTTTAGACATTTCCTAGAAGTTATAAGTGTAAGGACTAGTTTTGCATAATATTAAAACCCTAGGATAGATATTAAAAAAAGTATAAACTAAAAAGGACTAAAAACGTAAATATTATAAAGTTAAAGGTCTAAATGGTAAAATATAGAAAACTTAAGAGTCTTAGGTTAGTTACTTAAAATATAGAAGTCTAGGGACTAGTTGTGTCAAGTATAGATAGTTATTAGTATAAGTAATATAAGTAATATAAATTTAGGGTAGAAAACGTAAATATAAATACTATAAGGGTAAAAAGTGAAAGTATCATATAAGTATAAAACATAAATAAAGTTAGAAGCATAACACAATACTAGGGAGCTTCATGCGAGGAGTACTATGTGGATATTTCGTTTTGACGAGTTTGTTGGGTTTACGAATTAAAGTGCCCTGATTCCTCGAACGATCATTGCATATACTTCTGAGATATGATGGCCCGAATGGTGATATAATTATAACTAAACCCTAATAACAACATAACTCAATAATTGGGAGCTTTGTGTGAGGAGTATTAACTTCTGAATTATGATGGCCCGAACGGTATTATGTTGATAACATAATACAATAGTAGGGAGCTTCATGTGAGGAGTCATATACTTTTGAATTACAATGGCCTGAACGGTGTTATGTTATATATATATATATATATATATATATATATATATATATATATATATATATATATATATATATATATATATATATATATATAACATTAACAAACCTAAAAACAATAACTTGAGAAACATAAACATGATAACTAAAGCTTGACATACATACAAAACCAACAACACACTAGGGTACGTGAGTAAGGCGGTCTAGTTTCCGAGTCACTATTTGCATCACTTAGATTACTCTAAACCCAGGTGAGTTTTCGTAGCCTCGCATCTTTTTAAACTTTCACTTTAAATGCTTTATAAACCCTGTGAGGGGGATACATGCTAAATGTTTTACTTAAAACCGAATACAAGTCTTTTTCTGTGGTTGTTGCACGAGTAAACTAACAGCCACAACTACATAACCAAAATTCAGGAATCTAATCATTTGGGATATTTTACCCACGCGAACGCGAATATAGTTAATAGATCTATTGGAGTTTGACAACTCCCACTGGTATTAACACCCCACTAGGTGGTACCAATAAGTACTATATTTGAATCCACTCAAGGTATAACTTTGGCAAGTTATCCTTCCATCCCCTCATGTTGGGTCTGCAGCCCACATGACCTGGATCGTTAAGGTGTGATTCATGAGCTTAGTGCAACATACTACGCTCGTGATAATTGTGCATGCATCACAATTATCACAAAACCTACATTTTCCCAGATGGGTGTAACAACTGAACCCAGGGAACTTGTATTCACTAACCCCTAAACCTATGATTCTCACTCAACACCTAGTGTTGACTTTTTAAGCATGCATTCTAGGTATATTACTTCTATGGATCCATGGCAGAAGGAGGTACTGAACTCGGAGGACTTTTCATGATTATCATTCAAACACAACCTAACTCTTAGAATTTTGGGACCTCATCAAAAATAAAAGTATATCTTTTATAATTAAAACTCTGATAATTATGAAGGATAACTAAAATTTTAAAACGTCTCTTTTCGAGTCGTTTTCTATTACTGTATCTGTGATTTTATGAAGTAATACCCCAAACACTTTATCTGCTGCGATAAGTGAAAAATGGCGGTGTTACAGGGCGAATATGTATGAAAACTTTGGTGATATTTTGAATATCCCTTGTGATATTCAGAATGTCACTTGGGTGATATTCAGAATATCATATAATATCACTTGTGATATTCTATAACGTATGAAAATGTCTGAGAATGGCCAAAAACATTGAAAAATGGACGAAAACGAATGAAAATGACAAAAATGTAAGAAAACGGAAGAATATGTATGAAAACGGACGAAAACGTAAAAACACGTATGAAAAAAGAAGAAAATGTATGAAAAATAGGACGAAAATGAAAGAAAACGGATGAAAATGGGCGAAAATGAACGAAAACGTAAGAAAACGGATGAATATGTATGAAACGGTCAAAAACGTATGAAAGCGTAAAACCATGTCTAAAAACGGATGAAAACGTATGAAAAATGGACGAAAACGAAAGAAAACGGATGAAAACGTATTAAAACGAACGAAAACGTATGAAAACGGACGAAAATGTATAAAAACAAGGAAAACGTAAGAAAACAGACGAAAACGTACAAAAATGGGCGAAAACATAAGAAAACGGACGAAAACGTATGAAAATGAACAAAATGTATGAAAACTGGCGAAAACGTATGAAAACGGGCGAAAACGTATGAAAATAGTAAAAAACATATGAAAGCGAAAAAAACCGTGAACTAAAAAAAAGTGAATAAAAAAAAGTAAACTAAAAAAAAGTGAATTAAAAAATAAAGGAAAAAGAAACATAGACTCATGTTTCCCATTTAATATTAGGTTTATCCCATTATTAGATTAAACTAAATGGATGGTAGGGATTTGTTTTTTTATATGCATCAAAATGACAATATGCATTTGAATGTTTCCTAATGTTTAAAGTACATGACATATTTGTTAGATATATAAATCTTCTATACATTATGACAATTGATTATTTTGAACTTAAGGCTATAAATTTAGATTTAAGATCGTCACATTTTGTAAAGTTTAAGTTTTGATTGTTAACTTTATTAACCGATAAGAATATAACATATATTTATACCTGACTCTAAATTATTATATTTTTTTGGAAAAAGGAAAGGAGAAAACGTTTACAAGGTCATGCGTATATTTTTATCCCACCGAAATTCTTTCATCAAATTTATCATACATTTGACAAATCAATCCAATTTTAACTCAATTTTAACTTTTATAGTAAGTTTTGCAATTGAGCTCTCATATTAATAAATAAAATAATTTTTTGTAGTAAATTTTTTCTTTTATTATAATATTAGAGAGGTGTTTCATAAGATTTTCAATTGGTGGGAGATAAACTTCATGGAACTTTCTTCGTATAAGGAATGGTTAGAGTGGCTCATACTTCACTCTAAACACAAGAAGATGTTCGAAGGTATTTGTTATATTTCGTGGTGGTCTATTCGGAATTTTCGCAACAAGTGTATTTTTGGGTCGAATACGTACTCCTAACAAGGCATCCCTTTTTGACGATATTGTTTCCCGGTCTTTTTATTGGTGTAGGTATAAAAGTAAGGCGTCTTTTAGCCGAATAGATTGGCTTAAAAATCCTCACCTTATAACTTTGTAATTTCCTAGCTTCTTGCTAGCTTTTTAATACAACCGTTGTTCAAAAAAAAATTAAAAAAGAAAAAGACTCTAAAGGCGCGCAAAGGCACCGCAAATGTGTGAGGTTTGTTCATACCGTCACGTCTTATGCCGTCTTAAACCACGTTTTTTTTAAACTCGATATATATAAAATATGATAATTATATAAATATTTTTAAATTTTGTGCTATCTTATGTCACATTTTATAAATAAAAATACTTCGCTTTTACCGCTAAAATATGAAACTTAGTGATATCGTCACGGCACGCCTCGCGATATTTATAACCCCCGATATTAATTGATACTCTACTAATCGCTGTCAATGAAAAATGAATATAGAATTTGTGAAAGCCGTGATCCGCTTCTCCACATTTGTCGGGTCCACACCAAAACGACAACTCTATTTAACTATTTTGTTGTTGATGGTGATTTATAGGATGGTTTTGTTTAATTGAATTTGTATAAGTTGTTATTTGAAAGAGTTGTCAAACTTGTACTTCACAAGTACGTATCGAGTTTTTGCTATAGTTTTTAGACAACGTATAAACAAATATGCAAGTGTATGAATTGTTTTATCGAAAGTCTACGATATATTTATATATTTGATGATTTGTGAGCACTGAGCAGCTCTAAACCAGATATATAAGATATGCCTAAAATTCAAAATAAATAAATAAATAAATAAAACAAATACCGGAACAACATGTAGTAAAAACTCGATAAATTAATAATTTTTCTACGATAATATTTTTTGTAGATCCAGATTCATTAATTTATAGATAAATTAATATAGATTAGTTAATAAATTAATTAATAAATTTATGTGATCACATAAGTATTAATACAAATAATGTCAAAAACGTTATTCGCATTATTGGTCTTCTCGTGTTTTGATAATTACAAAATATAAAGACATGTTACGTAAAGTTACGATTTATAAGTTTTTAATCGAGGAAACTCGTTACTTCTACGTTGCTGCTTCAACATCACTTCAGATATGAACAAACGTTATACCGTCATTAGTTAAGTGATCAAAGACTTTTATTTTCTCCTAAACTTACATTTTTAAGTTTGACAAAACATTTTCACAAAAGTATTTTTGTGTTTTTAAAAGAAATGTTTATTAAGAAAATAAATTCAAATTCAGATATTACAACAACTAGTTTTCCCTCCAACTTTCACCAGATAGTTTTTCACCACCTCTGGACAAAAATGAGAGCGTTTGTCGGGGCGGTCCCGTAAAGGGGTCGACGGTCCCTTAGTGATAAACGACCGTCGCCTATTTAAGGGACCGTCTGCTCCTTTGTGTCGACTATAAATATTGGACTGTTTTCTTTCAGAACGAGACTTTTCACACACACAAAACTTTCTAGTCTTTGTTCCTTTTATTCTTTGATCACTATAACATGTCGGTATATGTTTATAAGTGATTTTCTCTTCCGTCAAGTACAAGAGAAGAACTCTCGACAACTATGAAGATTCGAGATGTTATAGGTGTCCACACACAAACGTAACATGTGTTACATGATACGAATGATATCATTGTTTTCTGACTTGTGTGTGAGTCGAGGATGGGGTATAAACTTGGATGGCGATGTAGTTCCAAGTATTGTATTTGTGTGAGCTTGGATGGTGATGTTGTTCCAAGAAATCTTGTAACTAGAATAGTTCATGTAATTCTTGTGAGGAGAGTGATGTCCTAAAGTGCAGGTTAGGATTTGTTGTGTCATTATGTAAAGACTTGGATCGGGAATGATCAAGTGTGATATGTATGTAAAGACTTGATTCGGGTGAAGAATCAAGTGAGTCGTGTGTGTGAAGGCTTGGTTCGGGTGAAGAACCAAGTATGTCTAACAAGTGAAGACTTGGATCGGGTGAAGATTCAAGATTGACAAGAGTGCTTGTTCATGTGGCCACGTGGGCCTTTGGAATAGATTGGTTCTAGCTATGATTAGAACTCGACATTATGCTTAGTGTCGTTAAGCATGTGTAGGGATTGCTCCGCCTGAAGGAGTGTGTTGATATAGTGATTGATAACTCTCGAGTGTGGTACTCGGGGAGTGGAGTAAGATGGAGAGTGAGCTTCGTGCCGAACCACTATAAATCGCCGCGTCTCTTGGATGTGCTCTTTCTTTACTCTTTACTTTACTTGCTTATTTATGTTTGTTAGTAACCATATTGATATCACATAACTAGTAAGATTCAACAAGCTTGTAAATGAAAAATAACCAGGCCTAAAACGGCGAAACGATTTAGAAAATTAAAAAGAATCGGTGAAACTATTCAACCCCCCTTCTAGTTTCTACAATTGGTATCAGATCTTCGTTTATCAAGATTTTTAAAGTATACTGTACTTTAAAACTTGAATCGATCTAAGGAATGAAGATGATATCTAGAAGGGCGTCATTTGAATGAGCCACCATTTTTCGAAAATGAAAATTTTGTCATTTGGAAAAATGAATTTGAATGTTATATGAAATCAATAGATCATAATCTTTGGCATGTCATTTCTATTGATGATGTATAATCAATAATAGGAAGTCCTACTAATAAGTTTTTCATAAATAACTTGTGTGAAATATTTGAAGCAAAAATATTGATTTATGAATCTTTGCCGAAAATTTAGTTTGATAAAACAATTTTATGTCAAATGGCAAATGGCATTTGGTAAAATAGTTTAAACATTCATCAAGGAAATGTTCTAGCCAAAGATGATAAAAATGTGATATTTGAAAAACATTTGGTTTTAATGGAATCATATACTACTAGTTTGAATGTCTTTATTGTATGTAATGTTGCCGACAAGAATTTCTTAAGCAACCTTGTTGGTGTACCAATCTACTTGTTTTGATGTAATGACTATTAAGAAGACAACAAGCGTCTTGAGCATGTAGACAACCTAATGGTTATCTCACCAAGCCGATTGCATTACTAATCTTATGGACTATTATCCAAGTGAGTATCACCTAGTTTTGCATCACCAACAACACATATTTTTGGTTATGTACAAATAAGAATAGCTAAAGGCCAAGGTAAGTCTTCTTACCAATCTTGACTATTATGCTTGCTATTGATTGCTTGCTATATGTTCATGTATCTACGTAATTAGAGATTACTTGCTTATATGCTTGATGATGTTTGTATGCCAATATGTGCTAGATGCTTTTTGTTGATTAGACGCTTTGTCTAAATGCTTATCCTTCTTTGGATTCAAGCAAATTATTTGGAAAAACAATGGTCTTACCACAACCATTGTTTATAGCAAATTTAACGTCAATCAATCACTATAGACGATGCACACTTGCTTCACTCTTTGTTTATTCTCTAGTTCTTGTCTACGACATTTCTTGAAACTTACTTGATTGACTTCTAGCTTCCTCGATGCAAATCTCATCCTTAAATCTCATTCTCTCTTTTCTTCTGTTTTGACTCAAAATCCACTCTTTAATCAAGCGTATCGAGTCTTTCATTCTTCCTATGTCTCGATTCCACTCCTTACCCATTCCTTAGCCTACTCGTGCGTATTGAGTCATTTTCGTGTCTTAAAATTCGAAGTGTTATGTTCTAAAACTAAAGGCTTTTCATAAAGACCAAAACACTAAAAATCATCCAAAGACCACAAGCTTCTGGCGGCGGTCCCTTAACTCTCAGCGGTCCCATATCGTTAAGGGACCGTTCATGAATTTTTGTCTATGCCCTGTTTTTCTTTCTGCAGAACATCCAAACACCCCTTTAGTGTAGAAAGTGACGAAAAACTCGACCCAACACTCAAATCCTCACTAACCCATTGTCAAGTTAGTTCAAGGCTTTCAAAGTTAAGATCATCAACCACCCATACTCACTAATCACTCAATTGTAAGTCAACTTTCTAAATTTCATTTAATTAATTCGTAATTGAATTTCTAGGGTTCATATGAACTCAAAATTAAATTGGGGATTCTCATTTCTTTCAAATAACAACAACAATTGAAGGTTAATCTTAACAATGTATCACCAACAACACGTAAATTAATAAGTCAATTGTTTTAATTCGCGAGTTTTTGAAAATGGGTAAAAAATGAGATTATCTCCAACTCAAATTTGTGGATGATAATATTGTTCAATCACGTAACAATAACGTAATTATTCTTTGTTAATACATGTCAAAAACATTTTCAGAATCATGGAACGCAATGATTCAGGAATTTCAAAACTAAAGTATATTATGGTACATGGGAAGTATTTAGAATAAGCGTAATATTACTATCCAGTTAACCTCTTATTAATTTTATATAGGTACAATCATGCCTCACACTTATGATATCGATCACATCTTAACTCAATCCTATATTCCCAAAATTTCTTCTGAAATTGACACACCACCTGAATTTATTCCATGTATCAAACAATTTGAGTTAGGTCATGTTCATGAAGGATGAATGGTTGATCCTTTGTATCCTGATAAGGAACGTATCGAAAGAGGTTTTCGTTTCATAGGATTTGATTGTCTTCTAAATATTAATGAACCTATTTGTCCTCGCTTTATACTTGAATTTTACTCTAGTATTAATATCAAACGAGATCAAAATTACTTTATACACCTTAAGTGTAAAATTGGTCACTACAATGTCCATGTATCTCTTAAACAATTTGCTCAAATTCTTGAACTTCCTAGTAATGGGAAATGTGCTTATTCGAAAGAGTTTAATCTTAACTCCCTCCTTGAAAATCGAGAAGATGAAGGTCCATATCAAACATATGTTCCTTCTTCAGCCAAAATAATTGAGTCAATTTTTCAAACGTCCAACACTCTTCACCCAAGTAAAATTCGTGTTTCTGAACTTCGTCCTGGTTTTCAAGCTATGGCTGTTATTCTTCGTGAAAACATTTTCTGTCTTGTCAAGGATCGTGAATATGTACCATCATGTTGTGCTCACATGCTGCATTGCATAATCAAGAAACGACCTTACAACCTTGCTTATTTCTTCGCTAAGCGAATAATGCAACTCGAGGACACTAACGACAAGTTAATGCCATATGGGATGCTCTTAACCCGCTTTTATAACTTCGTAATGCAAACATATCCACACCTCCAAAGCACCCAATACCAACTCTTTTGTCATGCTATGGATCTTATATCCAAGTCACACATTTCATCATTCCTTGAGTTTGAAAGGCTTCGAAATGATGATATTCTCGATGAGGAGTTATCCATTTATCAAGAGAGACGCTTCCAATAAGACTGAATTCAACAATCATATATCTTTGGTTGCTATGTTAAAACTTTGAATGATTCGTAATATTTCTATTTATTGCCACTCTTAGCATTGCTATGATTGTCGTTTGTATGAACTAATCTTATCTATATTAGACTTGAATGTTTGCTGATCATGTTATTGGCTTATTTAGAGTTTGAATAACACCTTTCATGATTAAACTCTTGTTTATGCTGTTCTGCAACAAATAGGATTGATTTGAATATGCAGGTTGCAGAAATGAAAAAGTGGGCAAAATTCTGTAAACCCACTGCTGGCGGTCCCTTATTGATCCGGCGGTCCTCCAGTGATAAGGGACCGTCTGAGGTTTAAAGGACCGTCCAAGTGGGATCACGGATTTTTGCACTATTTTCTTCATTTCTGCAATCCAAAACCTATTGCATGTTTATCACCACCTTGCCATGTTTAGTTAAACAATTTGAAGTGATTAAAATCTCCTAATGCATG
Organism: Artemisia argyi; assembly: GCA_030686995.1. NCBI lineage: Eukaryota > Viridiplantae > Streptophyta > Magnoliopsida > Asterales > Asteraceae > Artemisia > Artemisia argyi. The sequence goes on along the minus strand of CM060695.1, from coordinate 75,976,833 downwards.
CTTTGCCCAAATCAAAACCATGCTTGATTATTTAAGCCTCCCTCATCATCCTCAACCTCATCACAATCATCTTTCAAATAAACTTCATCACCTACAATGGCCTCATCTTCCACCTCCTTGCCAACAACAAACAAAGAACCCATAACACAACAATCAAACAAAAGGCCTAAGCTCAAAATCATTCGACCTCAAACAAATTTCATTGACCTCACACTCTATGACACCACTCCATCTCCTAAGTCACCACCATCATCACCTCAAGCACCTAGTGCACCACTCAAACACACCATCCACAAATGGAACATATCAGACATCCTCTAGCTCAAAGACAACCACATCATCTTTCTCATCATTTGTCAAAAACTTGTCACCCTTGCTCACCAAATCTAGTTCGGGTGCTTACACTCCATTCGTGAGTAATCAACCATCATCTCCCACTCACTCTATCTCATTTCCAAGAAACCAACATCCTCTGACGAACCCATCAACTCACAATCCCACATCACCAAATGGGCCATCGAAAAATATTCCACAAACTCCACCATCTCCTCCAACCCTTGGTAATCATCTACCATACTACTTTGCTAACAACCACATTGTGGGGTGTGCTTGTTGTCATCACAATTTTCATCTCATCTCTACTCTTCGAGATGAACTACACATCATGTTTGATCACATTGAGTATCTCATTGCTCAACAAAATGTGCAACCAACTTCTCTTGCTTCCATGCCACCATCGGCAACTCCTTCGGCTCCACCTTCATCCTCTCCATCATCCACTCCACCCTCCGACTAGATATTCTCAAATGTCTAGTCATGAATAATCAAGTGGAAGTTGTGCTTTGGACCAAACATGCAATGGCAGTTAATGTGTTGAAATAGTTGATGGTTAATGTTGTTGTTTCTATGATGTGTTTATTATTTGAATGATTGTCAATGTATGTGCCTTCATGAATGAATGATTATATTTTAAGTTATGATAATGTGTTGTGATATTACTCATTGTTAAACATGAAAATGGACTAAAAATATCCAACCTTGAAAATGGGAAAATACTTAAATCACAACATACCTGGCGACTTCAAAGCCTACTGCCGGCGGTCCTTTAAATGGACTGACGGTCCCCAAATCAATAAGGGACCGTCCCCCTATTTAAGGGACAGTCCCCAGTATTGCTCAGAATTAAAACTCTACTCTGTGTTTTTCTATCTGATTTCTGCACTACATAATAGATTTCACATCCATATCATCTTCTATATATGTATTTGCGTGCATGTGCTTTGTTCTAACTCTGTTTTGTAGCCCATCACCATAGCTCGATTCCCCGGTGCCCTCATTAAGGGGGAGCACTTAGCTAGGGGGAGCTTGTATTTCATTGATCACTCCAACGATTTACTTTCAAGAGTGCTTGTGTCTTCTCTCCTCAACAACCACGACACACCTTTTCGATTCAACAAAAAGGGGGAGAAGTAACGGGAAAACTCATTAAAAATTTATCAACGCATAATTTTACTTAAAATGAGTTTATATTTTGTTTCAATGTTGCAAAAATCGTGAATCGGTACTGAGGCGGTCGAGGGCCGATTAGCGATTTTTTACCGATTAATCGGCCGATTTTCTTGACTCGGCCGATTAATCGGCCAATTACCTTGGAAATCCCTCCAAGTTCCAGGGCCGATTACTGATTAATCGGTCGATTCGGCCGATTTTTGCAACACTAATTTTGTAATCATCAAAAAGGGGGAGATTGTTAATACAAATAATGTCAAAAACATTATTCGCATTATTCAGTCTTCTCGTGTTTTGATAATCATAAAATATAAAGACATGTTACGTAAAGTTACGGTTTATAAGTTTCTAATCGAGGAAACTCGTTACTTCTACGTTGCTGCTTCAACATCACTTCAGGTATGAACAAACGTTGTACCGTCATTAGTTAAGTGATCAAAGACTTTGATTTTCTCCTAAACTTACATTTTTAAGTTTGACAAAACATTTTCACAAAAGTATTTTTGTGTTTTTAAAAGAAATGTTTATTAAGAAAATAAATTCAAATTCAAATATTACAACAGCTAGTTTTCCCTCCAACCTTCACCAGATAGTTTTTCACCACCTCTTGACAAAAATGAGAGCGTTTGTCGGGGCGGTCCTGTAAAGGGGTCGACGGTCCCTTAGTGATAAAGGACCGTCGCCTATTTAAGGGACCGTATGCTCCTTTGTGTCGACTATAAATACTGGACTGTTTTCTTTCAGAACGAGACTTTTCACACACACAAAACTTTCTGGTCTTTGTTCCATTTATTCTTTGATCACTATAACATGTCGGTATATGTTTATAAGTGATTTCCTCTCCTGTCAAGTGCAAGAGAAGAACTCTCGACAACTATGAAGATTCGAGATGTTATAGGTGTCCACACACAAACGTAACATGTGTTACATGATAGGATTGATATAATTGTTTTCCGACTTGTGTGTGAGTCTAGGATGGGGTATAAACTTGGATGGCGATGTAGTTCCAAGTATTGTATTTTTTGTGAGCTTGGATGGTGATGTAGTTCCAAAAAATCTTGTAACTAGAATAGTTCATGTAATTCTTGTGAGGAGAGTGATGTCCGAAAGTGTAAGTTAGAATTTATTGTGTCATTATGTAAAGACTTGGATCGGGGATGATCAAGTGTGATATGTATGTGAAGACTTGATTCGGGTGAAGAATCAAGTGAGTCGTGTGTGTGAAGGCTTTGTTCGGGTGAAGAACCAAGTATGTCTAACAAGTGAAGACTTGGATCAGGTGAAGATTAAAGATGGACAAGAGTGCTTGTTCGTGTGGCCACGTGGGCCTTTGGAATAGATTGGTTCTAGCTATGATTAGAACTCGACATTATGCTTAGTGTCATTAAGCATGTGTACGGATTTCTCCGCCTAAAGGAGTGTGTTGATATAGTGATTGATAACTCTCGAGTGTGGTACTCGGGGAGTGGAGTAGGACGGAGAGTGAGCTTCGTGCCGAACCACTATAAATCGCCGCGTCTCTTGGTTGTGCTCTTTCTTTATGATGAGTGTCTAAATACTCATCATTTTGTACCAATCTGAACTGCCAAAACATACAAAAAGACTCAAAAATGCATCATAATACTTAAAATATCTTTGAAGTGTGTTTTATATGTTTCAAATACAAAATATGCAAAAACAAATGAAAAACGTACAAAGTTTGCATAATTGGCAGTTTCAGTCCCTCAAGTTTCAAATATTGTCAAAACTAGTCCCTGAAGGTTTAAAATAAATGAAAAGTCAACTTAAGTCCTTGGGAAACCAAAAATGTTCACAAAACATCCCTGGATAAAAGTTTATACAAACTGGCAATTTTTACCCCTCAAGTTACAAAATTGGCAAAATGGTCCCTGGGTATTTAAAACTTGAAATTTTACAAAATATACCCTTGTACTATGCATGATTGACAATTTGGAACAATTTGTCTAACTTTTGGGAAATTACAAGTTTAGCCCCTTAAAAATCCAAATTTGCAATAAAGGTCCCTGGAGTTTGAAAAATTACAGAAAAGGTCCCTGGATGTTTTTAAATGGAGAAATAAATAAATTGGTCCTTGGTATATCATATTTGGCAAGTTAAGTCCTTGAAAATACTTTGGGAAAATCACATGTTCAGCCCTTTAACTTTGCCAAATTTACATTTTTGGTCCTTGTTTACTAAATAACCAAACCGGACCCTTTTATTTTAAATAATCCAAAACCAAATCCAACCCACCTAAACTACCCCAGCCCACACACCCCTAGCCCATTCATAAGCCCAGTCCAAACCCACCCCTGCGTTATTTAAAACGCGTTGACCCGCGTTGACCACCCAAAACCGCCAAACACCACCATCACTGTACACCCTTCTCCCCCACCCCTGCTTCACCATACCAGGTGGTTTTACCATCACCTCACCACCTTTCCAGCTCACCCTAACCACTCTTCCACCTCACACATCAAACCACATAGACATTTAATGCCTTCTCCACTCCTTTTCACTCCAAACCATACCACCACCTCTGTTTTCTTCCCTAAATCCCCAACTTGCCCTAAAAACCCTCCCTTTTGTCCCCTGACACCTCCACATACTCCAAATTATCCTTAATTGCAGAATGTAACCTCCAAGTAAACGTGTAAGACTTTGGCGCCAAAATTGGTTTAAACGGTTATGATCAATGCAGAAGATTGGAGGGTCAAGATGAAGTGGGAAAAGCTTAAAGTCACTCCTGGAACCCTAATTGGAACATATAAAAGGAAGGAAAGCAGAAGAGAAGCATATCTAGTTTTTAATTTTATTAAGTGTATGTCGAATTAATTAAGTTTCAATTTCCAGTGTATCTTAAGCTTTCAAGTATCATTACTAGTGTTTTCAAGTGTATTGTTAACTACTTTTAGTAATAAAATTCCAAGTTTATGTATTAATCTAGTTTATGCAAGTTCTAAATTCAAAAATCTCAAAAATACCTATTGTTGTTCTTAGTTTGTGTTACTGTGGATTCAAGAAACTCACATAAGCTCCTAAAAAGCTCAATACAGCTTTTAGTAACTTACTAATCAGCTTAATATAAAAATCTCACAAAATACAAATTTGGTCAACGATAGTCAACTGTGGCAATTTGTTCTTGATATCTGGGATTCAAAGCTGAATTGGAAGCATAAGGAAGCTTGGAGTATTGGTTTAGATCCTCAGGGGAGGAAATAAGTTGTTCTTGGTTCTTGGTTTCAAGCAGGAAAGCATTTTGTAAGTTTCTAAAAAAATCTCATAACTATCTTTGTATTGCATATGTATTGATCTTGATTATCATGGCCATTATCTGTGTTTCTTAAGTTTGATTAGTGTATTTAAGTTTATTTATGGTTTGAGATTGCTAGGCTGTTAAGGAAATTACTTGTTACTCATTTTCTAAAAATCTCACAGTCAAGTAGTATTAATACCAATTCTAAGTTTCATTCTTGTATCACTGTTGATTTGTGTTAATTTAATCTTATTATATGATATTATGAAGTTTGAAATCAGTTTCATGGATTAAATTAGTATAAATCTTTGGAAATCACCATTTTCAGTTTTATAGGGAGTGTTTGTATTAACTGAGTTCAAGGTTTAAATAAGGTTTTCAGTTGTTGATTATGGTCTAAATAGTTTACTTATGCTAAAACAAGTAAGAGTAACCCAGAAAACAAGTCCATTTTAAGCCATAAGGCAAAATCCATTTACAAGTCCCTTGACAGTTAACTGTCAAGGATTTGTGACCCACAAACCCTCACATTAGCTCATATTTTTAAGTTTTAGCTTATTTTAGGTCTAACATAGCTTATTACAACTTAATCAGTTAATTAGAAGTGTTAGAATCTCATATAAGTCAAACTAGCAAGTTTTCTTCAAAAGTTAAATTTGCTCTTATCTGATTTTCTCAAAACTTAAGGGATTTTTGTAGAATTGTGTACTTGGATCTAGGATTTGAAATTTGTTGTAGTGATACTCTATCAGACCATCTTTAAGTTCCATCAAGTTTTATATTTTTAAGATTTTTACCTTGTGATCCACAGACCCTCAAACTCACTTGCAGGGCAAATGTGTGCCCTGCTCATTTAGACCCAGTCCATCACCACCACTTTGGTGGTGATTTCTTATCAATCCAGTGGACCCCACATCTCAACCATTAGCTTAATTTATAGCTTATTAGTTCACCTTTTCACATCTAGGTTTAGTCTATCCTTTAGCTTATTGTAGCATAGCTTCTAGGACCTTAGTTTGTATCTTATTTCAAAAAGCAATACTGAGCACTCAGTATTTGATCACCAATCCAAAGGCTCACACAGAGCTTATTATTAAGCCAAAAGCTTAGCTTCTTGGTTTATTGTGAAGCTTAACAACCCATCTTTGAACCCCTAGGCTTAGCTTGAACCCTGTTTTACTCTTGTGGACCCCACACTCATTGAAAGTGGACTGTAAGGCAAAGCCTTACCCTGCACATCAGATACACAGCCATCACCACCACTTTGGTGGTGATTTGTGGCCAACTCAGTGGGTCCCACACCTCAAACTTAGCTTATTACAACCCCCCTCCTACCCAGGTTCAAAACTTGACCCTTATATTGACCTATAGATCAGTGGACCCCACCTAAACTTGTCCCCAAACTCTGTCCCATTTCTGAGTCAGAAAAGAAATAAGCAAGTGCTTATTTTGGATCTCCAGCTTATCCTAGGAGCTTATCTCACCATATTTAGCTTAATTAGGTGTAAGTAACTTAGGTAAACTAGATTTCACTATAGTGGACCCCACACAACCTCAGCTTAGCTTAATTCTTAATTTAGTCAACCTTAGTCAACTGTTTAAGCTAATAAGCACTCTCAGTGCTTATTCTTGATTTATAAAGTAGTTGTTTTTGTAAAAGTTTCATTATTTAAGTATTTAAGTAGTTTTATAAAAGAAAAAACAGAAAAAGCAAACATAAAAATAGTGATAGCTTCTATTTAATAGAAATTATCTAATTAATTTTCATTTTAGCTTATTAATAAGTACTTGTCCAATTTTATAATTTTATAAATTACTTAGTACCTTAAAGTAGTTAAAATAAATTTATTAGAATTTTCCTAAGCAGTTTACTATTTATTAGATTTAAAATTAGTTTAAATAATTAAATAGGTAATATTAATAATTAAATAGATTTCTTTAATTTTAATCAACTAAAGTAGAATTTTATATTTTTCCTAAGTTTTATAAAGTAGTTAAGATTTTTAAAAAATAGTTTTATAATTTACACTGTTCATTTTATAATTTTCTTATTTAAATTAATTAAATTAGCTTAAAATTAATTAATAAGTAATTAATTAGTCAATTAGCTTAAATATACTTTTTAGCAAGTTTTTATAATTTTTTAGTATTCCTGTAGTGTTTAAATAGTTTTATAAATTTTATCATAATTTTCTAAGGTAATTTAGTATTAATAGTAATTTAAAATATTTAAAATAGTTTAATTAAGTTAAATAGTTATTAATTAACAAAATACTCATAAAAAAACAAAAATATTTATTTTCATTTTTTATACTTTCTTCAAGTTCTTATTTAAATTTAGAAATTATTGTTATAAGTTTTTAGGGACAATTTGTAATAGTTGTAATTTTTAGTTAATTTAAATTAAGTTTTAAATTAGATTTTAATTAGTTTTATTAATTAAATAGTAATTAAATATTATAATAATCATTTTCATAGTTTCAATTTCATTTTCCATTTTCTTTAATTTTAAGTTTTCAAAAGTTTCACTTTTTACCCCTGTAATTTGTAACTTGTTAAATACCACTTTTATCTGTCTGTTATCTGATTATCTGATTTTGTGCTTATATCTGCATTTCTGTTATAGTTTTATAATTTCCAAATATCAATCAATCATTAGTATAATCAACCCTCAAATCATCTTTGTTACTGTCCTCAGTACCACTCACTCTAATACTCGCTTACAAATACAATTTCAATCTCGTTGGGATTTAACGACCCGGGGATTTCCCTGTACTTCCACGGTCAATATTAACTTGCACTTTCTCCCAGGTGGGCCTAACAGCTGCACACGGCTGACTGGTTGGTTTGGGAGGAGTCACTTTACTCTTTACTTTACTTGCTTATTTATGTTTGTTAGTAACCATATTAATATCACATAACTAGTAAGATTCAACAAGCTTGTAAATGAAAAATAACCGGACCTAAAACGGCTAAACGGTTTAGAAAATTAAAAAGAATCGGTGAAACTATTCAACCCCTTCTAGTTTCTACAATAAGTATTAATTTGTAGAGTTTCTATTGTATATGATACAAAGTTCATAAATTACGTCAGACATTTATGTATAGCGAAAAAGGAGTAACTTGATTTCCAAGATAACATGTTACGTATAACGTAATTTCATACTTCAAAACCAACAAAGAGTGATCCGTTTACAGGCTATTCGGTGAAAATTAAGTCTAGCATACATGACATAGCCAATATTCCTATGACGGTTTTTGGACTGTTTACTAACCATCTCAACATATTTACCAGACAAGTTTTACACTCATTTTTAATCTTTGAAACCACCTTACCCATAAGCAACCTAGGAGACGGTTTCATACATATCATTCTCGTTCTTTTTTTCTAATTTTTGTTCCTAGGTTGCTGCACCTGAGAACCACGTATGAGGCATCTACCCCTTGACCTTAAATGATGTGCTCGGGCTACTTTCTCGGTAATCGAGAATAGATTTACACAAGTCAATAAAATAACATATACATAATTTTCATAAACAAATTCAACCTTCTTAAAAAATAGAGGAATGCTAGAACCACAAAGCTTTAAATATACACACAACATTTTTATTAGCAAATAATCTTAGGTGTTTTTTGTTTATTATAAGGTTTTGAATCTGAATTTGATTCGCACATCTGAATCTGAGTCTACGTAAATGTCTGAATCCAAATAAAATGATATTGTTTGACTTTTAGGTTTTAAATGTCTGAATATTACAAGTACGTATCATTTTTTTATTCTTAAGAAACATAAATGTGTTTAAACATAAAACAGAAGCATTTGAGTAAAAAAAAAAGAAAAAAAAGAAAGAAAAAGAAACTCTAGCAAATGGAAGTAAGATGTCATAAACAAAATATTCAAGAACATTGTGTCGCAATTTAATCTCGGAGATTAGTCATATATTGTTGAGTTGTTGTACTTTTATGTGGTTGAAAATTTACATCAATTTACAAATTCTCACTATCATTTTACGTTACGATGATTACAAAAGACATTCCATAACATGCTTAATATTGTCAATTACCAATTAAAATATCTTTTATGAAAAAATTAAGTTCATTTTTCAAAGTACATGTGATACAATTTTTTTATTTCACAAACTAGTTATATATTATTATTTAGTTATATATTATTATTGTTAGAAAAATTCTCAAGTATTTTAGGATCATCATCCTTATTATCTTGAACATTATTTGTTTAACAAAAAAATTGGGCTGATTCTCATTAATGTATTATCAATATTAATTGAAAAATCAAAAAATCGAGAAGAAAATATCGTACAAAATGGGGAAAAAAAAATCCGTAGAAATAACTTAAGAAAAAAAAACAAGAAACAAGAAAGAAGGGTTATGACTTATGAGATATTAAAATACCATCTCTACATCTAGTTGAGTAAGATGTTTGGAATTTAAACCTCTTACCGCGTCTGAACGAGAACAAAAAAATAAACACTTATTGGGCAAAATGTCTTAACACGTCCGAATGAGTCAGATCAAGAGGCTATTAATAAAATATTTTTGAAAAACAAACAATACCTTATTTTTAAATAAGTCTTGAGAATTTAAACGACAATTTAATAAATTGTTACGAATATTGTCATATCTTCCCTAATCATTCTTTTCATCCTCGTCGTATACATACGGTGATACACCTGCCGTGGACTAATTATTTCTTTTAGGGGTGCTTGGTTGGGGGTATTGGGGGTAGGGAATGGGAAAGACAATGAATAAACACACCTGGTTAGGAGTAAGTAATGCAATCATTGCTTTGTACTAGGTAATGTGGCATTACTCAGTAAATTGGGGGAGGAGGGTAAGGTAATGATTACCCACCACCACCACCAACATCGGCTACTACAACCAGCAACAACATCCACCATCACCATCACCATCAGCCACCACCACCACCACCACCAGCCACCGCCATCACCACCACCAGCAACAGCAACCACCATCACCACCACCAGCCACCGCCATCACCACCACCAGCAACAGCAACCACCATCACCACCACCACCACCAGTAGCCACCACCACACCACTTTGGAGGTTAATGTGTTTTTTTTAAACCAAGCATTATCAAAGATAATGATAATCTTCATTTCATTCTTTTATATTTCATTGTATGACTAAGGATCAAATGAGAAGAAAACTTAAAATGAGAAGGATGAGAAATAATTATAATTACATATTTGAGATGCATCGACTTGAATTAGATGCATCCCTAGTCTTTTAGATGCACAATAATATATTTTCTAGCAAAAACTTAGATGCATATACATATATTAGATGCATTTCATCAAGTTAGACGAATCCTATACATTTTTCGTCCTCTGCGGGTCAAATTTGTTGTTAGTACTACTTTGCATCGTTTTCACTTCAAAATCACTTTCGAAACTAATTGGGATGCATCTAAACGAATAGAGATGCATATAAATCAAGTCGATGCATCTCAAATGTGTGGTTATAATTATTTCTCATCATTCTCATTTTAAGTTTTCTTCTCACTTGTATTTCATTTATCTTTGCTATTCTTATTCCCCTATTTGAACCAAGCGCATCCTTAGTTTGATTCATTTATTTTTTCACCTGTATTCACAATCATGAAAATAAGAAGATGAAAAAGAAATATACAAATCCAATTGTTATAGAATGCCATCATGTCGACAGAAATGTGTGTTATTTGTTTAATGCATTCAAATGTTATGCATCTGATGTAAGAGAAAAAAGATGACACTAACAAAATAAAAAAAACGTTATAGTGGTAACGAAAGTGTGTAATTATTGCTAATCAAGGGTTAAAATATGCCAAAAATGATAAAGAGCAAATAGACTTGTATTATAGATACTGATTGTGAGTTTTAAATTTCATTGGTGGATGCGTAGATCAGTGACTTAATGTCACTTTTATAAGTTGGATTTGGAATCGACATTGCACTATAAAGATTTGTGACTTTTTGTCATCGAATAGTTGTGGTTCGTATTAATTCTTTACAAGTTGCCAAAATAACCTTTTCGAATATGGAATCATATATTGATCAAATAAAGAATTAGATTTCACAATTAATTAGATACGTCAATGCTATGTTTCTATTTTTCTGAATGACAAAATAACCAAAAATGTAGTACTATACAAAACTTTTTTGAAAATTAGATATGCCAAATGTCATTGGCACATTAACAAGTGATATAAGATGCCCTAAGTTTTTCAAAATTCTAGGTCTTGGAATCGGTACTAAATTAGGGTTATACCATTTTGATATTTTATTTTCACATTTTCAATTCTTTCCTTTTGTTCTTGATTCTCTTTTTATCTTATGTTATCTATTTTTGTCCTTTTGCTTCTTCTTTTTTACCCATCATGTGTAATTTTACCTGCAAGTATGCAGCCAGTTAGTAAGATATATGCTAAATGTCGGAACTGGACGGTATAAAATTATAGATGGATGCACAAGTACAACTATACTGACATTGATTTTTTTACTTTGCCATAATAATAATAATAATAATAATAATAATAATAATAGTGATAATAATAATAATAAATAAATAAATAAATAAATAAAAATAAAAAATAAAATAATTTCTCTATTCAGCCATTTAGTCCATTTGATGATTCATCCACGTGAGTCGCAATTCCCATTAGGTGTGGGACGAAGAGCCGATTGACATGGTCGAGAACATCGCCCATCTTGCATTTAGCCTTGTTTTTTTTTTGAACGGCAAAGATTTTATTAAAAAACTAGCAAGACGCTAGAAGAACATTACAAGGAAATAAGGTTAGGATTTTTAAACCAAGAATCCCATGAAAACGCCCTAAGCCGTGTGTTTAGTTATTATTATTATTGTTATTGTTATTATTATAAATATCACTTCATTATTATTAAAGCAAGAATTTAGATAAAGTTAGATGAGAGTCTAGACACTAGCTGTGCTCCCACTCATTTCCAAATACAAAAACTCACTCTATGAAAAATAAAAGCACCACTCTTAGTATTAATTGAATGGCTAATAGAGATATACTTAATACACGAAAGTGTGTCCAAGGCCTCTATATCGAATTCCCCGAACGTAGAAAATGCAAATGGTATGAACTTGTATCCGTTGTCCTCACACTTGGACACAAACTTCTTCTTTTTCCTCTCCACAGCATTGTGCAAGGCTACCCCAGGAGCCTATGAAGTCGCCCCAATGCCTGCAAAAAGAGAAATTCCGGTCACATCTAAACATGCATCTTTACCTTGGAGCCAATTAAATAGTAACAGGTCTGCAGGTCATAGCTCCTTCCCATCATCCGAAAGAAAACCCATTATTATTATTATTATTATTATTATTATTATTATTATTATTATATAAACATCACTTTATTAAAAACTCGTAGGATTTACAAGAAGTTAGTGGGAAGCCGAGATAAAAACTATTCAAACTACCACTGAGGCACTGGCCAGTGAGTGGGGCTTTCATTCTTGAGTCAATTGACTCGGGTTCAAATCCCATCTCTGACACTGTGATCCCAGATAGGTACCCACCTCCGCAAAACCTATGGGCTCACTAGAGAGAGTTTGTGGATAAGAGCTAAAGAGTCTGAGAGTCTCGGCTCACTCTTTAAATATATAATGGCGTTCCAAGAAAAAGAATAGACTGTTGCCACTTGAATCTCTTTGAATATCTCGATACTTAGAAGATAATTATCTTGATTGTAATTATGGTTAAATGATCCATGTATTGTTTGTATAGCTTCTATATCATGTAGCTTGTAGCTCTTTGCTAAGTTTTTAATAAAATTCCGCCCGTAGAAAAAAGATGACCTTACAGCTTAACACTACTATACAAAGAAGTGGAACATAACGTCATAAAGAACTAAAAATTTAACAAGAAAAGAAAAATATTAATAGAAGCTGATCACTAAAATGAAGAAAGTATGTTAGACTTTACTAGTATAATGCTATTATTATAAGCCTGTTTGACTTGCGTTCATCTAAACTTTTGAATAAATGATGACAAAAGTTTTGGAAATCTCTTTACGTACGTGGATATTGGAATGTAAGAATAGGGTTTTATGAATGGTTTTCACCCTCACTAGTCATTACCTTCCCAGCTAGTGATGCAGCAACCACCACTTCTACAACATTCTTCACACATTTTAAACTATTTTTTTCTTACTTATGTATATAAGACCAATTCACAATTTCAATAATATGAATTCCTTTACATTTGTATATGTACGAAAAAATTATGTTTTCATTTTATACGTGAGTTATTTCGGAGATCATAAAAAGTTGTTAAGATTGAGGAATACGTAGTAAATCTTAGTCATTTATTTTTAACTAAAAAAATTAAACATTCGCTTTCACCCCTCACACCCATTATTATTTATTTTTTAATTGAAACCACTTTCATCATTTTCTTTTTGAAAATAATATATTTCAAAAATTATAAATCGTTAGGCGAAACAAATTGCATGATTACGATAAGCATATCATTATCATTTAATAAAGAGGCACTTTCATATATTTTCGATAACTTTTTTTTTTGTGGAGGGGGGGGGGGGGGGGGGGGGGGGGGCGTTCGGTACAGGAGTCTTAATATTTCACATGTGATATAACACTAATCTGTAAGTCCCAACACTCAACATGTTGTTGTAAAATTGGCATAAGTAGTTGTGTAGTACTCCAAATGATTCACCTTTTTTTTTTTTTTTTTTTTTTTTTTTTTTTTGCATTTAAAAATTTAGATTCTTAGCTTTCCAACCATATATCACACCTAATTTTTGAATTTTCAAATTATTACAGTTTATTTATAGGACCTGGAGAAAACATATGATTTGTTTGTTTGTTTTATGTTTGATATCCAAACATGTTTGATATATCACATGTGATATAACACTAGTAGATTCGAAGATAGAACCATCTGTCGTAAAATTGACATAAGTAGTATTTTTTGATGCAAAAAACAATGAATCTTTTGGAGTTGTATACAAAAACTTATGTTAATTTTACGACAATATGTTGAATGTTCAAACTTATAAAGAGATGAGTTTGAATATCATTTTTTTTTCTTTTCTATTTTCATCAATTTTTACGAAAAAGCCATATTGATCTAGAGGTTCAAATATAAAATGTGATATACGGTCGGAAAACTAAGAAGTGTACTTTTTTAATGCAAAAAATGATGAATCTTTTAGAGTTCTATATAAATACTTATAAAAGTATTTATTTGGAGGTTCAAAAATTATGTGTGATAGATAGTGGAAAGCCAACTATTTTTTTTTTTCAATGCCAAAAATGATGAATCATATGGTGTTCTATACAAATACTTATGCACATTTTACGACATCAATATTGAGTGTTTGAACTTACAGATTAGTATTCACATGTGATATATCAAGCAAAATAGTGTATCAAAAAAATGTAATCAAATAACTTTACCTATCTCTCTCTTCTGTGGCGAATTTTGGTGAGTTCGTCTTCTCCAAGCAACCTTCAAACCCTGGTAATTTAGGGTTTTTGGTTGTGAATCTTTCACTGAAATTCCTCTTGTTTTAATCTCTTTTCTCTTTTCAATATTGCTATGCCAATTGATCCTCTTAAACCTCCTGATCCTATCCTTGTGGAGTTTTGTACTCTCACTGGGATGTCTTCAGAAGGCTTGAAACATTCGTCTATTCATAGATCTGATAGTAAGTTAGCTTCTAAACCTAGGGGTAGACCTAAAGGGGTGAAGAATCGTGTTAAACTCAGGGTTCTATCCCCTGGTTCTGCTTCTGTTGGAGCTGGTGCTATTCTCAAAAGGCTTAGGAACTCAAAGGTTGAAGGCAAAGGTAGGAGTCGCAGTTAATCTTCTCCTTTGGTTCGAAATGGTAAGCGCTCTAATTCTAGTAAGTCTCCTGTTGATGATGTTTTGTCTAAGGTTTTAGATAAGACTGCTTATGATAGGAACATTTCTAGTCAAATGGTGTTTAGGGACGGTAGTAATGATGGTGGGTTCTCTGGTAAAAATGTTACTAAGGATAAGAGTTACTGTTCCATAGGTGAGAATGATGGCTCATTCATCAATAAACCTATTGAGCCAGTTGTTACTGATATGGAGGTTAATAGGGATAGTTTGGTGGATAAGGATAGTGATATTGGGGATTGTGTTGATCCGTTGTCAGTTAGTAATAATACTTGTTAGGTCACCATTTTGTAAATACAAGTATGATATAGAAAGAAATAAGATGAGAAATGAGATTGGTTGATTATGAGACAATATGAAAGGTGAGAGTGCAAGAGTTTCCTTAAGATAATCAAATAACCAACAAATGAAAAGTTTACATAAGCTTTCTATTTATAAGGGAGGAGTTAGGGCAACACTCCCTTCCTCCCTTATCCTTAAATTCGTGGGCTTTAAGGCCCATAGGGCTTTAACACTTAAGCCTTAAATCATAGACTAGTTAGATAAAATAACTAAGCAACCTATTACAAAAGGTAATGACCGAGACTTGACTAAAATACTAAAGTATGATCCCAACAATCTCCCCCTAAGGGTCGGTCATCACGGTTGCTTGACGTCTTCATCTTTGTCGTTGACTTGTGACATGTAAAACTCAAGACGTCTTCAAAATGAGTGAATGATAATGAAAGTACTTTGCCCTTTGTCTTTGTTCTTTGATGATGATGTAGTGAATAAGTTATGAAGTTGTCTGCCGTTCGTCACTCCTGCGTCTGAGGTGGTTGTCCGCCATTCCAACATACTCATACATCTTTGGACTTTGACTTTTACGAACAAGAAGTTCCTTTTCATGCATTGAGATCTTTGTCATTATACTTTGTAGATTCTTCTTATTGGTGTAGAATCTTTCTTTGGACTTTGTGTTGTTAAGATCTTTTGGGGAAGCTTTCTTTGACTTCAAGATGTATGTATGAGCATGCGGAATCTATCATCATGGAAATGAGGTACCTGCGAGTAAACAGTTAGCAATAAAACAACCGGTACTTACGGATAAGGAATTAGAGCTCATCAACAGCATAGTGTGAAGACTCCTTCTAATCCTTATCCAGGCCGTTCCCATATCAGATACTCCCGAAGGAGCTTACTAGACCTACTAAGTAGCTCAATGACTGGGTGAGTCGCTGGGGATCACTCCACGACTGTAGACCGAGATGGAACCACCGCAAACACTAAGCGTAACCCTTGTGAGGTTACCGAAGTGACCTGCTGTCAGGGCTGTTTGATGTTGACCCTGGCAGGATTTCCGTTCAATCATTGAGAAATACTTAAGTAATCCTCTCATAAACGTTCTCGGCAGATTGCTAAGATCTGTGAAGGACTCGATAGTTTACAACTGATGCCCATTGATGTAGAACACCAGTTGTAGAAATACTAAGTGTTCCTAAGAGATCTTTGATGTATCTCATGGCTCTAGACTCTATAAGTGCACACCTAGGTTTCCTATGCGGAGACTGGGGATGAGTCTCCTGCTTCAATATCAACCGTCTCTAAGAGATAGGTCGATAGGTTACGCAGGTTCCCCGTGAGAATGAAACAAGTCCTTTTAAGAGAACTTGAGTGGTTAAGAAGGTTTAGTGCATCGCGTCAATGGGTCCATGACGACTTAATCTTCAATACCGGTGTTGCCTTAGCAACAACCAGTAGCATATGAATTGAACCCGGTGTCTGCCCTAAAGTTGAACATATGGAGGGCTATTTCTTTTCACCCTTTTCTTTACTTTTCTTTTTAATTCTTCAACTCCTTCTTTCCCTTTCATTCTTTTCTCCTCTTTTTTTTCGTGTCATACCTAAGGACTTCTACTTCTAACTATTGGTGATGTCCTTGGGTAGATCCCTCCGGCTCTGGCGGATCATAGGACGGTTATTCCTATCTTAATCACCTTATAACTCCGACAGTAGCCAAGAAACCTTTGATTGAAAATCTCTCAAAGTGTTTGTGATAATCAAATATTTTGGTTAACACTTTGAGAGTTTTGTGTACACTTTTGAAGGGCTCCCCCTGCACATGTGCTCATAAGTATTAAATAAATTTGCTCATGCGGGAGGAGCAATCACTTTTGAATTGATCCACTTTCCGTGAACAAGACCGATTCGAGACACGCTTACATCACTAGTTAGACTAGCTTGAAGTTATTACCCGGCCTGATCAAGTTCACAGAAAGTTTCTCGAGACGGTACATTTCTACTAAGACATATCCTTTTCGAGACACGCTTACGTGGTTAGTTAAAGAGATGCATTGTCAGCTTTTAGGTGACAACTAGCTCTAGAAACTAACTTGATGTTATTACCCGTCGAGGATAAGTCCTTTCGATGTTACTAACTTGTATTGTATTATCTCGTCAATTCCTGGGTGAATCTGAGTCTAGCTCGCACATGATACAACTTTTAAGCATTGACTTCGTATATTTTAATCACCTTTTCATTTTCCCCCCCTCAAAAATAGCATATGAAATGATGTTTTTGACAAACTTTTAGATTAAAATATGCCTTTTGAGTCTTACAGGGAGATTCACCAAGAACTTTTAATTTTGAGCAAAGTATTTTGTTTTGACAGGTGCTCCCCCTCAACAAGTGATTAAGTCTTATAGAGGTGAAATACTTGTCCTTTTGAGCAGAATTGTGAAAAATCATAAAAGTTTGATTAATTCTACTCAAAAGTAAGAAGCCTTCGCTCCTTATATTTAGGATTGAGGCACTGATGCGTACCTCAGGTTCCTTTCTTTACAAGTTCGGGTTGTGCACTGTAATGCGTGCACAAGCCATAATGAGATATAATATTGACAAATCAAATCAAATTCTTACAATGCTACTACCAATCAGGTCTCTGAAATGTCAACACCGGAAATTTTGATCTTCCTCCAACATAGCTTTCCAATCTCCTGAACTGATCCCTTTGCTTTAATCGGTTTTCAATTCTTAAGATGAATCTGCGGGCATCCCTGACCTCTGTCGTATTCCACCGTTTCGATTTACCCAAAGCAATGTCATCGACTCTGCTCTTGATTCCATCTCTGACGAACTTCAATGTTTCATCACAGAACTTCTGAATTTCGGTGTAGGCCATGAAGCAGTTGTGACCATTAACACTGTGGTAGGTGAACCCAAATGGTTGCTTGATCAAGGTGTATTGAGGCAGATGTTGAAGGTCGGGGATGTTGAACATGTTGGGTTTGGTGAGATTGAGCTTCTTCTGATAACTTTCCACTCCTAACTGAAGATCTTCTACTCTTTCTCTGATGACTATTTGCCTGATAAATATAAGGAGAGCTTGGATAAAGGCAAGTTGTATCTCTTTCGGCAAGCCACAGAGTTTGCCTTGAACTTTGAGCAGATACAAGTCTTCGATGTCATTGAGACGTAGTCGTGGAAAGTCAGACTCGGAAATGTCGTACTCCTTTTCATCAAGTCTTTTGAGTGTGATTTTGTTGAGGAAGGGGTACCCAAAGTGAGTGACAGTCGAGATGAACTAAATAGAGACTATCTTCAAATCACTTGCTACATCGCCCATCGTCTGATTCAATCTGCTGCTTCGATAGTATTGTGCCCGGTTTTCTGGCCAATGATGAATGCCGTAAAGTGCGTTCCGGTCATATTCAACAATTTGATCAACGAATAATGCTGAAGCTTCTTTTTCGATGGCATTGTTGAGATATCGAGCTGCAGGGAGAAAGGCGAGTGAGGTAACGTACTTCTTCTCAATCGCACTACCGAGTTTCAGAAATTCCAAGTCTGTGTTGAAGAAGAACATGTACGGGATCTTCGGTTCATTAGGCCTCCCAACCATTGGTAGTGGTTTCGACCAGTCAGTAATGTAGGGTGCAGATTTCTTCGTGACCGGATCGACAAAAGATTCAGGGTTTATCCAGTCAATATCGCTTGACATGGCTCGAGCAATATTTTCCAGATGATACTCAAGCTCGATGGAGTTTGCAGACCGATCTCTGAGAATATTAAATGCTTCATTCTTAATTCTTCGCAGCTCCTTCTTATTCATCTTTTTCATCTTAAACTTGTGCTGAAGTAATTGAGCATATTCCACTGTTCGACCATCTTGAGGTACCTGATTGTCTTCCAGCGGTGGTTGTGAATTGATCATCTTCTCAAACCAGAAATACTCGGCAGTCTCATCTTTATCGAGCCATTGAAGGACGGTTTTGGGTTTCTTGGGTTCCTTTCCTTTAGATGAGGTGTCCGGTTTGGGTTGATGATCCTTTCCTTTCCTTGCTTTCTTCTTCTTCTTGGATGACGGTTCTGGAACTTCATCGGGTTGAGGAATGTCGTCACCACCGGTGTATACGAAATGGTCGTGTGCCTTGGGAGCAGAACCTGATGCCTTCGGTTGTTGAGAGGAAGTTGTAGTGGTTGGGGGAATGACCGGTGTATGAGATGAGGGTCCTTCGGCTTGTTTTTGTTTCTTTGCCTGAGAATTCGGATCCCTGTCTTCGTCATCTCTTTGACGCTTCAGCTTATCTGCCTCTGTGCTGCATGTCTCTTTGTTCATCTTGTCTTTTAGTGCTTCCAGGACTTTTGCTTCTTCAGGAGTCATGGTGAACTTGTTTGCCAGTTTTTCTAAGAGTTGAGCTTCCAAATCATCCAGAGATAGTCCTGGTAGAGGAGCAGTAGACTTGTCGGCTCGAAGAGTAAAAGTCGTGGATCGAATTACTTTCTTGACAGCATGTTCCGCGAACTTGGTGAGTTCATCTCTCATGGGTGCCAGCAGATCTTTCAACTCAGCAACTAAGTGTTGAGCCATGTACTCTTGTGCTTGAGCTGCTAGTGCGGCTTCCAAGTTCTCTTGTACGTCTTTAGCTAAGAAAGTATCAACTTTGTCTTGTAGCTCTTGGACGTTTGAGTTCAGCTTTGTCAATTCAGCAACTTGGGTTGCAAGTAATGCAACCTGATCTTCCAATCTGCTTTTCTTCTTCTCATGTACTCTCTTGAAAGCTAACTTGAGTAACTTAGATGCAGCAGAGGCTTTGGAGCTTGGTTTCTTGATCGATTTGTCATGTGTTGATTCAGATGCAGGAGGAGATGACTGTGAGGATTCAATAATGGTGGTAGAGTCTTTGTCATCTCTTTTCTGTGGTTCGGGTTGTACAACTTCCTTGACTTTGGCTGCTTCTTCTTTCAACCTTTGTTCTTCAGCTTCGGCTTTAAGCCTTAGTTCTTCAGCAAGCCTGGCTTCTTCTGCCTTTTTCAGTTGTTCTTCAGCCAGCTTGGCTGCCTCTTCTGCTTTCCTGCTCTCTTCCATTCTGATTGTTTCTTCCAGTTTAGCTTGAGCAATCTCTTCAAGCCTGGCCTCTTCAGCTTCTTGTTTTCCTTTTAGTTCCTCTTCCTGAGCCCTTTCTCTGAGCTCCATTTCTTCCATAGTCATAAGCCTTGGAGCATCAGTATCCATGGGATCTCCCTCTTCTTCCTCTCCCATAGTCATTTCAATGTCGGTGGGAGACACTGAGGGATTGTCATAAGCAACTAAGTCTGTGGCGATCCCTGTGGTAGGCTCAGGAATGCTGCTTGATCCGCCAGCTTCGGTGGTCTGAGAGAACACTGGAGGTGGAGGTAAATCAGCATTGAATGCATCTATTCGGCTGTGGAGGAGACCCAGATTGAGAGCCCTTTCATTTTCTTCTTCGATTGAAGGGCCTTCAGGCTCTTGTACAGCTGTAACCGGTTCCTTCATCTTTTCTCTTCTAATCCTTTCTTCTTCCAGCATCGTCTGAGCTTCAGTGAATGGTCTTTGATTGAGGTATGATGGATATACGGCATTGTCAGCAAATTCATCAATGTCTTTATCCCAATCGATGTCTTCAAGATTCTCATCTTTCTCAATATTAGCATAAGCTTCCCTATACTGTGGACCTTTGTCAGATTCGGTTCGTTCAGAGTCAGACGGCTTTGGAGAAGATTGTGGTGAGGGAAACCATCCAGGTTCGGGAATAGAAGTGGGCTGCTTGGTAGGAATCCTTCTCTTAGGAGTACCCTTCTTCTTATGTTTGGACTTAGTTGAGCTGCCGGAGCTTCCAGTTTTGGTACCTGTCTTTCCCCTGTATGGTTGAACTTCATCCAAGAAACCAACTTTGTCATCCTGAAGAGCTTGTTCATAATACTTGTAGTTTGTGCAAGCCTTCACTTTGTCAGTCAAGAGACAATCGGGAAGTTTCTTTCCCTGCTTACGTGTGCTGGTGTCCATTCTCTTGACGACTCTGAGAGTATGTTCATTTCTGAATGTGTTCTTCTCTTGGTCATCAAGTCTCTGTGGGATATCATCGTACTCACGAAGGAAGCTTTCGATGAGCAGTTTTGTGAATCGGACAAACGGGATATTAGTAGATTTGTGTTGAATGTGCCATACCAGGTCTTCCCAAATGATGCTGGCATAATCAACTTTCTTCACGTTAGCCACTGCCCAAAAGAGTTTGAGGTGTTGGAGCTTTGGATGTTCATGCCCGGAGTCTCTGCCAGATAAGGACTTGGCAATCAGTATGTATAGGGTTCTCCATGGTTGTGGAAGATACCTAATGTTGACCCTAGAATGTCTGGTAATAACTTCTTCTGATTCGTCATACCCAATATCCCTTAACCACATTATCAACTCTTCTTCAGTGGGGACTGTAACATACTCCTCATTAGGGCCGAGTTCTGGTAAACCGAGTACATTTCTGAGCACATCAATATCCACAGAGACCTCACGGTTATGAAGTGTACAAGTGAAGGAAGCCTCCCCGAGATCTAACTATAGTGTATGCCAGAATTGGTGGATGTAGAAGCAGGAAACCGAGGCGGACTTGGTAAACAGCAGCTTATTCAGGTGGTAAAGGAGAGCATCTATAGCCACAATACAAGAGGACTCGTTGCAGGTCATCTTGTTGAAGTTGATACGAAGGTTGTTCTTTCCAATCTTCCTGGTGTAGTCATCTGGGAAAGTCTCTTCCCATGAAAGCTTAGGTTCGGGCTCTGGTCCGTATGGAATGTCGTTGTGTTCTGCCATCTGAATAGATCATAAACAAACACAAACATGGCAATTTGTTGACTAGGTTAGCAAAGACATTCAAGTATGAAGTACACTTATAGAATTGCATGTTATTCATTGATCAGTGGGGGTTTGTGTGTTTGAAAACTTTTGATATATGACAAACTTGAGTTATATTACTTGGTAGAAACTTAAAACAATTCAGTTACAACATAAGTTTATCATTACAAGAAGTTACACTTTGGAAAATTTCCCAACACTTAGAAAAATTTGGATTTTGACAAGTTTACGCGTAAGTGGGTAACTTTACGCGTAACCTGACTTAAGCGTAAGAGTAGAAATAATGCGTAAGTGCAAAAACTACGCGTAAGTTAGAATATTACGCGTAAGGTGAATCTTATGCGTAAGGTCAATTTTATGCGTAAGATAAATCTTAGGCGTAGAAACTGAAGTTACGCGTAGGATTACCCTTAAGCGTAAAGTGTAACTTATGCGTAGGTAAAGACTTATGCGTAAGTTCCAGACTTATGCGTAAGGTCAGAACTTATGCGTAAGAGTTACATTTATGCGTAAACTATGTCTTATCCAAGACACAGTTTGTCCACGTGTCGAATCTTACGCGTAAGATTCAATCTTACGCGTAGGATGACCAATTAACGCGTAGGATGAACTATTTAACGCGTAAGGTTGCTTTTTCCAGAAATTCACCTCTCGTATTAAGTATTGTTTGATTCCTGAAAGTAAAATCACACTACCACTGATCAATAAACATTCCAACACACTTCACTACCAAATTTAACGCGTAAACATGCCTAAAAACGTTTTAACGCGTAAACATGTATGAACGCTTAATCTCAAACATAATCAAACATGAATCTGGGTTGAAATTAACATGGGGCAAATGTTTCTAACAACATAAGGATCATATGGTTCAAATATAAACACAAATCATCCACAAAATCTCAAGATAAAATCTGCTAGTGACATTCGAACCCTAAACCTTTGATTCAAGAACAAACATGATTAAGATGCAATTAAACCATATACAAACGATCCTAGGCATACAAGAACACTATCCCCATCACCAATTTCAATCCTAACGCTTAAAATCAAGACCCCCCAAATCCTTCGTATGAACCCTAATTTGAAACTTGATTAATTGATGTTTCTGGGTTCACTTAGAGTATGGAGACATGTATATAATCATCTAGAGAACATTTCCCACTAACAAATTCAATCATAACATCACTACTTTCTGGGTTTGAATTTTACGCATAACCCAAAGACAAATTAAGCGATTGTGATTGATTGAGCCGTTGGATTGTAATGAAATTTAAAACCCTTGTTAGCAATAATGATCAAAGCATGTTATCACTTACAGATTAGAAGATGGATGATTAGATCAAGAGAATGATTGTGGATCGTAAGATTGAGTTGGTGAAAGAGTTAATGTGTTTGCAGAGGTAGTTAATGTGTGTGGTCAAACTTAGTTTTGACTGAGGTTAATTCAAGTAATTCACATTGACATTTTTAGTCCCTTAACCTAACAAAACATTTACACCTAATGCCTAATCACATTATCACACATAGCTTTCGTTTATTAACACCAAGATATGATAAGAACAACTTGTGGTACTCCCCCTCGACCTTAGACCGTAGTCAAATACTAAAAAAAATAATTACATAGGTCAAGGAGAGTAACCCGAATCACATTTTGAGTAAACACTATAAATAAAACGTAATTACTTTTGGTAAAATGCAAGTATAAAAGGCAAAATATTTTTTGAGAAATTTGAAAAACATTACTTTTCCTCCCCCTCAACACTTGTTTTAAATATTTGAAGACATTATATAAAATAGTGTTGAAAGTGGTTTATACTTGCATTTTTTTTTTAAGAAAGAAAGACCAAAAATCTTTTTGAGTTTTTGATTGGTTTTATATTTTTGTATTTTTGTTTTTGAAAAACATTTACAAAAGATAGTTATGATGTTTGACAATCAATTGTGTTTTAAAAACTTTTCCAGATCTTCTGGAGTCAAACATCGCATACCAATTTGGTGAACTAGACTAGCAAACCTTGATGGTGCTAAGGATTTGGTAAGTAAGTCCGCCAATTGGTACTCAGTCCCAACAAAATAAAGTTCAACGGTACCCTTTTCCACATGCTCTTTGATGAAATGATATCGGAGATCGATGTGTTTGGATTTGCAATGATGTACTGTGTTGCAGGAGATAGCAATTGCACTTTTGGAATCACAGTAGATTGGAATCTTGTTGAATAGGTAGCCATAATCCTTAAGTTGTGATCTCATCCAGATGACTTGAGCACAACAGGAAGACATGGCTACATATTCAGATTCTGTTGACGACAGTGATGTGCAGTCCTGCTTCTTTGATTGCCATGACACAAGTTTGTCTCCGAGAAATTGTAATCCACCAGATGTGCTTTTACGTGTGTCTAAACATCCTGCATGGTCAGCATCTGAAAAAGCAATTAGTTCAAAGCCAGAATCCTTCGGATACCAGATTCCCAAGTTAATGGTTCCCTTTATGTATCGAAGGATTCTCTTGACCTCACTGAGGTGTTTTTCAGTTGGTTTGGACTGATAACGAGAGCACATGTAGACAGCATATACTATATCAGGTCTACTAGCTGTGAGATACATGAGGGACCCAATCATACTTCGGTATTTGGTAGGGTCAACTGGAATCCCATGTAAATCAGCATCTAGTTTTGTGGTATAGCCCATAGGTGTATTATAAGTATCACAAGACATCATTCCATGTTTCTTTAATATTTCAAGAGCATATTTGGACTGATTTACAAAAATTCCACGGGGTGATTGATGAACTTGTAGTCCTAGAAAGAACGAAAGTTCACCCATCATGGACATTTCAAAATTATCTTTCATTAATTTTGCAAAATCATTAGAGTAACTTCTTTTTGTTGAGGCAAAAATAATGTCATCGACATATATTTGAACAACAAGTAAGTCCTCCCCGAGGGTTTTTGTAAATAGTGTTGGATCCACCGATCCTTTGGAAAAGTTATTGGCCAGTAAGAAAGTGGACAGTTTGTCATACCACGCCCGTAGGGCTTTCTTGAGTCCGTAGAGTGCCTTTTTGAGTCTGTAAACGTGATTAGGACGCTCAGGATCAACGAAGCCTTCAGGTTGGCTAACATAAACTTCTTCACGGAGTTCTCCATTAAGAAATGCTGTTTTGACATCCATTTGGTAAACCACCATGTTCCTGTGTGCAGCATAGGCCAAAAAGATCCGAACAGCTTCATGTCTAGCCACTGGAGCAAAGGATTCAGCAAAATAAGTCCTTCCAGTTGAGAGTATCCTTTCGCTACCAGACGTGATTTGTTGCGTATGACAGTTCCTTCAGCATCAAGCTTATTCATCCAGATCCATTTTAACCCGATGACAAAGACTCCGTCAGGTCTTTCAACTAATTCCCAGACTTCTAATCTTATGAATTGCTGAAATTCCTCTTGCATAGATTCAATCCAGTTGTCATAAGTCATTGCGTCTTTAATGTTCTTAGGTTCTTCGTGACAGACTGTGAGTGCATATATGCAAGTTTCTCCATCAGTGTGAAGTCGTTGTCTTGTCATTACTGGTGCATCTGGATGGCCAATAATATGAACTAGTGGATGGTCTCGAGTCCATTTGTGTGTTGAAGGGTGTAGTTGATAAGTATCTCGCATGTTAGCAGGATCCAAATTGCGTGTTGACGACTCAGCTATATCAGGAACTGTAGGAGCTGGTGCAAATGGATTAAAGAACGCATCAGGATCATGCTCTGCGGGTTGTGGAACTGATAGTGGTGTTGGATCTTCAGCTGGATGGCGGGAGTTAGAACCAGTTTGTTCTGCTGTAGATGGTGATACAATTGGAGGACCGTCTTTCTCAACACTTGTAGTGGTTTGTTGAGGTGAGTCTGGTACTGGAATGTTTTCAGGTTGAGCAGCGGAATTAGGTGAGACCTCAGTAGGACGGTATTCAATTGTGTCATCAAATAGTGGAGCAAACAAGGTTTCTAATTCTTTGCGGTTGAGTGGCAATGGTTCAGCTGAAGATGCCGGAGAGTTAAGACGGTTAAATTCGGGTCCTAAGCTGTGTTGCTCAGAAGCCATTTGTGTGAGCTCATCAAAATTAGCGTGAATGGTTTCTTGAATTTCTCTTGATCGACGATTCCATATCCGAAAACCTTTAGAATTTTCACAGTATCCAACGAACACTCCAATGTCAGCCTTAGCTTTAAGTTTACCTAAATCATCACGATCATTTTTCGGATAGCAAAGTGCTCCAAATACATGAAAGTAATCGATGTTCGGTTTCCTTTTGTAAACAATTTGATATGGTGTTTTGCGATGGCGTTTTGTGATCATGCAACGGTTTTGGGTATAACATGCAGTTGAAACAGCTTCAGCCCACAAGTAATCTGGTAATTGAGCATTAATCAACATAGTTCTAGCAGCTTCCACTAATGTCCTGTTGCATCTTTCAACAACTCCATTCTGTTCTGGGCTTCTAGGAATACATGTTTGATGTTCAATAACCACTTTCTCATAATAAGACCTAAGTGTCTGATTCTTGAATTCAGTTCCATTGTCAGTTCTAACTATTCGTACCGTGTTGCGTAACTGAACTTGAATTTTAGTGAGAAAGGTGATGATCATCGAAGGAGCCTGATCTTTACTGCGTAAGAAATAAACCTAAGTCCATCTGGAATAATCATCCACAATTACAAGAATGTAGCGTTTACCGTTGATACTTTGAACACGCATCGGACCACACAAATCCATATGAAGCAGTTGCAGAACATGATTCGTACTGTGCTCAGGTTTTGAAGGAAAATGAGCCCGAGTACTTTTTCCTTGTTCACAGGCAGGACATAAGTGATCTTTGGTGAAACGGAATCTTGGAAATCCATCAACAAGTTTGAACCGAGCAAGGTCAGTCATAGTTTTGAAATTCAAGTGTGAAAGACGTTTGTGCCATAACCAAGATTTAGTCGATTCCGCTTTGGAGAGAAGACATATCGGAGATGTTGCAATCATATCTGACATTGAAATTGTATAAAGATTTGAGCCACGTGAGCCAGACATAAGGTCGTTTCGTTGTAAGTCACGAACAAAGCAAGTTTTCTCACGAAATGCAACTTCTAGATCTCCATCACAAAATTGACCAACAGAGAAAAGGTTGTGTCCAAGACCTTCCACATAGTAAACACGACTGATTTCGATGTTCCCACTTACAAAGTCACCATATCCCATGATTAAAGCGTAATGATCATTCCCGAATCTGACAGTGCCGATAAACTTTGAGACAAAGTTGTGTAGCAGTTTTAGATTGCCTATCATATGTCGGGTGCATCCGCTATCAACAATCCAGAGAACAATCTGTACCACCTGCATCACCAGAAGAAGACACGGATGGAACAGAAGTAAGGGTGGAACTGATTGAGCCTTTAACCACCTTACTTATATAGACCAAATAATGGTCAACAAAGTCAAACAGCCTAGAATCAATCTCTGGTGAAGTATAGGGTTTCCCCGGGTCGTTATGTCCCGACGAGGTGTGGATGGTATTAAAACGGGTTTGTGATCGGGTGAATTTGGATGGTAAAGGGTATAAATGAGTTGTGATGATTACACTACTGGAATATGAAAGAAAACAGCTTAAATACACTATATTAACAATACTGGAAAGTCAGGAAAACCAGAAACGTTTAAAACTTAAAACGCGTACGTTCACGTTTAAATAAAACGTAAGCGTACGAAATAAAAAGTGAAAACGGAAATCTGAAAACACCCAGGGGGTGAAAATGACTTTTTTACAAACCTAAGGGTAAAAGAAAATTTTTAGAAAATTAAAATAAATTTTAACCCTAATTAATTATTTAATATTAATTAAATACTAATTATTACTAATTATTAATAATTAAAACACTTAAATATAATTTAATACTAATTAAATACTAAAAAAATGAAAATAAAATTTCTAAAATTATAAAATAACTAAAAATAAGTTTAAAAAATAAAATTAAGTGTTTTTGTCTTTTTGTGGATTTTCTATTAATTAATTACTAATTAATTACTAATTACTAATTAAACTATTTTAAATTAAGAAAATTACTAAATGAACAGTAAAAATTCTAAGAAAATTTCTAAAATTACTTTATAACATATAAAAGCTATAAAAAATACACAAAATTGATTTTACTTAATAAAAACTAATTATACTAATTTAAACTAATTATTAATTAATAATTAATAAAACTAAGATTAATTCTAATAAATACTAAATGACAAAATAAAAATCTGAAAAAATTATTATAAATACTTTAATATAAGATATAATTAATAAAAATATAAAAATGACAAGTACTTAATAAAAAAATAAAAATGAAAATTAAAATTAAATTACATTAAATAGAAACTATCACTTAAATTTAAATTAACTTTTTTGGAATTTTCTTTTACAAACTTATTAAATACCTAAAAACAAACAACTTTTATGAAAACAACTTTTTTATAACTTAAAAATAAGCTGTATGGAAAGCCATAAGCTCAACAGTTGACCAAAGTTGACCAAATGGGGAAATTAGCTTAAATGGCAATGAGTGGGACCCACAATGGTGAAATCTGATTCAAGCAAGTTTTGTGAACAAGTTTAAGCAAGAAAAAAGCTAAGGGAGACCACAGAATAAGCTATTAAGCAGAAAATAAGCACTTGGAAATTTTCTATAACCCCAGAACTGGGACAGATTTTGTGGCTCAAACTAGGTGGGGTCCACAGACCTAGGGGTCAAACACATGGTCAATAACATAACCCTGGTAGGAGGGGGGATGAAAGATGCAAGGGTCATGGCCTGGGGCCCACTAGATTGATCAGAAAACCACCACCAAGTGGTGGTGGTGGTGGTGGTGCTGTTGAGACAGAGCAGACCTCAGCCCTGCAAGTCACTTTGTGGCTTTGTGGGGCCCACAAGAAAAATAGCAAAAATGTAACAAAGCCAGGAGACCAAAGATGAGCTGATATACAACAAGTCCTAAAAATTTCAAATCCTAAAACATCCCACAAAATTCCCTAAAATTCTTGAAACTTTTGACTTTTCAGAAAACTAGAACATTTGACTTTTAAAGTAAACATGAAAAGTTGACTAAATTGAGATTAGATCCTTCTATACTAACTGAACATGATGAGATAAGCTGAAATAAAGCTAAAGTAGGCTAAATCTATGGCTTATGAACTAAAATGGAGGTTATGGGATCACCAATTTCACACAGTGCACAGTTATAGGGGATTAAGTGATCATTTTGACTTTTCATACAATAGAAACTTGGTTTTGAGGTTGTAATTGGCCTAATGTGACTTACTTAAATATACCCAAACCATAACAACAGCAAAACAACCACAATATTACCTAAGACAGTTATGATCCAAACACCCCCTTATATGATTGATTTGAGGATTTTATTGACTAATCACTGATTTGATCCACAAGGTTGATTTATAAGCACTTAATATATCATTAGCATCTAGTTAGAACACAAAAAAAAAAAAACATAAATACTAACAATAAACACTGATGAACTATGATTATGCTTAAACTGACAGCAAGAACAAAAGTATCTCAAAGAAATTTTATTTGAACAAGTACCTTATTTTATGCAATAACAGAACTAACTTACACTTAAGAATGATAAAAATACAAGTTAATACTTGAATTAACAGATATGAAACTAAGCTACAGTAACATGCTAGAGTTATGAGAAAATTGCTTACATATGAAGTCTGTGAGTGCTCAACCCAAGAACATGGTACTCAAATCCACCCTACTGCCTCCCATGAGGTTACTAATACCCAAGGCACTCCCAAGTTCATCATCCTCCTTGCTCCTTTCTTCTTGAAACTGATTTTTCATATTTTACTCCATTTAAAAGCTATTTTTGGTAATTTTTTAGATTTTAAACTAACACTGATTCAAATGCTTTGTAAACCTTTAAATGCTAATAAGTAAACCTAAATGAGCTTAATTGATCAGTAAATAACAACTGTGAATGCTTACAAGTGAACTTGAGATTTTAAGTGCTTTATGAGAAAAACTGAATTTAACAAGTTAACTGAATGTGATTGTTTAAATCACTTTTAAGTACACTGAGAACACTTACAACAATACTTTTAAGCTAAAAATTACATGAGAAATTGGAATTACATTTTAACGATTACCTAAAGCTAAGCTACACTAATTATCTCTTTCCCCTGCTTCTTCCTTCTCTTATAGCCTTCCAACATGTTGTGTGGGTCCCACTGGTCAAATCCCACCAGGAATATCATCAATTTGATTGTCATGTCTCATTCCTCAATTTTGGCGGGAAAGTAATTTTGAGCCAATTGGGACTGTGGTAGCAATTGGGGGGTGGTGGAGTGATGTGATTGGATGTTGGGAAGTGTGAGGAGAGGATAAGGGATGGGGTGGCAGAGGCAAGTGAAGATGGTGCAAGGGGGGGGGGGGGGAAACCAGTGGTGGTAATGGAGGAAATGGCGCGGATGGTTTTGTTTGGGGGTTTGACCGGGGTCAAACAAAGGTGTGGACTGGGCTAAATGGTAATTGGGCCAAACAAAAGGATCAGGTGGGTTGTGGATTGGTTTTTGGATTTGGTTTGGATTTATGATAAAAAGTCCATTTGATTTGTAGTGTTATTAGACTAGGGACTAAATGTGACATTTGCTGAAATTTGAAGGTTCAAAATTGCACATCCTCCAAAACATTCCAAGGGTAATTCCTGCCACGTTTCAATAATCCAGGGACCATAATTGTAATTTTCCATTTTTTGAAATTCCCGAGGATTAAATGTGTAAATTTCTAAACCTCTGGGACTAAACTTGCAATTTCACCAATCTTTCATTCCAAGGACTATTTTTGACACATTTTGATTTTCCATGGACTAAAAATGATTTTTTATCCAAAAGTATCCCACCAGGGACTGAATCTGTCAATTTCCAAAACTCCAGGGACCTTTTATGTCAATTTTGGATTCTGAGGGACCAAATGTGTAATTTTCTCAAACTTTTTACCCAAGGATCGTTTTTGATCATATTTCACTTTTAAATGCCTTGGGTTGACTTTTCTTTCGTTTTAAAACTTCAGGGACTAGTTTTGTCAGTTTTTGAAACTTGAGGGATTAAAACTGCCAATTATGCAAACTTTGTTCGTTTTTCATTTCTTTTTAAACATTTTGCATATAAAACGTATAAAACACAATTTTGGAATATTTTTAGTATTTTGATGCATTACTGAGTGTTTTTGGACGTTTTGGCAGTTCATATAAGACAAAAATGATGAGTATTTACACACTCATCACTCCCCCACACTAAACTATTGCTAGTCCCTAGCAATCTTTTGAGAAAAATTAATGGATTTTAAACTCTTTACCAAAAGCCATCACTTCTGGAGTAGCCAGGTGTAAGAACTGTGGCACACCTGATAACCGTGTGATTTTGAGCAAACCACCAGCTGTCAACGGATTTGATTAGTCTTTACCAAAAGCCGTTTGCTTCTGGACTAGCCAACTCTTGATGGAATAGTCAACATCTTGGTGAGCTGATTACCAATTATGGTTTTTCCACGGCCTTTACCACAAGCCATAATCTTGCGGGCTAGCCAACTCATTTTTTTTTGGGGAGTTGAGGAACCATACAATTTTGGGCAAATTGCCAGCCATAAACGGATTTGAGATGTCTTTACCAAGAGCCGTTTGCTCCTGGACTAGCCAATCCCTTTTGTCATTAAGACTTGGCGGACTGATTACCACAAAAAATTTTGAGCTCCAGTGAAAAATTTTTGAAAAAATTTTGGTAAAAAACGGGGGTATTAGATAGTAAAATGTGATAAAATTCGCTAGAATAGCGAATACCCCCCCCCCCCCCCCCCCCCACACTAAGCATGAATATTGTCCTCAATATTCAAAATCCCGGCTATTATGCCGACATTTTGAACGTAAAAGGGCAACATTACAAGCCTAGCGTGGAAAACACCATTTTGTTTTTCACTTTTGTAACCATAATATGGGGGACTCCCCCACATTTAGGGTGAAAACCCTATAAGCATGCTATTGTTTTTGTTTACCGAGTCGCTAGCTTGACTCGACCCCGAATTCATTAGTCCTTGGGGAAGCATGATGTGGAAGGAATAATCTCCATCGGACTTTCATTCAATATGTTTGGATAAACATTTGAAGCACGTGAAAGTTCCACACCGATGAGACATAATCCCGGCTCAAGATAATGATACATGAAAATGCCGGGATCAAATATAATGTCTTCATTCCCGAAGGAGTGAAGAACAAGAGAAGTCACCCTGTAGGTGAAGAAAAGGAAGAAAACCATGATGAAAATCATGATAAGATCTTCTTCCTCGAAGGCAGGCTCATTAGCCTGATTTTGGATTTCAAAGGTTAAGCTCGTAAACATCCCAGGAGGGTGGGTGGGAATTTGCAAATTCTCATGATTGAGAGCATCTCCCCCCGGGATATCAAACTCCGGAGGAGTCATGACATGAGTGAGTTCACAGGAGAACTCACCATGAAGAGAATTATTCACAAGATGTGAATCTGAGAACTCATGTTCCATTGTGGACTCATCACAATCCTCGTCAAAGATTGGATTATTAGAAATCATAGTGAATTCAGATTCGAATTCAAATAGAGGATTGGTGAGAGTCGTATCGAATGTTTCGGGAACAAAGAGATTAACATTCTCTATTGGACTGCTGGGATCAGAAGTGAGTGACGGATCATGAGATAGGAGACTTTCAATTTCTCCCAGATCAGCTTCGAAGTCAAGGAGACCATCATCACTTCCCAAGGAAAGTGGATCGATGTGAGTAAGTTCATCAGCGAACTCCTCAAGAAGAGGATCAACATCAGACTGAGGGAGTGATGCCTCAATATACTCAATGTCTCCATGAGATGTATAATCATTATTAAAATCTGAGAAAGTCTCAAAATGATCGTTTGAACACTCAAGAGGGGAAGGTAAATCACACATATGCTCAAGAGTTCCCTGTGACTCTCCTGGGATTGGGACAAGGATCTCAACACTAGACTTTATTAGTTCGTCCGATTCCTTATTAGGAACAGTGTCATGATGCTCATCCCCCATGCTTAGAGAGTGAGTGGGAACCTCAGGTGTGATAGCAGTTGTTTGAGATGGAATCTCAACTGCTGGGATATCAACTGATGACTTTGATGAATCTTTTTGAATAATAACAATGTTATCTTCATCATCACTGTCATCGTAGTCATCAAATCGAGCAGTGTTGCGAATATTAGCACGTATTTTAGCTGCTCATTGCTCAGCCAGTAATTCTTCCATGCTTTTTCCAGATTCTCGTTCTTCAGCAAGTAATTCTGCCATATTTTTCCCACGAGAATTTGGAATGAGAGGAAATTGTGGGGATGTGGATGTGTCAAAACCGAAAGGTTGACATTGAAAATCACTATGAGGACCCCCGCAATATGCACAAGAAGAACTTGGAGTATGGCTGAGTGAAATATTAGCTAACTCCTCCTTAAGTTCTTTAAATTTCTCAAGAACTTCTAAAAAGTCTTGCTGGATTTGAGGAGTTGCTTGGATAGTTTGATACTGTGGAGGTTGGTCTTGATACGAAGAGTCATAATTGTTACAAGGAAATTGATTCCTCGTTTGACAATCAGAGCTAAAGTGTGGACCTCCACAGTAATCATAACAGTGAAACTGATGTGGTTGTGGGTTATATGTGCTGGAGTTATAATTGTTATTAGGAAACTGCTCATAGACAAGCGTGTTTCCCGATTGACAATCAGAACTGTAATGTGAACCACCACAGTACTCACAACAGTAAAACTGCTGAGTCTCATGGTGTGGTAACTGATGGAATGAATCAGTTGTGTCATGGTAGGAATAGGGATTCTGGTTATAGACAGACCCGTTTCCTGACTCTACCATGGCACAACTGGGGCAATTGCCACCATTATAAGGATTACCACACCACTGACAAATCAGAAAGTGTGGATGAGACATAGAAAGAATCAAAAGGTTTTAGAGGGTAAGAAATGGAGAATCAAAAAGGTGAGAGGGTAAAGATGGATATTTTTGGTGTTTTTGGAAAACATTTTATAAGAAAGAAAATCTTTTTGTGTTTTTGTGTTTGTTGAAAACTAATTTTACAAAGTTTTCAGAAATAGTTTTTATAGAAATATACACAAGGATGGTAAATATACAATGGATGTATATCCAGGTTCACTAATACGCAAAACCGTGTAGAATACGCGCACAACCTCCCCGGCAGCGGCGCTAAATTTTGATTGAGCCTTTAACCACCTTACTTATATTGACCAAATAATGGTCAACAAAGTCAAACAGCCTAGAATCAATCTCCGGTGAAGTATAGGGTTTCCCCGGGTCGTTATGTCCCGACGAGGTGTGGATGGTATTAAAACGGGTTTGTGATCGGGTGAATTTGGATGGTAAAGGGTATAAATGAGTTGTGATGATTACACTACTGGAATATGAAAGAAAACAGCTTAAATACACTATATTAACAATACTGGAAAGTCAGGAAAACCAGAAACGTTTAAAACTTAAAACGCGTACGTTCACGTTTAAATAAAACGTAAGCGTACGAAATAAAAAGTGAAAACGGAAATCTGAAAACACCCAGGGGGTGAAAATGACTTTTTTACAAACGTAAGGGTAAAAGAAAATTTTTAGAAAATTAAAATAAATTTTAACCCTAATTAATTATTTAATATTAATTAAATACTAATTATTACTAATTATTAATAATTAAAACACTTAAATATAATTTAATACTAATTAAATACTAAAAAAATGAAAATAAAATTTCTAAAATTATAAAATAACTAAAAATAAGTTTAAAAAATAAAATTAAGTGTTTTTGTCTTTTTGTGGATTTTCTATTAATTAATTACTAATTAATTACTAATTACTAATTAAACTATTTTAAATTAAGAAAATTACTAAATGAACAGTAAAAATTCTAAGAAAATTTCTAAAATTACTTTATAACATATAAAAGCTATAAAAAATATACAAACTTGATTTTACTTAATAAAAACTAATTATACTAATTTAAACTAATTATTAATTAATAATTAATAAAACTAAGATTAATTCTAATAAATACTAAATGTCAAAATAAAAATCTGAAAAAATTATTATAAATACTTTAATATAAGATATAATTAATAAAAATATAAAAATGACAAGTACTTAATAAAAAATTAAAAATGAAAATTAAAATTAAATTACATTAAATAGAAACTATCACTTAAATTTAAATTAACTTTTTTGGATTTTTCTTTTACAAACTTATTAAATACCTAAAAACAAACAACTTTTATGAAAACAACTTTTTTATAACTTAAAAATAAGCTGTATGGAAAGCCATAAGCTCAACAGTTGACCAAAGTTGACCAAATGGGGAAATTAGCTTAAATGGCAATGAGTGGGACCCACAATGGTGAAATCTGATTCAAGCAAGTTTTGTGAACAAGTTTAAGCAAGAAAAAAGCTAAGGGAGACCACAGAATAAGC
Organism: Artemisia argyi; assembly: GCA_030686995.1. NCBI lineage: Eukaryota > Viridiplantae > Streptophyta > Magnoliopsida > Asterales > Asteraceae > Artemisia > Artemisia argyi. The sequence continues at coordinate 75,941,452 of CM060695.1, read as the reverse complement.
TATTAAGCAGAAAATAAGCACTTGGAAATTTTCTATAACCCCAGAACTGGGACAGATTTTGTGGCTCAAACTAGGTGGGGTCCACAGACCTAGGGGTCAAACACATGGTCAATAACATAACCCTGGTAGGAGGGGGGATGAAAGATGCAAGGGTCATGGCCTGGGGCCCACTAGATTGATCAGAAAACCACCACCAAGTGGTGGTGGTGGTGGTGGTGCTGCTGAGACAGAGCAGACCTCAGCCCTGCAAGTCACTTTGTGGCTTTGTGGGGCCCACAAGAAAAATAGCAAAAATGTAACAAAGCCAGGAGACCAAAGATGAGCTGATATACAACAAGTCCTAAAAATTTCAAATCCTAAAACATCCCACAAAATTCCCTAAAATTCTTGAAACTTTTGACTTTTCAGAAAACTAGAACATTTGACTTTTAAAGTAAACATGCAAAGTTGACTAAATTGAGATTAGATCCTTCTATACTAACTGAACATGATGAGATAAGCTGAAATAAAGCTAAAGTAGGCTAAATCTATGGCTTATGAACTAAAATGGAGGTTATGGGATCACCAATTTCACACAGTGCACAGTTATGGGGGATTAAGTGATCATTTTGACTTTTCATACAATAGAAACTTGGTTTTGAGGTTGTAATTGGCCTAATGTGACTTACTTAAATATACCCAAACCATAACAACAGCAAAACAACCACAATATTACCCAAGACAGTTATGATCCAAACACCCCCTTATATGATTGATTTGAGGATTTTATTGACTAATCACTGATTTGATCCACAAGGTTGATTTATAAGCACTTAATATATCATTAGCATCTAGTTAGAACACAAAAAAAAAAACATAAATACTAACAATAAACACTGATGAACTATGATTATGCTTAAACTGACAGCAAGAACAAAAGTATCTCAAAGAAATTTTATTTGAACAAGTACCTTATTTTATGCAATAACAGAACTAACTTACACTTAAGAATGATAAAAATACAAGTTAATACTTGAATTAACAGATATGAAACTAAGCTACAGTAACATGCTAGAGTTATGAGAAAATTGCTTACATATGAAGTCTGTGAGTGCTCAACCCAAGAACATGGTACTCAAATCCACCCTACTGCCTCCCATGAGGTTACTAATACCCAAGGCACTCCCAAGTTCATCATCCTCCTTGCTCCTTTCTTCTTGAAACTGATTTTTCATATTTTACTCCATTTAAAAGCTATTTTTGGTAATTTTTTAGATTTTAAACTAACACTGATTCAAATGCTTTGTAAACCTTTAAATGCTAATAAGTAAACCTAAATGAGCTTAATTGATCAGTAAATAACAACTGTGAATGCTTACAAGTGAACTTGAGATTTTAAGTGCTTTATGAGAAAAACTGAATTTAACAAGTTAACTGAATGTGATTGTTTAAATCACTTTTAAGTACACTGAGAACACTTACAACAATACTTTTAAGCTAAAAATTACATGAGAAATTGGAATTACATTTTAACGATTACCTAAAGCTAAGCTACACTAATTATCTCTTTCCCCTGCTTCTTCCTTCTCTTATAGCCTTCCAACATGTTGTGTGGGTCCCACTGGTCAAATCCCACCAGGAATATCATCAATTTGATTGTCATGTCTCATTCCTCAATTTTGGCGGGAAAGTAATTTTGAGCCAATTGGGACTGTGGTAGCAACTGGGGGGTGGTGGAGTGATGTGATTGGATGTTGGGAAGTGTGAGGAGAGGATAAGGGATGGGGTGGCAGAGGCAAGTGGAGATGGTGCAAGGGGGGGGGGTGGGGAAAACCAGTGGTGGTAATGGAGGAAATGGCGGGGGTGGTTTTGTTTGGGGGTTTGACCGGGGTCAAACAAAGGTGTGGACTAGGCTAAATGGTAATTGGGCCAAACAAAAGGATCAGGTGGGTTGTGGATTGGTTTTTGGATTTGGTTTGGATTTATGATAAAAAGTCCATTTGATTTGTAGTGTTATTAGACTAGGGACTAAATGTGACATTTGCTGAAATTTGAAGGTTCAAAATTGCACATCCTCCAAAACATTCCAAGGGTAATTCCTGCCACGTTTCAATAATCCAGGGACCATAATTGTAATTTTCCATTTTTTGAAATTCCCGAGGATTAAATGTGTAAATTTCTAAACCTCGGGGACTAAACTTGCAATTTCACCAATCTTTCATTCCAAGGACTATTTTTGACACATTTTGATTTTCCATGGACTAAAAATGATTTTTTATCCAAAAGTATCCCACCAGGGACTGAATCTGTCAATTTCCAAAACTCCAGGGACCTTTTATGTCAATTTTGGATTCTGAGGGACCAAATGTGTAATTTTCTCAAACTTTTTACCCAAGGATCGTTTTTGATCATATTTCACTTTTAAATGCCTTGGGTTGACTTTTCTTTCGTTTTAAAACTTCAGGGACTAGTTTTGTCAGTTTTTGAAACTTGAGGGATTAAAACTGCCAATTATGCAAACTTTGTTCGTTTTTCATTTCTTTTTAAACATTTTGCATATAAAACATATAAAACACAATTTTGGAATATTTTTAGTATTTTGATGCATTACTGAGTGTTTTTGGACGTTTTGGCAGTTCATATAAGACAAAATTGATGAGTATTTACACACTCATCAATCCCCCACACTAAACTATTGCTAGTCCCTAGCAATCTTTTGAGAAAAATTAATGGATTTTAAACTCTTTACCAAAAGCCATCACTTCTGGAGTAGCCAGGTGTAAGAACTGTGGCACACCTGATAACCGTGTGATTTTGAGCAAACCACCAGCTGTCAACGGATTTGATTAGTCTTTACCAAAAGCCGTTTGCTTCTGGACTAGCCAACTCTTAATGGAATAGTCAACATCTTGGTGAGCTGATTACCAATTATGGTTTTTCCACGGCCTTTACCACAAGCCATAATCTTGCGGGCTAGCCAACTCATTTTTTTTTGGGGAGTTGAGGAACCATACAATTTTGGGCAAATTGCCAGCCATAAACGGATTTGAGATGTCTTTACCAAGAGCCGTTTGCTCCTGGACTAGCCAATCCCTTTTGTTATTAAGACTTGGCGGACTGATTACCACAAAAAATTTTGAGCTCCAGTGAAAAATTTTTGAAAAAATTTTGGTAAAAAACGGGGGTATTAGATAGTAAAATGTGATAAAATTCGCTAGAATAGCGAATACCCCCCCACACTAAGCATGAATATTGTCCTCAATATTCAAAATCCCGGCTATTATGCCGACATTTTGAACGTAAAAGGGCAACATTACAAGCCTAGCGTGGAAAACACCATTTTGTTTTTCACTTTTGTAACCATAATATGGGGGACTCCCCCACATTTATGGTGAAAACCCTATAAGCATGCTATTGTTTTTGTTTACCGAGTCGCTAGCTTGACTCGACCCCGAATTCATTAGTCCTTGGGGAAGCATGATGTGGAAGGAATAATCTCCATCGGACTTTCATTCAAGATGTTTGGATAAACATTTGAAGCACGTGAAAGTTCCACACCGATGAGACATAATCCCGGCTCAAGATAATGATACATGAAAATGCCGGGATCAAATATAATGTCTTCATTCCCGAAGGAGTGAAGAACAAGAGAAGTCACCCTGTAGGTGAAGAAAAGGAAGAAAACCATGATGAAAATCATGATAAGATCTTCTTCCTCGAAGGCAGGCTCATTAGCCTAATTTTGGATTTCAAAGGTTAAGCTCGTAAACATCCCGGGAGGGTGGGTGGGAATTTGCAAATTCTCATGATTGAGAGCATCTCCCCCCGGGATATCAAACTCCGGAGGAGTCATGACATGAGTGAGTTCACAGGAGAACTCACCATGAAGAGAATTATTCACAAGATGTGAATCTGAGAACTCATGTTCCATTGTGGACTCATCACAATCCTCGTCAAAGATTGGATTATTAGAAATCATAGTGAATTCAGATTCGAATTCAAATAGAGGATTGGTGAGAGTCGTTTCGAATGTTTCGGGAACAAAGAGATTAACATTCTCTATTGGACTGCTGGGATCAGAAGTGAGTGACGGATCATGAGATAGGAGACTTTCAATTTCTCCCAGATCAGCTTCGAAGTCAAGGAGACCATCATCACTTCCCAAGGAAAGTGGATCGATGTGAGTAAGTTCATCAGCGAACTCCTCAAGAAGAGGATCAACATCAGACTGAGGGAGTGATGCCTCAATATACTCAATGTCTCCATGAGATGTATAATCATTATTAAAATCTGAGAAAGTCTCAAAATGATCGTTTGAACACTCAAGAGGGGAAGGTAAATCACACATATGCTCAAGAGTTCCCTGTGACTCTCCTGGGATTGGGACAAGGATCTCAACACTAGACTTTATTAGTTCGTCCGATTCCTTATTAGGAACAGTGTCATGATGCTCATCCCCCATGCTTAGAGAGTGAGTGGGAACCTCAGGTGTGATAGCAGTTGTTTGAGATGGAATCTCAACTGCTGGGATATCAACTGATGACTTTGATGAATCTTTTTGAATAATAACAATGTTATCTTCATCATCACTGTCATCGTAGTCATCAAATCGAGCAGTGTTGCGAATATTAGCACGTATTTTAGCTGCTCATTGCTCAGCCAGTAATTCTTCCATGCTTTTTCCAGATTCTCGTTCTTCAGCAAGTAATTCTGCCATATTTTTCCCACGAGAATTTGGAATGAGAGGAAATTGTGGGGATGTGGATGTGTCAAAACCGAAAGGTTGACATTGAAAATCACTATGAGGACCCCCGCAATATGCACAAGAAGAACTTGGAGTATGGCTGAGTGAAATATTAGCTAACTCCTCCTTAAGTTCTTTAAATTTCTCAAGAACTTCTAAAAAGTCTTGCTGGATTTGAGGAGTTGCTTGGATAGTTTGATACTGTGGAGGTTGGTCTTGATACGAAGAGTCATAATTGTTACAAGGAAATTGATTCCTCGTTTGACAATCAGAGCTAAAGTGTGGACCTCCACAGTAATCACAACAGTGAAACTGATGTGGTTGTGGGTTATATGTGCTGGAGTTATAATTGTTATCAGGAAACTGCTCATAGACAAGCGTGTTTCCCGATTGACAATCAGAACTGTAATGTGAACCACCACAGTACTCACAACAGTAAAACTGCTGAGTCTCATGGTGTGGTAACTGATGGAATGAATCAGTTGTGTCATGGTAGGAATAGGGATTCTGGTTATAGACAGACCCGTTTCCTGACTCTACCATGGCACAACTGGGGCAATTGCCACCATTATAAGGATTACCACACCACTGACAAATCAGAAAGTGTGGATGAGACATAGAAAGAATCAAAAGGTTTTAGAGGGTAAGAAATGGAGAATCAAAAAGGTGAGAGGGTAAAGATGGATATTTTTGGTGTTTTTGGAAAACATTTTATTAGAAAGAAAATCATTTTGTGTTTTTGTGTTTGTTGAAAACTAATTTTACAAAGTTTTCAGAAACAGTTTTTATAGAAATATACACAAGGATGGTAAATATACAATGGATGTATATCCAGGTTCACTAATACGCAAAACCGTGTAGAATACGCGCACAACCTCCCCGGCAGCGGCGCCAAATTTTGATTGAGCCTTTAACCACCTTACTTATATTGACCAAATAATGGTCAACAAAGTCAAACAGCCTAGAATCAATCTCCGGTGAAGTATAGGGTTTCCCCGGGTCGTTATGTCCCGACGAGGTGTGGATGGTATTAAAACGGGTTTGTGATCGGGTGAATTTGGATGGTAAAGGGTATAAATGAGTTGTGATGATTACACTACTGGAATATGAAGGAAAACAGCTTAAATACACTATATTAACAATACTGGAAAGTCAGGAAAACCAGAAACGTTTAAAACTTAAAACGCGTACGTTCACGTTTAAATAAAACGTAAGCGTACGAAATAAAAAGTGAAAACGGAAATCTGAAAACACCCAGGGGGTGAAAATGACTTTTTTACAAACCTAAGGGTAAAAGAAAATTTTTAGAAAATTAAAATAAATTTTAACCCTAATTAATTATTTAATATTAATTAAATACTAATTATTACTAATTATTAATAATTAAAACACTTAAATATAATTTAATACTAATTAAATACTAAAAAAATGAAAATAAAATTTCTAAAATTATAAAATAACTAAAAATAAGTTTAAAAAATAAAATTAAGTGTTTTTGTCTTTTTGTGGATTTTCTATTAATTAATTACTAATTAATTACTAATTACTAATTAAACTATTTTAAATTAAGAAAATTACTAAATAAACAGTAAAAATTCTAAGAAAATTTCTAAAATTACTTTATAACATATAAAAGCTATAAAAAATATACAAACTTGATTTTACTTAATAAAAACTAATTATACTAATTTAAACTAATTATTAATTAATAATTAATAAAACTAAGATTAATTCTAATAAATACTAAATGACAAAATAAAAATCTGAAAAAATTATTATAAATACTTTAATATAAGATATAATTAATAAAAATATAAAAATGACAAGTACTTAATAAAAAATTAAAAATGAAAATTAAAATTAAATTACATTAAATAGAAACTATCACTTAAATTTAAATTAACTTTTTTGGATTTTTCTTTTACAAACTTATTAAATACCTAAAAACAAACAACTTTTATGAAAACAACTTTTTTATAACTTAAAAATAAGCTGTATGGAAAGCCATAAGCTCAACAGTTGACCAAAGTTGACCAAATGGGGAAATTAGCTTAAATGGCAATGAGTGGGACCCACAATGGTGAAATATGATTCAAGCAAGTTTTGTGAACAAGTTTAAGAAAGAAAAAAGCTAAGGGAGACCACAGAATAAGCTATTAAGCAGAAAATAAGCACTTGGAAATTTTCTATAACCCCAGAACTGGGACAGATTTTGTGGCTCAAACTAGGTGAGGTCCACAGACCTAGGGGTCAAACACATGGTCAATAACATAACCCTGGTAGGAGGGGGGATCAAAGATGCAAGGGTCATGGCCTGGGGCCCACTAGATTGATCAGAAAACCACCACCAAGTGGTGGTGGTGGTGGTGGTGCTGCTGAGAGAGAGCAGACCTCAGCCCTGCAAGTCACTTTGTGGCTTTGTGGGGCCCACAAGAGAAATAGCAAAAATGTAACAAAGCCAGGAGACCAAAGATGAGCTGATATACAACAAGTCCTAAAAATTTCAAATCCTAAAACATCCCACAAAATTCCCTAAAATTCTTGAAACTTTTGACTTTTCAGAAAACTAGAACATTTGACTTTTAAAGTAAACATGCAAAGTTGACTAAATTGAGATTAGATCCTTCTTTACTAACTGAACATGATGAGATAAGCTGAAATAAAGCTAAAGTAGGCTAAATCTATGGCTTATGAACTAAAATGGAGGTTATGGGATCACCAATTTCACACAGTGCACAGTTATGGGGGATTAAGTGATCATTTTGACTTTTCATACAATAGAAACTTGGTTTTGAGGTTGTAATTGGCCTAATGTGACTTACTTAAATATACCCAAACCATAACAACAGCAAAACAACCACAATATTACCCAAGACAGTTATGATCCAAACACCCCCTTATATGATTGATTTGAGGATTTTATTGACTAATCACTGATTTGATCCACAAGGTTGATTTATAAGCACTTAATATATCATTAGCATCTAGTTAGAACACAAAAAAAAACATAAATACTAACAATAAACACTGATGAACTATGATTATGCTTAAACTGATAACAAGAACAAAAGTATCTCAAAGAAATTTTATTTGAACAAGTACCTTATTTTATGCAATAACAGAACTAACTTTCACTTAAGAATGATAAAAATACAAGTTAATACTTTAATTAACAGATATGAAACTAAGCTACAGTAACATGCTAGAGTTATGAGAAAATTGCTTACATATGAAGTCTGTGAGTGCTCAACCCAAGAACATGGTACTCAAATCCACCCTACTACCTCCCATGAGGTTACTAATACCCAAGGCACTCCCAAGTTCATCATCCTCCTTGCTCCTTTCTTCTTGAAACTGATTTTTCATATTTTACTCCATTTAAAAGCTATTTTTGGTAATTTTTTAGTTTTTAAACTAACACTGATTCAAATGCTTTGTAAACCTTTAAATGCTAATAAGTAAACCTAAATGAGCTTAATTGATCAGTAAATAACAACTGTGAATGCTTACAAGTGAACTTGAGATTTTAAGTGCTTTATGAGAAAAACTGAATTTAACAAGTTAACTGAATGTGATTGTTTAAATCACTTTTAAGTACACTGAGAACACTTACAACAATACTTTTAAGCTAAAAATTACATGAGAAATTGGAATTACATTTTAACGATTACCTAAAGCTAAGCTACACTAATTATCTCTTTCCCCTGCTTCTTCCTTCTCTTATAGCCTTCCAACATGTTGTGTGGGTCCCACTGGTCAAATCCCACCAGGAATATCATCAATTTGATTGTCATGTCTCATTCCTCAATTTTGGCGGGAAAGTAATTTTGAGCCAATTGGGACTGTGGTAGCAATTGGGGGGTGGTGGAGTGATGTGATTGGATGTTGGGAAGTGTGAGGAGAGGATAAGGGATGGGGTGGCAGAGGCAAGTGAAGATGGTGCAAGGGGGGGGGGAAACCAGTGGTGGTAATGGAGGAAATGGCGCGGATGGTTTTGTTTGGGGGTTTGACCGGGGTCAAACAAAGGTGTGGACTGGGCTAAATGGTAATTGGGCCAAACAAAAGGATCAGGTGGGTTGTGGATTGGTTTTTGGATTTGGTTTGGATTTATGATAAAAAGTCCATTTGATTTGTAGTGTTATTAGACTAGGGACTAAATGTGACATTTGCTGAAATTTGAAGGTTCAAAATTGCACATCCTCCAAAACATTCCAAGGGTAATTCCTGCCACGTTTCAATAATCCAGGGACCATAATTGTAATTTTCCATTTTTTGAAATTCCCGAGGATTAAATGTGTAAATTTCTAAACCTCGGGGACTAAACTTGCAATTTCACCAATCTTTCATTCCAAGGACTATTTTTGACACATTTTGATTTTCCATGGACTAAAAATGATTTTTTATCCAAAAGTATCCCACCAGGGACTGAATCTGTCAATTTCCAAAACTCCAGGGACCTTTTATGTCAATTTTGGATTCTGAGGGACCAAATGTGTAATTTTCTCAAACTTTTTACCCAAGGATCGTTTTTGATCATATTTCACTTTTAAATGCCTTGGGTTGACTTTTCTTTCGTTTTAAAACTTCAGGGACTAGTTTTGTCAGTTTTTGAAACTTGAGGGATTAAAACTGCCAATTATGCAAACTTTGTTCGTTTTTCATTTCTTTTTAAACATTTTGCATATAAAACGTATAAAACACAATTTTGGAATATTTTTAGTATTTTGATGCATTACTGAGTGTTTTTGGACGTTTTGGCAGTTCATATAAGACAAAAATGATGAGTATTTACACACTCATCAGGAACCCAAAGAAATAGCGGGTTCCTGTTGGTTAGAAGCACATGTATTCAACAATTTAGGGATCCATTTAAAGTCTGGTTTGTGTTGTAACCAACATTGCCAATTCCAACTAGTATTTGCTTTCTTAATGTTAAATGCACTAGTAGTTGGTTCTGTCCTAGATTTGTTCTCGGCACTTATGGGGGTAACTTCAACATCATTAGAGACCGTAGAAGACGGCTTTCCTAAGTTAGACTTAGAGGCAATAGTGGGCCTAGAAGGAATGCGTGTCCTACGTTTCTTATGACGATTGAGAAGACAATTAGCTAAACATTTTGTATGATCACCAGATGATACGCTTTTACGACAAAACACACAAGATGCATTAATAGTCAAAACATTCAAAGGTTCATCATTCGTTACATTTAGATTTGGATTACAATTTTCCAGATTAGAATCTAAATCTGATGCAACATGAGTTTTATTCAAATTCCTAAGTTGGTCTTCTACTTCTTGAGCTTCTAGTGATCCTCTCTTACGTTGCCAGAGCCTATTCTTCTTTTTACTTTGTCGCTTGGGTCTGCTAACGCTATTAGGGGAGACTAGTCCTGTAGAAGTGGAGTTATCAACATTAGTATTTTGAACAACTTTTCCTTTATCAGTTTTATCTAATTTATACATTCCTGGTGCTATCACCGTGGTGTCAACCATTTTTCCTTTTTGGAGTATCTTAATTTTCTCTTTCAAATCAATGATGATGTGATTCTTATCCTGAATATTTGACTCAAGTATGCCATTGCAATGTTTAATGTCAATGTGGTTTTGTAGAAATGCGTCATTTTCAATTTTTAAATCCGCAATTTCTTGCTCGTATTTGAGACACAAACTTTTGAAAGACTCATTGTTTTTGCAAAGCTGACAAGAGGTTGAAGGATTTTGTTTTTGAAGTTCCAATTCTCGTTCAATACTTTGAGCTTGACACCATTCAATCCTCTGTTTGAGTAGACAAATTTCTTTTGAAAATTGTTTTGTCACATCATCATTTGAACTTCTCAACTTATCATTTTCCTGTTTGAGTGTCTCAATTTCCGCTTTCAACAAGTTATTATCAACACAATGATCATCCTTAAGCATAGAAGTACCAGATTTATAGAGATCATTCATGATAACAGACAAAATATCAGCATTGAGAACTTGTTCCAAGAGTCGATCAGCATCATTTTTGAAAACTCTAGTTCTTTGCTTTTGAACCAAAATCTCATTTTCAGTTGCATTGAAAACGTTTATCATATTTTTGACCTCCTTTTGAAGTTCCTGATCCCAACGTGTAGCACAGAGACGGAGGTGTTTAACAATTGGCAGCATTTGTTTTTGAAAAATATCTCTTTTTTCTCGCTCGTAAGCGGATTGAAAAGTTTCAACTTTTATTTCAGAATTGCGTTCAATTGTCTCCTCCAAAATTTCGATGTCTTCCATAAAGGTTTTGAAATAATTTAAGACACGAACACTTTTTGGTAAGGGTGAAAGTTCACCGGATGATGGTAAAGGACCATTTATTTGTGCTACAGTTTGGACAGGGGCTGCATTATGAGATGAAACATATGACTCTTCGATAAACCATGATTTCTCAGGTAAGTCCTTTTGAGTAACAAAAGATTTAGAAATGGGAGGAGCTTTTGAATATTCATATGGTGTCCAATATTGAACATTACTCATTTTAGATCGACTCTCGTCTTCAAGTTCTTCTTCTTCCTCAGTATAAAAAACAACAGCACGCACAATCGTATTATCAAGCAAATAGTCCATACTGTAAATTTTAGGAATATCTTTGAATGCTGTGTGAAGAAACATTGAATTGTAATCACCAAGTGCAAATCCTGTACTGGGTCTCGGTTTTAAAGTAAATTTCTGAATTGTCGTGACAGAGTTCCCGTGTTTGTAAACAATGTTACGAAATTCTTTCAGTTGTTTTTCGAGATCAACAATATCACCGAGTAAGTCATTTATGTACTTCCTTTTTCGTATTTTATGTTCACAAAAATCCTTTTTACAACTTGACAATTCTGTTTCTGTTTTTGAAAGGTCTCTATGAAGACGTTCAACTTGCATTTTCAATTCACACTTCTCACTTACAAGTTTTGAAATCAACTTTCCGTTTGACTCAATTAAATCTTGCATTTTGCGTTGAAGATCTTGTTCTTTGTTGTAAGAATCGTGAAAAGCATTTTCAAAACTTTTAGCATGTTTAATCTTTTCTGCCTGATTAGAAAGCTGAATTTTATAACACTCAATGTCCCTTGAAAGTGACGTATTTTGTTCTTTTAAAGCTTTATTAGTCTCGTTGCATTTAATGATTTGCAATTGTTGAGCATCCAGTTGTTTAGATAACAATATGAGGTCAGGGTCTGGATCAAATGATGGTTCATGTTGTTCTAAATGATCATGTTTATCATTCTCAATAGGATCATCAAATGAAACAACTGTGTCATCATCGAATATGACAACTGTGTTTATTTGTTCATCTTTATGATATGATGAAGATGATTTAGATGGAACAACTTGCGCCATATCTGATTCATAAGCAGAAGGTGAGATTATTTCATTAATAAAGCATTCATTGAGGTCATGTACCTGAGACAAGCCGTCAGTGTCATACACTGGACCTGAATCATTAAGCTTAAGTTCCTGCATGTTGGCCATAAGCATCACAGCTGCATTAGCTTCTAGATCTTCCATGTCATCATCATTGTTCACATTTGCCATGAAGTTGTTGTCCTGTTTAGGGAAATGTCCATCTTTTTCATCTTGAAGACCCATAAGTAATGCCTGCTTGTGAAACTTACTACCCCGAGTTCTCGGTTTCGGACATGCTGTAGCTATATGACCTTGTTCATTACAGTTATAGCACCACACTGCATTCCCTGAGTTGGAGTTCCTTGTTGCAACTGGTTCAGACCTTTGCTGAGAAGACCCTGAGTTGTTCCTGAACCCTCCATTGTTACTAAACCTCTGACCATTCCCATAATTTCCTGAAGAACTTCCTGAACCAGATCGACCATAGTTACGATTCTGAATTTCCACTCTTCCATCATTGACAATAGCTTGATTCCTTGTGTTAGAAGATGAACGTTGACGGTTGTTTGTTTTGTTGGAGAATTTGCTGAAAGCACGAGCAATAAGAGCAAGTCCCTGATTCAACGTATTAAAGTCATCATCGTCATCATCATTGGAGTTGGAGTAGTACACAGCATCGTTGTTGTTTGACGGAACAAGTTGAGTAGAAGAATCTTGTGGAGATGAATCATAAGGGACCATTTGGTTCGAGGTGGAAGATTGTGGATAACTGAAGTAGTTCTGCTCTTGAACATATGCATGATTTGACATTTGTGGTGGAGCATAGGGAGATTGAGCTACGAGAGCCAAAGAATTTGGTGTAGAAGTTGGTTTGTATCCTCCTCGTAGAGCTCGATCTTTTTCCACTTCAGGTTCATGGTGTTTCAGAAAATCATACAACAAACCATATGGAGCATCATGCAAATTCTTTGTTTGACGAACAAATGTCACATATTTATGCCAATCAGAGCCAAGACTACCAACAAATTTGGAGTTCACAGCGATCCTTGGTACTGTGATTTTGTGACGTTCCAGATCATTGACCACATTTGTGAAACGATGATAGTAGGATTCAAGTGACTCTCCAGGTTCAATTGTGATGTCAGTGTATTCCATGTATAGCTTGGATTCCATGTCATCTTTGTTCAATTGAGTGCCTTCCATAAGGAGATGAACGTGTTCCCACATAGCTTTGGCTGTTTTCTGAGCATCGACACTTCGATAGATCGGATTAGGTATACCTTGAAGTATATAAGCCATTGCATACTGATCAGCTTCACGATGTAGTTTCTGTTCTTCAGTGAGTGCAGATTCTGGAAGGGGTCTATCACCAGGAGGACGTGGAGGATCAGCATGTGGATCACCAGCTTCAAATCTAGTTGGCCACTCAAATGGTCCTTCAAGTATCACTTGCTTCAAGTATTTCCCATGAGGTTTCTTTAACTCAACAAATCGTAAGAATCGACTTGACCATTGAACATAGTTCCCAGGTGTAAGCATTGGAGGTGTTTCAAGTGATCCTGCCTCATGTCGGGATTGTTGAGTTGTAATAACTTCACACATTCTGTCAAACCAATGAGGTTGTTTGGAGGAAAACTGAGTGTTTTGTTGTGTCACTTGATATGGTTGTTGTTGAGGAATGATCTGATGTTGTTGCATCATTAGGTAATGATGTAGTGGATTGTATGTTTTTTTTAGAGAAGGTTGTTGATTCAGTTGGTGCGGAAGGTATTGTTGTTGCTGATACTGCTGATGTTGATGTTGCTGATACTGCTGATGTTGAGGTTGCTGAGTATGAGGGAAGTAATGATTAGGTGGTTGAGACATCTTAGAACACTTGTGTAGAAATGGATCTTTGTAGAAGATTGAAATGCACGTTCCTTTGAGTAAGTTCCAAAATCCTTGGGGTAAGTTCAATTCTTACGCGTAACTTTTAATCTTACGCGTAAACTGTTAGGTTATGCGTAAAGAGTTAGTTTATGCGTAAACAATAAGTTTAGGCGTAAGTTTACTCTTTACGCGTAAGCTTTGGCTTATGCGTAAGTTTAGATTTATGCGTAAGGTTTAAACAACCAAACAAATCTTCCAAACTTATCCAAGCTTGAAAGATATCCGAAGTCGAAGTAATCCACTAACTTATCCAAGCTAGGGAAGTACTGAGTCACCGGAACACAAGGAGAAGATCTTTGTTGAAGGTTAAGCGTAGAATCTGAAACTTACGCGTAAGATAGACTTATGCGTAAAGTTTAGGCGTAGGATCTGTCTTGTGCGTAGGAATTCACACTTACGCGTAGAAAATGACATTACTCGTAGGATTTAAGGCGTAGACTTCCAAGTTACGCGTAGAAACAGGGTTTTGATAAGAGTTACGCGTAAAAAAAGGGTTTTGACCTTAGTTACACCTAAGAAAAGGGTTTTAGGCCAAAAGTTATGCGTACAAAGGACAAAAAGTACTGTTGACAGCTTTAGAATCGTACTATTCACCAAATTTACGCGTAAACTGGTCAGAAACTTGAAAAATCTCAAATTTTTGAAGAAAAAATGCTTAGAAATAAGGTACTTTTGATCAAATAACTTCACCAATACTTAGAAAACACTAACTATTGAAGATTTTGCTACCAAGAACTAGTTTTCCAATATCAAGGAAGCTATAAAACCTTAAAAAACCTTAAAAATCACTACTTTATGCAAAAAACTAAGCTTCAAATCACTATATCAACCTTGAAACTTGTCCAAGCTTCAAGATTTGAGTGAAAGAAACAAAGAAAAATGCAAAAAGATGAAAAAATAAGCACTAAACCCCACGTTAAATCAAAGAAACACACTTCAAACTCTAGTAGGCTCTGATACCACTTGTTAGGTCACCATTTTGTAAACACAAGTATGATATAGAAAGAAATAAGATGAGAAATGAGATTGGTTGATTATGAGACAATATGAAAGGTGAGAGTGCAAGAGTTTCCTTAAGATAATCAAATAACCAACAAATGAAAAGTTTACATAAGCTTTCTATTTATAAGGGAGGAGTTAGGGCAACACTCCCTTCCTCCCTTATCCTTAAATTCGTGGGCTTTAAGGCCCATAGGGCTTTAACACTTAAGCCTTAAATCATAGACTAGTTAGATAAAATAACTAAGCAACCTATTACAAAAGGTAATGACCGAGACTTGACTAAAATACTAAAGTATGATCCCAACAATACTAGTAAGCTTAACATGGCTGATGGAGAGCATGATAAGGTTGAAAGTATTAGGAAAACTGCTAAGGATGTGCAGGATGATGTGAATGGTAATTCTACATTTGTTTTTGGGGATGTGCAGAGGAACAAAGGCATTTTGAACAGACCACCTGTTGGCTTAACTAAGGTTCAATTTGGTCCTAGTTTGTTTTATAATTCTAGTAATGTTTGGTCTGCTTCTAAATCTGGTGTTAATGCTGTAAACATTGAATCTTTTGCTGAGAAGATGAAGAAAGGGTCTGAAGACAGGGAATTACAAATGAATTTTGTTCCTCAGTTTGTTTCCACTCAAAGTGATGGGACTAAAAGAATGCTATTTCTGTGGAGGAAATTAAGAAAGGGAGTGAAGCTTGTGCTCTACAGTTATATGGTTATTTTGTGGGTACCTCTATGGACTATAGAGTGGTGTATGCAAATTTGAGTAAAATGTGGAGGGCTTATGGGATTTCTGATATTACTAAAACTAGTGTTGGATTGTTTTATTTCAAGTTCAATAATGAAGAGGGTATGAAGGCTATATTGGATAGTGGTCCATGGATGGTTAATAATGTTCCTTTAGTTTTAAATGTATGGGAGCCTGGTATTTGGTTGGATAAGGTTGAGCCTAGTACTATTCCAATATAGGTTTGTGTGTATGGTATTCCTTTGGAGCTTTGTAATGGTAATGGTATAGGTAAGATTATGAGTGGTATTGGCAAGCCCATGCTAATGGATAAGTTAACTAAGGAAAGATGTTTGAAGAAAGCTGGCAAGCTTGATTTTGCTAGAGTTATGGTTGAAGTTTTCGCTACTGATGAGTTACCTATGTCTCTTGAGATTGAATACCCTGCTATTGGAGATAGACCGGGGAGAGTTGGGAAATTAGAGGTTAAGTATCAATGGAAACCACCACAGTGTACTCATTGTAAGACGTTTGGGCATTCTACTTTGGCTTGTAAGGTTAGGCCTAAATCTGAGAAAGAAATTGCTGCTAATGTTCTTAAAGATGTTTTGAATGTGAACAAGGCTAAAGTTGATGGTGGTTCTGTAGAGAAAGCTGATAATGAGGGTTTTTTTACTGTTGGTAAGAACAATAAACCAGTGGGAGTTCAGAGTAATGCTAAACAGAACAATGCTCAAGGTAAGAATTCTAGTTATGCTACTCAGAATAGAGTTTTTCAACAGGGGGGGAAGGTTTAATGCTAGTAATGGAAATTATAAGTTTGGTGGTCAGGGGCTCAATCAGCGGGATAGAAATGTTAGTGGTGGAGGTTCTAATAAACAAAGTAATGTTTTGAAGTCTAAAGGTAGTGATGGTAAAACTAATTATTTGCAGAGAACTAATGTAAAGTCTACTCCAGATGGTATGTCTGCTAATAAGAGAGTTGTTAAGAAGGGTGACGATAAATCTGAATTAGTGTCTAAACCTGCTTTAAGTTCTAAGTATAATGCAAACTATCATCCTAAGGTTCTGGTTAGAGGATCAGGGTCTAAGTCATCTGCTAAGGGGGTTAATGAAAATGCTCCTGTTAACAATACTTTTCAAGCTTTTACTTATCATGACATGGTTGATAAAGAAGATGCTTTCCTTAATTCTGTTGATGAAGAATACATATTTGTTGTTTGGCCTAAGCTGCAGAGTGAAGTTGAGGATGTTTTGAAATCTGGTGAGTATCCTTCCAAATCTATTAGGTCAAATTGGTCTTTGCAACAACTTGATTTTTTCTAAAACAATTGCTCTAAGTTTGGTATGGAACCGTATGTGGATGATGAAGATGTTGATTCTGAAACGGGTGGTATGGCTGTTGAAATGAAGCCTGATGAGGGGTGTATGTCTGTCCCTGAAGTAGTGAATAATGGGACAAATGAAAATTCTGGTTTAGATGAATCTTAAGGCCTTTGTATGGAATGTGAGAGGTCTTAATAATGATCTCAACCAAAAGCAGGTTATTGATATTCTTATGGATGGGGTTTTTAGCTTTTGTGCCCTTTTGGAAACTAAATTAAAAAAAAAAAAAAAAAAAAACTTTCTAGAGTGTGTTCTAAGGTGTTAGGCAACTAGAATTGGTTTTCTAATGCTTCTTCATGTGAAGGGGGTATTGGCATTGTGATTGGTTGGGACCCTAATGCTGTTAGGATTATGCTTCACAGTCAAACCTCTCAGCTTATGAATATTTTTGTGGAAGCTATCAATGGTAATCAAAAATTCTTCTGTACTGTTGTTTATGCTCACTACAAGGAGATTGGTAGGAAGCCACTTTGGAAGGATTTGGTCAGGCATAGTATTGTGGTTAAAGATGCCCTTTGGGTTCTTTTAGGGGACTTTAATGTTATATTAGACCCCTGTGAAAGATCTTTTGGGTTCTCTTCTATTACTTCTGGTATGGAAGACTTTAGAAGTTGTGTTTCTCATATTGAAGTTAATGATTTGGTTATGTCTGGGCTGAAATTCACTTGGAACAAAAGTCCAAATTCTGTTAATGGTCTTTTGAAAAAGCTGGACAGAGTTATGTGTAATATGGGTTTTCTGGATAAGTTCCCTAATTCTTATTCTGTTTTCATGCCTTTTTTTTACTCTGATCATACTCCTTCTGTCCTTAACATCCCTAGCGTTTCTGGTCCTAAGCCTAAACCTTTCAAATTTGCAAATTTCTTATCCTTTAAGGCTGAATTTCTTCCTGCTGTTAGTAGTATTTGGGATAGGGAGATTCAGGGTTATGCTATGTTTTCCTTGGCTTCTAAACTTAAGCTGTTAAAGAAGCCGTTGAGAAAGATGAAGTATTCTCAAGGGGATTTGGCCCTTAAAGTTAAGACTCTTAAGGATAAGTTGTGTAAGATTCAAGAAGATATGGTTAATGATCCTTTCAATTATGATATTAGAAGGGAAGAGATCGTTGTTCTTAATGCTTATAAGGAAGCTGTCAAAGATGAGGAATTATTCTTGAAGCAAAGATCTAAGATTACATGGCTAAGTGAAGGTGATTTTAATACCAAATACTTTCACAATGCTATGCGATAAAGAAGAAATAAAGGAAGAATTGAGTATGTGGAAGATATGGAGGGCAAGGCTTATTCTAGTAGTGATGTTGGAGCCCAATTTGTGAAGTATTTTGGAGAATGTGCTTGGTACTAAGGAGGTTGTTGACTCCATTCAGGACCCTGCTTCTCCTTTTCTTAATAAGCTTTCTATGATTGATGCTGAACTTATGGTGAAGCCTGTTTCTCTTGAAGAGATTAAAATGGTTCTTTTTAGCATGGATGATGATAAGGCTCCTGGTCCGGATGGCTTTTCCTCTAAATTCTTTAAGGGTGCTTGGTCTATTGTGGGTGCTAAATTCTCTCAGGCCATTATGGATTTATTTTCTAATGGTAAGCTTCTCAAGGAGATTAATTCTACCGTTATTTCTTTGGTTCCTAAGACTCAAACTCCCAAAAGAGTCTCTGATTTTAGGCCCATTTCTTGCTGTAATGTAGTTTATAAGTGTATTAGTAAAATTATTGCCAATAGGCTTAAAGGGGTATTAAATTCTTTGGTAGATGATTGCTAGAGTGCTTTTATTCCCTCTAGGCAGATTAGTGATAACATTATGCTTACTCAAGAGCTATTGAGGAATTATCATAGGAAGAATGGGCCTTCTAAGATTGCTTTTAAAATTGATATTCAAAAAGCGTATGATTCTGTTAATTGGGATTTTCTTAGACAGTGTCATATTCATTTTGGTTTTCCTTGGAAGATGATTAACTGGATCATGAGTTGTATATGTTCCCCGTCTTTTACTATTAGTGTGAATGGGGATCATTGTGGGTATTTTAAAGGTATGAGAGGCCTTAGACAGGGAGATCCACTATCCCCTTATTTATTCTCTTGTGATGGAAGTTTTATCCTTGTTAATTAAGAAAAAGATTCATGAGAGTGGCAATTTTAAGTATCATTGGAGGTGTAGTAAAGTGAATCTTACCCACTTATGCTTTGCTGATGATCTCATGATTTTCACTCATGGTGATGTTGGGTCTATTTCTACTATAAAAACTGCATTGGATGAGTTTAGTAAGATCTCTGGTTTAAAGCCAAGTATGGAGAAGAGTTTGGTTTTCTTTAGGAATGTTCCTGATTACACTAAAGCTGATGTTCTTAACATTATGCCATTCACTGTTGGTTCTCTGCCTATCAAGTATCTTGGAGTTCCTCTTATTTCAACCAGACTTTATAAGCAGCACTGCAGTTCTTTGATTGACAAAGTGAAAATGAGATTGCTGAATTGGAAGAATAAATCCTTAACGTTTGCTGGTAGACTTCAGCTTATCAGGTCTGTGGTAAGTTCTCTCCAAGTTTATTGGTCTTCTATTTTTATTCTCCCCAAAACTGTTATTAATGAGATTGAGAAATTGATGAGAGGTTTTTTATGGGCTCATGGTGAGTCTCATAGAGGTAAGGCTAAAATGAAATGGAAGGATATTTGTTGTTTAAAGGTCCAGGGTGGTTTAGGCATTAAATCTCTCCATGTTTGGAATATTGCTTTAATGTCTAACCATATTTGGAATATTGTTTCTAATAAGGATTCGTTATGAGTTAAATGGGTTAATACTTATAGATTGATTGATAGGAGATCTGTTGAGAGAAATTTTTGGGACATTCCTATTATGCATGATGTTTGTTGGGGATGGAAAAAGATCTTAATGTGTAGGGATGTGGTCAGAGATCATATGGTTATCAGAAGAGGTAATGGTAAGAGCACTTCTGTGTGGTTTGATAATTGGTCCTTCTTAGGCCCTTTATGCCAATACATTTCAAAAAGGGATATCTTTGAGGCTGGGCTTTCTCTGTCTTGTAAAATTTTTGATATTGTGAAAGATGGAGAGTGGAAGTGGCCTGATTGTTTGAAGGCTAAGTTTGTATTCCTGATACATCTCCCTCATCCTCTCTAATTACTTGATAGACAGGATGTTGCTATGTAGAGAACTAGAAATGATAAAGTTTGCCATTTTTCTGTCAAAAATGCTTGGAATGATCTGTCTTCTCCCAAACCAGTGGTTTCTTTGTATATAATTGTATGGTTTAGTCAAAATATCCCCAAACATGCTTTCATTCTTTGGTTAGCCATTAATAAAAGGTTGAATACCCAGGACAAGGTGGTTTTATGGAATAAGGTTAATAATTTGAAGTGTTCTCTTTGTAGCAAAGTTATGGATAACCATGATCATCTGTTTTTTGGTTGTGATTTTTCTATAAAAGTTTGGAATTATTTCAAGGGGTTAATGAGATTTGATGATGCTCCCGATAACCTTTTTGCTGCCATTGAGTATATTTCTTCCAAGCCTATTGTTAAGTCTATTTGCAGTATTATCCAAAGGCTTGTTTTGGGTGCTACTGTTTATCACTTGTGGATTGAGAGGAACAATAGAAATTTTCATGACAAATCTAGGAATGCTGAGGATATGTGTAATATCATTAGAGAGTTTGTTAGTGATACGCTCAGATCAACCACTTAACTAATGACGGTCAAAGTAGTCAAACCTCACATATTCTCCGAAGGTATAGTGTATCCCCGGGTCATTAAGTCCCGACGAGGTGTGAAATGGTGAATCGAATCAAGTTCGTGATCGGGTAAAGTGAATGGTGAAAAGATATAGTTGTGCATAAAACGTGGAAAGGTAAAACTAAACTAGTGAGCATAAGGTAAAGTACATGAAACAATAACGCAAGGCAAACCATCTTAAAAGGCAAAAACGAGCGTTTGATAAACGTATATGCGCACAATAAAAAGTGAAATCTAAGTACGGCTAGCCCTACGAGCTTACAACTAATTTTTCTACGTACTATGTGACAAAAGAAAAATTTAGAAAAAGAAAAAAAAAAAAGGAAATTAATTATTAGATAAAAATTATAATTGTTGTGGATTAAAAACTATTTAACACTAATTAAATTCTAATAAGTACTAAGACTATCTTAATAAATGTTGGGAATTCTGTGTAGAAAGAATTCTGCTGCTGTTTCTGCTGAAAGTATCCTGCTGAAGAGTTGGTTTCTGCTGAAGCAGTATATCTGCTGAAGACATAGTTCAGCTTTATTAGTTTCTGCGGATGTAGTATTTCCGTGTTTTATGTAATGTAGTTTGGATATGCATGAGTTTATTTAGGAAGTGATAATGCATATCTTTTAGAACTTTTAGAAGATACGTTTCTTGAGAAACGGTTTAGGGTTCCTTGAGTATAAAAGGAACATACGGTTTATGTATTGAATAACTTTTAGAAAACTCTTATAATAATTAAAAAGATCCATAGAGGATCAAGAATTCTTAGTATCAAACTTGTGTTTTGTTTCCGCTTTATAAATACAAGTTGCAGGGATTGTCTATTAGTGTGTTATTGATTACAGTGACATTACTAACGATTCTAGAGTGCTCAAGAAGATCTATCAAGGTCTATAGTTCAACAATAAATCTAAAGCTTTTTAGTATAATACTTCAACTATATATTAACTAGATGGTTTATTTGAGCCAGAACGAGGTTTTGAAACAAGTAACTTTTCCAAATGGTTTATATAAACTAAAACAAACTACAACTCAAGCTATCCTTGAAGCAATCCAACTAGCAAGAAAACCACAACTAATAAGCTTGAAACAACCTTCGAATAAGCTCGACAATCAAGAAAATGAACAGATATGAGGCAATGCTATATAGCGATATTAACGAACTTTACTATTACCACAGTACCTATAAGCCTACTTAATGTAAATTATAAGCTGAAACCAAGACAAACATATAATAATAATTCAATCTTTAAACAAGCCAATCACAACAATTACCAACAAGTATCGAATAATGACAAAGAAATTGCAACAGATGGAGTTTCCAAGTTAACATGATATTAAAGAGATTAGTAACTATCACAGTAACTTTCAAGCCCAAAATAATTGAAACACAAGCTTAGACCAAAGCAAACCTGAACTTACATGATTTCAAACTATCGTCCTAACAATACTTAATGAACAAAAATCCCATAGGGGGGGGGGAGGAAATCAACAAGGTTCAGCTGCTACTGAATAGCAGCAAACATGTGCAGCAAATGGAAAACTAGGGAGTTAAAATTAATCTAGCAAACAAGCAATACAGATTAAACAAACTTAACATCCAACAACTTAGTACTACTAGCTTTCTAAAACCTCAAGAATCAAGCAATAAGCTCAAGGAATGAACCTGTTATGGGGTTTGGAAAAAGAAGTAAAAAAAAAAAAAAAAAAAAAAAAAAAAAAAAACTTGGTGCAGGGTAACACAAGGGTCAAACAGGCCACTTTGGGCTCGATTAAGTCGGCACAAAAAAAATTATGAAAAATAGAGTAAAACTAATAACATGTAAACAAGCCTACTAGATACCTAATGAACCAATTTTTTTTTTTTTTTAAAAGGAATAGTATTAAACAAATTAAAAATACCAAATAGAAGGCAGTTTGGCTTGCTAGTTGCTGAAGTTCAGCAACAATTGGTGCTGATTTGGGTCAAAACGAACTGTTAAAAAGCTTCAACAAACCTGGATATGCTCAATCTAATGAATGCTATGCTACTAACTATTAATAAAAACAAAGATCCAATCCTAAATATAACTTGAATATTACTAAAATGGTGAATGCATTTTCTGTTGGGGCTAGTTTCTACTGATGCAACAATGAACTTAAAAAGGGTACAAAGTGAGATGTTACTAGAAACCTTGAACCAGAAGTGAAAGCTTGTAAATAAACTAATATGAACAAACACTCATAACCAAAGACTACTAAATCATGCGAATTCACATAAGGGTTGCATTTATTGATGTCCATTCATTAAATTTAAAGACAATACTAAAAACTTTCAAATCTACTAGAAACCACTATGGATCAATCCTAAGTTACTACTAAAACTGATTGAAATCACCAGAAATATTATAAATAGGATAAAACAATTTTTTTGCTTGAGAATTAATCTTGAGCCAAACACCCCTATAAAAACTATTTTGAATCCTAAATGAAGCTAATTATTGATTCAACCACGAGATTGAAAACAAACTAATACTAATCCAGTGTAAACACAAGTAAGCAGAAACAAACTACAATTAACCATTACACTAGCTATGACAGAATAGGCCAAAGATTATGCTAAAAATATTTAGAGATTATGAAACAAGATTATAAAGCCTTCAATCATTGACTTATCGGATGCGATTGAGAACTAGTGAAACATTGAAATAACTACAGGGCATAAACCAATTTCTCTCTAAAAACTCCAAGTTTCTATTTATTCTGAGCAACAAAGTACAGAGCTGAAGGAAAAAAAAAAAAAAAAAAAAAAAAAAAAAAAAAAAAAAAGAAAATCAAAACAAAACAAAAAAGAACTTTAACTTAACTTGGTGAAAACAGATTACAACTAAGACTAGAGATTAAAAGCATAAAAGAGAATCATAAAATTACATGGAGAAACTAACTGCCTACAAAGGCTTACATAGCACTTCTATTTATACTAAAATTGCAGGGGTTCTTCTCTTGTGTTTGCTTAGAACAAATCCCATCCATTGAATCCTCTTGAGCTTCATCACAGCCACTGATTAGAATTGGCGCCAAAAAGTGGGGAAAACGCCAGCTGGGAATATCTTATAAGATTTTTGAAGGACAATTGGGTGGCTGGGGCAGGCATGTTGGGGGAGACAAGAAGCTTGGGGGATGTGGGATTTGTTTCTAGATTCGTTGGGGGGTTGTGGAGGAGACAGGTAGTTGGGGGTTGTGTATGTTGTCGGGTATATTTGTTTCTGATGGGAAGGAGGGGAGATGAGGACCAGGGATAGGTTTTATTAATGAAATGGGAAGTGGGTTTATGATTGGGTTTGTAAGATTGGGTCGGGTTTGAGTTAAGTTTTACTATCACATTAGCCTTGAATGTATCATGGGGTTGACTCGACTCCGTCTTTAATATCACAGTTGCTCATTTGCTACCGAGTCGTTCAAAACTACATGCTTTCGCTCCAAGTTGTATGTTTTTTGCTCAGTTTTCAACCCTTCGTACCGGAAACACATAAAAATGCAAAACCAAGGATATTCGTATTGTTTTTGGTCGTTTTTAGCATTCTTACATGTCAAAGTGGGCATAAAATGATGAGTATTTGCATACTCATCAATCCCCCACACTAAACTATTGCTAGTCCCTAGCAATAAATTGTTTTGAAAATTTAATGGATTTTAATCTCTTTACCAAAAGCCATTACTTCTGGAGTAGCCAAATGTTTCAGTTCAAGTAAGAACTATGGTCCACCTGATAACCATGTGATTTTGAGCAAACCACCAGCTGTCAACGGATTTGATTTGTCTTTACCAGAAGCCGTTTGCTTCTGGACTAGCCAACTCTTGATGGACGTAGTCAACATCTTGGTGAGTTGATTACCAATTATGGTTTTTCTACTGCCTTTACCACAAGCCATAATCTTGCGGGCTAGCCAACTCTTTCACTTTTTAGGATATGGCGAGTTGAGATACCATACAATTTTGGGCAAATTGCAAGCCGTCAACGGATTTGAGTTATCTTTACCAAGAGCCGTTTGCTCCTGGATTAGCCAATCCTTTTGTGGTTTAGACATGGTGGACTGATAACCATAAAAATTTTGAAGCTCAAGTGAATTTTTTTTTAAAATTTTTGCCAAAAACGGGGGTATTAGATGGTAAAATGTGATCAAATTCGCTAGAATACCCCCCCCCCCCCCCCACAGTTAGAATTGAATATTGTCCTCAATATTCAAAGTCTCGGCTATTATGTCGACTCTTTAAACGTAAAAGGGCAACATTACAAGCTAAATGTGGAAACACCATTTTTTCACTTTATTTGTAACCACAGCAGGGGTAACTCCCCCACACTTAGGGTGAAAACCCTATATGCATGCTACTGTTTTTGTTTACCGAGTCGCTAGCTTGACTCGACCCCGAATTCATGTGTTCTTAGGGAAGCAAGATGTGGAAGAAGCAATCTCCATCGGACTTTCATTCAAGATGTTTGGACAAACATTTGAAGCACGTGAAAGTTCCACACCGATGAGATAAATTCCCGGCTTAAAATAGTATAAACTATAAGCGGTGATGCCGGGGTAAAAAATAATGTCTTCATTCCCGAAGGAATGTAGAAC
Organism: Artemisia argyi; assembly: GCA_030686995.1. Taxonomy (NCBI): domain Eukaryota; kingdom Viridiplantae; phylum Streptophyta; class Magnoliopsida; order Asterales; family Asteraceae; genus Artemisia; species Artemisia argyi. Next base: position 75,915,980 of record CM060695.1, on the reverse strand, counting down.
AGGAGAAGTCACCTGGTAGGTGAAGAAGGGAAGAAAGATCTTGATGACAATCAAGATAAAGTCATCATCATCCGGAAGAGAATCCATGATTGGTATATCATGAAGCTCATCATTTAAGCTCATATGATCTAGACCTATTATGGGAGGGAGGGTTGGGATTTTGATATCAAGCAAATTCTCACAGTTGAGAATATTTCCCTCTGGAACACAAAGATCATCTTTTTCTAGATCAAAGTAAAAGTTATCATACTCCGGTGGAGATATGATATGAGTGAGTTCACCGGAGAACTCCTCAAAGGTGAATGAATCATATTCGGGGAGAGAAATTTGAGAATGAGAAGTGGTACTGCCACTAATCTTCTCTCCCATATGATCAAAAGTAAAGGCTTCAAACTCCAGAATAGGATCATCGGAGAAAATGTCACTATCCTTAATGGGGATAGGAGATGAAATAGATTTCTCTTTGAAAGCCTCTATTTTAGAAATGAGGAGATTGACATTCAATAATGTTGCACGAAGTGCTTCATCTTTGATTTCAGTGTCAATTTCATCATTCTCTTCTTCTAAGCTAACTAGCTTATAAGGTAAATCTTCCATAAAAACGACGTCTCCACAAGATAATGAATCGTCATCAGTAGAATCGGAGAACATCTCAACATGATCAGTTGGGAAGATAAGAGGAGGAGGGATATCACACAAATGATCAAGAATTCCCTGTGACTCTCTTGGGATTGGGACAAGGTTCTCAACACTAGACTTTATGAATTCGTCCGATTCCTTTTCAGGAACAGTGTCAAGATGCTCGTCCCCCATGCTCAAAGAGTGAGTGGGAACCTCGGGTGTGATATCAGTAGGTTGAGATGAAAGCTCAACTGATGGTGTCTCATCTGATGAATCTTTATAAAATTGAAGAATATCAAGTGTATCTTCATCATCACTGTCATCAGGAATGAAACGGAATCAAGAGCTAGATCTGGCTGCTTTTTCTTTTTCAATTGATTCCCTAATAGAGTTTTCAATGGCAATTTGAGAATTTATTTTAGCAGCCTGTTCTTCAGCTAACAATTCTTCCATCGATTTCTCATGATGTTCATGACCAAGAAGCTCATCATGACAAGTTTTTAATAACATTTGTATTTCTTGTATGTCTTGGATGAAATCATGAGAAAGAGGTTGTGGTGGCGATTGGCTAAGGTAAGGCTGTGGAGGTTGATAAAAATGACGTGTGTCATAATTGTCATAAGGTTCGGGCTCAAAGACAGGTGTGTACATATTTTGGCAATCAGAGCCGAGATGTGAACCTCCACAGTATGTACAACAGTTGAACTGTTGTAACTGATCCTGTGAGTTATGTGGATATTGGTCAAAACCAAATTCGTAATCGTTACGAGGAACTTGCTCATAGACAAGCTGGTTCCCATTTTGACATTTAGAACTGTCATGAGGACCTCCACAATACTCACAAGAAAAACTTGGTGTATTTTTATACAAAGCATCATTGGTATTTGAATGATATGGTTCTTGCTCGTATGGGTTATGAGGAATGTGGTTGTAATCGTTTTGAGAATATTCACAAAAGTTCTGATCGTAATCAGAGGTGAATGTAGGTTCAGTTCTCAAAACATAACATGCACAAAGTTCATGGCTAAATCCACAATCCTTGCAATTGCACCGTTCACAAAGTGAACCATCTCCTAACTGATCTCCACAACTAACACAATGAAGTTGTTTCAACGAAGATGTTTGAGGAGGGTCATCAGAAAGATTTGGTGAATCATCAGGAGAATTTGGATTTATGAACAAATTGCACAAAGTACAAAATCTGTCACTACAATTATTCCCACATTTCTCACAAATACGCCGGAAACAACGATAGCCGTTCTCAATCAGGCTTTTACAGTGAAAACACGTGTAGCCGAGAGACGCCATAAGAATTATACATGAGAGGGGTATAAGAAAGTAGAATCAAACGGATAGAGGGTAAGGAAAAATATTTTTGGGTTTTTTATATTTAGGAAAAACAAAAGAATATTTACAAAAAATGAGACGATAACTTCCGGAGAAGGGTCTTCAATCACTAATCTGCAAACTCGAATCGATAAACGGCTTCACTCCTCCCCGGCAGCGGCGCCAAAATTGATACGCTCAGATCAACCACTCAACTAATGACGGTCAAAGTAGTCAAACCTCACATATTCTCCGAAGGTATAGTGTATTTGATGAGGCGAAAAATGATCCACTTTTAGGGGGTCATTTAAGCCCAGAATTGAATTTATTTGATCAAATATTGCCCTAAATCGTTCCTTTTGTGATTTTAGGTACTTTGGGAGTGAAATCTGGAAAAGGAAGCAATTCGAACGTTTTTGGAGCATAAAAGTGAAGAAAACGCCAAAGACTTAATTTTCCATGCTGGGAACAGTAGGTGACGGCGTCAAAAAGAAAATCTTGACGGTGTCAAGAGTAATTTCCATGACGATCCAGTAGAGATTTGACGGCGTCACAAGGTAGGGCGTCAAGAGGAAAATGCATGATGGCCTGGAAATACATAACACATGACGGCGTCAAAAGTAGATCAAGGCAGTCACGTGTTAACTGGTCAAAACTTGCGCGCGAAGTATCTGATATTGTTTTGGTCATAACTTTTGCATACGAACTCGGATTTAGGTGATTCAAAAGCCCACGCGAAGAGGACGAAGAGATCTACAATTTGGTGAAAAATGGTCTTGACGGCGTGAAGAGTAACGGGCTGACGCCGTCAAGAAGGGCCGACAGAAAACATGCCTATAAATATAACATCATAACTTCACTTTTTGTAAGCCCTAAACCCTAAGGTCGATTCCTGGGTTTAGGTGGGTGTTTTTCCAGCAACTTAGAGGATTTCAATCACTCCATAAACATCATGTATTGGTTTGATGATTCTATCTCAACTATGTCTTTCATTATTCTTGTTGATTGTCCTTCTTTGATTATGATTTGCTAATTCACCTTGTGTCTACTTGTGATTATGTGAAACTTGTATATAATTGATTAGATCTCATTGATTTCTTGTTAATGTTGTGTCTATCTCCATTGATGAGGGGCTTGTTGATGTGTGTGTCTATCTCCATCAATTAAGGCGCGACAACTTCAATAGATCTAGTTGGTTTAGTTTATAATTCTTGTTTCCTATTGATTCTTGCTTTGATTGAATGATTTATATGTTAGGCTTAAGAAAACTGGCAGATCTCCAAATGGTAACATGCTTGAACGTCTTAAGAAACATGAACCGATGTGCACTAGGTCTTTATTGGTTGTATTTAATGCATGAGCCACTGTTTATAATCCCTATGGTTGTGCTGGGCATGGTATAGGAGGAGATAAGAGCTCATAGAATTGGGGAGTTAAGTGCGCCACCCCATGAATGGTATTAAGGAATACAACCCGTCAATTAAAACAAGGTTACAATTCAATAGGTAGGATTGGATAGCTAGCAAGGAGTAACATATCATAGGTAGACATGCTTCACTTATCTTGTAGAACCTTAGTTTATTTTCTTGTTTATTAGATTAATTAGTAGCTTTTGGGTTACTTGATTAGCAACTAATTCCGCCTACTCTCCCAATACCCGAGATTTTTACTTGCTTTTCATAAAATATAAAAACATAAAAAGAATCATCCTTCACCTTTAGACCTAGTTAGATTAATTTCAATCCTAACGACACTATTCCTAGCTGAACGATCAATCCCTCGGTACTTGTCACTATATTATACTACAACGATCAGGTACACTGCCTGGTGGGGGTTGTAAGCTTCTCAAAATCCCTTGAGAGGTACAGCCTGGTGCGATTCCCACTCATCAAGTTTTTGGCACCGTTGCCAGGGAATAGTTATTGTTTAGGTTGAATTTGATTTTTATTAGGTCTACTCATTAGATTCCTATCAAGTGAGATTTTTTCTTTTTTACTTTGTAGCTTTCTCGTAGTCTATCTTTTCTTTGTGATTTTGTTTGTAATTTGCTTCAAATGGACACTTCACTTAGACTTCTAAGATTGCAATATATGGTTGAGTGGCTAGAACACCAAGAAGTGCAAAATACCTCATTTAGAGACACCTATGAATCATATGAGCCTTCACCTAGGATAGATTCTTATGAACAACCTCCATGTTTAGGATCTCGTTTTAGTGAGGCCAATAGGAAATGCAACCTAGTTTGCCAAGGAATTATGGAGAGAGCCATTGCAACAAATCATAAGTTAGATGAAGCACTAGGTTTGCTATTATCACTACCTAAAAAACAATTGAGGAGGATTTAGCCGAGCATGATCACATTGATCAAAAAGACCTAGGTTTTATGATCGATGATGATGAATCTCAAGAAACAGATGATGAATCTCTTGGGCAATTTGTATATAGCAGTCACAATATTGAGGATGACCCTTATGATTCGGACATAGAAGTTGAGATGCCTAGAGAAGCACGTGAGATACTTGGGAGAATGTTAGGGCTAGATCCTGACACATGGAATGATGAGGTGAACAACATAAGCCCACAAAATACTCAACCATCATTTGAGGCACACGCACCGCCCGTGACTTACCCGGAAGAAGTAGAAGAAACTTTAGGAATTCCAATGGAGGTAGAACCCTTGGACCAGGCACCACTTGAGGATATAGGTTTGAACACTTGTAGTGATAACCTTACTCCTAGTTCTAGGGAATTTCCTAGTGTTGATGAACCGGAACCTCAATCTTTACACACCTTTCCATCCTTAGATATATTTCTAGGAGACAAAAGAGGAACCGACCCACCCATCAACCAATATTATCCGGGTAGTTTTAGGATGAAGGAAGCCATTCACTCACCCCCTTCACCTCACGTGGCATATTCACACCCTAAGGGTGTGTATCGCTACTTTCACCCACACTTGATCATAAGTGTAGGGAAAATCTCCCCAATTTCCGTTAAATAAGGGTAGAGTCAGGCTCGTGACTCGAACAAAAACAAGCGCTTCTTGGGAGGCAACCCATGTTTTGTGTGTTTTTATTTGTTTGTTTGTTTGTTTGATTTTATTTGTTTCCGTATGCATGTTTTATTTTTATTGTTTGTGGCTCATGTTTCAAAGTAAATTGTGAAAATGCTTTATTTTGTTTTTAACTTCGTCTTAATTGCATATAAAGGTATTTTGCAAAAGATAAGTGTAAGGGAGATCCAAATTTGTTTATAAGAACGAAATTGAGCATGAACCACAACAATATTAAATGGACATGTGTATTAGTACTTGTTAGAGTCAAATGCTTGTATCGAGTCGTAATGATGTTTTGCAGGATTTTCCAGGAAGTAGGACGAAGTTTTTCCAGAAATTTTCCGGAAACTTAACATAAGAATTTCGGCAGGTCACTTCTGACGGCGTCACGAGTTTACTCTTGACGGCGTCATGTGTAAAATTCTGGAAATTTTGCTAGTTTTGTTTATACCGAAGTCTTAAAGTTTTTGTTGATTCTTTAGTTTTATAAACTCCAGGAAATCTGCAAACATTCATTCCACAAGCATTATATCTTTAATTGTTTTGTTTCTATTCCTAAGTCTGGAATTACATCTAGTTGTGAGTTATCTTTGTTCGGATTGATGCTTTAGGTTTTTGTAGTTGTTTTCTCAGGTTTAACAGGTTATGTATGACAAGAAGATGATTTATATTCTGGAAGGGAAGCTTTGATTGTTCATTTTCTTGGAGGAAGATTTAACCTGGCCACCTCATTATCCATACCGAGCGAATCAGGGGAGTATTTGATTTCATTCTCTTTACTTTTTCACTTTTACATTCTTTACTTGAACTTAGGGACAATGTTCATCTTAAGTGTAAGGGGAGGGTAAAAAGATGATACCTTACATACGCACTTTCGCTTGAGTTTGTTTTGTTTAATAGTAGATGTGTAATAAAACTATGAGAAATACTTGTTAGTGTAATTTTAGCGCCAAATTTAAATTTTTTTACAACATTTAGGAGTGAAACTTTAGCCATAGCAAGCGTCTCATGGATAGGAGATTGTATGACTTGCACATAACCGTATATTCAGAAAAATTTTCCACCCAAATATGTGAGGTTCGCCTTTAGATTTGATAGGGAAAGCATTTACTATTAGTGCTTATGAGTGTACCGGTAGCATTTAGATTCTAGAACTTGCGTTAGTGATGCATCCCGAGACCGCTAGTGAGACTACATTCGTGTGGTAAGATTTACTACATGATAAGAGGCATTAAGATCACCCTTGTGTTAAACCCGTATCATAATTACTTGACCATTTAAGTCATATTACTTGGCTAGTTAAGTCAACTAATTTTTCCCACACCCTTAGCGTTGTACTCATTTTTAATACACGAAACCCCTAGTACACCCCTCCGAGCCTATCTTTTCGTTTCTAACTTTAAGCATCTTACTTAAAGGAAGAATTTGTTACACCCCACTTAAATGTACAACCAAATCGCCTTAGCCTTCCGTGTATGCGCTCATTGTTAGTGCATTATTGTTATTTGTTGAACCCTAAGTTAACTATCTAATTGATTACATGGTTGCTAAGTCGAGTCATATCCTTGTACATATTGTTTTGGGATGATTGGGACTCATGGGTAAGTACTTATTTTATGAAGTGATGGGGAAGAACATCATATATTACCCCCATATGTGCGTTAATCTTAAAAGTGCTCCAAGTGTTTTGATTTTCCTAATTCGAGTCACTAGATTAGTTTATTGTAAAGTATGTAAAAATTCAAGTGTAAGGAGAATGTTCATTCCCTATGATGTATTATTTTGGATGGTAGGGTAAGAGTGTATGAAAAAAAAAAAAAAAAAAAAAAAAAAAAAAAAAATCGAAAAATCAAGAAAAAAAAGAAAAAAAAATAGAAAAAAGAAAAGAGAGAAAAAACATAAGGACTACCATCCCTTTTTATTCTATGTTCATTTTATGTTTTTATTATTTTTCATTTATTAGCTTAAGTCGAGTCTAGTCTTGGCTTAGCAACGCCATATTGTACATGTAATTAACTAAGATTGTTAACTCGCCACCAGTAAAACTTCCTTTATCCAACAAAACCGTGTATTTCATATCCCTACACCTAACGTTACAACCCTTTGAAAGACCTCTTTGATAGTTTATCCTAGGTGCTTACGCAATGTGGTGGAGGTTTGATCCTTTCCCAAGCCTATGGTAATCTATTTTGCTATGACAGGTAGTGAGAGATATCTTCCGTTTCCATATTGTAATTTATACTTTATTACACACGAGAGATGTGAGTATCTAAACGCTATTTGTGAGGTGCTAGTGTATGACCTCTGTGCTTGTCTATTGGTCTTTAGTGGAATGATTATTTGTTGTAATTACTTTTATATTAGTGTTAAATGACCCCTAACTTGTATTTTGACTAGAATAAAAGCGCATTTGCTTGAGGACAAGCAAATCTCAAGTGTAAGGGTATATGATGAGGCGAAAAATGATCCACTTTTAGGGGGTCATTTAAGCTCGGAATTGAATTTATTTGATCAAATATTACCCTAAATCGTTCCTTTTGTGATTTTAGGTACTTTGGGAGTGAAATCTGGAAAAGGAAGCAATTCGGACGTTTTTGGAGCATAAAAGTGAAGAAAACGCCAAAGACTTAATTTTCCATGCTGGGAACAGTAGGTGACGGCGTCAAAAGTAATTTCCATGACGATCCAGTACAGATTTGACGGCGTCACAAGGTAGGGTGTCAAGAGGAAAATGCATGACGGCCTGGAAATACATAACACATGACGGCGTCAAAAGTAGATCAAGGCAGTCACGTGTTAACTGGTCAAAACTTGCGCGCGAAGTAGCTGATATTGTTTTGGTCATAACTTTTGCATACGAACTCGGATTTAGGTGATTCAAAAGCCCATGCGAAGAGGACGAAGAGATCTACAATTTGGTGAAAAAATGGTCTTGACGGCGTCAAGAGTAACGGGCTGACGCCGTCAAGAAGGGCCGACAAAAAACATGCCTATAAATATAACATCATAACTTCACTTTTTGTAAGCCCTAAACCCTAAGGTCGATTCCTGGGTTTAGGTGGGTATTTTTCCAGCAACTTAGAGGGTTTCAATCACTCCATAAACGTCATGTATTGGTTTGATGATTCTATCTCAACTATGTCTTTCATTATTCTTGTTGATTGTCCTTCTTTGATTATGATTTGCTAATTCACCTTGTGTCTACTTGTGATTATGTGAAACTTGTATATAATTGATTAGATCTCATTGATTTCTTGTTAATGTTGTGTCTATCTCCATTGATGAGGGCCTTGTTGATGTGTGTGTCTATCTCCATCAATTAAGGCGTGACAACTTCAATAGATCTAGTTGGTTTAGTTTATAATTCTTGTTTCCTATTGATTCTTGTTTTGATTAAATGATTTATATGTTAGGCTTATGAAAACTGGCAGATCTCCAAATGGTAACATGCTTGAACGTCTTAAGAAACATGAACCGATGTGCACTAGGTCTTTATTGGTTGTATTTAATGCATGAGCCACTGTTTATAATCCCTATGGTTGTGCTGGGCATGGTATAGGAGGAGATAAGAGGTCATAGAATTGGGGAGTTAAGTGCGCCACCCCATGAATGGTATTAAAGAATACAACCCGTCAATTAAAACAAGGTTACAATTCTATAGGTAGGATTGGATAGCTAGCAAGGAGTAACATATCATAGGTAGACATGCTTCACTTATCTTGTAGAACCTTAGTTTATTTTCTTGTTTATTAGATTAATTAGTAGCTTTTGGGTTAGTTGATTAGCAACTAATTCCGCCCACTCTCCCAATACCCGAGATTTTTACTTGCTTTTCATAAAATATAAAAACATAAAAAGAATCATCCTTCACCTTTAGACCTAGTTAGATTAATTTCAATCCTAACGACACTATTCCTAGCTGAACGATCAATCCCCCGGTACTTGTCACTATACTATACTACAACGATCAGGTACACTACCTGGTGGGGGTTGTAAGCTTCTCAAGATCCCTTGAGAGGTAAAGCCTGGTGCGATTCCCACGTATCAGTATTCCCGGGTCGTTAAGTCCCGACGAGGTGTGAAATGGTGAATCGAATCAAGTTCGTGATCGGGTAAAGTGAATGGTGAAAAGATATAGTTGTGCATGAAACGTGGAAAGGTAAAACTAAATGAGTGAGCATAAGGTAAAGTACATGAAACAATAACGTAAGGCAAACCATCTTAAAAGGCAAAAACGAGCGTTTCATAAGCGTATATGCGCACAATAAAAAGTGAAATCTAAGTACGGCTAGCCCTACGAGCTTACAACTAATTTTTCGACGTACTATGTGACAAAAGAAAAATTTAGAAAAAGAAAAAAAAGGAAATTAATTATTAGATAAAAATTATAATTGTTGTGGATTAAAAACTATTTAACACTAATTAAATTCTAATAAGTACTAAGACTATCTTAATAAATCTAAAGCTTTTTAGTATAATACTTCAACTATATATTAACTAGATGGTTTATTTGAGCCAGAACGAGGTTTTGAAACAAGTAACTTTTCCAAATGGTTTATATAAACTAAAACAAACTACAACTCAAGCTATCCTTGAAGCAATCCAACAAGCAAGAAAACCACAACTAAAAAGCTTGAAACAACCTTCGAATAAGCTCGACAATCAAGAAAATGAACAGATATGAGGCAATGCTATATAGCGATATTAACGAACTTTGCTATTACCACAGTACCTATAAGCCTACTTAATGTAAATTATAAGCTGAAACCAAGACAAACATATAATAATAATACAATCTTTAAACAAGCCAATCACAACAATTACCAACAAGTATCGAATAATGACAAAGAAATTGCAACAGATGGAGTTTCCAAGTTAACATGATATTAAAGAGATTAGTAACTATCACAGTAACTTTCAAGCCCAAAATAATTGAAACACAAGCTTAGACCAAAGCAAACCTGAACTTACATGATTTCAAACTATCGTCCTAACAATACTTAATGAACAAAAATCCCATAGGGGGCAGGAAATCAACAAGGTTCAGCTGCTACTAAATAGCAGCAAACATGTGCAGCAAATGGAAAACTAGGGAGTTAAAATTAATCTACCAAACAAGCAATACAGATTAAACAAACTTAACATCCAACAACTTAGTACTACTAGCTTTCTAAAACCTCAAGAATCAAGCAATAAGCTCAAGGAATGAACCTGTTATGGGGTTTGGAAAAAGAAGTAAAAAAAAAAAACTTGGTGCAGGGTAACACAAGGGTCAAACAGGCCACTTTGGGCTCGATTAAGTCGGCACAAAAAAAATTATGAAAAATAGAGTAAAACTAATAACATGTAAACAAGCCTACTAGATACCTAATGAACCAATTTTTTTTTTTTTTTTTTAAAAAGGAATAGTATTAAACAAATTAAAAATACCAAATAGAAGGCAGTTTGGCTTGCTAGTTGCTGAAGTTCAGCAACAATTGGTGCTGATTTGGGTCAAAACGAACTGTTAAAAAGCTTCAACAAACCTGGATATGCTCAATCTAATGAATGCTATGCTACTAACTATTATTAAAAACAAAGATCCAATCCTAAATATAACTTGAATATTACTAAAATGGTGAATGCATTTTCTGTTGGGGCTAGTTTCTACTGATGCAACAATGAACTTAAAAAGGGTACAAAGTGAGATGTTACTAGAAACCTTGAACCAGAAGTGAAATCTTGTAAATAAACTAATATGAACAAACACTCATAACCAAAGACTACTAAATCATGCGAATTCAAATAAGGGTTGCATTTATTGATGTCCGTTCATTAAATTTAAAGACAATACTAAAAACTTTCAAATCTACTAGAAACCACTATGGATCAATCCTAAGTTACTACTAAAACTGATTGAAATCACCAGAAATATTATAAATAGGATAAAACAATTTTTTTGCTTGAGAATTAATCTTGAGCCAAACACCCCTATAAAAACTATTTTGAATCCTAAATGAAGCTAATTATTGATTCAACCACGAGATTAAAAACAAACTAATACTAATCCAGTGTAAACACAAGTAAGCAGAAACAAACTACAATTAACCATTACACTAGCTATGACTGAATAGGCCAAAGATTATGCTAAAAATATTTAGAGATTATGAAACAAGATTATAAAGCCTTCAATCATTGACTTATCGGATGCGATTGAGAACTAGTGAAACATTGAAATAACTACAGGGCATAAACCAATTTCTCTCTAAAAACTCCAAGTTTCTATTTATTCTGAGCAACAAAGTACAGAGCTGAAGAAAAAAAAAAGAACTTTAACTTAACTTGGTGAAAACAGATTACAACTAAGACTAGAGATTAAAAGCATAAAAGAGAATCATAAAATTACATGGAGAAACTAATTGCCTTTAAAGGCTTACATAGCACTTCTATTTATACTAAAACTGCAGGGGTTCTTCTCTTGTGTTTGCTTAGAACAAATCCCATCCATTGAATCCTCTTGAGCTTCATCACAGCCACTGATTGGAATTGGCGCCAAAAAGTGGGGTAAAACGCCAGCTGGGAATATCTTATAAGATTTTTTAAGGACAATTGGGTGGCTGGGGCAGGCATGTTGGGGGAGACAAGAAGCTTGGGGGATGTGGGATTTGTTTCTAGATTCGTTGGGGGGTTGTGGAGGAGACAGGTAGTTGGGGGTTGTGTATGTTGTCGGGTATATTTGTTTCTGATGGGAAGGAGGGGAGATGAGGGCCAGGGATAGGTTTTATTAATGAAATGGGAAGTGGGTTTATGATTGGGTTTGTAAGATTGGGTCGGGTTTGAGTTAAGTTTTACTATCACATTAGCCTTGAATGTATCATGGGGTTGACTCGACTCCGTCTTTAATATCACAGTTGCTCATTTGCTACCGAGTCGTTCAAAACTGCATGCTTTCGCTCCAAGTTGTATGTTTTTTGCTCAGTTTTCAACCCTTCGTACCTGAAACACATAAAAACGCAAAACCAAGGATATCCGTATTGTTTTTGGTCGTTTTTAGCATTCTTACATGTCAAAGTGGGCATAAAATGATGAGTATTTGCATACTCATCAGTTAGACTTAGACTTCTTAGTTTGAAAATTAAGAGGTCCAAGCACTCTATTGATGCTACTAAAGTTTGGGACTTTCAAGTGATGGAGGGAAATCTTGGAAATATTAAGGCCTAATTTCATGATGAGGTGGATTCTTACTTTCTTGATATTTGTTGTTCAGAGGTGTTTTTGGTGGGATGTTTGTATTTCTAGAGCTAGGTGTTATGTTCTTCTTGCTGCTGTGTCCTATGCTGAGGTTTTTTCTCTTTGCTCTGTTCTCTTCTGTCCTTGGATTGTATGTGCTGGTACAAGGTGGTGTAAGCCTAGCTTAGATGACTTTTGTATTAGCATGTACTTAGAGATCTTTGGGTTTGCAAATTATTCTACATGGTGTGTGCCTAGCACAGATGATGTTAGGATGATTTGGCTTTACTCTAGATCTCTATTTATTGATCCTATTTGGACTGTTTTAGATTCTGATGAAGATGTTCTGTGTGGGTGTGATGAGCTTCTTATGTTGAAAGGCTTTGGGCTTATTTGGATTCAGATGAAGATGGTCTGTTTTGTTGAAGTTTTGATGGCCAATTGTATATTGGTTGGAGTCCCAAATAAGAGTAGTTCTCTTTTTCCTTGCCCGGGTTTTGTCCCGATAGGTTTTTCTCGGGAAGGTTTTTTAAGGAGGCAATCTCTTTTGGCGAAATGCTCTATGGTTTATGTTAAGATGATGATTCTGGATTTGAAGATGAAGTTTATTTCCCCGACATTGAAATTTAAGTCTATGGTTATGTGTCTGAACTGGATGTTGAAGTCTAGTACTTTGGTTTGGAGATTTGTTTTTTGTTGTTGTTATTTGTTTTGTAATAAGCCTAGTTATAGGAGTACTTCTTTACTGCTAGTGATGTTCCCAAAAGCATGTTTTGGGAATGTCATTTGGTTACATTTATATGGGTTTGTCCATATAAGTGTTTTGTAAGTTCTTTGTGTGTTTATATATTTGCCGGGGATGGTCCTTTTTTCCCAATATATATATATATATATATATATATATATATATATATATATATATATATATATATATATATATATATATAGTGTATCAAAAAAAGAAAAAAAGAAAAAGTTTGTTGAAAGTATATAATAGTACCCTTCTATTGAGAGAGAACTAAATGGTCGCCATGATAGTGTAATTTATGTAGGTTAACGATTTACCATTGTAGAGATATGTAATTTCTTTTAAAAAGAGTTGAAGTTGGTTTTAATTGAAAATATCACTAATCCCCCCCTTTTTTTTTTTTTTTTTTCTTTTATAAAATAAGTGGATGAGATTTGTCTCTTAACATGCAAAAGAATGTTAGTCTCTAATCGAATGTTTCTCTTTCATTTCAACCATCAACGCACAACTTAAGAGCATCTGCAGTGCTCTGCTTCTCAAAGACTTTTTATCTATGACACCTCACGTTTTTCATTAAGTTAAAACTATCAAAAAGCTTGTAAAAACTCTCCCAATGTACAAAGCTTTAGAATAGCTTTTTAAATATACAAAAAGATAATAGAAAATAGACTAAAAAAGAGAACATTGAATGAAAATATAGTACTTTTGAAAACCTTCGACTGCTTGAAGAATTACAAGATATTCGTTAAAACAACTTAAAAAAACTTTTTTCTCAGTGCCAAAAAGCTATCGGAATACTTTGTGAAACAGTAAAAAGCTTTTGGTCAAGTTATGTACTGCGGATGCTCTAAGATGGATTGTTTGAAAGTATTAACGTTGATCACCACTTGTTTACTGGCCTATCATCGACTTCCCTTATTGAATGTGTGATAATTACATTCTTGCTATATAGAATTTGTCATAGCTCCCACTACCAATTGACGAACAAAACTTTACACCCGATCCCCCGGCCTGTAGGTATAATAAGATGTGCTGTCAATTTGTCCAGCGAGGAAGTACACTAGGCATGCTCGCTAGCTACTTCATATCAAACCATATTCAATTTGTGTTGAATGCCCACTCATGTTAAAGGTATCTTTTAGATCTTTTGATTCATGGGTTATGAAATGTTTGATTATCCATATTATATAAAACAAAATTAGATTATGAAGACATGGCACCTATGGCATGTAGAAACCCTCATAAAAAGTCACCTCCCAAAAAAGCATGACTTAATTAACATGTAATTTAATATGGTACAAAATAAATTCCTAAAGATAATACACTTATAATCTATATTATTATTTTTAAATGAATTATTTTTTATAATAAATATCTGTACCTTAATTATAGTTTTAATTCATATTTTTATAAGAAAATGTTGAATTATTTTTATAATATTTTATATAATAAAATAAAACCCCTTATTGGGAATTTTGCATTTCAAAAAAATTAATTCATACCTGATTTAGTAATAATTTTATTTAAAAAAAAAATATTATTTTCTTATTAGGTAATATTTTATATTTATGCATAACACAAGTAGAAAATAAATACAAAAAATATAGATAAGATATTAAAAAAAAAAGATTATTTATTTTATATTTATCCACGATACAAGTAAAAGATAAATACAAAAAATATAGATAAGATGCAATTAACAATATGATTAAAATTTTTAAATAATTATTTCAAAAAATTAAAAAAACAAAAAAAAAAAAAAACAAAAAAAAAAAACAAAACAAAATTTTTAAATAATTATTTCAAAAAATTAAAAAAAAACCCTCACGTGCGCGAGAATTATAACTAGTACATATCTATACTTTAATTATAGTTTGACATTATTAAGATTCAACCTAATCTATGCCTATATAAACAGTGGCGAAGCTTGGAATTTTTAAGTGGGGGGTCGGGATCTAAATTTTTTTTTTCCTAAGGCTATATTTCAGGTATACCGAAATTTTCGGGGGGTCGAAACCGAATATACCGAAATTTTTCTACACGAAAACTATATACCCCCTACATCGCAAAAAAAATTTCGGGGGGTCGGGCGCCCCCCCCCCCCCCCCCCCCTATATAAACAGTGGCGAAGCTTGGAATTTTTAAGTGGGGTGTCGGGATCTAAATTTTTTTTTTCCTAAGGCTATATTTCAGGTATACCGAAATTTTCGGATGGTCGAAACCGAATATACCGAAATTTTTCTACACGAAAACTATATACCCCTACATCGCAAAAAAAATTTCGCCCCCCCCCCCCCCCCCCACAGAAGCTGCGCCCTGGTATATAAATCAGCAAAAATTACATGTACATTTATAAACACGCACATAAACTCGATTCTAAGAGTTTCACAAAGAATTTGGCAAAGAAAAAAAAAATAAAACTGAGTTGGTTTTTGAAACGATTCACGATATATTAATACAAGAGGTGGTAATTCTATTTTTTTAATATATATTAATTTGTGTTTGTTAGTAAACATCAATTAATAGATGACGGTTTGTGTTACATGCATGTTTAGTTCAAAATTATAATTACATCCATACTAATTTAAGAGTTATCAGCTAGGTACCCGTTCGTTGGACGGACCTCAGATCTAGTTTTCTGCATATATACATAAAAAAAGAAAAAAAAAAAAGGAAAAAAAAGGAAAAAATGTTTGATTTCAGTAATCATATATTTCAGAAATAAATGCAATCGGATATGAACATCCTAAATAAATAATGCAATTATTCCAATGATTTACAAAAATCAGTTACAATCTCCACAAGTAAAAGAAGAAAACTTGGCTACAATAATCATAACTCTTGGTTTAAATTAAAGTTTTTAAAAATTATTGGATAACTAAACAGAGTTTTATACAATAAAAAAAAAAATTGTGAAGTCAGTTTATTGTTTGTGAAAAGTTGAGGTTTTTTGTTGCAATTAATAAGTTGCTATCTAGTAAGGATCAAATAAGAAATAAAAGTAAAATAAAAAATATAAGAAATAACTAAATTCACACATTTCAGATGCATCTACAAAAAAAGATGCATCTCCCATAAAATTTTCATTCTTCATTTGAAATGTGTGATTAAAAACATTTTTCATTCTTTTTATTTTTATTTTTCTAATTAGTTGATTTATTCTCAGTTGCTAACAAGTAAGTTTAGC
The DNA here is from genome assembly GCA_030686995.1 of Artemisia argyi. NCBI lineage: Eukaryota > Viridiplantae > Streptophyta > Magnoliopsida > Asterales > Asteraceae > Artemisia > Artemisia argyi. The sequence goes on along the minus strand of CM060695.1, from coordinate 75,899,834 downwards.
TATATAATACATGTCTTTTTTTTTTTCCATCTCAGTAGTCTATAGGGTTTATTGACAGTATTTGTGAGATACACCTCCATCAGGTTGTTATAAGTTTTAAGTCTCGTGTGAAATAATTGTGTTTGTAATATAGGTTTAGCTGTATATTGTAAGGATTTTTCTTCATTTAAAAAGTTATTTAGCGTAATCGTATCCATTGCCGTTTCTCATTTGTTGATTGCTTATCTAACAATTTATTAAACATAAAATATGACTTTATATTACGTGATTTATATACGATATGTCAGGACCATAATAGAAATACTGAGAGTGATGATAAACTCGACATTGGTTTTCTTATCTTATTGAAGGCTCCTTGTAGTATGTTGTAACCACACAAGAGGAAACCAGTTGTTTTGTGGTCCTGACTATAACTGGAACCACTTAAAATACCTTGCAATATTATAATGCCTATGTTCTCTTATTTATTCATTTTGTTATTTGTATTATATATAATTTATTGAGCGATGCTTTACCAAATAATAATATCAATTGGAATAAGAATCATAGACCAAAGGTGCCAACAATGTGGGGGGTACGTCCCATTTTTATATGAAATGTCTGGCCACATCAATTTAACCAATATTTAAATAGAAAATGTATTTGAACGGTATAAATTAACAGTGATAATATTTAAAACTGGAATGAAACCTGTAAAATAAGGTTTTTCATACCCATCTAGCTTGATGGGTTTAAAAAGTCACACCCATTCTCATTCAGTCACTATGTTATCAAACCCAAACTCATAGTGATTCACGTCAACAAGCCAAACAGAGACTAAGTACAACATGTTTCTTTTGTCAACGTTGAAAAGAGCTATCAAGAAATTAAATAAGAATACAATAGGCAAAGAAAAATGATACAAGGTTGAATAAATTCTTCTATTACAAATCCAATTAAATGAAAAAAGCTTTATATCGTTGTAGAAAAGCTATTTTCTTGGTCGCTTCTCGTAGAAAGTCATGTGATCTCCAAACCTCCATAAGAACCAGGTTAACAAACTTTGAGTGCTTGGCCTCAAGGGCACATCGTCAATATACTATAAATCCATATCATGTAACATTGTCAGTCATAGGCGGAGATTGTTCTAGTTGGATTGAGAATGTCCTTAGGAGCCGTATAAATATAAGGCTTCCTAAACTAGAGCCAAAATACTTTTCCTAACACTAAAATCGACTCCATCCTCCTCTACCTCTAAAGGGTATTCAAACCCTTAGTCGACCCGTACTCTCCAACATGTGTAGATTCTTAGACCTAGTTCTACTTATGCGGTACTAGTGGATAGCTGAATCAACCAACGTGGTAGTTCTTCCAAGAAACATGATCGATCAACTGAAGATGAAGAACCAAAGGAGAAAAGGCAATTACATGCACACAGTGAAGATATAAGAGCTTACGTTATTGCAAGATTAAGTACGTCTTCTATAAACACCCTTATACGTGTTTAGGTTTAAGTAATATAACTGATTATGAGATTTGTTATTAGGGGTTTGGTCTGCATGGCCATTACTTTTTTTCTCCATTGTGCATGTTTATAGCCCATGCGGGTGAACACCAATACCCTACAGTGGTATTAGATCCACCTTAATCATATATAACCTATTCAGGGTTCTTTGTAATTGCTTTGTTTGTCATAAAAGATAAAACTTAATGTTCTATTATTTTTGCTTAGTGAATTTATGTGTTTTAAGTTTAGCGTTCTTGCTTATTGTTGACAAATAGGGTTTAATCACATTTGTGATTGGATTTAGGGTTTATGTGATTGAATCACATAATATTAATCCATTAAGGTTTCCTAAACCTTAAGTGATATCTAGTACATTAATTATCCATAGCCAACTGGGAAATACCACCAACAATCTACTGCTACTACAAGAACAACCCATGGAAGCCATTCAATGAGATGACTGCTTATGAAACTGTCAAGATATTTCTCGTTCATAGATTCCTTTGAGTCAAACCAACGACTTTCAGCTTAAAGTTGAAAGTTATCAACAACATATCAACCTTACAAGACCAAATCAAGAATTGCCATGGGTTGAAGATCTACCTCTTTTCACGGTTATCAAGAAACCCGAGTTTAGTGTTGTTTATCGGTATGAGAAAAAGAGATTTCTTCGCTTCAAAGAAATTGCAAAGTATTCTTTTGGCACTCTTAAGTCCATCAAAGTTCAACTTGAATTATTGTCACGAAGGATGATAAACAACAAGAATCAACACGATTTCCAAAGATTGAAATAAATAAGTTGATCAAAGCGGTGCATGTGATTAAAGAAAAGATTATTTACCGAGAACAAATGCAACGGATTGTATCTTATTTCGGAGATAGACGTCTTTCAGAAGATGTGGATATGTATTGATTATAGTACAACACACGCAACACTAGAAAAATACAAAACTAGAATAAATGTTTGTATACAAATTTAGATGAGGATAGCTTGGCTACAATTTTTGTAGCTAATTGGCTATAATTATTCACAAAAATACACAAATAATTGATCAGGGATCCATAAAAAAGAATCAGAGACCTATAAAAAAAACCAGGACCCATATTTTATAGCACAAATTATAGCTAATATATTCCCAATTTAAATTAATTAAGGATACATTGATAGAATTATAAAAGTAATCTAAAAAACTTTAAATACAAGGGCCAAACATGAAAAATTATGAAAGTTGTTCATTACTTGGCATGGTTACCATAAATAGTGATTAGCTTTCATTTTTGTGTGTGTAATTCATTGTAATTCATTTTACTCTCATTTTCTATAAAATAGAAAAAGATTGTTATATTTGCTCTCTCCTTTACGCACATTAACACACACAACTTTCAACTTTTTGATATCCTGATGACTATAAAAAAGTATATGCGTTAACTATATATTACTCGATCAACATTTTGTCTAGAATTTAAACATGCACAATACATTGTTTTGATGTTATATTTCGGGATTGTCTAACAATTGTTTTCAGGGCATCGCTTAAGGTGCATTAATTCATCTCAAACTTTTCTTTTAAATTAAAAAATGCATTTAATACACATTAATTGTTCTTATAATTTACCTTAATTAAGTCTGATTTTGTAATTAGTTTATTTATTTAATCATTTTTTTAGAAAGACAATAATATATTAAAGAACCCACAAAAAGAGAAAACAAAGTACAAAACAAGGCATCTCTTTTCATTTAACAAGCTAATTAAAGGAGAAAGAGACCAAAAGAAAATACTAGAATAATCAAAAAGACAATGCTAACTATTGCAATAAGGACAATCGTTAGACAAACCATTATAATTAAAGTGTCATATATACTATGCTTCATATTTGGAACAAAACCATAAATGATCCAATCATTAAGGATATACATTTTTTTATCACAATTATGGTCGAGTTCTTTAAATTATAAAGATTTTGTAATTATATGGTTTACTTAGAGAAACACAAATCTCGAATTGCTCGGGTTATCCCCGTTCTTCATTAAAGATGCGGATGGGGATAAAATCATCCATCGACGACGCGATTGAGAAGAGAAACGATGATTGGAAAAATAAGGATGATGCGAAATATGATACCCAACATTTCGTGCACTATTAATTGCCATCCTTATCCATGCTGAAAATACGATATCATAGCCAACCCTGTTGGTCCTAGTGATACATATATTCCAACATGACAAACAACTTACCACTAAAGTTACAAAAGAAGCTCAACCAATGTGGAGATAAAGATGCAAAAAGCCACATAAAAAAAACAATGTCGACAATAATCTATTAATATTCTTGACCCACTTCCTAATAATTGTCATTAGTGCTTATTAGTTTATAGCTAATCACGATTTGTGCAATATTTACAGGTCAATGAAGGCAACAATGACATTTTTGCCCTCAAATACTCGTTTAATTTTGTGTTCCACGATTGGTGCATCCTCATAATTTTTGTATATGTGTCACTGTTGACATGGCCTACTTAGTCTTTTTTTTTTTAATTTATAAAACTTGATAAATATCTAGATATATTTGTCATGGCTTACCATAAACAGCTAGAGGTAGCCTACTAATGTGAATAAAACCATTTTATTATATTTTTTCTCATGTCAATATTACCACACACATATTTTTATACAAAAAAATGCAACAATTACATTGTTATGTTAGTAAAATTTTATCATTATCTTTTTCAAAACTATTGTCTAAAAAATTAAACAGACAATTATTTTGACACATATAGCATTGTTTTATTGTTCGTTCAAGTAGCAGAAAGTAGAAACTCAATGTTTAATAGCACCCAGCTTGTTGACCTTCATGTTTGGGCCTATCTTATTATTATACTAACAAATCTAGGAAGGATCCGGTCGTTGGTTTAAGTAAAGCCTTCCTTTGAGTTTAATTAAACATGTGGATGGATTTAAATAAAATTTTCTCCTCATTTTAATCGAACATTGTGGATAGGTTCCTCTTTCGTAAACACAAAAAAAATGTTAAAGTAAATGACAATGACATGATCTACTAAAAAAAACCGATAGGGATGACAATGAAACAAATATGATGAATCTTGAGTCGGATTTCCAAAGTTGCCTCATACCGCATATTCATTTCATCGACTTCCAACTAAGAAAAACAACCTATGGATGACAATGCTTATTGTTGAGTTTTGTCTCATATAGATCACCAATGAGTCGGCTTAAATCTAAGCCAATCGTTTGATATCCCAATATTCGTCTCATATGAGGCGAGAAAAATCAAGATCTCATAGAACGTGTCGTATTGTCATCCCTAGAAATAAAAGTTCTAAGAGTTCAATCACAGTAAGAATGACATGATGGCTTGTTGTCCATAGCCATTCACATACCTTAATTGTCATTTTGCAACATTACAAATGTGACAGGTTATGTTGTTTCTTTGGCATAGCTTTAAACGCTTCATTTTGTCATTTTAACTAGGCGAGGAAGAACTGTAGAAGATAAAGTTAACCATGTCGTGCTAAACTAGTACAGTAATAAATATTGTTATGATGGTTTGTGGTAGTAACACCCCAAAACAACATATTAGCATATATGTTGTGTTAAGAGGGATTGTCAAATAGTGGTTGAATAGGGATACAGTACATTATCCATGTTTGGGTTGATTAGGATTTTCCTGATTAATGTAATCAAGAAAGACAACAAATCTATCGTGTCTGTTACAAGAAAGTTGACAAAGTTACATGAACTAAATACCAGCGCAAAGATAATGTTGGAAAGAGCAGAATATATTGTGTCACTTCATGGCGTAAGGGAAATGCGACTCAGAAAAATATGATCGACACACCCATTGTAAAGCATCCGAATGCAACCCACGGACTCAACCGTTCACCTGTTTCAAATGTTAATACAAGTGAGATGACACATTTCCAACAAAAAAATCTTCATATAGACCATTCTCTGTGATACCTTCATGTAGCAAGTTTTATGACAACAGATTATGTTAAAGTTTCATGCACAAAACTAAGGCCCCTTTCATAAGACAACATAAATGAAATTGGTAGAAAGGTAGATAGAAAAAAGGATAGAGCCCATTGAACTTAGAATTGTGCCAAAACAAGGCCCACTATCAATTTGCATGCTATGCTACTAACAAATCTAAATGTTATTTTGAGTTAAATTGCTTAAGTTATGTACTTATATTAGTTTGTGTTCCTGATCAAGGTTATATATATGACAATCGACTTATATATATGACAATCGACTTAGGATCAATTGAGAAAAAATCTTAAAATAAGAATGATGAGAAATAACTATAACCACATATTAGAGATGCATCGACTTGAATTAAATGCATTCCTAATCTTTTAGATGCACCATAATACATTTTCTAGATAAAAACTCGATGCATATACAAATATGCATTTTATCAACTTGGGCGAATCCTATGTATTTTTCGTCCTCTGCGGGTCAAATTTGTTGGTAGTATTACTTTGCATCATTTTCACTTCAAAATCACTTTCGGAACCAATTGGGATGCATATAATTCAAGTCGATGCATCTCAATTGTGTGATTATAGTTATTTTTCATCCTTCTCATTTTAAGTTTTATTCTCATTGGATCCCTACCCTATGACAATCAGTAAATATACCTATTCTTGCAGCCTTCCAAAAGAAACCCCGAAATCTGCAAAACAATCAAAACTTACTTGATTAGAAGCAATCAGATTCAACGATATCATACAACAAAACATCAAAAGAGGAACTAGCTTGATAACGAGCAACCAGATTCAGCAATAACTATACTGACTATACATCAAAATATCAAAAAGAGAACTTAGGGATATGCAATTAAGTGGAAAGAAGAGACAGAGAGCCAATAAGTAATCAATCAGGCCATAATATCAAAAATAGCCAAAAGAGCCCTAATAATTTATTAATGACGAGCATAATATATTAGGCCTGCCACATATAAAAAATTAATTTGGAAGTTGAGATATATCTGAGCACCATCTTTCTGGGACTAACTTAGACATCAGAAATTAGAAACTTTTTCACCATATCAACCAGTAATATTTCTAGCACTTCAGTCACAGTCACTATCTTGCACCATTGAAAATCCCTACTGGAAAGAAGGTGTAGGCGTGTAGCCACAGAAACAGCATGCTACACCTACTAGTCATCATTTTTTCTATAATCTATTACAGCCTTTAGCTCTTGGCACCTTTTGTATTTTTCAATTGAGCAATGATTTTAGGCTGAGAATCAAAGTGACATATACGCATAGACAAACAAAAACTTAGAAAGGTAGAGTGGATGCTATCTTCTGTGGTAGTTACAGTGAATAAGATAGTTTCCCACCAATGACTGTCTATTGACCAACTGCAATTTCCATGTCCCACTTATGTGCTTTAAAAAGATTGATTTGTGTGAGTTGTATTGCTTCCTCCGTTGCTCATAACAGAGCATCTACCTTACTCTCTTCACCAAAGTGAAGGTAAATTAAGAGGTGGAGTTTACCCCTAGACTACTTCAAATTATATTGCCTGAAAAGCGACTGAAAATGACCATTATACCATAAATAACCTAATGGAAGCCATCTAACCTCAAGCACAGACACACGAAAGATGTTTAAAACCCATGTTGTCAGGAAAAAAAAAATATATAATGATTCAAACTTGGTCTGAAAATGACATAAGCAGTTCTTTATATAGGACTGTTCTAATTTTGGCACGTTGTCTCACTAGTTCCCACATCTTCTCTATTACCTAGTCACTAAACTTTTCATGCTACATAACCTAACAGCTTACGTACCTTCTACAAACGTGTTCAAAACCTCAAACCACCAATGAGTTAGAAGTGACAGTTGCAAGATGTTCCTACAACCACTGACGATTCTATCCCTGTCAAATATAATAGATTTCCAGAACTCGTGCAACTTGTATACAATATCTATAAGAGCCCGAGCCACATCTACAATACTGAATGAACGACTTAAAGTGATAAGGGGAGCAAACTTTCTCAACCTATTAACCAATATAACATCTTTATCCTAAGCTTTGGGAGGCTTTTATGAGATCCATGGTGAGAAATATCTTCCCATATTTCTTCTATAATTGCAGTTGGTTGTTGTAGGATAATAGATTTAGTTGAACTATCTATTTTACAGGTTTGACGAAAACCAAAAAACTTCTTATAAATGCAACATTTTCATGATTAAGCTTAGGCCAAAAGAAGACTGATGTCACACACTCCCAGCCTGCATTATATGCTCAAATTTATCAAATCAGATATTAGAGAGTGCCTTTCCCCCTTTCCTGAAGATATGACCTCTACATTTAAAGAGCATGATCAGCGCTAGTAACTTTCTTTCATGTGAATAAAGCCGAGTCCTTGTCTCAAAAGGCTTGCAAATCAAGCCACTAGGATGCCATTTGTTGCTTAAGCCTGCACCTATACCATATCCTGATGCATAGGTGTCACCAAAATTAGGTAGTGCCAGTATATGCGGGACTCATCATACATGGACTGATTTAAGAACATTGAAGCATATGTCTGCTTTTTCACTCCATCAAAGGACTCCTACAAGAGAGTCGTGTAGAAGGTGTTGGCAATTTAAAAGTCTTTATGTTGCTTGGATTTGTAGCCACACTCCCTTTAGAGATATATGACCAAGGTATGCAATCTGGGCTACTTCAAAGGCAATTTACAGAGGTTAAAGTTGATAAGTAGATACTTTTAATATAGTTTCAAAACTAGAGCCACTATGGTTATGTATCAACATATCATCAGAATAAACGAGAAGATATATTCTCAAAAAAGGATTTAATAAAACTAGAGCCACTTATTAAATTGCCATTCAACATGCCATTCTCAAAAAAGGATATGTATCATTGTATCAACATATCAACATGCCATTCCGACATATCATCAGCTACTCTAATATAGTTTCATGGACATCATGTGCAGCTACTCTAATCTAATAGTACACTGAGAGGTCACTTTTAGAGAAGTAATGTAATTTTCTAGACTCATAAGTCACTTATAGAGAGAGAGAGTGTGTCCATCATAGGCAACTCACCCATAAGTTCTTTCACCAGGAGACGAGGGCATAGGAAACATGTATAGCCTCTAGAAAAGTAATTCTATTCAATGCCATGTAATTTACACACATTCTCCGACCTCCGTCCTATATTTTTTACTAAGAAAATAAGAAAAAGAAGGGTTGTTGTTAAGGCTAATAACTCCTTGGCCTAAAAGCTATTGTATTCAATGTTTCAAAAGCATGTATTTGTGGTACATGGTATCAGTTTTTATAGGTTGATGGGAATTGGTTTGGTTTATAATAGAATTTGGTGAGATGCAGGGGTTTGTTAAACTGATGGATTCTTTAAAGAACTCAAGGTAGTTATCTAATAGTTGTTGCAGATCTTTGGCTGTGAATTGGTGTTAGATGTCGTACGCATTTGAAGTTCACACAAGGACCCTTCATGTGAGGAGTGATTCAAGAGATCCCTAAGGAAACAAACCACTAATTTACAAATTATGAGCACCAAAAGGCATCAAGAACGAATCCACCATAAATGCCATACCCTGCAATTTCCATTACAAACCTATATTCATCGTGTCAAAACTCACACCCAATCCTACTCCCATTAGCTACTCTTATCATCATAAATCCAAGGAAGTCCAAAGACTTCATGGTTACTGTTCTATCTAATTGCATTTACACAATCTTTTTGTAACAGCAACTGGCAATCCCATCGTTTAGTACTATATCAAAACCTCAAACAAGCAAAAATAGTACTAAAGATTTGAGCTAGCTCATTAATCACCTCATCTACGAGCTCTCCCTAATCCTCTACAGTCATGCCACATATTCCCATTCTAAGCTAGAATAAGTTATCGAAAAACTTCATATAGTTGTAAGAGCAAAAGGTGCGGTTTAAGCCACAGGCTTAAGTTATAGCTGCCACAACAATATGTCCAATATATACGGACTTTTAGTCTTTACTAATAAGATACAAGACGACGAACCAAAAAAGCTACAATAAGTCAATCCAAAGCCAATCTACGATCAAACTTTTAATGGCCGACTAACTCACGGGGTTTGGGCTCACCGCCACACAGATACAAACCGGGCATTACTCAGATACAAGCAAAAGCCTATTATATTAATTAGGATTCCCATTAAAACCTTAACAACGAAACCTTAAAAAAAACATATTCTTAACATTATTAAATCCTACAACTAACAGCATTTACGGGTTTTCGAAAGAAGTAACTAACCCAGTTTTCTGTTCAAGAATAGCAGGAAACTGCATCTTCAAGAAAGTACAAGTACATATCACCAACAACACCACCGTCAAAAAAGAATGGAAATTGAACAACGCTGACTGTTACCAACACAATCAAACATAATTTTTATATATTAGTTAGATCATAATAGTAATAATAATAATGTAGCACAAGTGTAGTGTTTATTAAAGATTTATGATTTAGATAAATTTACCATTTTTTTTTGTAGGAGATGGAATTGAGGGTTTAAGGGTTCTTGATAGTGATTGGATCCGGTGCAGATTTGATTATGGTACCGAAAGTAAAGGCCAAGTATTCACGTTTGAGGAAATATGGGGGTGTTTGGTTACGGGTTTAATGAGATTTCTGTTTTTGGAGTTTATTTTGCACGGTTTTATTTATTTGGATTTATGTATAATAATTGCACATATAACATTGCTACATGTTATATACAGTTAGTAGTTTTTATTTGTGTTTTGAATATACAGTATACGCAATTTTGTATCTTGGGGATACTAGCAAGGTATTCGCGCATTGCAGCGTTGGTACATTGAAATAATTTTTTTTTGATGAATCATGTATTTTATTTTATTATGTCCGTTTTGACAATGTAAATTTACATATATCAAGAATTTCGTTTATCCCAAGCCCGTTTGGCCCGTGACCATTCGGGCTCGAGCCCTTTAGGCCCATTGCTTGTTCGGACTTTTTTTTTTTTTTTTTTTTTTTTGTTAACATGGGTTTCCGACTCGACATTGCGAGCCGACTAATCCCACGGCGACTACCCTTTTGGATAGCCCGGAGTCGGCGCATGTGAACCTCCGTGGCCACAAGGGGATTAATTTTCTCCGCATTGGATTCGAACCCTTGACCTCCTCTTTGGAAGACTGATATTCTTACCGTTGGGTCACCCCTTGTGGTTGCCCGTTCGGACTTGAATATTGTATAATGTGATTTATTATTTGTATTAGTGACATTTAATAGCTGTGTTTGAGTTTGTTGTATAATATATATATTACATATAATGCATGGAGCACTCTCTCCAAAATTTTCAGTTTACAAGAAATAATGCATAGTTTACAACACTTTAAGCACCCAATTTTCAGAATTACAACAAAGTAAACATATTGTACAACAAAAACAAGCGTTGTATCATTTTCCGACCAAAATTATATCGAACAACATTAATGCTATTAAATGGTAGTCATTAAAACACCTCATATATAAAAGTACAAATTATCAAGCATTGTTTACAACTATTTAGAGCACAAAGATAAAAAAAGTATTAAGTACTACCCAATACATATAATTAATACACTATTTAATTTACCCTCTCACTAAAATACACAACCATTTTTACCGCAATGTATAATCAAATTAAGCTTTCAAAATATTAACCTTCCAAAACATAAATCTAAAATCCAGTAATAAAAAAAAAATAAATAAAAAAAAATAAAATACTAAATGATTGAACAGTAAAACAATAGTATAATAGTAAACCACCATAGATCTTGAAAGTAATAAGAAGACAACAAACAACCTACCCAAGACCTCTTTAATGAGATCTTGACGATCATAGTGTGCTTCGGTTACGGTTGAAATAAAGAAGGTTTATGATGCATTTGTGATAAGGAGATGGAAGAAATGTTATTATGATGTTGCGTTTTTTATATGTAGGAAGACGAGCTATTTAGGTGTGTGACTGCCATGGAGATATAAGGGTGGATTTATTTGATGTGTTGTGTTCGTTTGTTAAGGAGTTATAAGGTTGGAAAGATTGAATATGCGTATTATTTTGGAGAAGGAGATATTTGGTGACTGCAAGTTTTTTTAGATGGAGAGAAGGTTGGATGGGGACCTTGAATGTGCGATGTGTGTTTAGGTTTTCATAATGAAGAACTTATATTCTAAAGGGTGTAGGGTTTGTTGTGGATTTGGGTTGGACGTTGGATAATAATTATGGGCTTGCTGGATTTTTAAGGTTGGGTTGCGAATTTTTAGTTAGTATGGGCTAAATCTGAAAATTTTGTTAAATTAATTGTGAGGTTGGGCTTATCTAAGTATCTTCATAATATTACCGTGTATCGCTTTTATATTTTTAAAAGTATCGCATGTGCACCCTACAATTTTTGTATGAAATAGTTTTTTTCTTTTTTTTTTTTTAACTTAAAATTTCGCTATTTGTAAAGTTATTGTCACAAAACGCATATAGCTAGAAAACGTTGCTCCCAAAATTTTAATTTTAGGGTACCCGCCGTCGCATCGCGCGGATACCTTACCAGTCTTTGATAAGTTGTACTAGTTTTTCTATTGTAAGAAATATTTTAATAATTGCATTAATTGTATTTATTTATCAGTTAATTAATTAACTATATTAAATATATTGATCACATTAATTGTGTTTTAATTGTATTTATTACTATAATAAGCAATTTTGAATTAGTTGTACTTTGAGCTTGACAACTTGTAATTGTATTTAATATAAGAAAATATGTTTTAATTACTTATATTTTTAGCTTTATAACTTGGATTGCTGAATTTTAAAAGTTTTTAATTTAAGTAAACCTTAATGTTTTATAATATAGTAAGATAAGATATTATATATATGCAAATGTCTCAACTTTTTCAAGGCCGTTAATGTAGTGAGCCGAAACTTTCTTTTTTCATTGGTAATTCTTGTTCTCAATTAACAGGCTAAAATAAATATTTCTACAACCCCTAAATTGTCTTAACGAGGAAGGCCGCGAGCCGTCGCGTTGCGGCGGGGCGGCGATCATTTGTTTTTATGTGTATGTGATATGATAAATGATAGCGGTAACAAAAAAAAAAGAGTTTAATGGTTGTTTAGTATTACAGACATCGTTGTGATATAATATATCTTGTGTAAAATAAGGGAAATTGCTATGTATTAAGCGAAAGATAATTAAAAATTCCGAATATATGATTGTGATTGTTGTAGTATATAACACTGAACTTTAAAAATGGGTAAAGTATTGTTATAGGTGTCTTTGTGTGAATAAGTTGACCCGTATATGTTTAAAAGATGAGCAACGCTTTGTCATAGTTGTCCTTGTGTGAATAAGTTGACATGTATCGACCTTGTTTTCGAATGTTTAACATAAAAGGCCTCAAGAAGCTTAAAAAAAAAGAAAGAAAGAAAATGGCGCTGGACCTGGGCCACGGTAGGCTAATAGTTGGGCTCCCATTTGTGACGTCAAATTGACGCAATCAATGTGAGGAACCACACAACGCAGCAAATTGATGCTCTATTATGTATCTTATCTTAACTACTTATAATAGAAAAATGGTCAAAGTGAAAAGTGGAAAACTGAATTTTAGGTCAATGCCCAATTTGCCCTTGTAAAACTGAATTGCAACACAACTGGCAGCCAGGCACATGCACATTCGGAAAACACACAACTGGATATCATCATTCTCTCTATGTTTGTTCTCTCTCTAACAGAAACCCTAACAACCCTCACCTCATTCTCTCGCCGCCACACAACTCAAACGCCAAAAAAAAAAAAAAAAAAAAAAAAAAAAAAAAAAAAAAAAAAAACTCAAACCCAAACACAAACACAAAAACCCACGCCACATAACCACTTCCAGTAGATTCTGCCGCCTCCAAAACAACCAATACGGCCGCCACCAAGTGATTCCACCGCCAACACCACTGTATCATGCTTTAATTAATAAGTGGTGTTTTGAGCTTAGGTGGTTTCATTGTTTGGTGGTTTTAGTGGTGGTTTTGTAGTTTTGGTGGTTTTTTCTAGGTTTGTGGGTGGTTTCACGGGATCTAAGTTGTTCTTGCCGAATCTAACCGGATATAAATGTGGTTTTGAGGTTTTTTTAGTATCGATGTGTTTGTTTAATTATTTAATTCATTTGACGTGAATCTTATCTTCGATTATATGAGGCACACAAGTGTTTGTGATAATGTCTGAAAGAGTTTGGTTTATGTGTTTTGTGTAGGTTGTCATGATATGTTTAGTGTATGAAATTCTTAACCAGGAGGATTTTGTGGCTTTGAAATTACGGGAGATGGTAGCAAAACTGAAGGAAAAATCGATCAACATGGAGAAAATGTATCAGGTGATTATTGAGTTATTCGTGCCATTTTTCTTTTTTATTGTGATTTATATGATGTTTTGAGGTCATGATATGGTTAATTTATAGAAGTGTTGGTAAAGTTTGTGTATTTTAATAGTGATATGATATGAAAGATTTCATGGCATTTGAATTATATGTTATCGTTGCAAAACTCAAGGAAAAACTGCTCAACATGGAGAAGTTGTATCAGGTGATTATTTTATATTTTTATTCATGTCGTTTTTTTAGATTGTGGTTTGTATGATGTTTTGAGGTTATGTATGGTCAACTTATGGAACTGGTGCTGGTAAACTATGAATTTTAATTGTGATATAATTTTGAGGATTGTGTGTTTTCAATGAAGTCTCTTTTATACACTGTTAATACAAAGGGAGGTGATTTGCACACTTCCAAAAATGATTGGCACACTCAAAATGTGAGTGTGTTGACATTTATACCCTTACAGGATATGAATAAGTCCAAACAATATGAGGGTATAAATGTGAACACACTCAAAATTTGAGTGTGCCAATCATTTTTAGAAGTGTGCAAATCACTTCCCTAATACAAATATCGCCTAAAAACATTATTTATATTTTACGATCTTTGCTAAGTTTTGTTAATGACAAAGTATGAACTTTGGCTAAATAGTAAATCATCACTTTAGTGTTTAAGTCTTGTTTAACTAATGTTTACATTTCCTTTTAAACAAAACATTGTTTTTATTTCTTTAATTAGTAAGTGTCTTGTCACATCTCATTTATTTCTTAAAATAGAAATGTCACATCACATTTATGGTAAGTTTGTCCATATACATTTATGGAAAGAAAGTGTGTTTGACTAACTAAATGTTTGCTTGCACAAGTTTTGTTTGACTTATGTTTATGAGATGTGACCTTGTTTGGTTTGGAAGATTTATTGCAAAACCAACTGCAGCCCTGGCGGAACCCTGGGGGTACACGGGCGGAACCCTTCTAAGGGTTCCGCCGTATCCGCCAGACCTGCAGAATGTTTTGCTATAAATACCAAACCACTTGTTAGTTTTGGGTCATCACTTTAGGACATATATTTGAAATAGTCTCTCAACTAACTCAGTAACCTTTGACTTGTGTGATCTTCTTATGTAGCAAGGGACTTCACAAGATCATCCAAGAAGTTATAAGTTTCAACTCTAAAGTTGCAAGACTTGTTAGCTTTGTTATGTATAAGCTTTGGTAGTTTATACTTCATGTGTATTGTGTATAGAAGTGATCGGTTAGTATTTTAGGCCTCAAAATACATAGTGTGTCGGGAGTTGTTGTACCCTTGTTAAAGAACTAACGGGAGTGGTTGTACCCTTGGTAAAGAACTCGACATCTAGCTTTGTGTCGGTAAAAGTGTAAGCGACGCACGGGAGTGGTTGTACCCATGTAAAAGAACTCGACATCTAGCTTAGTGTCGGTAAAAGTGTAAGCGACGTTGTAAAGGTTTCTCCACCGGGAAAGGAGCTTGTTGATTAGTGTTTATAACTCTCGAGTTGGAAACTCGGGGCGTGGATGTAGGGCAAGGAAAAAGAGTCCTTGTAGCCGAACCACGATAAACTATCGTGTTGTGGTTTGATCGTTTCTTTCTTTGTCTTTGCTTATTACATATTGTGTTTAGTTAGAATTGTTAATCACACATAAAGCTTTTCAAAAGAATTAAATAAGCAAGTTGAGTTTGCTTCACATAAAGGTTTTCAAAGGATTAAACAAGCAAGTTAAGTTTGTATCTTTAAACAAACGTAAATTTTTTAAAAGATAATCAAGTTAAAAAGCGGTAAACTATTCAACCCCCCTTCTAGTTTTCCACAATTGGCATCAGGAGCTACGTTACTCAAGTTCTTTAAAATAGATTGTATTTTAAAACTTGGATCGATCCATGGATTTTGAAAATCTCAAAGAAGGGCAACCTATTCAAAACCCACCGCTATTTGAAAAACAAAACTTCCTTGAATGGAAAAGTAAACTTGAAAACTATGTGAAATCGATTGATCAAGATCTTTGACATATTATTTCTATTGGTAATTTCAAACCAACGAAAACAAGTTTTGAAAACCAAGATGATCAATTTGATCTCACATATGAGTTGGAAGTCTTAGAAAAATTAATAGATAAATATTTAGTTGAGATAAATACATGTGCTACTAGTTTAAATGTTTTAAATGAAGGTGTAAGTGAAGATGACCTCTCATGTCAAGCTCTTAGTGGACTTGCTTACGATTCATGGAATTACACGGATGAAGATGAAGCCAACCATCCGGTTTGTGATTCTCAACTAGATAAAACATCAAGCAAGGTACATTTTGAAACCAAACACTTTTGCCTTGACACATTTATCCTAGAGTTTTCTAAGATAGAAAATGAGTCTAAACTTTTATGCAACATGGACCTAAAAACTATCTTTAACAATGAATCTTCAAAATCTTGTATAAATACTTTTGAAAATGAAATCATGTTAGAAGATAAGATGTCTAGACTTGAGAGTCATGTTGAAATTGATTTAGAATGTAAATTATGTCTAGATTACAAACATGAAATTCAAAGTCAAAATGAAAAAGGAAAAATGCTTGCTAAATTTGAAGAAAGTTCAAAAGCTCTTGAAAGTTGTTTGAAGAGTCAAAAGTCATTTAGAGATAGAACCGGATTAGGATTTAACTCTAATGAACCATCAACAAGCAAAACAAAACAAGTTGTGTTTGTGAAACCTAGGAGAGAACTGTATGAGTAATTCTATATCTAGTAGGAGCTCATGATAAAAGGATAAAGATATCATATTCAATATTCTTATGTGTTTGTCTAACTTCCTTGGATTCATAAGTATTTGAGTTTAGCTCCTCTACGTGTCAAGATTATTTGCTTAATGATTATCTTCTTGATGGCTAATCTATGGAGCTTAAAAGGTACACGTCTTTTCAACTTACCTTTAAATGTTTCATGTTGATTAGTAGTATAATTTGTCATGAATGTTAGTAGTAGTCTTTACTCTAAGGTGTTTATGTTGTGTGAGAAACAATAAGGATTAGATCCTTCGTGTTTAAAGAATTTAGACACTACTTCTAGTAGGAGATATAAGGTGGTTTACCTCGTTAAACTTTCGGGAAAAGACACGAGTAACTCTTGAGTGAATCTTACTTAATCCTTGTCTATAAGTGAGTTAACTGAGAGTCTCCTAAGTGATAAGACAACCAACACTTTTGTGATGCTTGCAAATCTAGCAAAACCACAACATTTCATAGATACTTGTAGTACAACGTCTTTTGACATTATACCTTACATTTTTAAATTGTGTCTTAAGTTCAACCATTCTTTTGTCAAAAGTTTCATGTATGACACACATAGAAAAATAAATCATTTGAACTTCATTTGGATGATTGGGAGAAAATGATTTATAAACATCTAGGATGTGAACATCAAATTCGACCCATAGTCTTATGATGATGCATCTCTTAGACATTCACACTCATGGTGCCTTAAGTAAATAAACCCAAAGAGTCGAGGAGTCATTGAGTTTAACATTCAATGAAAGACCACCTCTTTCTAAGATATCATCTTTGGTAGATGATGACTTAGTCGAAAGCCCAACATTGACAAGACAAGTAAGTCAAGATCAATAACAAGGAAGATGAACTATTAAAATTGAAAAACAACATCTTTTCATCTTGTGTCAAACATTGAGTCAAACAATATTAGCAAGGTCATAAAAACTTGAATCATGAGTCATAGTGGTAATTAAAACAAATTTGATAAAAAGTGTTTTTGGATATTAGAGTAAAGCAATTACTAAAAAAAAATAGATCTTTCAAAATAGAAAAGAATGTTAATAGTTGAAAGATTTTTGTATTAACCTAAGCAAGCTCCAAAAGCAAGGGATAATCACTCAAAGACATTCCTAGTTATTCACTTGTTCACAATGATTAAGTTCTTTATGACTTATCAAGAATGAGATTAGTAAATCCGTAGGTAAAACTAAACATGGAGAAATGTATGGAAGTATACTTGTTCTCACAACAAAGTAATCCAACATTATGTTTAGTGCTTGTCTATGTGCTCGTTTTTAGAGAAGATCCTAAAACAACTCTTACAAAAGAGCTTGTTTGGATTCATCACAAGATACTACACAACTAGGATTATGGTATCCCAAAAGAACGGGAATAGAAACCATA
Source organism: Artemisia argyi (assembly GCA_030686995.1). Taxonomy (NCBI): domain Eukaryota; kingdom Viridiplantae; phylum Streptophyta; class Magnoliopsida; order Asterales; family Asteraceae; genus Artemisia; species Artemisia argyi. The sequence continues at coordinate 75,881,768 of CM060695.1, read as the reverse complement.
GTGTATATCAAATGGAATTACGTCAGTAATAAGTTGATAAGAAAAGCACAAGTGGTACTTGCACTTTTACATCTACTTACCTATTGATTATCCAAAACATGTAAGGTTCTCAAATTAGTATCGGATGGAGAAGCACATCAACAAGCTCCGCTTGAACAAGCCAATTCGTGTCAACAACGGTATTCATTTTATCAACATTGTCATCTCTTCAACAAAGGAAGCATCAACTTCGGCGACAATCCAATCCATTATGTTCTTAATTGACATATTGTGATCAATCTTCGTCACCTTGGTAAAAATGTTCATTGAGGAACATCTTTACTAAGAAATTCTTTTACGTTAACCATTCTGTCAACGTTTTCACAAAACCTCTTGAATGAGAAGCATTCATCATCCCTAGGCTTAGTTGAAGACTCATAAGACCTAAATCCTTAGTTTTGAACATTAGGATAAAACCACGAAAATCAAGACAAAACCTTTTTCAAGTTTTCCTCTGCAGTTCCCACGGAACCCTCAGACCAAACGGGCGGAACTCTCCCTTTGGTTCCGCCTGGTCCGCCAAATCTGCAGCTTGTTTTCTTTTAATTTCAAAACCAAACACCTCTTTATTCACAACTCCAACTTACCAACAGCTATTCATCACTCACAAACTCCTTACCACACGAAAATTATGGCTCTCACTCACATCTCTTCCAATCCAATCAACTTTGTAAGTATTTTTATCATAATTACTTTTTCAATCAAAGTCTATCACTTTCATCATTCATACATTAACTAGAATCTTAGGGTTTGTGCATAAACTTATCAATTCATGAAAAACCTTGGTTGTAAACTAATCATAACTTTCATTAGTTAGAAATTGTATCCTTTTTGTTGTTACCTTGATTTACCAAAACACACCAAGTTCATTGTTTTTAAAAGTCACTAGAACTCCATATTTCAACTCATTGTTAAAACAAATGAAAAACGTTATTAAAACATCACTCACATAATGTCTCTTGAATGCTAAAGGAAATACATAACTAATATGTGTTTTCGGGTACATTCAAACGAAGCTACATTGAATTAGGAGCGTTTGGGTTATCTTTTGTTATGTAACAAAACTTGCATTACAAAACGTTTTAAGCATCAAAATGAGTCAAGATAACCACACCTCTACATTGTTTTCATATAGGAACACATTAGAACACTCACATTATAAAAGTCATTAATTTGAACTTAAACTTTGTGTTTTCTAGGAATCAACATGCCTCCCGCAACATTCTCCTATCACAAGGAAACTCGCAATTACTTACCCAAACACCATAGGACCAAAGGTCTTACTAAAGATCAAGTTGAAACCTTTAAGATTCTAGAAAAACGCTATGTTCACGAAGGAAGAACCATTGATCCATCCTTCCTAGAAGGAACCTCTATTCACCAAAACTTTGCCGCAATCAACTTTGATTGTCTTCTTGACATCGATGAGCAAATTTGCCCTAGATTCATCTTAGAATTTTATGCAACCCTAAACCTTCTCTTTGACGACGATGGTGAATTCTCACTAACCTTCTCAAACCAATCAAATACCAAACATCATATCCTTAAAAGATTTTACAAAAATCCTTGGTGTCCCTAATTTTGGTACATGTCTCTACACGGATAAGTGGCCTATCTCTAGTCTTGACTCCATTGAGCGCTTTCATCCATACGACACTCCCCATGCGAATAAGGAAGCAATTCGTGATCATCTCTTTGCTAGGGCTTCAACAACTAGGAAGAATCATTCGGGTAATGACATAGATAAGGACCCTTTTGGCATGGAAATCAATGAGCTCAAACCACAATTTAAGAAGTGGGAAGAAGTTCTTAGAGCCAACGTTATTAGTTCCATAGGAAATAGAGATCATGTCAACACATGTCTTACCTACATGCTTTATAGCATTTCCACCGGTCAACCTTTTAACTTAGCCTATTACCTTGCCAAAAGAATGGCCGACATACCCTTGGTAGGAAAAACCGCTCTTCCTTATGGAATGCTTCTCACCCGCCTCTTTAGAGCAATCTCACCCATTCCTCCTAATGACAAGGGAATGTGCCTTGACTATTCTCTTGTTCCTCACATCTTCGTCCCTCTAAGGGATAAACGAGTCTTCAAAGCTAAGGGCAAACGCACTCGCTCACCTTCACCATCATCATCATCATCCGACATGAGCGAGGACGACAATCTTCCTAACTCTAAGTTACCTCCTTTGGACTACCTTCAAGAGCTCTCCGTTGTTAAGAATGCATCCGAAGAATTCAAGCAAACGAAAGGAATTTTCAAGTGCTTTGGAAGGTACCTAAGTAAGCTCAATAAGAAGATAGACCGGTTGTGAGATGAGTAATTGAGGAGTGTTTGGCTTATAAGGGTTGTAGAACTTTGTATGAGTTAAACTATGTGATTTGTACTGTTTTTCACGTTCATGCTTTATTACTTTTGATGAATTATGTTTTGTATGATCCTTTATGCATAATGACAATATTTGTGGCATTTGTCAATGTTTATGCTTATGGTAAATTTCACTAAGTTTAGTGAAAATCGCTAGCCCCCGGTCTAAGTACTATGATATGAATGTCTACATGCCCAATTTTTGTATTTCCTAATCAGACATATAATATATTTTCATTTTTAAGAGTTTTCGAAAAATTTGAAAATCGTCTCGCGGGTCAAAATAGTGGACTGCTTGTTTTTCAGACCTGGCGGATTTGGCGGCACCCTCAAATGGGTTCCGCCAGTGAAATTTCTGGGTAACCCAGAAATGGCCCAACGGACCAGACGGAACCCAAAACAGGGTTCCGCCTGTGTTTCGTGAAGGTTCCACCAGTCTCCTGCAGAAATTTTTTGTCATTTTTCTTAAGTTCAAAACTTGTAAAGTGTCAAAACCATTTTCTTTAGTGAGAAACATCTTCCTTCACCTCCAATAACCATATTAGGACAATTCTCACCCACTAAAACAATTAGGAAGTCACTTCCCGCCAAAAATTCAAATTCAAACATAACTAATCCAAGGAACCCTTTTAAAGGATCCTTCAAACCATTGGAACATTTTCAACCAAACCACTTCCCATGATCACAAAGCATTGGGTGCATATGTTGGTTTTTCACTCCACCCTATTCCATTGGATTGATATCCAATGATTTGACATGCTCATTGAAAATTTTCTAAATCATTAGAAACCTCAATCTTTGTATGGTAGAACATCAAATCCAAACACCCCTTTCAACATCTCTTCCAACCTATAAATTTGAAAGTTTTGCAACACTTCAAATCACACCATCAACATCAAAATTTCTTCTCTCAAAACCTCAAAACCAAACCTATGTAATGACTAAATCCAACACCTCATCCGACTCATCAAAATCTTTTGCAAAAACCGCTAGGATTAGTGTCAAGCCCTGTTGCTTCAACAAAACCACCAAGTCAAGCTCATCATCATCAAGTGATGCTTCACTTAACATCTCTTCACCTATCCAATATTTCCTTAATCTCACTACCTCAACATCATCCTCAACACCTTACAATACCAATGTGATCACTATTCAAGATTTGCTTAATCTTGCTACTCCAACACCCTCTCCACCACATTGCAACACCAACATAGCCACTATTCCACCTTTAACTAGACCTCCAAGTGAGTCAACATCACCTTCTCAACAAGCTCAAACTCCATCACCTCAATCACCAATACTTACACCAATGGAACTTTTCCATACACCACCAACATCACCACTACCCTACTTGGAAACATTAGATGACCTATCACCCAAATCATCAAGTCCTCCATCCTTGTCACTTTTTGACACCATTGCTCAAATGAAAACCCAACAACAACCTAGTGAGCAATTAGATGATGAACCCCATCACCCATCATTAGTAGAACGGTTGGCTTACCGTTATGCTAGACCATCAATCTTTCCAAATGATCAAGGTCATACCCACCGACAATCATTTGTGTTTCACCCCATTTACAAAGACCTTCATGGCAATCCTTCCTGAGAACCAAGCTTCCGTCACCTTGTTCAACCATAAGAACAACCACAACAACCACAACAACAACAACCATCATCACAAGAACATTCCCAACACCTTGAGTCTCTACTTTCTTCTTATAAGAAAATAGAAGCATCCATGTGGGAAAAACCACCAAACATGAATGAGGAAATAAACACTCATTTAAACCACCTAAATGCCTTCAAACGAATAGTTGACTCTCAAATCAACCATGTTATGGAATTCCATACGGCATTACACTCAACAAATGAAGGAAGCAAACACACCTCTCAACCATCCACATTTGCTCCTTCAAGTTCAACCCATCCACCACCAACAAATCAAACCTCTCTTCCACCAAACTTTCCTCGTCATGATTGCGGACATTGCGAAAGAACCGCTCACATTAGTGAAAGGTGTTGAACGGAACTTCGCGAGTTAACCGAAGAAATGAGGTTTATTCTAAACCACATTTTGGACCGTCTACAATCCTTGTCTCACCCACCTCAACGTTAGAGTCTCCAAAATGAAACAAAACCGTTTCTTTTGGAAAAAGTTTCCCATTTAAACCAACAAACCGAAACCGTGTCATCTCCCCAACCTTCAAAATAAAGCCCGCTACAACCTCCAACACACATTTTTCATCCTTAAACAATCCTATCCTTGTTTTTTTTGGAAAATGTTTCTCATTAGGGAAAATGATGATTTCCTTGTAGCATTTTATGTTCTTAGTTTATTTTTAGTTTTTCTTTATTTTTATAAGTAGGATGTTGTCATCCTAATTTCTTGTCTTTGACTCTCTAAGAGTCAAAATTTTACATGAAATGAAGTTCATTCTACAACAAGGTTTGCATTGTTTGTTGACCATTTAGGTATGATGTGTAAACTATACCTTGCTATGGTAGCATACATATATCTTATATTTTAGAAACTAATTTTTTTTTGTAGGTTCATTATCCATGTTTTCCTTCCTTGACACTCCATTTAGGGGAGTAATATTCAAGGGGGAGCATGAGTATTGAATTATTCCGCTTCGTAACTCTTAGTTGTGTTTTAGACATGAAATGCTTTCATGACTTGTCGTGTGCAGCAACTAACGTTTTCTTGTAGGTTCAAAATCCATGTCTCCTCTCTTGGCACTCCATTTAGGGGGAGTATCGTCCAAGGGGGAGCAAGTGCATATTTCCGCTTCGCTACTCTTCTTTTTGTTTCGACAAAAAGGGGGAGAATTTATATTAAACTTGTTCTCATATTTATACTTCCGCTTCGCTAACTCTTAGCAAAAACAAGTTTTAATACTAACTTTATAAGACTTAACACTAAATCTTATGACTTACTTATAAATAAAGTTTATGTTTTGTCATCAACAAAAAGGGGGAGATTGTTAATATAAATATCGCCTAAAAACGTTATTTATATTTTACGATCTTTGCTAAGTTTTGTTAATGACAAAGTATGAACTTTGGCTAAATAGTAAATCATCACTTTAGTGTTTAAGTCTTGTTTAACTAATGTTTACATTTCCTTTTAAACAAAACATTGTTTTTATTTCTTTAATTAGTAAGTGTCTTGTCACATCTCATTTATTTCTTAAAATAGAAATGTCACATCACATTTATGGTAAGTTTGTCCATATACATTTATGAAAAGAAAGTGTGTTTGACTAACTAAATGTTTGCTTGCACAAGTTTTGTTTGACTTGTGTTTATGAGATGTGACCTTGTTTGGTTTGGAAGATTTATTGCAAAACCAACTGCAGCCCTGGCGGAACCCTGGGGGTACACGGGCGGAACCCTTCTGAGGGTTCCGCCGTATCCACCAGACCTGCAGAATGTTTTGCTATAAATACCAAACCACTTGTTAGTTTTGGGTCATCACTTTAGGACATATATTTGAAATACTCTCTCAACTAACTCAGTAACCTTTGACTTGTGTGATCCTCTTATGTAGCAAGGGACTTCACAAGATCATCCAAGAAGTTACAAGTTTCAACTCTAAAGTTGCAAGACTTGTTAGCTTTGTTATGTATAAGCTTTGGTAGTTTATACTTCATGTGTATTGTGTATAGAAGTGATCGGTTAGTATTTTAGGCCTCAAAATACATAGTGTGTCAGGAGTTGTTGTACCCTTGTTAAAGAACTAACGGGAGTGGTTGTACCCTTGGTAAAGAACTCGACATCTAGCTTTGTGTCGGTAAAAGTGTAAGCGACGTACGGGAGTGGTTGTACCCATGTAAAAGAACTCGACATCTAGCTTTGTGTCGGTAAAAGTGTAAGCGACGAACGGGAGTGGTTGTACCCTTGTAAAAGAACTCGACATCTAGCTTAGTGTCGGTAAAAGTGTAAGCAACGTTATAAAGGTTTCTCCACCGGGAAAGGAGCTTGTTGATTAGTGTTTATAACTCTCGAGTTGGAAACTCGGGGCGTGGATGTAGGGCAAGGAAAAAGAGTCCTTGTAGCCGAACCACGATAAACTATCGTGTTGTAGTTTGATCGTTTCTTTCTTTGTCTTTGCTTATTACATATTGTGTTTAGTTAGAATTGTTAATCACACATAAAACTTTTCAAAAGAATTAAATAAGCAAGTTGAGTTTGCTTCACATAAAGGTTTTCAAATGATTAAACAAGCAAGTTAAGTTTGTATCTTTAAACAAACGTAAAGTTTTTAAAAGATAATCAAGTTAAAAAGCGGTAAACTATTCAACCCCCTTCTAGTTTTCCACATACACAATAAAATATCAGGTCTGTAGTGTCTCATATACACAATAAAGTCTCTTTTATTTTTCATTTATGTTGTTCTTTGCGATATTATTAAGACATTATTCATTAACTGCTTGATAAGCTTGATTTTGTTTCTAGGTTCCATCAACGTCATTATTTAATGCTCTTGGAACTCAACTAAGTACATGCTAATGATATATTATATCACATACAACTAAGTACATGCTAATGTTTCCTCTTCAGCGCAAATGCAGTTGTCATTATACAAGATTATAAACAAAAATGGTTAGTTTCCCCTCCCTCGGTAAGATTCATATAATATTGTGATATATCTAGCAGTTTTGACAATTATACTTAGAAAATGGGTCGATATGAGTTGTATTTTGTAAGGGTCATCTTTGTAACATAAATAAAAGAATTACAAATAAATCAGGTAAACATGTCAATGGGGTCAAGAAATGATTTTATGATATTGTTGGTCTCGTATCAAATATGATACACTTTTTATCTAAAGAATACACAAATCTTGACAAGAATGAAGAAATCGTTAAGTGGGTTAAGTAAATTTTATAAATATGATTGGTTGGGTTGGCCGAAAACACGTTTTGCCTAGAATTTTACTGTGGAATGCCTTTTTGTGATGATTTAGGATGATACTTTTTAAGCGACTTTTAACACCTTTGCGCATATGCACTGCAGCAGAAGCAGACACGTCAGCATTGGTTTACATATAAATAGGTCAAATCGACAAATGTTTGATACGTAATGGGTCAAATGGGTAATAAAAAAGGCTGAAAGTTAGACCTACTAACGTATACAGGAATGAATGGATCGATATTGCTTATCAATAATCATCAAGTTATTTGTGATAAGCATAAAGAAATAATATACGAAGTCCTATCTTAAGTTTTATTATGTTATTGTTTTTTAAAATATTTCTCAATAGTTATCACTTAAGTTGCATGAAGTTTGAGAAAAATTAAAATAAGTGTGACATTTAGCTATTTATTGTTTGACTAAACTAAGATTGGCCGTTTATTGAGGTGGTAATTGTGTGTTACAACCGTTATGCTCTCTTCTCCTTACTTAGGTAATTCATCGTTAAAATGTTTATATACTTATTTTATGGCAAATCGTGCTCATTTTTTTCGGATTATAGGCTAACAGATTTAGATATTATCGTTTGCGTTAGTTTGTTTTCAACACAGACTTAACATACCTTTAATGTTTGGAATATGGATACAAGAGTCGATTTACGTGACCCAATCTTGGGCATATGTCTGTCAAAATATTAAGATTTACATGGGCCCGGAGTCGGCTTTAAAGAGTCATAGTTCCATGAATTTTTTTCACTTCTGATTAACTTATTGGTGTTCCATATTTACATGAGCATTTTGTTCATTCTGCAATTCAGCTACATATAGAGTCTTTAGTATACAGGTCAATGAAACCCTCGCTTCAATAAACACAACTGCAACATCAAGAATGAGCGACATAGGCTGCTGTTGGATGATTTTGCCACAAGAAATTAGGGGTAACATAAGTTTACACATTATGGCTTGCATTTTGGAATTTCTTTGTCCCATTTTTTTTACTCTATGTTCAAACACTGAATATTTGCTTAAACTCTTCATAAACTTTGTCATTAACAAATTTATTCTTCTAATATATAGCAGCAACAAAGATATCAAGGCGAAGATGAATTAACCTGTCGAGAAAATGAGTGAATGTTGCTTTTCTTCATTTACAAGAGTGTCGGATCCACTTGATAAAAACATCCATAAAATCTGATGGGATATGCATACCTTACAAGGATGTTTTTGTACACTTTTTTTTTATTCTGTTCGCGACACTACTCAACTACAAGCAAGAAACTTGAACCGTTTTTTGTTGCTGCAACACCTCATGTTGTTTGGATAATGCAAATACATTTTTATTGTACTAAGCAAATGCCATTTTGACACTTATGCCTAAGCTAAATCGATAGTGTACATTAATTATCATGTAAACTATCTGTTATGTTGCATAACATGTATGCATTGATCTAAAGCATATAGAAGCCTCACTTTCTCATATTGCACGTATATTTAGGCTAGGCTTAAAATATTTGTCTTTACTTTGTCCAGCTACTCATCGAAAAGAGTAAGATTTCAGCCCCGCTGTAACGCGCGGGTTTTATGATTCTCGTTTTAAACGTCAAGCATGAATCTACACCTCAAATGTTGTGTATCAAGAAATTTTACGCGACGAGTAACGTGTATTGTTAGTTTTTATCTCATGACTGATGTAATGTTTTACTTTCAGTTTCATTAAATGTTTTTATATGTTGAATTATCACATATTACAACCGTTTGTACTTACATTTTGATCGTTTCACGTTCTATTTTGAACACTACACAAAACACTTACCACAAAATGCCATAATCGTTAATTATGTGCCGCTAGGATTTTCCGTTGCTATGCACGGGTACTCGCCTAGTATAGTAATATGCGCTCTAGGTGTGAATAGTCCACTTGCAACACTCATGCTAGATAAAATTGACTGAAATGAGTGAATGACATACATAAATTAAAATAAGTCGGCAGCCCTATATCCATCTTGAGCTCAAGCTCTCCCTAGTCCCTCTATGTTCAAATTTGATGTTTACTCGCGGTATTAGTTCTCTTGAGATGAGATCAATATATAACTCATATTTGACATAGAATTAATAAACCAATCATAGACACATATTTTTATTTTCCACCTTTTTCTTTAAAACAACATATCTTGCAAACGGTAAATCTTCAAGCTACAAAAAAATACAATCGCGACGAGAATTAAACCATCTTTCTATAGATATGCAGTGTTATATACTTTCGACGAACTTTAAAAAAAAAAATCCGTCCAGAAAAATAGATTCGTAAAAATCACATATGATTTGATTTTTACAAATCACATGTGATTCTTACGAATCAAATATGATTTGTAAAAATCATATATGATTCGTAAAAAATTTAATTTTAACGAATCACATATGATTTTTACAAATCATATATGATTTTTCTGTGCGAAAATTTTGAAAAAAAAAAGTTCATCGAAAAAAAAAAGTTCGTCGAAAGTATATAATAATACATATCTATAGAAAGATAATTTAATTCTCGTCGCGATGGTATTTTTTTTTTCGCGTAACGATTTACGGTTTGCGAGATATTTATTTATTTTTTTAAATGTGAAAGTTTATTCTTTTTATTTTGATAAAAAAAAAAAATGAGTGCTAAGATTGCTTAATTGGTTCTAAGATAAAAATTGGTTCTACACGGATCTTTTGGCTAGTTCCCTTATGTAAGACAAACAAGGGGCAATTTTACTTTAGGCACTAAAACTTATATTTTACTTTAAAAGCATTGTACTTAGGCACTAAAACTTATATTTTAGGTAAATATTGAATTTTGATATTTAAGTTGGGTAAATATGAAATTATCCATGCAAATAAAATAGAGTTTTTTGTTTGACCATAGTACTTTTAAAATTTATTTAACAAAATGAATACTTTCAAATTTATTTAAGATAATATGATATTTTTGAAATTATCATCATCACACAAGCTTATGAATGTAAATGCATGCGTCCAATTAGCATTTATTTATAAAAAAATATCCGCTATTTGTTGCAAACCAAACAAACCATCTTCAAGATGCATCTGACGAATGTTTACGTGAGGTGAGATCAGTATAAAACTCATATTTGTCATAAAAACAATGAACCAATCATCGCCATTATTTTTTTTTATCTAAATTAATAAAAAAATCGTTTTTCACCTTTTTTAAAAAAACAACATATCCTGTAAACGGTAAATCTTCAAGCTACAAAAAAAATACACCACCGCGACGAGAATTAAGTTATCTTTCTATAAATATGCAATTCTATATATTTTCGACGAACTTTTTTTTTCGACGAACTTATTTATTTCAAAATTTCCGCCCAAAAAAATCACATGTGATTCGTAAAAATCTCATATAATATATTTTTACAAATCACATATAATTTTTACGAATCACATGTGATTTTTACAAATCACATGTGGTTTATAAAAATCACATATGATTTGATTTTAACGAATCACATGTGATCTTTACAGATCACATGTGATTTTTCTGGGCGGAAATTTTGAAAAAAAAAGTTCGTCGAAAGTATATAGAATTGTATATTTATAGAAAAATAATTTAATTCTTGTCACGATGGAATGATTTTTTTCGCGTAACAATTAACGGTTTGCGAGATATTTAATTTTTAAGAAAATGGTTAAAGTTTATTATTATTATTATTTTTATTTTGATAAAGAAAATGAATAGTTAAGATTGGTTCATTGATTTTATGACAAATATGAGTTCTATTTTGAACTTTTACCATGTTTACGTTAGTCATTGACTATACTCGCTCTCAATTCTCAGTCAATTTTACCAACCATTTTAATCAATCAATTATGTCGAATCTATTTTCTCTAATAAACGGAAGTTTTGGACAAGTACTTTAAGCGCCGAGCATTAAAATTCCGTTTAATGTTCTGACATGTTTTTCCAAATTTAGATCGGAAGTACAAGAGCACAATGCAGGAGGAAGATGTAAATGTGTAGGAGAAAGTCAATAATCTGTTCATGTATTTTTGCAAAGTAGTAAAAGGCTTTATTATTTTTGATTGAATGCTATCAATGATATCCTAAAATAACTCCACCGATTATTTTTGATTCAAACCATCAATGACTTCTTCTTCACACTCCCATTTGAGTTATTTTTGTAATGGCATTAATAGCATTCATGGTTTTCCACTCGGTTTTGAACTGATACTTCTTCAACAATCCCCATATGTGTTGGTTTTTAGTTGTGAGTATCATAATGATCTATTATCTCATTCTCATTTGCATATTTCATTATAATAATTTAATATTCTTTTTACAAATAAATCAAGGGAAATGGAATTCATGTGTTATGTGTATTTACGTTTGTGATTTATTTGTTTAAATCTATATTTATACATGTTGCTAACTTGAGTTTCTCATTGTTATTGCAGTGATACTTTTAGCAAATTCTATGATTTGGGGAGTGCGTGAAAGGTGTTCGATGAAATGTGTGAGAGGTATTTCACTAATGTGTACTATTAGATAATAAACAATAATGTGTTTAATCTCTTGGCCTTTGATTGAAAGCATGAAACTTTGTGATGCACCAGATGTGTTGTTCCGATGTGTAAGCTCGAATGATGATGTTGTGTAGCCAATAATCATGTTGATAACACTTAGGACATAGACGATTGCCTTTTGTTCAAGGTAATTTGTTTCATGCAACTTTTCTTCTGAATTTGATGACCACCAAGTAAGCATACTTTGTTAATCTGGGTTTATTTTCTTGGATAATATGGATTTTGATATCGGTTAGGCGTTTAAGCTATTTTAGAGAATAGTAACATTCTGATACAAAGATATACAAAAATACAAGTAGTCACTTCTTATAATAATTTAGTATTTAAAGTCTAATTTGCTTGCCTTCCTTTTAAGTAAATACGCCTCACAATCAGTGTTTCGATCTTTTTTTAATCACTTTATATTCTTTAAATAGTAGTACTATGAATTAAATGTTTTTACTCTTTTTCATCATATAAGCATATATGAACTGAAAATGCAAAAGTAGTAATTTTCAATGTGGTTAGCTTCATATGAAGTACTACCAGTTTTCTCATTGATAGTACAGTCATTTGTATTTACTGAAGATGGTGATTTTGCTTACTACATATTCAAATAATATTCTCTTAAGTTATGCAATAGAAAGGTCATTGTTGTAAACCAAGGTTGTCTCATACGTTCTATTTTTTTTATTCCGTTGATAATAGTAACTAAAATATTGAAGTTAAGTATTTGACTATTCCATGATTATTTGCGGTTAAATTGTGGGTGAGGTGGTTGAACTTCCACAATGGTCTTAATTTTACCATTTAGGCTTTGGGATGTTAAGAAAAAGATAGTATGATACTTATTTGGAATTAGTTACTTTTTTTTTTCATGTATTCAGTTGCTCCTTTTCTTTATTGCAGAACCAAGACTTGGAAAGAAGCATATAAAAAGTAGATGTTTGCATGACTACAAATTGTAAGACGTGTATGTAACTAATGTAAAAGACTAGCGGAAGCTTTTCAAGTTATGCATGTATAAAGCCAAGTACGGGAGCCGACAAAAGAGTAGCTCCTAGTGTACAAGACTAGCACAAACTTTTATGATTATCATTGGTTAAGGGAACAAGCTAGGGCTCAACACGCCCGGTCAAGTCAAAATATTTATTCCTACCCTCGCCAGCAAGAAAGTCAACAAGGTGTCAAATCACTTATTCAAACTTTTATCATATTTTTGCACCACTTTTTCTACTTTTTCTCATTTTTTTGTGCTTTTTCATGACTTTTTCATTCAAAATTTTTGAAATTTTCAATTTTTCAATTTTTTTCATTTTTGGTGGAAAAACGGAGTTACAAGAGTATACGACATGGTGAAAACTGCAAGGTCAAAATCGAATCGAAGATTCACCCCCCCCCCCCCAGACTAGAATGAAACATTGTCCTCAATGTTTTACGGGCAAAGGTAATCCTAACAATAATCTAGGGCCGTTTATTAATTATGCCAAAGAAAACGTTAGTCGATAAGATTAACGGATATAGGATTTCCAAAAGCACCGATGAATGAGACTCCAAGTGAAGAGATAACGAGCACGAGAGTAATCATAAATCGCGGACAATCCTGAACAAACATCACAAACAACCACGGAACACAAGAGTAGAAGAGGCACCTCCTCTCTACATTAGGTGTTAGAAATAAGAAAATAAGAAGATGAAATTGGATAAGCATGGGTTGCCACCCACGAAGCGCTTGTTTTGGTTCACCGAGTCACATGAGCTTGACTCGATCCCCGAATTAATTCGTCCTTGGGGAGAGCAGAGAAAACGGCCACTTGGCAAATGAGATGCCCGGATCAAAAACGGTATCCTCACTCCCGGTGGAGTGAAGGATAAGAGAGATCACATCAAATGTGAAGAATGGTAGAAAGATTTTTATAAGAATAAAAATCCATTCTTCATCATCAAAAGCAGATTTATCATCAATGACCTTTGCAACAAATACCACGGGAGGGAGGGTCGGGGTAAAATCACCAATAAGAAAATTCTCACGATTGAGAACATCTCCCCCCGGGTCTGGATCTTCCTCAAAACAAAAAGGATCATTCTCCATTGGAGAAACAATATGAGCAAGTTCATCGGAGAACTTCTCGTTAGGAGCATCAAGCATATCATGTGAGACCTGAACCTCGGGTTCCATTTCAGACTCATCACTAAGAATATCGAAGAGCGGATTATTTGAAATTTGATTAAAATCCGATTCAAAATCAAACATCGGATTCGTGAAAGTCTTATCGAATACGTCGGAAACCCTCGGAACGAGGTCATCATCGTCCTCATCTAGAACATCATCACTCCCTTCAACCGGTGTGAAAGAAGGATGGAAAGAAGAATCACCGTGAGAATTTTCCCCGGACTCACTTTGGATTGGAACGAGGTTCTCAACACTTGACGTATTGAATTCGTCAGATTCCGTTGCCGGAATAGTGTCAAGAGGCTCGTCCCCCATTATTAGAGAGTCCACGGGCTCCACGGGAGAAGAGATAGAATCATTATGAGGATTTATATTGATCGTGATTGTGGAACTATCATCATACAAGCAACATTCACAAAACTGGAATTGTTTTTCTTCAACACGAGGTACTTCCATCGATCTCTCGGGAGTAGATGTCATACGATTAAACATCTCATTCAACTCATCCATCATTGATTTAAGTTCAAGAATATCATTATTGAAATTGGAAGATTGTGGGGGTTGATAAAAATCATTAGAATCGTAATAAGAATTAGGTTCGTGATAAGAATTTTCGAACGATCCCCCACAATTTTCAAAACTCGATGGATTTTGAAATGAATCACCGTTGTAGCACGAATTTGGCTCATAAAAATTATTTTGAGGAAAATTATTGAAGCTCGAGTCGTAAGCGTAAGACGTATCTGCACTCGGCGTATAGCACATACAATCAGTGTATCCACATCCATCACAAAAACATCCTCCACACGGCCTACCTTCTTCGGACGGGTTTCCGCAGTTATAGCAAGAAAACGACGGTGGTGGTGGTGTATAGAAATCGGGAATATTAGACGAATTATTGAACGAATTTTGATCAAAAGTATGAGAATTACAATTCAAACAAACGCCATCACGAATATTATCTCCACATTCATTGCACGTACACCACACACACAACCCTCCGAAGAACGGTTCTTCACAATAAGAACAAAACGTATCCATGAGAATTAAACGTGAGAGGGTTTGAGAAGAAGAATCAAATGTGAGAGGATAAGAAGATTATTTATGTTTTTGATTTTAAAATTTTTATATTTTATAGAAAATATATATACAAGATAGTGGAAAACTTAACGCAACACGATTTTTCAACACGAATATTCAAAACTCACGTCCACCTTCCCCGGCAGTGGCGCCATTTTGATAGAGTCGTTTTTGTAGTATATAATTATTTACCGAAGAAATGCTCGTGAAAGTATTTCCCGGGTCGTTCTCCCAACGAAGGTAGAATGGAATCTCGAATAATCGAATCGCGAAATCGTGTCGTGAAAAGCGGTAAAAATGAAAAATATGATTTTTGGTTTCAAATTATGCTAAGAAATATCAAACTATGCAGAATGTACAAGCTATTTATGCACAAATGTTAGAAACGTAAAAACGAAAATGTAAACGCGATTATTAAACGTAACGTACGAAGTAAAACGCGACTTATATACAAGAAATGATCCTACGAATGTGAAACAAGTTTCTAAAAATCTTAAACTACTAAAAAGAATTTCCAAAAAAAGAAAAATATTTTTTAGACTTTTTATTTATTTTCTAGAATTAATTTTCTATTTATTGAATATAAAAGTAATTAAAAATAAAGAAAAAATAGAAAAACAAAGTGAAAAAAATGAAAATTAAATTATGAAAATCCTAAAATATTATAAAAGAATTTTCTAAACTATTTTTGTATTTTTAGAAGCTTTTTCTGATTTTTTTTTATAGATTTTTGTTATTTAAAATGATTTAAAAATGAAGAATAATGAAGAGAAATTAAGAAAGATAGTAAATAAACTAGGAAAAATATGAAAAAATTCTGGAAAATCTAAAATATTATTCTAATACTAGAAAAAATAAGAAAGTTTAAATAAGCCCACTAATAAGCAGTTTGGACACAATAAGCAGTTTGAATAAGCACTTCTACATAAAATCGCACCAAAAGCTTCGGGAATGTGTAATGTACCTAAACAAACTTAATGCAGCTCAAAAATCTCAAATAAGCCTTGCCCGTAAGCCAGAAAGCTCAGCCGCATGTCCTATGTTACTAAAGCTAAAAGTGTGTAAACCTTCAACTTACAGGCACAAATAAGCAGTCTAAATAAGCTCAACAGGGAATACCAAACACAAATCTAAGAAGCTAGTATGATGAGCTTTTCAGAAAACCAAATATTATTCAATTAGATCAAGTGAGCAGCTAGAAAGGATCTTGTGAAAATGGTCAGTTGAGACAAGAGCTGTTGGAGCAGGGGACACAACAGGTTCAAATGAGCCTTATATATCGATGATTAAAAACTATTCAACAGATTTCAAATTGCAAAAGCTCAGATGAATAATGAAGACAAGCCAGAAAACTAACTTTTATGAGATTATAACAAGTTTTGAAAACTAAAATCTGATATGAAAAACTATGTTCAAGCTACTGAAACAATAATTCAGAAATAGTGAACAATGGTTGTGTTTTTATTTTTACCCAATGAGAACCAAAAACCAGATTCTAAATCACTCTTATATCCTATTTAGAGCAAGTTGTAACACTTTACATGATCCAGAACTCAAATCCTCTATAAAATGCAAGCTAAGCTGATCTTAACTTCTAAGTCCAAGTTACGCAAGCAAACACTGAACCACTACATGAGAATGATCGATATTACCAATAAACTACTCCTAAATACAAATTAGAGCTAAATGAAATTTAGATTATGACCAAAACCTTGTTTGACCATCTAAAATCAATTATGCCAAACACCACTTATCTATACTAGTTGCACTACAACTACTATTCCTAAGCTGAAATCTAGCAAACAAAGGCTCAAAGGAGATTAAATAACAAATGCAGAATCAAAATATTCCACAACTAACAATAACATTCAACAATTCAAAGCTTAAGTTTACCGCTATGCTAAAATGACAAATCTCAAATATTCAAACAGAAAAAAATGACCAATACTGCTTCAACTATACTAATTCAAACTCAAAATTACTCAATTATTATCAAATTCAACAATTCCAATAGTAATCTCAAACTACTAGACTCAACTGAATTAAGCAATCTCTTATCTACCATTACTCAGAATCAAAAATTTAAGCTATACTACCACAGATCCTAGCAAAACAGGTCATGCAAAAATCAATCAAACTCAATAACATGAACAACTACAACTATAACACTAATTATATCAGAATAGAAGCTATTATTAAATCAAATTAAGAAATAGATCAGATTCTAACTGAATGAAATATCACAAATCAGAATTTACCAAATCCTTCCCCCTCAGCATGAACAGAGGGGGCTCACTAAGCAAGCCTATCTCTAGGATAGGCAGGACCTTCCACAATCGTCCAAACTTATCCAATCAACCTCAGCAATACAGGATCAAATCACCTTTGGCTTCTCTTGACTGACTCAAATACATCCACTAGTAAGCTAAAAAGCTCAAATGGAATGTTCAAAAGAAAAAATAAGCTCTACTGTGAGCTATAATAACTAGTATGAAAACATTTTTTTATATTTTTTTATATTTTCTGATTTTTATTAATTTTTCTTCTTTTGTAAATGATAAAAGTTTGATTGATTATATAGAGAATAGACTAATAACAACTGAATAAAAGCTAAAATGAAACAGATTAAAAATAGAATAAGCAAATAAGATTGATGAATAAGCTGAAAATATAAAAGTGAACTAAATTACTTTTTATTAAAAACTAATTGAGAGTTTACAATAGCTAAACTAGTTACAAAGAAATTTTAGAAGCATTTTCCTACTCTAGAAATTACACTACTCCTACTCCTAGTCTAACACCTCAAATCGTTGGAGGAGAGTAGCTTTTTATAGCCACGAGCTCAGGGAGTCTTCAGAAGGCTCTAGAATTGGCATCTTCTCACGAATATGCTCCTTGGATCCCTTGTGACATAAGTATACCAATCATATTCCTTGAATTCATCTAGTGACGTATCTAATCCAATAAACAACTCCCACGTGTCATTCTTTGTGTCAGGGGGTGTCAGGGATGTGGGGAATGACATTAGTACCCTTAATATGAGGTTAATTGGATGGGAGTTGGGTAATTATGGAGAAGTAATTCTAGGGTTCTTTGGGTGAACAGTGAATTCTGGGGTGTGGGTTGATTTGGGGGGAGGGTAAGTGTACGGGTAATAATATTTTACCTTATTTTGATTCTTGGACCGGGTCAAGAGGTGTGGTGAATGGGCTTGGGGTAAAGGTTTAGATATTTTGGGCTTGGGGTAATGGTTGGGCCTGGTGTTTATGGATTGGGTAATACATTGGACCAGAAATGTGATATAAATTCAGCATTAGTATCACAAAATTACAAGGACCACTTATGAAATAATCTGAAAGTGCAAGGGCCTTTTCTGCCATACTTCAAACATATTGTCTAAGGACTATTCTTGCCAATTGATGATTCTTCAAGGGTAGATTATGACAAATTGAGCATAAAAGCGATCCGAACTTGAAAACTGCTTCCCGGCATCGGCTTTTGCATCCTTTTCATACTCTCGTGCCCGTTTTTGCATGTTTTTGTCGATTTTTCGTAATATCCGTACCTGCACATCACAAACATAAAAACACATGTTTTCTTGGCATTTGTTAGCTCAAATAGTCATTTTGGGTCGATATTTGGTAATAAAAAGGTGTGTAAATTAATACACACCAGTAACCATAAACAACTGAAGCAACTCCAGATTGATTAAAGGTTCTGTTTCTTCAAGTGTCTAAAATATTGGTTACGTAGTTCATGTTGTTGAGTCTACGGAGAGGAGCGCTTATGCGATTGATATAGTCAGAGACACAAGATATGGGAAGGTAAATTATTAAGATTTTTAAAAAGTTTTATGGCATTTAACAATTACCCCTATTTTTGGGTCATTAGCTGTTATTTTGAATTTCGGTTAACACCTACCAATATTTCTCATGAGGTCTCATGTGTAACTTTGTTTAGTTTTATAAAATAGTTAATTTAGTTTTGTATAAAATAGTTCAGTTAACTTGTGTTATTCAAGGGCAATTTATCAATCTCATCCTTGATTCTTATAAGTAGCAAAGTGGGTAGGTTAGTAATACCTGCATGAAATGTCGGGTTTTACGAAGTCCAAATAAAAACATATAAGTTACGGCTATAAGTCAATTTAGATCAGCCAAATGTCAGCTCCAACATACATTTATAAGACACCTTGCATGAAATGGGATTCCAATATCATGATTCTGGAATCAGGTGCAGTTTTTTCGTTCAAGACAGTTTTATCAACATTAATGGTCATCTGTCATAGGCAAGCGACAGTAACATATATAGTATAGATTCCCATATCATGATTCTTTTCTTATACGAGTTATTTTTGCATTTATCCCAAAAAATCGCACATACAGTATGTTATATATTTCATTATGTTTTCCATTTATTTTCTATTACCTATTTCATTATTTTGACAGAAGCAAGAGCCAAATAAAGGTCTACATGATGGCCATTCAACACCGGACAAACATGTCATCATCCATCTCAGGTAGCGGAACCACATCAGATAAGCAAGCACATACATTTTACGTCTTCTGAATGACTAACTGTATGTACAAATTTGTAGATAATGGCTTGAATTGCGTTATTTTTTTTATCTAATAATAAATGTTGCTACCAATAGAGACAATAAGATTTTAGATTCATTGCTACCAGGTACAAATCTATTTTAGAGCTTTTTTGTCGCATGACTACATCACTAAGGCTGCTTAATCTACGTAAACAGCTGCCTACTTTTCGTAATAAATGTCGTCAAGTTGAAGCTCGCAGAGGAAGGTAACATATACAGTTGCCATGTGTTTTACCGCTTAGTCAAATTAAGTTATGCTTTATTAGATTTGGGCACCACAAATCAGTTTTTTACATAGGTGAGCTATAAAAGTGTCAACGTGGCTATGTTTGAGCATGTGTTTTACACTATTGTTGATATAAAACCAAATTTTAACATAGAGCATTCTTTGTAATGTTGGTTAAAGTTATTACAGGAAAATATACATTATGGCCCAGAAATTCAAATTATGTGTGGGTAAATAATAAAACAGATTTGAATTAGCATTTGTGATTATATAGAATGCTTTGATCATGCATATTGATTTTGTTAGTTAAGTTTATTATTTTATGAACCTTTTAGGTTCTTTACAATGCGTTAGCCGGGAAAATATGGGGTTAAGGCACCATGTTACATAGAATGATTTAGGATTGGACTTGATATAGGTTATAAAGGTGGATTGGTAATGGGTAACCCGGGTCAATGTGGTCAAAGTTAGTAGGCTAACCTATTGTTAAAAGTCCTAAGAAATGCACATAAGTACCAGGAAGAATGGTTGTCGATTTGAGTGCTCAATGTGCATGACCGGGTGCGAATGAAGCCTTAAAGGGGCTTTATTTTCTTTATCAATTCCCAACTTTTATTCTCTAATTATTTCTCATTATACTGACTTTTCGTTTGAAATTGTTTTTTTAAATTAAGAAGTTTTTAATTCTAATGGTTTTTCAAATCTCAAATTGTTTTGTATAGGTGGCGTGACTAAAGAGTCGGCTGTGCAAAGTACTAGAGGAATGAAGATTTGCATTACTCAGGTAAATACTCTTTTCATGTTAAAAATTTGCAAAAGTTAGGCTAAGGGAATATTATATGTGTTCGGTCCGTGTTTGAGTATGAATATATGCTATAGAGTACTTATTGAATCCTTTTGTAGGCTTATAACACAAATTATAGTTCGTACTTCAGCTTAGTATTTTAAGTGTCTATTAATGCTTATTGAAATACCTGCAAGACCTTACACAATAAATACATGCAAGAAAATAACTAAGTATGCTAAGATGATGACTATGGGCAAAAGTTAAGAAAATAACTAAGTGTCCATTTTTTAGTTTATTATAACAGACAATTATATGTCGATATGTGTTTGGGAGAACATTGTGTCAAACCGTCTATTTTGCATCATCTTGTTGTTACTACTGTATGGTAGGAGTAACCATAAAGTACTATTGAACATTATAAATTGCTTCTTGAATCTTGATAATCCAAATTTTCTCAAGCTTACAAGATCTTGGTTTTTATTAGGCTTTAGTGTGAGGGTAAGCATGTATTATTGGGTCCTTTGAGACAGGAAGCTAAATCAAGTAGCCATGTATTTTACTTCAATTCAAAATATGTTATCTATCTTTATTATTGATACAATTTTTCATTTCATATATTATTGGTATTCGAACAAAACAATAAAACATTTATTTGCTAATGTGTGGCATTGAATTTCTTATTTATACAAAAGCATATACACTGGAGAAGACACTTATTGTTCAGAAGATTGCGTCTGAACATAGTGGCTCAGATTTTATTTTTCGCATACCTGAAACTAGAAAGGAACTTTGGAAGGTTCGTTGGCTTTCCATCAACATGTTTTTGTCAAAACGGAATTTTATTTCACTTTCTAATTTAAATTTATTTTATTGTTTCTATTAGATAATTAAAGAGGCTTATATTGCCTGTTTAGCAATGACACCTGGTTTTGAAAAACTGATAATGATTAGTCGGATGTATGCGTCCCTTTATCACACCTTGCAGAGCTAATTTCTAAATCTAAGGAAGAAATAGATGCTTCACCACTACTGGGACATGTTCTGTCCAAATATATCTATCTATTCTGTTGGGATCATACTTTTGTATTTAGTCAAGTCTCGGTCATTACCTTTTATAATAGGTTGCTTAGGTATTTATTTCACTATGTTTTATGTTACAAGGCTTAAGCATTAAAGCCCTATGGGCTTGAAAGCCCACGTCTAAAGAAAGGAGGGAGGAAGGGAGTGTTGCCCTACTCCTCCTCCTATAAATACTAAGCTTATGTAACACTTTTATTTGTTGGTTATTTGAATACATTAAGGAAACTCTTGCACTTTTATTCTTCTCATTTCTTATAATCAACCAATCTCATTTCTCATCTTATTTCTTATCATTATCATACTTGTGTTTACAAAATGGTGACCTAACAAGTGGTATCATTCGCCATATGAAGGTGTAGCTCTTGTGTTTTCATTGATTTCGTTTCTTAAAACTTGTTTTTATCGATTTGTTGTTAAAATTTTCGTACTTTTTTGCTTGTTTTTTGGTTTTTATCACATATTTGCTTACAAACTTGTGCTACAAATCAAAACAAACATAAAAGTTCCAAACTTTTCTCAAAAAATTCGATTTAGGGCTTCTTGTACTTATTTTCGCAATTTTATAATTTTTGAAAAAGTTCATAAAGCTTTCAACTTTCTTCAAGAAATCTTCATTTTAGACCTAAAAGTACAAGAATCTTTAAATAAAAACACGTTTTAGGTTAGCTTTCTTTGAAACTACTACTCGCCTAGTTTATCGAGAAAGTGCTTTGTCCCTATTTCGAGATCTACACTAAGTACTCTACATCGACTTCGTTTTTTGTGGACTCGGTATTTTCTTTCTTGTATAAGAAAGAAAAGTACTTCGACTTTTGGTAAATTTTCGAAATTGTACAATTTCGAAAAGTGGGATCGTGATTTTTGTGTTTTCGAAAATACTATTTTTTTTCGAAATCACATTTTTTTCGAAAACTTGTATAAGTTTCGAAAACTCATAAACATCACTTTGTTTTGCGATAACTTACTTAAGTTTCGAAATCACTGTTAAGCAAAAGTTTCGCAATCTCTGCTGATCAGAAGTTTCGCAATCACAGTTAAACAAAAGTTTCGCAATCCCATTTTAGCAAACTTTCGCAATCCGAAGTTGAGCAAAGTTTTTCGAGATTTGGCTTAATCTATACCTTCTATAAGATCCATTACTACACAAGTGTTCTAAGATGTCTCAACCACCTAACAACTACTTCCCTCATCCTCAGCAACAGCAACATCAGCAGTATCAGCAACAACCGTATCAACAACCTTCACAATCACACTTTCAACAACAACCGTTTAATCCACTACATCATTACCTAATGATGCAACAACATCAAATCATTCCTCAACAACAATCACATCAAATGTCACAACATAACAATCAGAATTCCTCCAAACAACCTCACTGGTTTGATAGAATGTGTGAAGTTATTACAACTCAACAATCCCGACATGAGGCAGGATCACTTGAAACACCTCCAATGCTAACACCTAGGAACTATGTTCAATGGTCAAGCCGATTCTTACGATTTCTTGAACTAAAGAAACCTCATGGGAAATTCTTGAAGCAAGTGATACTTGAAGGACCATTTGAGTGGCCAACAAGATTTGAAATTGGTGATCCTACTGCTGATCCTCCACGTCCTCCTGGTGACAGACCTCTTCCAGAATCTGCACTCACAGAAGAACAGAAACTACATCGTGAAGCTGATGAGTATGCTATGGCCTACATACTTCAAGGTATTCCTAACCCAATTTATCGAAGTGTCGATGCTCAGAAAACGGCTAAAGCTATGTGGGAACATGTTCATCTCCTAATGGAAGGAACTCAATTGAACAAAGATGATATGGAATCAAAACTCTATATGGAATACACAGACATCAAAATTGAACCAGGAGAGTCACTTGAATCCTACTATCATCGTTTCACAAATGTGGTAAATGATTTGGAACGTCACAAAATCACAGTACCTAGGATTGCAGTTAACTCCAAATTTGTTGGAAGTCTTGGTCCGGATTGGCATAAGTATGTGACATTCGTTCGACAAACAAAAAATCTTCATGATGCACCGTATGGTTTGTTGTATGACTTTCTGAAACACCATGAACCTGAAGTGGAAAAGGATAGAGCTCTTCAAGGAGGTTACTCACCATCACCAGCACCAAACTCATTGGCACTCGTAGCTCAATCTAACTATGCTCCACCACAAATGTCAAATCATGCACATGTTCAAGAGCAAAACTACTTCAGTTATCCACAATCTTCTATGGTCTCCTACGATTCATCTACTCAGAATACTTCAACACAACTTGTTCCATACAACAACAATGATACTGTGTATTACTCGAACTCAAATGAAGATGACGATGAAGAATTTAACACGTTAAATCAGGGACTTGCTCTTATTGCTCGTGCTTTCAGCAAATTCTCCAACAAAACAAACAACCGTCAACGTTCATCTTCGAACACAAGGAATCAAGCTGTTGTTAATGATGGAAGAGTTGAAATTCAGAATCGGAACTATGGTCGATCAGGTTCAGGAAGTTCATCAGGAAATTTTGGGAATGGTCAGAGGTACAACAACAGTGGAAATGGTCAGAGGTATAACAATAGTGGAGGGTTCCGGAACAACTCAGGTGCTTCTCAGCAAAGGCCCGAATCTGTTGAAACTAGGAACTCTAACTCAGGGAATGCAGTATGGTGTTACAATTGCAATGAACAAGGTCATATTGCAACTGCATGTCCTAAACCAAGAACTCGGGGTAGTAAGTTTCACAAGCAGTCATTACTTATGGCTCTCCAGGATGAAAAGGATGGAAATTTCACTGAGCAGGAGAACAACTTCATGGCAACTGCTAACAACGATGATGACATAGAAGATCTCGAAGCTAATGCAGCTGTGATGCTTATGGCCAACATGCAGGAACTTCAGTTTAATGATTCAGGTACTGTGTATGACACAGATGGCTTGTCTCAGGTACATGATCCTAATGCATGCCTTATACATGAAATTGCTTTTCCCTCTGCTTCTGAATCAGATATGGCGCAAGTTGTTCCATCTGACTCATATTCATCTTCTCAAGCAGATGAACAAATAAGCACAGTTGTCATATTTGATGATGACACAGTTGTTTCATTTGATGATCCTATTGAGAACGATAAACATGATCAGGTAGAACAACATGAACCATCATTTGATCCAGACCTCGACCTAATATTGTTATCCCAACAACTGAACGCTCAACAATTGCAAATCATTAAGTGCAACGAGAAAAATAAAGTTTTAAAAGAAACAAATGCATCACTTGCGAGAGATATTGAGTGTTATAAAATTCAACTTTCAAATCAGGAAGACAAGATTAAACATGCAAAAAGTTTTGAAAAAGCTTTTCAAGATTCTTACAACAAAGAGCAAGATCTTCAACACAAAATGCAAGATTTAATTGAGTCAAACGGAAAGTTGATTTCTAAACTTGAAAGTGAAAAGTGTGAACTGAAAATGCAAGTTGAACGTCTTCAAACAGTACTTTCAAAAACAGAAACAAAATTGTCCAGTTGCAAAAAGGATTTTTGTGAACATAAAATACGAAAAAGGAAGTATATAGATAACTTACTCGGTGAGATTGTTGATCTTGAAAAACAACTCAAAGAATTTCGTAATATTGTTTACAAACACGGGAACTTTGTCACAACAATTCAGAAATTTACTTTAAAACCGAGACCCGATAAAGGATTTGCAATTGGCGATTACAAATCAATGTTTCTTCACACAGCATTCAAAGAAATTCCTAAAATTTACAGTATGGACCATTTGCTTGATAATACGATTGTGCGTGCTGTTGTTTTTGATACTGAAGAAGAAGAAGAACTTAAAGAAGAGAGTCGATCAAAAATGAGTTATATTCAAAATTGGACACCATATGATTACTCAAAAGCTCCTCACATTTCTAAATCTTTTGTTACTCAAAAAGAAATACCTGAGAAATCATGGTATATCACTGAGTCATGCGTTTCATCTTCTAATGCAGCTCCTGTTCCAATTGTGGCTCAAGTTAACGGTCCTTTACCATCTTCTGGTGAAGTAACACCTTTACCAAAAAGTTGTCGAATTTTGAATTTTTTCAAAACATTTATGGAAGATATCGACATTTTGGAGGAAACAATTGAACGTAATTCAGAAATAAAAATTGAAACTTTTCAATCTGCTTACGAGCGAGAAAATAGAGATATTTTTCAAAAACAAATGTTGCCAATTGTTAAACACCTCCGTCTTTGTGCCACACGTTGGGAACACGAACTTCAGAAAGAATTCAAAACAATGACTAATGTTTTTGAGTCAAATGAAAATACGATTTTGGTTCAAGAACAAAGAAATAAAGGTTTAAAAAATGATGCTGATCGACTCTTGGAACAAGTTTTCAATGCTGATATTTTGTCTGTTATCATGAATGATCTCTATAAATCTGGTACTACTATGCTTATGGATGATCTTTGTGTTGATAATAATCTGTTGAATGAGGAAATTGAGAAACTTAAACAAGAAAACAACATGTTAAGAATGAACAATGATGATGTGTGCAAACAATTTTCAAAAGAAAGTCTTCAACTCAGAAAAACTCTCGATTTATATGAAGCTCAAAGTATGGCACTGGAATTGCAACTTATTCGGCTATTTCAATTGTTGTTTAGAAATTTATCTTAATAGAAGTCTTAAACAAAAATGAGCACGAGATTGGAAAATGGCAATGGAATTTTATATAATGGCGTTATGTCAAATAGTTGTTTTTATTTGAATAATATTCTGGTGTTTCTTAAGAATCGCCATTATGTCAACTAAATTTGTTTTTATTCGACAAACATTCGAGTTAGCATTTTGGCTTCGGCTTTTTACCATTTTCCAATCTCGTGCTCGTTTTTGTCGGTTTTTGGCTTGTTTTTGTCCATTTTCCACATATCCGTACCTGCACATACACAAATACAAAAACATACATTCTCTTGGCATATTTGGTTAGTATTTGGTGTATTTGGTCTGATTTTTTGTCTAAAAAGGATGTGTGATTAAGCACTCATCAAAATTCTTGCTTTGGGTCTAAAAAGGATGTGTGATTAAGCACTCATAAAATAAATAAATAAATAAATAAATAAATAAATCCTTAAACAAAAACTGATTGATTCGTTGAGCACAGTTTTAAATTTATAAAAGTTTTCCCGTTAGATAAAATAGTCACTTTTGAACAAATAACGATTCTATCTCCCGAGGTCGTTTTCCCAACGAGATTTGAATTGAGATTTACGTTGTGTTTTTAGTTAATGCTTGAATATCCAATATTTTTGATTTTATAAAAGGTTTTAGAAAACTAATTTAAGTGGTAAAAACTAGATTAATAAAGCAAAACTACCAAGATGAAAATAAGGTCTAGAAGATAAGACGATAAAAAGAAATGCTTGCTAAGTGACACAATAAGTTCATTAAGTGTGTACTAAGGTTTGACGACCAATTATTTTCCTTAAACAAGATTATTTCCTCACAACGTTGGTTTATTTTGAAAATAATCCTTTAAAAAGAAAATAATTACTAGATTTGTAATTTGATTATTCTCCGGCTTTTGCACTTCAAATAATAAAATCACAAATCTAAATAATCAATACGATTATTAATCACGACCCTCTTTTATGCCCACACTTAACTCACAAAATCGTGCCACCAAGCAAACACTAATAAACTACTCGAAACTCATATTAATAAAATAAAGTTACTTGATAAAATAAAAAGACTCGATAAAAGAAACAAAATAGATAAGCCAAAATAAAATTCGGCAGAGTTTCGCCTAAGCATAAAGCATAAGAGACCCTCACTCGATAAACGATGAGGTAATGATTATCTAACTCGATAATGTTGGCTAACTCGCCAAAAGAAATGAAACTTGGTAAAATCAAACTTGATAAAAAATAAAAAGTAAAAAAGTCAAACTCGACAAGTAAAAAACTCAAACTCGATAGATAAAAACTCAAACTCGATAGTTTCGAAAACAAAACTCGGTAACACAAAAAACCAAACTCGGAAAACTAACTTTAAAACCAAACTCGAAACAATTTAATAAAAATGAAACTCGATATTACAATATTGCATTTTAGTCCCTAAATGCCAAACTCAAACTCGGTATTAAAAACAAAAATCTCAAACTCGGAATTAACTTTCAGACTCGATATATTAATTTGTCCTTAATTTGCACAATGGTCCCTATCTAAAAAAAGTCAAACTCGGAAGTATAACTCGAAAGTTTTTATATATATTTTTTTCAAACTCGATAGTTTTAAAAAAAAAAAAAAAAACTCGGTAAAATAAAATTTAACTCGATAAAATACATAATAAAACACAATTTTGATCCAAAATAAAGCCTAAAAATTAATATTTTTCACCAAATTTATTACTAAACAACCTAGTTTAACCATAAACTTTAAATCCCACCAATAAAAACAAGAATTTAACAACTAAAAATTAAAGATTTTTAGAGAGATAAAGCTAGAGAGAGAAAGTAAAATAAACCTTTCAAAGTTGGTGTTTAAGGGGTATTTATAGGCTAGGGGCTAGGGCTTCTCTAATATTTTACATTGTTGCATAATTAGCCCCTAGACCTTTACAAAACATGAAATTCAAGCTTAAAACATATTAAAACGCTACAAATGCAACTAAATACTACATGTAACGATCTCGTAACTTGGAGGAGTTGAGTTGACTTTTCTTCCAAAGTTCTTCAAAGGACCAAAGTTGACAACTTGCTGAAACTTGGAGGGCCATTATTGTAAAGGTCTTCATATTTCAACTAATAGTCTCTTTTGTTATTCTCTGAATCTCTAAGGATTACTTTTGTCATTTTGGGCTTTTCTTGGATAAATTTCTTCCTCGGCTTCGGCTTTTTACCTTTTTCCAATCTCGTGCTCATTTTTGTCGATTTTTGGCTTGTTTTTGTCCATTTTTCACATATCCGTACCTGCACATTCACAAACATAAAACACACATTTCTTTGCCAATTGTTAGCATATTTAGTCTATTTGGGTCGGTATTTGGCCATAAAAAGGTGTGTAAATTAATACACACCAAAATCCCCCTGACTAAAGTATTGCCGTGTCCTCACGCAATGTGATCAATTCACGCTCACGAGATAAATAATTTCATAACTCTTTCTACTAACTTTGTAACGTAGCAAAGAGGTTCAAAAGAGATTACAAAATCATTTATTCCCGTAAACGCTCCGTTTTTCAAAATTTATTTTCTTTATTCCACTTTATTCTATTTTTTGGCTTTTCATACTTCATACTTGTGACGGTTTGTTGAACTTTCATAATTATGCAATAATTTTTAGGGTCAACGAGTAGAAACACTTCTAATTAAGAAGTGACCTTACGGATAAAAATCGTCATCCTTGATTTTTCACGAGCTCCCAAACTAGGCGTAAAAACAAGATCACAACTTATTTACAAATTAGATGCTAACACTACTCATAACAGTTACTAGTGGATACTCCTTACTCCCATGTCCTAAGTTTTTGTATCTCATTATTTTATTTTTGTTGAGAAATGAATCGCTTCATATTTTCTAGTTTCAATAATTTTTTAGTCCGATAGTGACACCTAAGTTTAAATGATAAGTAGTTATTCATTTTCTCTTAAGAACCACTGCAATAGAAATTCGGTCCACATCAAGGAATTTGGGGTACATACAATATCAAGGATATAAGTTGCGGAGTACAATCACGTGCACCTCATGTGACTGATTACTAATCACTTATCACATGCACCTCACGCGCCAACAACTTATTTATACATACATAGCTCTTATTCAACAATATTTCAACTTTCATTTTTTTTTTCATTTTTCACTTTTCTCATATTTTTCATACTTTTCTTTTCTTTCTTTGATTTTTTTCTCATACATCAATGGAAGCTTATCGGGTAGCTCCAAAACCACATAGATAATCAACTTTTGACTTTTGATTTTTTGACTTTTTGCTCTTATTTTTCATGTTCCTTGATATGTACCCAACTTTTAAAGCAAAAATTCTCTTAAGAAAACAAAGAACTAAATATTATTCAAACCGAAATACCACTAATTAACCTAGAGCATATATTTTATATGGGTGACGTATCTAATGGGAGTAAAAAGCCACAAGTACCTCTCATGAGCTCTAAAGAGAACCACTACTCCACGTTTAGCATCTAACTTCTAAATAAACTCTATCATTTCTCGTTCTCTGCAAATTTAAAACCTCAAATAATGAGATTAGCAGATGCTTAGCCGATAAACAGCCACGCATATATAAAGTCAAATACGGGAACTTGCAAATTCTTAAAAAGAATTCGCGTTTTCTAGCTCCTAGTGTAAAAGACTAGCGAAAGCTTTTCAAGTCGTGCATGTATAAAGTCAAGTACGGGAGCCGACAAAAGAGTAGTTCCTAGTGTACAAGACTAGCACAAGCTTATGTGATCATCATTGGTTAAGGGAACAAGCTAGGGCTCAACACACCCGGTCAAGTCAAAATATTTATTCCTACTCTCACCAGCAAGAAAGTCAACAAGGTGTCAAAACACTTATTTAAACTTATTATATTTTTGCACAACTTTTTTTTCAATTTTTTTCATTTTTTTTGTGCTTTTTCATGACTTTTCATTCATTTTTCTTCAAATTTTTTGAAATTTTTCAATTTTTTTAATTTTTTTATTTTTGGTGGAAAAACGGAGTTGTAAGAGTACACGACATGTGAAACATGCTAGGTCAAATCAAATCGAAGATTCACCCTCCCCCCGACTAGAATTAAACATTGTCCTCAATGTTTTGTGGGTTAAGGCAATCCTAACAATAATCTAGGGCCGTTTATTAATTATGCCAAAGAAAATGTTAGTCGATAAGATTTACGGATATAGGATTTCCAATAGCATCGATGAATGAGACTCCAAGTGAAGAGATAACGAGCACGAGAGTCATCATAAATCGCGGACAATCCTGAACAAACATCACAAACAACCACAGAAACACGAGTTTGGAAAGGGTCGCCCCCCTCACGTCACGTTATTAAAGAAAATAGAAAATTAAGAAAATGAAATGGATAAGCATGGGGTGCCACCCACGAAGCGCTTGTTTTTGTTCGAGTCTCTAGCTTGACTCTAGGGTTATATGCTTCTATGGTCATGGTCACATCCATCGCTTAGTGTTAAGCTAGGATGATAAAAGCGATACAACACCTCCTTAGGTGAGTATGCCACCTGACGGGGTAATGGTGAATGGGTAAATCTAAAAGGTTTATCCATCACCCACGCCATATCACCAGACTGTGTCAGGGAGAAAAAAGGGTCAAATCTTTCCACTTCCCTTAAGCATATTTGCTTATGGATGGGAAATGGTGTAACTAGTAGGGTGGACTCATTAATTAAAGGTATTGACTTAGGGGGGTCCCAGCTACACAAATTCTCAAATTCGTCATCAAAAATTTTGTTATCAATTCTTAATGCAAAATCATCATCAAAGTCGAATAAAGGATTTGATATAGTCACATTAAAAGATCTAGACATCGAATTAGAATTACTTAAGGGTTCATCAGACATCCTTGGGATTGGGACAGGGTCATTGGCCGGTAAACTTTCTATATCACTAGGTTTAAAGTCAATTTCCCTATCCCCCATTAAGAGGGTGTCTATATGCTCTCCAAAAGGTAAGTCGATATCTAACTTTTCGTCTCCTATAAGAACAAGTCTAGGCAAGGATGGTGGGTATGCTCGTGGCTGAGATAGGACTTGTGCGGTACTTTGTGGGCTAGAATTATGCACCTCGTCCATAGTAATCTCCCTCTCATCACTTTCCTCATGATAGAACGAGTCAACAGAAGAATTTTGTTTTTCAATTTGCTCCTTAATATGGTCTAATTCAGTTTGAAAGTCCATATTGAATTGAATTATGTTCATGTTGAATTGAATTTGATTCAATATTATTTTATTAATCAACTCAGCTCTAGTTAACTCGCTCTGAGGAAGTGGCTGAGGGGTGGTGTATTGTGAAGGTTGGTCAATATGAGTATAGTCATAATTGTTACAAGGGAGATGCTCATGGACAAGCGGGTTCCTAGTTTGGCAATCAGAGCTATAGTGAGGACCTCCACAGTACTCACAACAATCATATTGTTGAGGCGAATCTTGTGGATATTGGTCATAACCAAAATTTTGATTGTTACACGAAGCATGTTCATTGACAAGCATGTTTCCTGTTTGACAATCAAAACTTTGATGAGGACCTCCACAAAATTCGCAACAGTAAAATTGTTGCGAGTGACTCTGTAAATCATATCGATGTTGGTCATAACCAAAATTTTGATTGTTACACGGAACCTGCTCATAGACAAGCGTGTTCCCTGTTTGGCAATCAAAACCTTGGTAAGGATCATTTCCATATGACTCACAAGAGTATGTCTCCATCTCTTGGTGTGGTGGCTGGTGAAAGAAGTCGGTTGTTTCATTGTAGAAATTGGGATTTTGGTCATAGACAAACCCATTTCCCGACTCTACAATGCTACAACCGGGGCAATTTCCACCATTTGGGGGACCCTCACACCATTCACAACCGTATAGGTAAGATGAAGACATAGTGAAGAATTAAACAAATAGAGGGCAAGAGATATAATTAAACAAATAAGAGGATAAAGAAGAATATTTTTTGGATTTTTATTTATTTTTTTTAAAAGAAAAATATTTTTGGATTTTTGAATTTTAAGAAAATAATACTTTTAAAAGAAAGGATAATCAAGGCACAAACGCCAAACACAACGTAAAAATCTTAACAAATCTCCCCGGCAGCGGCGCCAAAAACTGATTGATTCGTTGAGCACAGTTTTAAATTTATAAAAGTTTTCCCGTTAGATAAAATAGTCACTTTTGAACAAATAACGATTCTATCTCCCGAGGTCGTTTTCCCAACGAGATTTGAATTGAGATTTACGTTGTGTTTTTAGTTAATGCTTGAATATCCAATATTTTTGGTTTTTATAAAAGGTTTTAGAAAACTAATTTAAGTGGTAAAAACTAGATTAATAAAGCAAAACTACCAAGATGAAAATAAGGTCTAGAAGATAAGACGATAAAAAGAAATGCTTGCTAAGTGACACAATAAGTTCATTAAGTGTGGACTAAGGTTTGACGATGAATTATTTTTCTTAAACAAGATTATTTTCTCACAACGTTGGTTTATTTTGAAAATAATCCTTTAAAAAGAAAATAATTACTAGATTTGTAATTTGATTATTCTCCGGCTTTTGCACTTCAAATAATAAAATCAAAAATCTAAATAATCAATACGATTATTAATCACGACCCTCTTTTATG
This sequence comes from Artemisia argyi, assembly GCA_030686995.1. Classification (NCBI taxonomy): domain Eukaryota; kingdom Viridiplantae; phylum Streptophyta; class Magnoliopsida; order Asterales; family Asteraceae; genus Artemisia; species Artemisia argyi. The sequence goes on along the minus strand of CM060695.1, from coordinate 75,848,592 downwards.
TCCACACTTAACTCACAAAATCGTGCCACCAAGCAAACACTAATAAACTACTCGAAACTCATATTAATAAAATAAAGTTACTTGATAAAATAAAAAGACTCGATAAAAGAAACAAAACAGATAAGCCAAAATAAAATTCGGCAGAGTTTCGCCTAAGCATAAAGCATAAGAGACCCTCACTCGATAAACGATGAGGTAATGATTATCTAACTCGATAATCTTGGCTAACTCGCCAAAAGAAATGAAACTTGGTAAAATCAAACTTGATAAAAAATAAAAAGTAAAAAACTCAAACTCGACAAGTAAAAAACTCAAACTCGATAGATAAAAACTCAAACTCGATAGTTTCGAAAACGAAACTCGGTAACACAAAAAACCAAACTCGGAAAACTAACTTTAAAACCAAACTCGAAACAATTTAATAAAAATGAAACTCGATATTACAATATTGCATTTTAGTCCCTAAATGGCAAACTCAAACTCGGTATTAAAAACAAAAATCTCAAACTCGGAATTAATTTTCAAACTCGATATATTAATTTGTCCTTAATTTGCACAATGGTCCCTATCTAAAAAAAAGTCAAACTCGGATGTATAACTCGAAAGTTTTTATATATATTTTTTTCAAACTCGATAGTTTTTAAAAAGAATAAAACTCGGTAAAATAAAATTTAACTCGATAAAATACATAACAAAACACAATTTTGATCCAAAATAAAGCCTAAAAATTAATGTTTTTCACCAAATTTATTACTAAACAACCTACTTTAACCATAAACTTTAAATCCCACCAATAAAAACAAGAATTTAACAACTAAAAATTAAAAATTTTTAAAGAGATAAAGCTAGAGAGAGAAAGTAAAATAAAAATGACTTCATAAAAATAAAACTACACTACTCCTACCACTATGAGGACCAACCCTCAACAACCAACCTTTCAAAGTTGGTATTTAAGAGGTATTTATAGGCTAGGGGCTAGGGATTCTCTAATATTTTACATTGTTGCATAATTAGCCCCTAGACCTTTACAAAACATGAAATTCAAGCTTAAAACATATTAAAACGCTACAAATGCAACTAAATACTACATGTAACGATCTCGTAACTTGGAGAAGTTGAGTTGACTTTTCTTCCAAAGTTCTTCAAAGGACCAAAGTTAACAACTTGCTGAAACTTGGAGGGCCATTATTGTAAAGGATTCTTAGAGAAATATTGTGAAAATATCGAAAATTAGTCTATTTGGAATTTTCTTTCTTCAACAAGAGGTATGTTCGTTAATGGTGTTTTGAAATACTCATATTATTTAAATTTACAAGAAACGTAGTCTATAAATTTCTTGTTAATAGAAGCTCAAAGCTTATCTAGTTTGAATGTTTAGAAAGTTTACCGAGTTTGGCTTTTCTATTTCTTCGAGTTTGATTTTTTTATATTAATATCGAGTTTGAATTATTTTTTTTTAAATATCGAGTTTGACTTTTTATAACTACTTTCGAGTTTGGATTTTTTTTATTGTTTTTACCAAGTTTCATTTCTTTTGGCGAGTTAGCCAAGATTATCGAGTACGATAATAATTGCCTCATCGTTTATCGAGTGAGGTTCTCTTATGCTTTATGCTAAGGCGAAACTCTGCCGAATTTTATTTTGGCTTATCTAGTTTGTTTCTTTTATCGAGTCTTTTTATTTTATCAAGTGACTTTATCTTATTTAATATGAGTTTCGAGTAGCTTATTAGTGTTTGCTTGGTGGCACGAGTTTGTGAGTTAAGTGTGGACATAAAAGAGGGTCGTGATTAATAATCGTATTGATTATTTAGACTTGTGATTTTATTATTTGAAGGGCAAAAACCGGAGAATAATCAAATTACAAATCTAGTAATTATTTTCTTTTTTAAAGGATTATTTTCAAAATAAACTAACGTTGTGAGAAAATAGTCTTGTTTAAGGAAAATAATTCGTCGTCAAACCTTAGTCCACAGTTAATGAACTTATTGTGTCACTTAGCAAGCATTTCTTTTTATCGTTTTATCTTCTAGACCTTATTTTCATCTTGGTAGTTTTGCTTTATTAATCTAGTTTTTATCACTTAAATTAGTTTTCTAAAACCTTTTATAAAAACCAAAAATATTGGATATTCAAGCATTAACTAAAAACACAACGTAAATCTCAATTCAAATCTCGTTGGGAAAACGACCTCGGGAGATAGAATCGTTATTTGTTCACAAGTGACTATTTTATCTAACGGGAAAACTTTTATAAATTTTAAAACTGTACTAAAACGATCGAATCAGTTTTTGGCGCCGCTGCCGGGGAACACTTAAACACCAACTTTGAGAGGTTGCAGATTAATAATTCGAGTTAGCATTTTTACGTAATGGGGAACTTTTTTATTTTGCATTTTAGCAACTAAAAAATGATTCGATCGTTTTGGACATATAAACATTTTCCAAGTTATGTCAACTAAATTTCTTTTTGCAATAATGGCGATTCTCACAATGACCCGTTAGATTAATTTTATATACTTATTTAACCATCTTATTTGACATAGTTTGTTTCTGTTTGATTTTTATTCACTTCTGAGTTGCTTTGAGTTTATTTTGGCATTTTACATTTGTTCTGAAAGTTTGATCAAGTTTCTTTGGTAAGTGCTTATAAATAAGCACTTGCCATAAGCTGATTTTAAGCTAATAAGCACTTCTGCTGCTTATTTCTTTTCCAAATTTTTATTCTGAGTTTATTTTAATATTTTAGAATTTCTGGAATTTTTCTAGATTTTTCCAACCCTTTTTACTATTCTTCTTATTTTATTTTGGTTTTATTCAATTTTTTAAATCATTTTAAATATCAAAAATCCATAAAAAATCAGAAAAAGCTCTGAAAAATACAAAAATATTTTTAGAAATTCTTTTATAATACTTTAGAGTTTTTAGAATTTAATTTTCATTTTCCACTTTGTTTTTCTATTTTTATTTATTTTTGAATCATTTTTAATTCAATAAATAGAAAATAAATAAAAAGTCAAAAAAATATTTTTCTTTTTCCAGAAATTCTTTTTAGTAGTTTAAGATTTTTAGAAACTTGTTTCACATTCGTAGGATCATTTCTTGTATATAAGTCGCGTTTTATTACTAAAAAATCTAAAATTTACGTGAGGTTCAATAATTCGCTAGTAGTGATGAGTGTGTAAATACTCATCATTTTTACCATTTCTGAGTTGCCAAAACATCCAAAAATACTCAATATTGTATCAAAATAGTGAAAATATCCCACGAAAGTGTTTTACATGTTTCAAATGCAAAAATGTTAAAAACAAATGAAAAACGCACAAAGTTTGCAAAATTGGCAGTTTCAGTCCCTCAACTTTCAAAAATTATCAAATCTAGTCCCTGGTTGTTCTAAAAACTTGAAAAAGTCACCAAAGGCCCTTTTAAATCAAAAAGTTACATATTTAGTCCTTTGGTACAAAGTTTCACAAAATTTCAAGTTTAGTCCCTGAAGTTTGGGAAATTGTCAAAAATGGTCCCTGGGATATGAAAATCTTTGAGAAAAACAAATTTTGTCCTTGTACTAACCTTTTATGACAGGATTGGTCTTTGGAGGAAAGTTTGGTGAAAAATACACAAATGGTCCCTGAAGTTTGAAAGTTTGACGGTTTCAGTCCTTGGTGAAAATAAATCTGAAAAATCATCAAGGACCTTGTACTATTCATGATATGGCATTATACACCCTTAAAAACAAATTAAAAACATGCCAAGATCACACCCTCAACTTTCCCAAAATTACAAAATAGGTCCTTGTGTGAAATAACTAAACCGGATCCAAAATAAGCTAAACCAAATCCAATCCAATACCTAAATCCATTTTGGGCCCAAAATTACCCAGCCCACTCCATTAAACCCAACGCACCCTTAATAGTTTTAGCCCGGGTCAACGTTTGACCTGGTCAATACCAGTCAAATGCAACCAAACCACCCTTCTCCCCCGTTTTTCCCTCCCCACCTCAATACCACCAAACAGCCATGGTTTTGCAGCTCCACCACCCCAACTTGTCCATCCCATCATCACCCCCACCCCCTACACCTACCCAATCCACCCACAATAAATGCCCCTTCCCCAATACACGTTATCAGAAGCAATTTGAAGAAACATCTTTTGGCGCCAAAACTACGTGGCGCCTTATTAGTGGACCAATTTCATCAGAGAGAGGTGGGAAATGATGAGGATGCATCTGGGAACCCTAATTATCAGCTATAAAAGGAAAAGAGTGCAAGAGGAAGAAGCAGTAGTTTAATTTAGTTTTAAGTTGTGTCGAATTTTTATTATCTTGCAAATTAGTGTAACTCTTTCAAATCCAAGTGTTGTATCAGTACTATTAATGTAATGTAACCCTTTTTAAGTTATAAAATCTCAATTTCCAAGTTTGATTTTCATATTTGCAATTTACTCAATTCCTAGATTAGTCAAAAAGCTCAAATGTTAATTATGTGTTGAATTATGGACTGAGATAGGTTCATATAAGTTCCCCTAAGCTTATCAAAGCTTTAGAGACCATAAAATTCAGTTGAACTAGAAGGAAATCAATAATCTCTAAATAGTCAACTATTGGTCAACTGTGTTGTTTGGTTTTTATTTTCAGGTTAAAGAAGGATTTGAGATTAATCTTGGAGCTGGATATTGCCTATTTAAAGATAGGCAACTGTGGAGAAACCCCTTGTTCAGCTAGGGGTTGGTTGTAAGATTTGTCTCATTTCAAGTTTCCACTAAAAATCCTATTTCATAGTTAAGGGGTGTTTGGATTAGTGTAGTTGGCTAGGTTGTTGTTGATCTCAGAAGGTGTTCATACCTCAAATAGCTTTCCTCAGTCACCATTTGGTAATTTAGAGTATAAAAACTAGCTTTGTTTCATTAATAGGTCAAATCTTCATAATTTTTCCCTTCACAGTTAACTGTGAAGGTTTTAAGTTTCCAAATCATTCTCATTAGGTATATTAGAGGTTAACTTAGTATAAACTAGACTTAATATAGCTTATTACTTAGTTAATAATCAGTAAGAACATTTAGAAATCCAAATTAGTCAAAGTATCAAGTTCATACAAAAAGTCAAAAGTTCCATTCTCAGATTTTTGCTAAATTTTCAAGATTAATTGTGAGTTGTGTAATGGGAGTTAAGAGTTGAAATTTGTTGTGATAAGAGTCTACCAGCTGAACTTTGAACCCTAATTTTTGCTTAATTTGTGTGGAAACTTAAGTGGGTCCCACAGACCCTCAAAGTGAGTTGCAGGGCAAAAGGTTGCCCTGTGCACATCAGACCCCCCACACCACCAACTTTGGTGGTGGTTGTAGACCACCTCAGTGGGCCCTAGTGGTTCCAGTTGCTCTTTTCCAACCCCCCTCCTACCAGGGAACAAATCTTGACCAATAGTTTGACCCTTAGACTAGTGGACCCCACCTGCAATTGCTCACCAAGTTTGTCCCCAGTTCTGAGTCATTTGTGAAAAGTGCAAAGTGCTTATTTCTCTTCATACAGCTTAATTGTGCTCATTGCTTATTGTTTCTGGCTTATTTAAGATTGTAAAGCTTATTTGTAATCACTTTTACCATTGTGGACCCCACCCAAAGCCATTTGACCTCATTTGACCACACAGTCAACATAAGTCAACTGTGTAAGCCAAGGGGGTGCTTATAGCTTATTTATAAGCTATCTTGAAAAGTGTTTTCACAAAAGTTTGTTATTTTAGGTTATAAAATAGTTCTGTAAAAGAAAAATCCAAAAAATCCAAAGTTAAAATAAGTGATAGTTTCTATTTAATTCAATTTTATTTTAATTTTCATTTTTAGATTTTAATTAAGTCACTAGTGTTTTTATATTTTTATTAAATACCTTATATAGTAAAGTAATTTTGATAATTTTTTCAGATTTTTATTTTGTCATCTAGTGTTAATTAGATTTAATCTTAGTTTTCTTTATTATTAATTAATATTAAGTATTAAATAGCTTATTTAGTTTTTATAAGGTTAAACTTAGTTTTTATAATTTTCCTAGCTCTAATATAGTATAATAAGTTTTTAGAAAATATATTTTGAGATTCTACTGTTCATTTTCTATTTTTCTTATTTTATTTGTTTAAAATAAACTTTAGTTAATTAAAAGGTAAATAATTAGTTGTTTAATCTTAAAACATAATTTTTAGAATTTTTATAATTTTTTAGGATTCCAGTGATGGTTAAGTAATTTTATAAATTTTATCTTAATTTTCTAAGTTAATTTAGTATTAATATTAATTAAAAGTAGTTTAATTAGTTTAATTAAGTTAAATAGTTTTCAATTTATAAAAAACTCACAAAAAGACAAAAATATTTATTTTTATTTTTTTTATACTTTCTTCAAGTTCTAATTTAGGTTTAGAAAATATTTTTGTTAATTTTTAGTTTAATTTAAATCATTTGTCATTTTTAGTTTATTTAAATTAGATTTTAATTTAGATTTTAAATAGTTTAATTAAATAAATAATATTTAAATAGTATTTTAATCATTTTTATAATTTCTTTTTCATTTTTAATTTTAAGTTTTAAAAAGGGTCAAAAGCACCCCCTGTAGTTTGATAAATACCAAAAACTCACTTTTCCAGTCCGTTACGCGATCTTAAATTATGAATACGTGCATATATCTGTTATCTGATTTTTGTGAATATTATACCTGTGTACAAATACCAAAATAACAGTAGCAATTTCAACTCCACATCTTCTGGCTACTGTCCTCAGTGCCACTTTCTCAAAAACGATTTCAAACGACACCATTTCAATCTCGCTGGGACTTTAACGACTCGGGAAAACACTACACTATCACCGGAGTATTGATTCTAGGCTGTCTTTGACTTGTTGACCTTGGTCAATAATAATCTGACGGTTCGGGACCAATCAAAATTTGGCGCCGCTGCCGGGGAGGTTGTTGCGTGTTTTATAAAATCGTTTTAAGTTTAGTGGTTTTCAAAACCCTCCCTGTACAAATTTCACACAAATTTGTAAAAAGTTTTTGTAAAAACATAATCATATCAGAAAAAACGTTCATTAACACTTCTCCTGAAGTCTTGAGAAACACCAAAAAAAAATTAAAAACAATCAAAAACAAACTGTGAAGTTAAATTACTTCGTGTTCTTTAAGATTACAACCTGAAACAGTTGGTTTAAGGTAAGTTCTGACATTAAATTGCGAACTGAAGAGGAATCCATTCTTTCCTCCCGCCAGCCTGCGAGTAATCTTAAAGGGACGATTTCGGTTAACGAATCAGTTCCAAAAATATTTCTCAAGTTTTCTGCACACACACCCATAAGCCTAAAGCAGTTTTTCAAAAATTAATTAATAAACCCATAATAAGTTCCCAAACTTAAGATTAAAACTTGCCTTTATATCCCTGTGAGTGGTGTACCTTTTTCAAAGAAGCCATTCACTTGTGATTGCTGGTTTAAGTTCACTGTGGTTTTGCCTCGATCTTGTTTTAAAAAATTGTTTTTAGTGCATGCGCACTCGGTCACAAACAAAACGTAAACATCAGAAAAACGTACACGAGCTACGTTCTGACACACAAGAACCAAAGACCGAAATGGCCGCTGGGCCACCACCACCTTTACCACCCCCTGACCCTCCCAGGGATGAGCCAGTTCCCGATCTCCGAACGATGGAGGAACTATGCCAGCCTACCATGCAAGGGCGGGGTGGGCCTATTGCACCACTCACTATTGAGGCTACGGATTTTGGCCTCAAGCACCACATAATCCAACAAGTCCAGAATTCGTGTCAATTTCACGGATTACCGGGTGACGATGCCAATAAGCATCTTGACAAATATCTCACGGTCACCCAAAGCATGAAACAGCATGGTGTCACGGATGATGCCCTTCGGCTGTACCTCTTCCCCTATTCTCTCACTCATCATGCCACTGCATGGTTTGACCGACTTCCAAGAAATTCTATTCGTACCTTTGATGAAATGGTAACCAAGTTTTTAGCAAAATATTTTCCACCATCCATGGTTACCAAGTTACGAAATGATATCAGCAACTTCCGGCAACGTCCCGATGAGTCTCTTTTCGAGGCTTGGGAACGTTATAAGCTAGCCATTGATCGGTGCCCTAACCACAATATGTTGCAAGTTACCATCATAGATACCTTCTATAATGGTCTGACATTGAGGCACCGAGACATTCTCAATGCTGCTGCTGGTGGGACCTTTATGAAAAGGCGTCCCGAGGAGTGCTATGACTTAATCGAGAACATGACTGCCCATCATAACTTTTGGGATTCCTCTACGGAGAGGGATGAGTCATGTCATTCAGTTACTCCCTCATCATCATCTCCTGAAATAATAGCTCTTACCAAAAAGATGGATGATATTTCTACGGCTGTGTTGAGAATAAGCCAATCGATGCAAAATTAGGCTCAAAATCAACAAGTGAAAGCCGTGGCCCGAAGTTGTGAAACTTGTGGGGGCCCTCATCTGTATTCCGAGTGTCCAGCTACTGCTGACTTTCCTCCAGAGAACGTATATGCTGCTCACGGTTCCTATAATACGGGGGGTAATTCTTACCAACCGCAAGGAGACCGTAATCTCTTGAGCTATCGTTCCAACAATTTTCTCGGACCTCCAGGTTTTAATCAAAATCAAAACCGTAACTCGAATCAGGATTTTAACCAAGGTCAAAACTCAAATTTCCAAAACCCGAATCAAAATCAAGGCCAGTTTAATCAAAACAATTTTCAAAATGGCAATCAAAACCAAGGTTTTCAAGGAAATTTTCAAAGAAACCAGAATCAAGGGAATTACAATCAGGGTAATTAAAATCAGAGAAACACTTTTCAGGGTAACAACAATCAAAATCAAGGGAATTTTCAAAACAACCGTGTTCAAAATCCTCCTGTTCAAAATCAAAACGTTGTTCAACCCTCGTCTTCCTCCGAAGAAGTGCTAAAACAATTCATGAAAGCACAAGAGGAAACGAATCGGTTATTGATCGGCAAGATCTCTGAGCTTCAGAAGTCTTTAAATGATCGACCCTCGGGCCCGGGTACATTACCGAGCAACACGATCGCTAACCCGAGGGGCGATGTCAAAGCGATCACCACCCGAAGTGGGACATCTTACAATGGACCCTCGATTCCTTCTACCTCTTCTTCTCCTCCTAAGGTAGCGGAACGTGAACCTGAGGTCACTACGGACAAGGTACTTCCTACTAATAACGGAGGTATCAACAACGTCCACCCTCAAGTTGTCCCGGTCCCGGCTCGTAAGCCGAAAGTTGTATTTGATCCCCCTGTCAGTTCTGATGAAATCCCAAAGAATGATCCTAAGCCATCAATTCCATATCCTTCACGATTGAGTGAACAAAAGAACCGCGAAAAAGCTAACCATCAGATGGAAAAATTTTATCAAATTTTCCAAGAATTACACTTTGATATTAGCTTCGCGGACGCTCTTCTTCTCATGCCTAAGTTTGCTTCGACAATCAAAAATCTGATAAGCAACAAAGAAAAACTTTGTGAGATGGCAAAAACTCCTCTTAACGAGCATTGCTCAGCAGTGCTCTTGAAAAAGCTTCCCGAAAAGCTTGGAGATCCCGGGAAATTTCTCATTCCTTGTATTTTCCCGGGAATGGTTGAATGCTTTGCCTTGGCCGATCTTGGCGCAAGCATTAACCTGATGCCTTACACAGTCTGGAAAAGACTCTCACTTCCTGCTCTCACTCCGACCTGCATGACACTCGAGCTTGCAGACCGTACTATATCCAGTCCTCTCGGCATTGCCGAAGATATCTTCGTGAAAGTAGGAAAGTTCCATTTTCCGGCAGATTTCGTGATTGTTGATTTCGATGCTGACCCACGAGTCCCTCTCATTCTCGGGAGGGGATTCTTAAGAACGGGTCGTGCTTTAATCGATGTATTCGAAGAAGAAATCACTTTACGTGTTGGTGGCGAGGCCATCACATTCAATCTTGATCAAACTTCAAGATACTCCTCCAACTATGACGCTGAAACGGTTAACCGAATTGACATCATCGATGTTGCGTCTGAGGAGTATTCTCAAGAGGTCCTTGGTTTCTCATCCAGTGGCAGTCTTTCTACTGACCCTATCATTTCCGACCCTTCCCCTTCCCTCACTCCGTTTGAGGGAGGTGACTTCCTTCTGGAAGAGGTCGAGGCATTTCTTGCTCAAGATAGCTCAATCCCAAGTGGGGTTGATGAAAACTATCTTGACCCGGAGGGGGACATTCTTCTCCTTGAAAGATTGTTAAATGACGATCCTTCACCCTCTCCGTCTCCACAAATACTTCATAAAGCGGAAGTCAAAAATGTTGAAATAACTGAAGACTTTCCCGATGTTGAGTTCAAGGACTTGCCTCCTCATCTAGAATATGCATTTCTAGAGGGTGATGATAAATTACCCGTCATTATTGCTAAGGACTTAAAAGTTGAGGAAAAGGCAGCACTCCTAAAGGTTCTAAAGTCACATAAACAAGCAATCGCTTGGAAACTCTCCGACATTAAGGGCATAAGCCCGAACTTTTGTACTCATAAAATCTTAATGGAGGATGACTTTAAGCCAGCAGTGCAACAACAGAGAATGGTAAATCCAAAAATCCACGAAGTTATAAAACAAGAAGTTCTTAAACTTCTTGATGCAGGATTGATTTACCCTATATCTGATAGTCCTTGGGTTAGCCCAGTTCATTGTGTCCCTAAAAAGGGTGGCATTACCGTTGTCACCAACGAGGATAACGAGTTGATTCCAACTCGTTTGGTCACGGGTTGGCGAGTATGTATTGACTATCGAAAGTTAAATGAAGCCACCCGTAAAGACCATTTTCCTCTCCCTTTTATGGACCAAATGCTCGAAAGACTTGCGGGGAATGAATACTAATGCTTCCTCGATGGCTTCTCGGGTTACTTTCAAATCCCCATTGATCCCCAGGATCAAGAGAAGACTACCTTCACATGTCCCTACGGGACTTTTGCTTACAGACGTATGCCTTTCGGCTTATGTAATGCACCAGGCACGTTCCAGAGGTGTATGATGTCTATTTTTTCCGACATGATCGGGAAAACTATGGAGGTATTCATGGATGACTTTTCAGTCATCGGGGATTCATTTCAGACCTGTCTCTCCCACTTGGAACAAATGCTTAAACGTTGCAAAGAAACGAATTTAAGTCTCAACTGGGAGAAGAGTCACTTTATGGTTAAAGAGGGCATAGTCCTCGGCCATAAAATCTCAAAGAACGGGATTGAGGTTGACAAAGCCAAAATCGATGTCATTGCTAAGTTACCTCATCCCACCACCGTGAAAGGTGTTAGGAGCTTTTTGGGTCATGCCGGCTTCTACCGTAGGTTTATCCAAGATTTTTCTAAGATTGCCCGGCCTATGACCCATCTCCTCGAGAAGGATGCTCCTTTCATCTTCTCTCCTGAGTGCATCGAAGCTTTTGAAACATTAAAGAAAAAGCTTACCGAGGGACCGATTCTTGTTGCCCCCGATTGGGACCTACCTTTTGAGCTTATGTACGATGCTAGTGATTATGCCATAGGTGCGGTCTTGGGGCAACGTAAAGCAAAATACTTTCAGCCTATACACTACGCAAGTAAGACTATGACCGAGGCTCAAGGACATTACACCACCACTGAAAAAGAACTCCTAGCTGTGGTGTATGCCTTTGAGAAATTCCGGTCATACTTGATCCTGACCAAATGCGTGGTGTATACGGATCACTCGGCTTTGAAGTACCTATTTGCAAAGCAAGATGCAAAGCCGAGGCTTCTCCGTTGGGTTCTCCTCCTTCAGGAATTTGATATCATTATTCGGGATAAAAAAGGAGCCGAGAACCTTGCTGCTGATCATCTCTCACGATTAGAAAACCCACATCAAGATGTGTCTGAGAAACAAGAAATAAATGAATCATTCCCTCTCGAGATACTCAGTGCGGTTACTTTTCGTGGTGACTCTACTACCCCATGGTTTGCCGACTTTGCAAATTACCGTGCGGGTAACTTCATCGTGAAGGGGATGACGTCCCAACAGAAAAACAAATTTTTTAAAGACGTCAAACATTATTTCTGGGACGACCCCTTCCTCTTCAAAATCTGTGCCGATCAAGTCATCAGGCGATGTGTATACGGACAGGAAGCCGCTGATATTCTCAAGGCTTGCCATGCTGGACCCACCGGGGGCCACCATAGTCCTAACTACACCGCCAAAAAGGTGTTTGATTCCGGTTTCTATTGGCCCACGATCTATATGGATGCCCACGAGTTAGTCAAAACCTGTGATGCTTGTCAGCGTCACGGAAATATTTCACAAAAGAACGAAATGCTACAAAATGCTATTCAAGTTTGTGAAATCTTTGACGTCTGGGGCATTGACTTTATGGGGCCATTCCCATCTTCTCGTGGAAACAAATACATACTCGTAGCTGTTGACTACTTGTCAAAATGGGTTGAGGCTAAGGCCTTACCTACTAATGATGCCCGAGTAGTTGTGAAATTCTTGAAATCCCTCTTTGCTCGTTTTGGAACCCCACGTGCCATCATTAGTGATCGCGGTACTCACTTTTGCAATGATCAGTTTGCAAAAGTCATGCTTAAGTACGGTGTTACTCATCGTCTTTCCACCGCATATCACCCCCAAACAAGTGGGCAGGTGGAGGTTTCCAACCGTGGTATTAAACGGATTCTTGAGAGGACAGTAGGAGAAAACCGTGCTTCCTGGTCGGATAAACTAGATGATGCACTCTGGGCCTTCCGTACAGCTTACAAAACACCCATTGGGTGTACTCCATACAAGCTTGTATACGGGAAGGCATGTCATTTACCGATCGAGCTCGAGCACAAAGCCTACTGGGCCTTGAAACATGCTAACTACGACCTTCATAAAGCGGGAGATCACCGTAAGGTTCAACTCAATGAATTAAACGAACTCCGTGATCAAGCCTACGAGAACTCTTTGATCTACAAAGAAAAGACAAAGAAGATTCATGACTCTAAAATCAAGAACCGAGTTTTCAACGTCGGTGACAGAGTCCTTCTTTTCAATTCAAGATTAAAGATCTTCTCGGGGAAATTAAAAACCCGATGGACCGGACCATTCACTATTGCTAAAGTATACCCATACGGGACTGTTGAGTTATCTCAACCCGAAGGTCCCAACTTCAAAGTGAATGGTCATAGATTGAAACATTATTTTGGAGAGGACATACCACCCATGGTTGTCCCGGATCTCCAAACTTTCCCCATGGACCAATGAATTCGGGGATCGAGTCAAGCTAGTGATTCGGTGAACAAAAATTAGCAACATATATGGGTTTTCACCCGTATTTCTGACTTCTTTCTACTTTCTACCACCCTAGTGTGGGGGAGTGGCCGTCCCCCACCGTTTGAAAAGTAAATATGTATATAAGTTTCTATCTCAATTTCCAAAAAAAAAAAAAAAAAAAAAAAAATGTGATTGTATGTACAGATAAATAAAGTGAAAAATAAAATCCAAATTTCCACAGTTAGCATCGAATATTAGCTTTTTCCGTTCAGAGATTCGGCATAATAGCCGGGACTTTGAATATTGAGGACAATATTCAGTTCTAGTGTGGGGGGGGGGGGGGGAATTCTTATGAATTTTATCACAAAACTTTCTAAGTACCCCCATTTTTAGGCCGAAAATTTTTCAAAATTTTTTTCACTTTATTTCAAATTTTTTTTTTGTGGTAATCAGTCCGCCAAAGTCTATATGACAAAGGGATTGGCTAGTCCAGGAGCAAACGGCTCTTGGTAAAGACATCTCAAACCCGTTGATGGCTGGCAGTTTGCCAAAAATTGTATGGTTCCTCAACTCCCCGAAAACAAATGAGTTGGCTAGCCCGCAAGATTATGGCTTGTGGTAAACGCCGTGGAAAATCCATAATTGGTAATCAGCTCACCAAGATGTTGACTATTCCATCAAGAGTTGGCTAGTCCAGAAGCAAACGGCTTTTGGTAAAGACTAATCAAATCCGTTTACAGCTGGTGGTTTGCTCAAAATCACACGGTTATCAGGTGTGCCACAGTTCTTACACCTGACTACTCCAGAAGTGATGGCTTTTGGTAAAGAGTTTCAAATCCATTAAGTTTTTCTCAAAAGATTGCTAGGGACTAGCAATGTTTTAGTGTGGGGGATTGATGAGTGTAAATACTCATCATTTTTACCATTTCTGAGCTGCCAAAACATCCAAAAACACTCAATATTGTATCAAAATAGTGAAAATATCCCAGGAAAGTGTTTTACATGTTTCAAATGCAAAAATGTCAAAAAACAGATGAAAAACGCACAAAGTTTGCAAAATTGGCAGTTTCAGTCCCTCAACTTTCAAAAATTATCAAATCTAGTCCCTGGTTGTTCTAAAAACTTGAAAAAGTCACCAAAGGCCCTTTTAAATCAAAAAGTTACATATTTAGTCCTTTGGTACAAAGTTTCACAAAATTTCAAGTTTAGTCCCTGAAGTTTGGGAAATTGTCAAAAATGGTCCCTGGGATATGAAAATCATTGAGAAAAACAAATTTTGTCCTTGCACTAACCTTTTATGACAGGATTGGTCCTTGGAGGAAAGTTTGGTGAAAATTACACAAATGGTCCCTGAAGTTTGAAAGTTTGACGGTTTCAGTCCCTGGTGAAAATAAATCTGAAAAATCATCAAGGACCTTGTACTATTCATGATATGGCATTATACACCCTTAAAAACAAATTAAAAACATGCCAAGATCACACCCTCAACTTTCCCAAAATTACAAAATAGGTCCTTGTGTGAAATAACTAAACCGGATCCAAAATAAGCTAAACCAAATCCAATCCAATACCTAAATCCATTTTGGGCCCAAAATTACCCAGCCCACTCCATTAAACCCAATGCACCCTTAATAGTTTTAGCCCGGGTCAACGTTTGACCTGGTCAATACCAGTCAAACGCAACCAAACCACCCTTCTCCCCCGTTTTTCCCTCCCCACCTCAATACCACCAAACAGCCATGGTTTTGCAGCTCCACCACCCCAACTTGTCCATCCCATCATCACCCCCACCCCCTACACCTACCCAATCCACCCACAATAAATGCCCCTTCCCCAATACACGTTATCAGAAGCAATTTGAAGAAACATCTTTTGGCGCCAAAACCACATGGCGCCTTATTAGTGGACCAATTTCATCAGAGAGAGGTGGGAAATGATGAGGATGCATCTGGGAACCCTAATTATCAGCTATAAAAGGAAAAGAGTGCAAGACGAAGAAGCAGTAGTTTAATTTAGTTTTAAGTTGTGTCGAATTTTTATTATCTTGCAAATTAGTGTAACTCTTTCAAATCCAAGTGTTGTATCAGTATTATTAACGTAATGTAACCCTTTTTAAGTTATAAAATCTCAATTTCCAAGTTTGATTTTCATATTTGCAATTTACTCAATTCCTAGATTAGTCAAAAAGCTTAAATGTTAATTATGTGTTGAATTATGGACTGAGATAGGTTCATATAAGTTCCCCTAAGCTTATCAAAGCTTTAGAGACCATAAAATTCAGTTGAACTAGAAGGAAATCAATAATCTCTAAATAGTCAACTATTGGTCAACTGTGTTGTTTGGTTTTTATTTTCAGGTTAAAGAAGGATTTGAGATTAATCTTGGAGCTGGATATTGCCTATTTAAAGATAGGCAACTGTGGAGAAACCCCTTGTTCAGCTAGGGGTTGGTTGTAAGATTTGTCTCATTTCAAGTTTCCACTAAAAATCCTATTTCATAGTCAGTTCTAATTACTTGCTATTATCTGATTAATCTGTGCTTGTCTGTGTTAGTTGAGCATTACTTGAGTAGTTTTTAGTTTCATAATCATCTCTAGTTTGTTAGAATTGTTGGTTACTAATATTCCTAGATTAACTGTCATTAAGTAGTATACTTGGTATGCTTGTCTTGTGATTGTCTCATTTAGGTTCTTAGTGCTTTAATAAACCTACATAGTCATAAATTGTTGTCTGAGATCAAGCTTTCAAACCCTAGTGACCAATTGCTTTGATAAGCTCAAAACAGTCCAATATAAGGGGTGTTTGGATTAGTGTAGTTGGCTAGGTTGTTGTTGATCTCAGAAGGTGTTCATACCTCAAATAGCTTTCCTCAGTCACCATTTGGTAATTTAGAGTATAAAAACTAGCTTTGTTTCATTAATAGGTCAAATCTTCATAATTTTTCCCTTCACAGTTAACTGTGAAGGTTTTAAGTTTCCAAATCATTCTCATTAGGTATATTAGAGGTTAACTTAGTATAAACTAGACTTAATATAGCTTATTACTTAGTTAATATTCAGTAAGAACCTTTAGAAATCCAAATTAGTCAAAGTATCAAGTTCATACAAAAAGTCAAAAGTTCCATTCTCAGATTTTTGCTAAATTTTCAAGATTAATTGTGAGTTGTGTAATGGGAGTTAAGAGTTGAAATTTGTTGTGATAAGAGTCTACCATCTGAACTTTGAACCCTAATTTTTGCTTAATTTGTGTGGAAACTTAAGTGGGTCCCACAGACCCTCAAAGTGAGTTGCAGGGCAAAAGGTTGCCCTGTGCACATCAGACCCCCCCACACCACCAACTTTGGTGGTGGTTGTAGACCACCTCAGTGGGCCCTAGTGGTTCCAGTTGCTCTTTTCCAACCCCCTCCTACCAGGGAACAAATCTTGACCAATAGTTTGACCCTTAGACTAGTGGACCCCACCTGCAATTGCTCACCAAGTTTGTCCCCAGTTCGGAGTCATTTGTGAAAAGTGCAAAGTGCTTATTTCTCTTCATACAGCTTAATTGTGCTCATTGCTTATTGTTTCTGGCTTATTTAAGATTGTAAAGCTTATTTGTAATCACTTTTACCATTGTGGACCCCACCCAAAGCCATTTGACCTCATTTGACCACACAGTCAACATAAGTCAACTGTGTAAGCCAAGGGGGTGCTTATAGCTTATTTATAAGCTATCTTGAAAAGTGTTTTCACAAAAGTTTGTTATTTTAGGTTATAAAATAGTTCTGTAAAAGAAAAATCCAAAAAATCCAAAGTTAAAATAAGTGATAGTTTCTATTTAATTCAATTTTATTTTAATTTTCATTTTTAGATTTTAATTAAGTCACTAGTGTTTTTATATTTTTATTAAATACCTTATATAGTAAAGTAATTTTGATAATTTTTTCAGATTTTTATTTTGTCATCTAGTGTTAATTAGATTTAATCTTAGTTTTCTTTATTATTAATTAATATTAAGTATTAAATAGCTTATTTAGTTTTTATAAGGTTAAACTTAGTTTTTATAATTTTCCTAGCTCTAATATAGTATAATAAGTTTTTAGAAAATATATTTTGAGATTCTACTGTTCATTTTCTATTTTTCTTATTTTATTTGTTTAAAATAAACTTTAGTTAATTAAAAGGTAAATAATTAGTTGTTTAATCTTAAAACATAATTTTTAGAATTTTTATAATTTTTTAGGATTCCAGTGATGGTTAAGTAATTTTATAAATTTTATCTTAATTTTCTAAGTTAATTTAGTATTAATATTAATTAAAAGTAGTTTAATTAGTTTAATTAAGTTAAATAGTTTTCAATTTATAAAAAACTCACAAAAAGACAAAAATATTTATTTTTATTTTTTTTTATACTTTCTTCAAGTTCTAATTTAGGTTTAGAAAATATTTTTGTTAATTTTTAGTTTAATTTAAATCATTTGTCATTTTTAGTTTATTTAAATTAGATTTTAATTTAGATTTTAAATAGTTTAATTAAATAAATAATATTTAAATAGTATTTTAATCATTTTTATAATTTCATTTTCATTTTCAATTTTAAGTTTTAAAAAGGGTCAAAAGCACCCCTTGTAGTTTGATAAATACCAAAAACGCACTTTTCCAGTCCGTTACGCGATCTTAAATTATGAATACGTGCATATATCTGTTATCTGATTTTTGTGAATATTATACCTGTGTACAAATACCAAAATAACAGTAGCAATTTCAACTCCACATCTTCTGGCTACTGTCCTCAGTGCCACTTTCTCAAAAACGATTTCAAACGACACCATTTCAATCTCGCTGGGACTTTAACGACTGGGGAAAACACTACACTATCACCGGAGTATTGATTCTAGGCTGTCTTTGACTTGTTGACCTTGGTCAATAATAATCTGACGGTTCGGGACCAATCAAGTAGAAACTAATTTTCGAATTTTAGCTTGCAGATTCTTAAGAAAGGTATGTGAATTAACACTTAAACACCAACTTTGAGAGGTTAGTTGTTGAGGGTTGGTCCTCATAGTAGTAGGAGTATTGTAGTTTTATTTTTATGAAGTAATTTTTATTTAAAAAAAAAGTATAAAAAAAGGTAAAGAGATTATAATTTTAAGTTTCTTTAAAAAAAACATAAAATCCAAAAATATTTTTTTCTTTTTCATATTTGATTTTCACTTTTATTTTCATTTGTTTTTATAATGTAAAAACCAAAAATAATCTTCTTATCCTTTTATCATTTAATTCTTTTTCTTTAAACCCTCTAAACCGATAATTCTTATGGATCCAATTTGTTTTAACTGTGGAGAACCGTTCTTCGGAGGGTTGTGTGTGTGGTGTACGTGCGACGAATGTGGTGATAATATTCGTGATGGTGTTTGTTTGAATTGTAATTCTCACACGTATGATCAAAATTCGTTCAACAATTCGTCAAACATTCCCGATTTCTATACACCACCACCACTTTCGTTTTATTGTTATAATTGTGGAAACCCGTCCGAAGAAGGAATGTCGTATGGGCAATGTTTTTGTGATGTATGTGGATACACCGATTGTATGTGCTATGCCCCGAGTGCTGATACGTCTTTCGATTACAATCCGAGATTTGATTGTTATCCTCAAAATAATTTTTATGAGCCAAATTCGTATTACAATAGTGATTCTTTCCAAAATATATCGAGTTTTGAAAATTGTGGGGGATCGTTTGAAAATTCTTATCATGAACCTAATTCTTGTTACGATTCTAATGGTTTTTACCAACCCCCACAAACTTCCAATTTTAATAATGATATTTTGGAAATCAAATCAATGATCGATAAGTTGAATGAGATGGTGAATAGTCGTATGACATCTACTCCCGAGCCTAATGAGAAATCGATGGAAGAACCTCTTGTTGAAGAAAGAAAATTCCAGTTTTGTGAGTGTTG
Source organism: Artemisia argyi (assembly GCA_030686995.1). Classification (NCBI taxonomy): domain Eukaryota; kingdom Viridiplantae; phylum Streptophyta; class Magnoliopsida; order Asterales; family Asteraceae; genus Artemisia; species Artemisia argyi. The sequence continues at coordinate 75,829,358 of CM060695.1, read as the reverse complement.
TTTGTATGATGATGATTCCACGATTATGATCAATCTAAATCCTCAAAATGAATCTATCTCTTTTCCCGTAGAACCCGAGGACTCTCTAACAATGGGGGACGGGCCTCTTAACACTATTCCGGCAACGAAATCTGACGAATTCAATGAGTCAAGTGTTGAGAACCTCGTTCCAATCCAAAGTGAGTCCGGGGAAAATTCTAACGGTGATTCTGAAATCGTTTCCGATTCTTTCCATCCTTCTTTCACACCGGTTGAAGGGAGTGATGTCGTTTTAGATGAGATAGAGGCATTTCTTGCTAATGATTCTATTCCGATAATGATTGATGATTCTAATTTTGATCCGGAAGGAGATATTCGTGTACTTGAAGAGTTATTGAAAGAAGAACCGTCAACTTCTCTCCCTCCGATGAGCAATGAAGATTTAGTTGAAGTGGAAAGTTATTCCGATTCTCACAATGAGTATACTATGAGTGATGAAGACTCTTGTGGAGATATCGATGATTATGATGAGGATGATGATGACCTTGTTCCAAGGGTTTCCGAAACATTCAATATGACTTTCACAAATCCGTTATTCGATTTCGATTTGGAATTGACTCTTGATAATCCAATCTTCGATATATCCAGTGATAAGTCCGAAATTGAACCCGAGGTTCAGGTCTTACATGATATGCTTGATTCTCCTCACGAGAAGTTCTCCGATGAACTTTCTCATACCATTTCTCAACCAGATATTGAAAATGACGAGAATGGTCTTCGAAGAAACGTGCTTACTAAAGAATTACATAATGATGATTTACCTTCGGATACCGATTCATTTCTCTTCGGTTTACCATCTTCTCGTCCACCCGTGAAACCACCCGATGTAGATTTTGAGATCGATGTAAATGAAGTTGTTGTTGGAGTGGTGGACGAGACTTATGATCATGATGATCCCGAGCTTAATATTTTACCCACCCTTGATTCAGAAATCGACTATGTTTATACTATCCGGGTGTTTCAACCATTTTATACCTATCCCACCATTTCTTCTTTCCACTCTACCGGGAGTGAGGATACCATTTTTGATCCTCGCATCTCTATTACCAAGTGGCCGTTCTATCTGCTCTCCCCAAGGACGAATTAATTCGGGGATCGAGTCAAGCTCATGTGACTCGGTGAACAAAAACAAGCGCTTCGTGGGTGGTAACCCATGCTTATCCAATTTCATGTTCTTATATTTCTATTTTCTTTCTAACGTGACGTGAGGAGGGCTACCTCTTCCAAATCTTGTGTTTCGTGGTTGTTTGTTTATGATTGTCCAGGTTTCCCCGAAGTTTGATGACTCTCGTGCTCGTTATCTCTTCACTTGGAGTCTCATTCATCGATGCTATTGGAAATCCTATATCCGTAAATTTTATCGATTAACGTTTTCTTTGGCATAATTAATAAACGGCCCTAGATTATTGTTAGGATTGCCTTAACCCACAAAACATTGAGGACAATGTTTAATTCTAGTCGGGGGGAGGGTGAATCTTCGATTCGATTTGACCTTGCATTTTTCACATGTCTTGTATTCTTGCAACTCCGTTTTTCCACCAAAAATGAAAAAAATTAAAAAAATTGAAAATTTCAAAAATTTTGAGGAAAGCGAATGAAAATATCATGAAAAAAAATGATGAAAAAGTCATGAAAAAACACAAAAAAATGAAAAATTGAGAAAAAGTTGTGCAAAAATATAATAAAGTTTGAATAAGTGTTTTGACACCTTGTTGACTTTCTTGCTGGCGAGAGTAGGAATAAATATTTTGACTTGACCGGGCATGTTGAGCCCTAGCTTGTTCCCTTAACCAATGATAATCATATAAGCTTGTGCTAGTCTTGTACACCAGGAGCTATAAAATGTGAATTCTTTCTTAAGAATCTGCAAGTTCCCGTACTTGACTTTATACATGCGCAGCTTAAAAGCTTTCGCTAGTCTTTTACATCAGGAGCTAGAAAACGCGAATTCTTCTTCTAGAATTTGCAAGTTTCCGTATATGACTTTATATATGCGTGGCTGATTATCGGCTAAGTATTTGCTGGTTTCATTATTTGGAATCTTAAATTGCGAAGAGCGAGAAATGATAGAGTTTATTTAGAAGTTAGATGCGAAACGTGGAGTAGTGGTTCTCTTTAGAGCTCATGAGAGGTACTTGTGGCTTTTTACTCCCATCAGATACGTCACCAATATATAATAGATGTTCTAGGTTTATTAGTGGTATTTCGGTTTGAATAATATTTAGTTCTTTATTTTCTTAAGAGAATTTTTGCTTTAGAAGTTGGGTACATATCAAGGAACATCAAAAATAAGAGCAAAAAGTGAAAAAATCAAAAGTCAAAAGTTGATTATCTATATGGTTTTGGAGCTACCCGATAAGCTTCCATTGATGTTATGAGAAAAGTCAAGAAAGAAAGAAAAAAGTGAAAAGTATGAAAAAAATGAAAAATGAAAAAAAAAAAAGTGAAAGTTGAAAGTTATGATGAATAAGAGCTTGAATATAAATAAGTTGTTGGCGCGTGAGGTGCATGTGGATGATTCTAAATTAATCACATGAGGTACACGTGTAGTACTCCGCAACTTATATCTATGATATTGTATGTACCCAAATTCCTTGATGTGGACCGAATTTCTATTGCAGTGGTTCTTAAGAGAAAATGAATAACTACTTATCGTTTAAACTTAGGTGTCACTATCGGACTTAAAAGTATTGAAACGAGAAAATATGAAGCAATTCATTTCTCAACAATAATAAGATATTGAGATACAAAAACCTGGGAAATGGGAGTAAGGAGTTTCCATAAGTAACTGTTATCAGTAGTGTTAGCATCTAATTTGTAGATAAGCTGTGATCTCGTTTGTACGCTTAGTTTGGGGACTTGTGAAAAATCAAGGATGACGATTTTTATCCGTATGGTCACTTCTTAAAAAGAAGTGTTTCTACTCGTTGACCCTAAAAATTATTGCATAATAATGAAAGTTCAATAAACCGTCACAAGTATGAAGTATGAACAATACAAAAATAGAAGTGAAAGTGGAATAATGGAATAAAGGAAAATTTTGGAAAACGGAGCGTTTTCGGGAATAAATGATTTTATAATTTCTTTCGAACCTCCTTGCTACTTTACAAAGTTAGTAGGAAGAGTTATGAAATTATTTATCCCAAAAGCGTGAATTGATCACATTGCGTGAGGACACGGCAATACCTTAGTCGGGGGGATTTTGGTATGTGTTAATTCACATACCTTTTCATAGCCAAAAGTGGACCCAAATAGACTAATTTTGCTAACAATATGTCAAAGAATGTGTATTTTTATGTTTGTAAACGTGCAGGTACGGATATATCATAAAGAGGCAAAAACCGACAAAAACGAGCACGAGATTGGAAAAAGGTAAAAAGCCGAAGCCGAGGAAGGAATTTATCCAAGAAAAGCCCAAAATGACAAAAGTAATCCTTAGAGATTCACAGAATAACAAAAGAGACTCTTAGTTGAAATATGAAGACCTTTACAATAATGGCCCTCCAAGTTTCAGCAAGTTGTCAACTTTGGTCCTTTGAAGAACTTTGGAAGAAAAGTCAACTAAATTCCTCCAAGTTACAAGATCGATACGTGTAGTATTTAGTTGCATTTGTAGCATTTTAATATGTTTTAAGTAGTTTTCTCATGTTTTGTAAAAGTCTAGGGGCTAATTATGCAACAAACTCAAAGATTAGAGAAGCCCTAGCCCTAACCTATAAATACTCCTTAAACACCAACTTTGAGAGGTTGGTTGTTGAGGGTTGGTCCTCATAGTAGTAGGAGTAGTGTAGTTTTATTTTAATGAAGTATGTGTTTTATTTTACTTTCTCTCACTAAAGCTTTATCTTTCTAAAAATCTTTAATTTTTAGTTGTTAAAATCTTGTTTTTATTGGTGGGATTTAAAGTTTATGGTTAAACTAGGTTGTTTAGTAATAAATTTAGTGAAAAACATTAGTTTTTAAGCTTTATTTTGGATCAAAATGGTGTTTTGTTACGGTTTTATCGAGTTAGATTTTTTATTTTTATCGAGTTAGATTTTTTTCAAATGTTATCGAGTTACGTTTTTTTTAAAAATTATCGAGTTTACTTTTATACAATTTTTTTTTACCGAGTTTCATTTTTAAAAAAATAGTTTCGAGTTACAACTTTCTAATTAGGGACTAAAATGCAAAACATAGTTTCGAGTTACAACTTTCAATTAGGGACTAAAAAAAAAGTATCGAGTCAGGATTATTTTTATGTATACCGAGTTTGGACTGCAAAAAAATCTTTCGAGTTTGAATGCTTAGAAAGTTTACCGAGTTTGGCTTTTCTATTTCTTCGAGTTTGATTTTTTTATATTAATACCGAGTTTGAATTATTTTTTTTTTAAATATCGAGTTTGACTTTTTATAACTACTTTCGAGTTTGGATTTTTTTTTTATTGTTTTTACCAAGTTTCATTTCTTTTGGCGAGTTAGCCAAGATTATCGAGTACGATAATCATTGCCTCATCGTTTATCGAGTGAGGTTCTCTTATGCTTTATGCTAAGGCGAAACTCTGCCGAATTTTATTTTGGCTTATCTAGTTTGTTTCTTTTATCGAGTCTTTTTATTTTATCAAGTAACTTTATTTTATTAAAATGAGTTTCGAGTAGTTTATTAGTGTTTGCTTGGTGGCACGAGTTTGTGAGTTAAGTGTGGACATAAAAGAGGGTCGTGATTAATAATCGTATTGATTATTTAGACTTGTGATTTTATTATTTGAAGGGCAAAAGCCGGAGAATAATCAAATTACAAATCTAGTAATTATTTTCTTTTTTAAAGGATTATTTTCAAAATAAACCAACGTTGTGAGAAAATAGTCTTGTTTAAGGAAAATAATTCGTCGTCAAACCTTAGTCCACAGTTAATGAACTTATTGTGTCACTTAGCAAGCATTTCTTTTTATCGTCTTATCTTCTAGACCTTATTTTCATCTTGATAGTTTTGCTTTATTAATCTAGTTTTTACCACTTAAATTAGTTTTCTAAAACCTTTTATAAAAACCAAAAATATTGGATATTCAAGCATTAACTAAAAACACAACGTAAATCTCAATTCAAATCTCGTTGGGAAAACGACCTCGGGAGATAGAATCGTTATTTGTTCACAAGTGACTATTTTATCTAACGGGAAAATTTTTATAAATTTTAAAACTGTACTAAAACGATCGAATCAGTTTTTGGCGCCGTTGCCGGGGAAGGTGGACGTAAGGTTCTTAATTTTATATAATGGCGATTATTGATTTCTTGTAACTAATGATATACAAGTTTGAGTAGAAACATACTTGTAAAGGAATCGCCATTATTGCAAAAAGATAAGACGAATTATTTTGAAACTAGTATACTTCATATTTCAACTAAGAGTCTTTTTTTTTTTTTTTTTTTTTTTTTTTTTTTTTTATTATTATTATTATTATTTTTTTTTTATAATTTTGTTTATATCAAAAAGCTATAAACCTGAAAGTGCGGAACAAAAATATAAAGTTTAATAAGTCAAACGGTTAAAACTGTCAGAAATACGGAACAGAAACTGGCAAAAACTGTGTTGTACTGAAATAAAATGGGGACAAAATGGGGGGACACGGGACTGCCATGTGCAGTCTATGGGGGTAGACCCCGTGTATACAGGGCATCCCATTCATCCGGATACCACACTCACACACACTAGAGTAGAAAATTATTATTAGGAGTAGGTGTAGTAGTAGTATTAGATTATTGTAGTAGGTTAAGCTTAATATTGTAATAGATTAGCTTATTTCAAGTGCTTTTTGTAATCAACTTTTTTGATTTAATATTAATTAATATGAAGATTTATTTTGAAGATCATTGTTTCTCTACTTCTACTCTTTCTTTTTCTTTTCTTATCTAATAAGTCATATTAGCTTTTTGTGGCTTATTTAGATTTAGCTTATTTAATAAACCCTCTTTTACTACTTTGTTTTTAAAAAGCTTTTATAATCTTAGATCTAGTGTAGTTTATTTAGATCTAGTTTTTTTTTATAAATCATTATTTTACTATTTTGTTTTAAATGCTTTTATAAACTTTGATCTACTTTTTATTTTACAAATTACTTTATAAAAAAACCAAAAATATTTGATTTTTATCAGTTTTTCTTTTAATTAAAAATTATTAATTAGATTATAACTCTAGATCTATAATTTTTAGTTTAAAAAGTTTTCATTTCTATTAGTTGTTAGTTTATTTTCATTAAAGTTTGTAGATTTCTCAACCAATAAGCTCTTACATAGCTTATTTGGTCATTATTATTGCTTATTCACTCTAACCTTTTATAAAGTTTTGATTTTTACTAGTTTCTCATCATTCTACATCTAAGGCCGGAGCTTAAGGGTCTCATAAGCTTACTTATTACTTAAAGTTTATAGTTTTTATAGCTTTTATAAAACTAATTAGTGAGTAAAGTCACAAGCTTTATAATCTATTTAGTAATATAAAAGTTTATAAGGAAATAAGCTTTAGTGTTTGATAAGTTTATGAGATCGGGTGGTTTAATTCGTCTCATTTTCGCGGATCGGGTTCTATTTTCTATTCCTTTTCAATTTTATATCATTAGTTTATTAGTATAATCATGTTTGTTGGAATATTTATTTTTATTAGTTTAATTGATATGTTTAGCGAGTAGTTTATTAGTGTTTGTTAAGTGATATGGATTTGTGATTTAAGTGTGGATTAATAAAAAGGGATTGTGATTAATAATTAGTGAGATTATTTAGATTTGTAGTTTTATTATTTGAAGGGCAAAAGCCGGAGAATAATCAAACTACACATCTAGTAATTAATTTCTTTTTAAAGGATTATTTTCAAAATAAACCAACGTTGTGAGAAAATAGTCTTGTTTAAGGAATATAATTCGTCGTCAAACCTTAGTCCACACTTAATGAGCTTTTCACGTCACTTAGCAAACATATTTCCCATATACCATTTTTAGAATAATCTAGTTGCCTTCATCGCTTAGTTATTTTGTTAGTTAATATCACAATTTCTCTATTATCTCTCACTCCTCATCACACGTTTCACAAACCGGGAATTCGAAATTCCATTCACACCTTCGTTGGGACACGACCCGGGGAAATACTTTCCTAAGCATTTTGACATAACGCCGTTGTCAAATAATAGAAGTGTTTCTACTTGTCTTATCTTTCGTAAATAGAAGCATTTTGATTTTTTCATTTTTGATAGTATAGTTTATTCCGAAGAAACACAAGTGAAAGTATGTTCCCCGGTTCGTTATGTCCCAACGAAGGTAAGACGGCGATTGAGTCGGCTTGAGTCGCGTGATTGTGAAGTGAATGGGGTTTTAAAAGAGATATTTTGGTTGGTTTTTGATTACACTACAAAAAGGATTTAAAACGCAGTTAAAATAAAAAGAAACAATAAAACGACGCAAAGGAAACAAACAAATAAAACAAACATTGGATAAAATAACTAAAGAAAACGAGATTTAAAACACGAAAAGAAATTAAGACGGGAAAAAGTAAATGAAATACCAATTTAAAAAAACAATAATAAAACAATAAGAGATTTAAAGCAAGAAAGAAAATTAAGACGGGAAAGACTTTTAAAAACAACGTGTTTGCAAAGCGACGTGAATAAGTTCATCAAGTGTGGGTCAAGGAATGACGACGAATTATTTTCCTTAAACAAAATTATTTTCTCACAACGTTGGTTTATTTTGAAAATAATCCTTTAAAAAGAAAACATACTAGATTTGTAATTTGATTATTCTCCGGCTTTTGCCCTTCAAATAATAAAATTACAAATCTAAATAATCATAACGATTATTAATCACGACCCCTTTTAAGTAATCCACACTTAACTCACAAACTCGTGCCACCAAGCAAACACTAAAAAAACTACTACTCGAAACTCATATTAATAAAATAAAACTACTTGATAAAATAAAAATAAAAAAACTCGATAAAAGAAAAATAAACTAGATAAGCCAAAATAAAATTCGGCAGAGTTTCGCCTTAGCATAAAGCATAAGAGAACCTCACTCGATAAATGATGAGGCAATGATTATCGTACTCGATAATCTTGGCTAACTCGCCAAAAGAAATCAAACTTGATAAAAAAAAAAAAGTAAAAAAAAAAAATCAAACTCGGAAAAAATAAAACTCAAACTCGAAATCATTATTAAAAGGAAAATCAAACTCGGAAGGTTTTTAAAAAAAAACTAACTCGAAAGTTGTTAATTGCATATAGGTCCCTACTACTCAAATCTTAACTCGACAGTTTTCTAAAATTCTGAAACTCGAAAGAAAATAAACCCAAACTCGGAAACTATATTTTTTTATCCTAACTCGATAAACACAACTAATTTCCAAACTCGATAGACTGCAAATACCAAACTCGATAGATAAATTGCAAAGTAGTCCCTATCCTAGAAATCTCAAACTCGATAGTATTTACGTAAAAATGCTAACTCGATAGTTTTAGTAAAAATTAAACTCGATAAAATACATAACAAAACATCATTTTGATCCAAAATAAAGCCTAAAAACTAATGTTTCTCACCAAATTTAATACTAAACAACCTAGTTTAACCATAAACTTTAAATCCCACCAATAAAAACAAGAATTTAACAACTAAAAATTAAAGATTTTTAGAGAGATAAAGCTAGAGAGAGAAAGTAAAATAAAACACATTTTTCATAAAAATAAAACTACACTACTCCTACTACTATGAGGACCAACCCTCAACAACCAACCCCTCAAAGTTGGTGTTTAAGGGGTATTTATAGGCTAGGGGCTAGGGCTTCTCTAATCTTTGACAGAGTTGCAAGATTAGCCCCTAGACCTTTACAAAACATGAAAAAACTACTTAAAACATATTAAAATGCTACAAATGCAACTAAATACCACACGTAACGATCTTGTAACTTGGAGGAATTTAGTTGACTTTTCTTCCAAAGTTCTTCAAAGGACCAAAGTTGACAACTTGCTGAAACTTGGAGGGCCATTATTGTAAAGGTCTTCATATTTCAACTAAGAGTCTCTTTTGTTATTCTCTGAATCTCTAAGGATTACTTTTGTCATTTTGGGCTTTTCTTGGATAAATTTCTTCCTCGGCTTCGGCTTTTTACTTTTTTCCAATCTCGTGCTCGTTTTTTACTGTTTTTCATGATTTTTGTCCATTTCTTTCATATCCGTACCTGCACATTCAAAAACACAAAAACAACGTATTTTTGGCACAGTTTGTTAGTTTTTGGTCTATTTGTTCCGGTATTTGGTAAAGAAAATGTGTGTAAATTAATACACACCAAAATACCCCCGACTAAAGTATTGTTGTGTCCTCACGCAATGTGATCAATTCATGCTCACAAGATAAATAATTTCATAACTCTTTCTACTAACTTTGAAAAGTAGCAAGGAGGTTCAAAAGAGATTACAAAATCATTTATTCCCGTAAACGCTCCGTTTTCCAAAAAATTTCCTTTATTCTACTTTATTCTATTTTTGAACTTTTCATACTTCATACTTGTGACGGTTTGTTGAACTTTCATTATTTTTGCAATAATTATTAGGGTCAACGAGTAGAAACACTTCTATTAAGAAGCGACCATATGGATAAAAATCGTTATCCTCGATTTTTCACGAGTCCTCAAACTAAGCGTACAAACGAGATCACAACTTATTTACAAATTAGATGCTAACACTACTCATAAAAGTTACTTGTGGAAACTCCTTACTCCCATTTCCTAAGATTTTGTATCTCATTATTTTAATTTTTTGTTGAGAAATGAATCGCTTCATATTTTCTCGTTTCAATATTTTTAGTCCGATAGTGACACCTAAGTTTAAACACTAAGTAGTTATTCATTTTCTTTTAAGAACCACTGCAATAGAAATTCGGTCCACATCAAGGAATTTGGGGGTACATACAATATCAAGGATATAAGTTGCGGAGTACAATCACGTGCACCTCATGTGACTGATTACTAATCACTTATCACATGCACCTCACGCGCCAACAACTTATTTATACATACAAACTCTTATTCAACAATACTTCAACTTTCATTTTTTTCATTTTTCACTTTTTTCACTTTTCTCATATTTTTCATATTTTTCACTTTTTTCTTTCTTTACTTTTCTCAATACATCAATGGAAGCTTATCGGGTAGCTCCAAAACCACATAGATAATCAACTTTTGACTTTTGATTTTTTTGCTTTTTGCTCTTATTTTTTATGTTCCTTGATATGTACCCAACTTCTAAAGCAAAAATTCTCTTAAGAAAATAAAGAACTAAATATTATTCAAACCGAAATACCACTAATTAACCTAGAACATCTATTATATATGGGTGACGTATCTGATGGGAGTAAAAAGCCACGAGTACCTCTTATGAGCTCTAAAGAGAACCACTACTCCACGTTTAGCATCTAACTTCTAAATAAACTCTATCATCTCTCGTTCTCTGCAAATTTAATACCTCAAATAATGAGATTAGCAGATGTTTAGCCGATAACCAGCCACGCATATATAAAGTCAAATACGGGAACTTTGCAAACTCTTAAAAAGAATTCGCGTTTTGTAGCTCCTAGTGTAAAAGACTAGCGAAAGCTTTTCAAGTCGTGCATGTATAAAGCCAAGTACAGGAGCCGACAAAAGAGTAGCTCCTAGTGTACAAGACTAGTACAAGCTTATGTGATCATCATTGGTTAAGGGAACAAGCTAGGGCTTAACACGCCCGGTCAAGTCAAAATATTTATTCCTACTCTCGCCAGCAAGAAAGTCAACAAGGTGTCAAATCACTTATTCATACTTTTATTATATTTTTGCACAACTTTTCCAACTTTTTCTCGTTTTTTTTGTGCTTTTCCATGACTTTTCATTCATTTTTCTTCAAAATTTTTGAAATTTTCAATTTTTCAATTTTTTTTTCATTTTTGGTGGAAAAACGGAGTTGCAAGAGTACATGACACGTGAAAATTGCAAGGTCTAATCGAATCGAAGATTCACCCTGCCCCCGACTGGAATTAAACATTGTCCTCTATGTTTTGTTGGTTACGGCAATCCTAACAATAATCTAGGGCCGTTTATTAATTATGCCAAAGAAAACGTTAGTCGATAAGATTTACGGATATAAGATTTCCAATAGCATCAATGAATGAGACTCCAAGTGAAGAGATAACGAGCACGAGAGTCATCATAAATCACGGACAATCCTGAACAAACATCACAAACAACCACGAAACACAAGAGTAGAAGAGGCACCCACTCCTCACGTTATTTGTTAGAAAATAGAAAAATAAGAAGATAAAATTGGATAAGCATGGGTTGCCACCCACGAAGCGCTTGTTTTTGTTTACCGAGTCACATAAGCTTCACTCGATCCCCGAATTAATTCGTCCTTGAGGAGAGCAGATAAAACGGCCACTGGAAAATGGAGATGCCGGGATCAAAAACGGTATCCTCACTCCCGCTGGAGTGGAAAAGTGACGAAGTGGTGGGATAAACAAAGAATGGGTGAAACACCCGGATGATAATAGCAAAGTCTATTTCTAAAACCTCGTCCACCATTCTAAAAATATTCTCATTCGTACCGAATTTAAAAACTTCGCCGGGTGGTTTTGCAGGTGGACGAGAAGAAGAAGAATCGAAAGAAATATCATTCTCATCATTCTCAATACCTGGTGGTATCGAGTCATCCGCAGCAAGAAATAGATCGACATCCTCTAAAAGAGGGACATGTGACGGATTATCGGTAATAGGTAAAGAGTCGATATCAAAGTGAAAGCATTCATAATCCGGAAGAGAGATATCAGCATGAATAGTGGGATTGCCACTACTCGTCTCTTAAAATCGAAAAATTTCAAACACGGGTAATAAATCACTATCCATATCGGGGATAGGAGAAGAAATTGGAGAATTTAATGCTTCAATACGGGAGATAAGAAGATTGACATTCAACAACGTTTCTCGTAGAGCTTCATCTCGGATTTCCACATCATCATCTTCATCATAATCATCGATATCTACACAAGAGTCTTCATCACTCGTAGTATACTCAATGTGAGAATCGGAATAACTTTCGACTTCATAATAATCTTCATTGTTCATCGGAGGAAGAGAAGTTAACGGTTCGTCATTCAATAACTCTTCAAGTACACGAATGTCTTCCTCCGGATCAAAATTAGCATCGTCAACCATTGTCGGAATAGCATCACTAGCAAGAAATGCCTCGATCTCATCTAAAATGGCATCACTCCCTTCAACCGGTGTGAAAGAAGGATGGAGAGAAGAATCACCGTTAGAATTTTCCCCGGACTCACTTTGGATTGGAACGAGGTTCTCAACACTAGACATATTGAATTCGTCAGATTCCGTTGTCGGAATAGTGTTAAGAGGCCCGTCCCCCATTATTAGAGAGTCCACGGGTTCCACGGGAGAAGATATAGAATCATTTTGAGGATTTAGATTGATCGTAATCGTGGAATCATCATCATACAAACAACACTCACAAAACAGGAATTTTCTTTCTTCAACAAGAGGTTCTTCCATCGATTTCTCATTAGGCTCGGGAGTAGATGTCATACGACTATTCACCATCTCATTCAACTTATCGATCATTGATTAGATTTCCAAAATATCATTATTAAAATTGGAAGTTTGTGGGGGTTGGTAAAAACCATTAGAATCGTAACAAGAATTAGGTTCATGATAAGAATTTTCAAACGATCCCCCACAATTTTCAAAACTCGATGTATTTTGGAAAGAATCACTATTGTAATACGAATTTGGCTCATAAAAATTATTTTGAGGATAACAATCAAAGCTCGGATTGTAATCGAAAGACGTATCAGCACTCGGGGCATAGCACATACAATCGGTGTATCCACATACATCACAAAAACATTGCCCACACGGCATTCCTTCTTCGGACGGGTTTCCACAATTATAACAATAAAACGAAGGTGGTGGTGGTGTATAGAAATCGAGAATGTTAGACGGATTGTTGAATGAATTTTGATCATACGAGTGAGAATTACAATTCAAACAAACGCCATCACGAATATTATCTCCACATTCGTCGCACGTACACCACACACACAACCCTCCGAAAAACGGTTCTCCACAATTGGAACAAAACGTATCCATAAGAATTAAACGTAAGAGGGTTTAAGAAGAAGAATCAAATGATAAGAGGATAAGAAGATTATTTTTTTGGTTTTGGGGTATCATAAAAACAAATAAAAATAAAAGTGAAAATCAAATATGAAAAAGAAAAATATTTTTTTTGGATTTTATATTTTAAAGAAACTTAAAATTAAAATCTTTTTGGTTTTTGTATACTTTTTTTTTTTTTTTTTTTTTTTTTTTTTTTTTTTTTTGAAATTTTTTGAGAATTTTTACAAAAAACGATAACCTCTCGGGAGAAGGGTCTTCAAATCACCAACAAACGATACAAGTACGACGCTCTCGTTTCAAACCTTCCCCGGCAGCGGCGCCATTTTGATTTTTAGTCTTTTTGATATAGGTTTGTTTTTCCAAAGAAACGCTCGTGAAAGTATGTTCCCTGGGTCGTTATGTCCCAACAAAGGTAAGACGGCGATTGAGTCGGCTTGAGTCGCGTGATTGTGAAGTGAGTCGCGTGATTGAGATTTCTAGGATAGGGACTACTTTGCAATTTATCTATCGAGTTTGGTATTTGCAGTCTACCGAGTTTGGAAATTAGTTGTGTTTATCGAGTTAGGATAAAAAAATATAGTTTCCGAGTTTGGGTTTATTTTCTTTCGAGTTTTAGAATTTTAGAAAACTGTCCTGTTAAGATTTGAGTAGTAGGGACCTATATGCAATTAACAACTTTCGAGTTAGCTTTTTTTAAAAACCATCCGAGTTTGATTTTCCTTTTAATAATAATTTCGAGTTTGAGTTTTATTTTTTCCGAGTTTGATTTTTTTTTTTTTTTTTTTTTTTTTTTTTTTTTTTTTTACTTTTTTATTTTTTATCAAGTTTGATTTTTTTTTGCGAGTTAGCCAAGATTATCGAGTACGATAATCATTGCCTCATCGTTTATCGAGTGAGGTTCTCTTATGCTTTATGCTAAGGCGAAACTCTGCCGAATTTTATTTTGGCTTATCTAGTTTATTTCTTTTATCGAGTTTTTTTTTTTTTTTTTTTTTTTTTTTTTTTTTTTTTTTTTTTCAAGTAGTTTTATTCTATTAATATGAGTTTCGAGTAGTAGTTTTTTTAGTTTTATTCAAATTACAAATTTAGTAATTGTTTTCTTTTTAAAGGATTATTTTCAAAATAAACCAACGTTGTGAGAAAATAATTTTGTTTAAGGAAAATAATTCGTCGTCATTCCTTGACCCACACTTGATGAACTTATTCACGTCGCTTTGCAAACACGTTGTTTTTAAAAGTCTTTCCCGTCTTAATTTTCTTTCTTGACCCACACTTGATGAACTTATTAACGTCGCTTTGCAAACACGTTGTTTTTAAAAGTCTTTCCCGTCTTAATTTTCTTTCTTGCTTTAAATCTCTTATTGTTTTATTATTGTTTTTTTTAATTGGTATTTCATTTACTTTTTCCCGTCTTAATTTCTTTTCGTGTTTTAAATCTCGTTTTCTTTAGTTATTTTATCCAATGTTTGTTTTATTTGTTTGTTTCCTTTGCGTCGTTTTATTGTTTCTTTTTATTTTAACTGCGTTTTAAATCCTTTTAGTAATGTAATCAAAAATCAACCAAAATATCTCTTTTAAAACCCCATTCACTTCACAATCACGCGACTCAAGCCGACTCAATCGCCGTCTTACCTTCGTTGGGACATAACGACCCGGGGAACATACTTTCACGAGTGTTTTTTCGGTAAAAATAAACTATACTACAAAATCGATAAAATCAAAATGGCGCCGTTGCCGGGAAAAATTAGTCAAATATTCTATTGTTTTAAAAATAATATTATTTGACATAATCAACTATGCTTCTATTTCGTAATGTGGTAGCTTATGAACAAAAAGAAATGCGAAAATTAGTCTATTTGAAATTTTCTTTCTTCAACAAGAGGTTCTTCAAAACTTTTTTTTTTTTTTTTTTTTTTTTTTTTTTTTTTTTTTTTTTCATGTTTTGTAAAGGTCTAGGGGTTAATCTTGCAACTATGTCAAAGATTAGAGAAGCCCTAGCCTATGAATACCCCTTAAACACCAACTTTGAGAGGTTGGTTGTTGAGGGTTGGTCCTCATAGTAGTAGGAGTAGTGTAGTTTTATTTTAATGAAGTATGTGTTTTATTTTACTTTCTCTCTCTAAAGCTTTATCTTTCTAAAAATCTTTAATTTTTAGTTGTTAAAATCTTGTTTTTATTGGTAGGATTTAAAGTTTATGGTTAAACTAGGTTGTTTAGTAATAAATTTGGTAGAAAAACAATAGTTTTAGGCTTTATTTTGGATCAAAATGGTGTTTTGTTATGGATTTTAATTTTGTCGAGTTTGGTTTTTTTTTTAAATTTGTCGAGTTATAAAAAAAATAATAATATCGAGTTTCAAATAAAAAGAAAAAAATGTATCGAGTTTGAAATTTTAGAGTAGGGACCTAATTGCAATTTTTTCGAGTTTCGTTTTCCAGATTAGGGACCTAAATGCAAAAAAAAAAAAAAAAAAAAAAACTATCGAGTTTGAGATTTTTATATCGAGTTTGTAATTTTACATTTCGAGTTTTTTGTGTTTTCCGAGTTTGAGATTTTGTTTTTATTTTTTTTATTATTTTTTTTCTTTTTATTCAAGTTTGATTTTACCAAGTTTCATTTTTTTTGGCGAGTTAGCCAAGATTATCGAGTACGATAATCATTGCCTCATCGTTTATCGAGTGAGGTTCTCTTATGCTTTATGCTTAGGCGAAACTTTGCCGAATTTTATTTTGGCTTATCTAGTTTGTTTCTTTTATCGAGTCTTTTTATTTTATCAAGTGACTTTATCTTAATAGAAGTGTTTGACATAACTTAATAGAAGTTATGTCAAAACTAGAAATAGAAATTTCTTGTTAGTCTATAAATTTCTTTTTAAAATATATAAAAAGTTGCTAAAAGTTGTATCTTGTGTGTTTTGTCGTAAAAACGTATCATCTGGTGATCACACAAAATGTGTAGCTAATTCTCTCCTGAATCGTCATAAGAAACGTAGGACAGGATTTCCTTTTAGGTCCACTCCTGCCTCTAAGTCGACTTTAGGAAAACCGCCATCTACGGTTTCTAATTCTGATGAAGTTACCCCCGTCATTCTAGAGAACAAATCTAGGAACAAGCCCATCACTAGTGAATTCAACACTAAGAAAGTAAAAACTAGTTGGAATTGGCAACGTTGGTTACAACACAAACCAAACTTTAAATGGATTCCTAAATTGTTGAATACTTGTGCTGCTAACCAACAGGAACCCGCACTTTCTTTGGGTTCCACCCTTACTTCTGTTCCATCCTCGTCGTCTTCTTGTGATGCAGGTGGTACAGATTATTCTCTGGATTGTTGATAGCGGATGCACCCGACATATGATAGGCAATCTCAAACTGTTAATCAACTTTGTTTCAAAGTTCATCAGTACTGTCAGATTCGGGAATGATCATTACGCTTTAATCATGGGATATGGTGACTATGTCAGTGGGAACATCGAAATCAGTCGTGTTTATTATGTGGAAAGCCTTGGGCACAACCTCTTTTCAGTCGGTCAATTCTGTGATGGAGATCTAGAAGTTGCATTTCGGGAGAAAACTTGTTTCGTTCGTGACTTACAGGGAAATGATCTAATGTCTGGCTCACGAGGTTCTAATCTTTATACAATATCGATGTCAGATATGATTGATTCATCTCCGATATGTCTTCTCTCCAAAGCAGAATCCACTAAATCTTGGTTATGGCATAGACGTCTTTCACACTTGAATTTCAAAACCATGACTGACCTTGCTCGTCATAAACTGGTTGATGGTTTTTCGAGATTCCGTTTCACCAAAGATCACTTATGTCCAGCCTGTGAACAAGGTAAAAGTACTCGAGCTCATTTTCCTTCAAAACCTGAGCAAAGTACAAATCATGTGTTACAATTGCTTCATATGGATTTGTGTGGTCCGATGCGTGTTCAAAGTATCAACGGTAAACGCTACATACTTGTAATTGTGGATGATTACTCCAGATGGACTTGGGTCTATTTTCTTCGAAGCAAAGATCAAGCTCCTTCAATGATCATCACCTTTCTCACTAAGATTCAAGTTCAGTTACGCAACACAGTCCGAATAATCAGAACTGACAATGGTACAGAATTTAAGAATCAGGCACTTAGGTCATATTATGAAAAAGTGTGAATTGAACATCAAACATCTATTCCTAGAAGCCCGGAACATAATGGAGTTGTCGAAAGACACAACAGGACGTTAGTGGAAGCTGCTAGAACTATGTTGATTAATGCTCAATTACCAGATTACTTATAGGCAGAAGCTGTTTCAACCGCATGTTATACCCAAAACCGTTGTATGATCACAAAACGCCATCGCAAAACACCTTATCAAATTGTTCACAAAAGGAAACCAAACATCGATTACTTTCATGTATTTGGAGTACTCTGTTATCCGAAAAATGATCGTGATGATTTAGGTAAACTTAAAGCAAAGGCTGACATCGGAGTGTTCGTTGGATATTGTGAAAATTTCAAAGGCTTTCGGATATGGAATCGTCGGACAAGAGAAATTCAGGAAACTATTCATGCTAATTTTGATGAACTCACGCAGATGGCTTCTGAGCAAAACAGCTTAGGACCCGAATTCAACCGTCTCAACTTTCCGGACTCTTCGGCTGAACCATTGCCTCTCAATTGCAAAGAATTGGAAACCCTGTTCAATCCATTATTTGATGATACAATTGAATACCGGTCTACTGAGGTCTCACCTAATTCCGCTGCACAACCTGATATTAATCAAGTACCTGACTCACCTCAACAATCAACAACCACGGTTGATAAAGACGGTCCTCCAATTGCATCTCCATCTACAGTTGAACAAACTGCTTCCAACTCTCGGCAATCAGCTGAAGATCCGACACCACAATCAGTTCCACAACCCGCAGAGTTCGATCCTAATGCGTTCATTAACCCGTTTGCACCGGCTCCAACATATCAAGAAGTTGCTGAGTCGTCAACACGCAATTTGGATCCTGCTAACATGCGAGATACCTATCAACTTCACCCTTCGACACACAAATGGACTCGAGATCATCCTCTCGTTCATATTATTGGCCATCCAGATGAACCTGTAATGACAAGACAACGACTTCACACAGATGGTGAAACTTGCATCTATGCACTCACAGTTAGTATGGAAGAACCCAAAAACATCAAAGAAGCAATGACTTATGATAACTGGATTGAATCTATGCAAGAGGAATTTCAACAATTCATTAGATTGGAGGTCTGGGAATTAGTTGAAAGACCTGACGGAATCTTTTTCATCGAGTTAAAATGGATCTGGAAAAACAAACTTGATACAGAAGGAACGGTCATTCGCAACAAATCACGCTTGGTAGCAAAAGGATACTCTCAATTAGAAGGACTTGATTTTGCTGAATCCTTTGCTCCAGTGGCTAGACATGAAGCTGTTCGGATCTTTCTGGCTTTTGCAGCACATCGGAACATGGTCGTCTTTCAAATGGATGTGAAAACAGCATTTCTTAATGGTGAACTCCGTGAGGAAGTGTATGTAAGCCAACCAGATGGTTTCGTTGATCCTGAGTGTCCCAATCACGTTTACCGACTCAAAAAGGCACTCTACGGACTCAAGCAAGCCCCCAGGGCGTGGTATGACAAATTATCTGCATTCTTACTGGCCAATAAATTTTCTAAAGGTTCGGTGGATCCTACATTATTTACAAAACATACGGGGAGGACTTACTTATTGTTCAAATATATGTCGATGACATTATATTTGCTTCAACAAAAAGAAGTTACTCTAATGATTTTGCAAAATTAATGAAAGATAATTTTGAAATGTCCATGATGGGTGAACTTTCGTTCTTTTTAGGACTACAAGTGGAATCTTTATAAATCAGTCCAAATATGCTCTTGAAATTTTAAAGAAACATGGAATGATGTCGTGTGATACTTATAATACACCAATGGGCTATACCACAAAACTAGATGCTGATTTACATGGGACTCCTGTTGACCCTACCAAATACCGAAGTATGATTGGGTCACTCATGTATCTCACAGCTAGTAGACCTGATATAGTATTTGCTGTCTACATGTGCTCTCGCTATCAGTCCAAACCAACTGAAAAACACCTCAGTGAGGTCAAAAGAATCCTTCGATACATAAAGGGAACCATTCACTTGGGAATCTGGTATCTGAAGGATTCTGGCTTTGAACTAATTGCTTTTTCAGATGCTGATCATGCAGGATGCTTAGACACACGCAAAAGCACATCTGGTGGATTACAGTTTCTCGGAGATAAACTTGTGTCATGGCAATCAAAGAAGCAGGACTGCACATCACTGTCGTCAACAAAATCTGAATACGTAGCTATGTCTGCTTGTTGTGCTCAAGTCATCTGGATGAGATCACAACTTAAAGACTATGGCTACCTATTTAATAAGATTCCGATCTACTGCGACTCCAAAAGTGCCATTGCAATCTCCTGCAACACCGTTCATCATTACAAATCCAAACACATCGATCTCCGATATCATTTCATCAAAGAGCATGTCGAAAAGGGTACCGTTGAACTTTATTTTGTTGGAACTGAGTACCAATTGGCGGACTTACTTACCAAAGCCTTAGCACCATCAAGGCATGAACCATTGGATACTATTATCACAAGAGAAACATTAACATGGCTGAACACAACGAGAACGTCACTGAGCAAAGTCAACCACTACTCACCATGGATGACATCATTCCCACCGACTACAACGTTGATATTGGAAATAACAATCCACGAGTTGACTTCGACAAGTTAAGAATTTCTGAGAACTCGTGCAAGATTGTCAAAGATATTCTCCTAGCACATCCTTGCAAGCACCTGCTCTGCAAGTCTACTTCAGTTCCGTTGTTTTACCTTCATCAGTTCTGGCTTACGGCTAAGGCTAATTTGGATGATGAGTCTTTCACTGTTACACTGGACCGTCAAGAATACACTATTGATCATGATGTCCTTCGTACTGTCTTCCTCCTGCCTCAGACAGATCATGAATTTGCTCCATTGTTGCCTGAACTGGATCTCCTGGATTTCTTTATTGAATTAGGGTACAATGTTGATGATGACTTACCTCTGATCAAACACTCCAGATTCAATGCAAAGGAAATACCTCAGCCTTGGAGAACATTCTGTCTGATAGTTGTAAGATCCATATCAGGAAGAAAAGGTGGTCACGAACATCCCAGACTTGAGCATCTACATGCATTTTGGGGAATGGTAACCATGTCACCCATTGACTTTGCAGTTCCCATCATGAATGACATAGTCTACAGCATCCAAACTGGACGTGAAAGGACCATGATCCCATTCACAAGATTTACAAAACTTCTCATTGAATACTTCTGCAAAGCCACACCTAAATTTATCAAAAGAATGAGTGACCCTAACGAGCCAAAGCACCTCTTCGAGGACGACTTCACCATCTCTTTTATTAAGACAACCACTTCCTCCACCAAACATAAAGGAATGAGGCTTCCTGAATACCTTCTTGATGACACTATCAAGAAGGGTTTGAACTACAAATTCTACAATGATACTTACACTGGGGTATAGGAAGAGGCCACTAGACAAACTCGCAGCAAAGGCAGTTTGAGATCTGGGAGTACTGCAAGTACCACTGAATCACAACCTTCAAAATCCAAGAAGACTCCCACAACCAAACCTGTTACCAAGCCTAAATCCAAACTTAAACCCAAACCTAAGCCTGCAACTAAGTCAAGTAAGAAGGTATCTACAACTGACACTCCTCAAGATACATCTACTTGGTTTCGCCGTGATCCTACACCGCCATCCTCTGACAACGACTCGGAGTTCGACACAGAAACAGATGATGAAGTAAAAGATTATGAACGAAGAGTACGTGTACCTGAAGCAGAATTTCCAGAACTGGAAATAGCTACACAACAGAGCTTAGAAACCTTCGAAGCTGAAAAGAGAAAGAGACAAGGGATTACAATCAATGAACCAGATGATGCTGAAGTTGATGAACCTATTGTTGAACCATTGGTCGATAAGAGAAAACTGAAAAGTATTGTTGTCGACACACGGGCTGCAGATAAACAATTACAAAAAGATCAGAGGCATGCTTCACTTCTCAGTAGACTTCAACCGCAACCTTCACCACTACCTACCCATGAAGGCACCACTAGCAGTATTGTCCCTCCCATCTTGTCTACCACTCCAGAACCTAGTGACAGAGTAGAAGACAAAGATACCGAAGGAAACATTACAATGATTGACGCTGCTAACACTGAGGAGCGAGCCGATGAACAAGAACACACTACCAATGATCAATATTTTGATCCGTTCATCACTCCTGAATATGTTGCACAAGAAGAGGAACGTCGCAGAAAGGAAACGGAAGAGAAGGAAGCATTTGACACCAACTTATTCCTTCAGTCATCTTCACAGTCCAAACAGACAAGTTCACAACAACCTCCACTTCCTGCAGCATCTCCTCCGAAGGATCCAACACCACCAGCTTCTTCTTCAAGCTCTCACAAAGAGTCATCTTCGGAGTCATCACCAGAACACTCTTCACCAACACCATCTGGAACTGCATCAAAACAACAATCAATCTATGAGCCTCCTAAACCCGTTGATCTTCAGGAACAAGTGAATACCCTCACTACGATGGTTACAAAACTCGCCAAACAAGTTGAAGATTTTCAGGAATCTAAGCAGAAAATCGACCAATTCCTGAAAGCTGATTTGGACGGACTGATTAAGACTTTCACCCACGACTATCTCACTGAGAATCTTGTCGACATTGTTACTCCCGAGGTGACAAATCTTATTCTACCAATTTCTAATGAATTGGAGAACAGAATAAGAAGTGGTGTAAAGAAAGTAATCTCAACTACATCATTCACTCTTCATCCTGTCAAAGCCAAATCATCGACTTCAACACTTTCAGAATCAACGGTCGATGACCTACTTGCACAACTCTATGACAAAATGGCAGACAAAACCAACTTGTCAACTGAAGAGCAAGCACTTGTTGATGTTATTGCTGCTAATCTGTCAAAAGAGTCATGCAAGGGAGCTGCTGGAACCACTAAAAGACCAAGGAAAGATGATGACAAAGACCCGAACTCGAAAAGAAAGAAACACAAGTTTGGTACTGGTCCATCATCAACACATCTACCACACCAAGGGTCTACTCCTCCTGAAAATCCACAACAACCTCCAGCTTCTGGCACAAGTCCTAAAGATCAAGATGAACAGCTTATGGAACCAACTGAGGATTATCATGATCAACCAGATACTGAACATCATGCATCCCCTTCACCTGATACTGATCCTAAACCAAAGGGCAAAGTCAAGTCTAAGAAGTCCAAGAGGAAGAGTGGTCACTCATGGCTCGATAATGACGATACACCTCAGAATGATTGGTTGACTAACTTGATCCAAGCTCAGCCTGCTCTCCCTGATGAAGAACCGCTTCCGGGTAACACGTTGCAGTTCACTCAACGCATCATGGCAGATCTTCACATCGAGAAACTTACAAAGGCCGAACTCAGACGAATCAACCAGGATGCACAGGATTTCCTCAAGAAAAGATCTGGAAACCAGACAGAATATGAATTTCACTTGCAGAACATAGCCAGTGCAATGTCCTCAGAATTTGACTGGCTAAACCCTGATGTGAATTTCAATCCTAAGAAATCTATCAAACCTTTCGTCACCGACTGGACTAAACCTCTACCTTTGATTGGGTTTCCTGAAAAACCTAAGATACCTTACAAGAGATTCTTCAATAAAGATCTTCATAATCTTCGACTCTCAGATGACACCTCCAAACGCAGGGTTTCCTCATCATTGACTATCTCTGTACCGACCGCAAGATACGATATTCCAGCTATTGAAGAATCCGCTCCAATTTTTAGCGACTCCGTTGTTGCTTATGACAGAGATGCTCTACTTGGGATTCAACACTGGTCTGAACGTCGTCGTCTTGGTTACACTCACAGGTTGGGATTCACATCAATTGAGAACGTCAAACACAAATCCAAAATCATTGCAATCTTGGAAATTGTGGAGTCAAAAAGATGCGACTACACTTTCATGAAGGAAATAGTTGTCAAGCGACAAGATGAAAAGAAGTATAAGTTCTCTGAAGCAGACTTTCCAAATCTTTACCTCAATGACATTGAAGATATGTATCTTGAAAAGGTCCAAGGAAGAATGCGAGGTTTTAACACAGAAATACAGTACAACTTCATCTCATCGTTGCTTCTCTTCATCAGACGACTAATAGTTCAAGAAAGGGTGGAAGATCTTCAGCTTGGAGTTGAAAGTTATCAAGAAAAGATCAACTTGACTAAACCTCTCCTCAGATTCCCTGGAATCAACCATATGTCACAACTAACACTCGTCCAGAAACCATCTTTTGGTTTTACCTACATCGACAGTAAGAAGCATATTAGTTTCATGAAGATGGATGAGATACACAAGTTCTGTGATCACACGCTCAGAACAGTTCGTGATGAGCTAGTCAAGAGATTGAATGATGATCGTCGTAAGTTATCCAGAAGGGAAACTACAAGGTGGAACTCCAGCTCCAGACGACAAGTTAGGAATTTTGTCACTAAGATAGAAGAAAGGCTATCTCGTCGGGAACAGATCAGACGCTTGGAAAGCTATATCGGTGTCAGACCATCTTTCCCAGTCAGACTCTTTGAGAGACCTAATCCTCAGTTCACGAATTTTGATGCTCCGATCATTGATGATGAACCACAAAGCTGATCTTCAAGGGTATTAACATTTCATTATTTCAATTGATTGGTTTGTTATTATTACGGCTTGTGCACATATTACAGTGTACAACCCAAACTTTTAAAGAAAGGACCCTGAGGTACGCATCAGTGCCTCAATCCTAACATAAGGAGCGAAGGCTTCTTACTTTTGAGTAGAATTAATCAAACATTTTATGATTTTCACAATTCTACTCAAAAGACAAGTATTTCACCTCAATAAGTATTCACTTGTTGAGGGGGAGCACTTGAAAAACTCATCGTTTGAAACACAAAAGTTCTTGTTGGATTCTCCCCATAAGACTCAAAAAGCATATTTTAATCAAATGTTTCTCAAAAACAACATCTTATATGCTATTTTTGAGGGGGAGAAAAGAAAAGTGATTAAAATATGAAAGTTCAAAAGTTTCTAAAACTTGTATCTTGTGCGAGCTAGACTCAGATTGACCTAAGAATTGACGAAACAAAAGTTAGTAATCTCGAAAAGACTTATCCTCGACGGGTAATAACATCAAGTTAGTTACTAGAGCTAGTTGTCACCTAAAAGCTGACAATGGAACTCTTTAACTAGCCACGTAAGCGTGTCTCGAAAAGGATTTGTCTTAGTAGAAATGTACCGTTTCGAGAAACTTTCTGTGGACTTGACCAGGCCGGGTAATAACTTCAAGCTAGTCAAACTAGTGATGTAAGCGTGTCTCGAATCGGTCTTGTTCACTGAAAGTGGATCAATTCAAAAAGTGCTTGCTCCTCCCGCATGTGCAAATTTATCTAATACACATGAGCACATGTGAAGGGGGAGCCCTTCATAAGAAAACACAAAACTCTCAAAGTGTTAAACAAAATGTTTGATAAACACAAACACTTTGAGAGGTTTTCAAAGGTTTCAAGTGGCAATTATAGGATAGTCATGGACTTATAAGGTGACTAAGGTTAGGAAATAACCGTCCTATGATCCGCCTAAGCCGGAGGGATCTACCCAAGGACATCACCAATAGTTAGAACTAGAAGTCCTTAGGTATGATATGAAAAAAAGGAGTAAAGAATGAAAGGAGAAAGAAGGGGTTGAAGAATTAAAAAGAAAAGTAAAGAAAAGGGTGAAAAGAAATAGCCCTCCATATGATTCAACCTTAGGGCAGACACCGGGTTCAATTCGTATGCTACTGGTTGTTGCTAAGGCAACGCCGGTATTGAAGATAAAGTCGTCATGGACCCAGTGACGCACTGCACTTAACCTTCTAGCCACTCAAGTTCTCTTAAAAGAATTTGTTTCATTCTCACGGGGAACCAGTGTAATTTAGAAACTGGAGACACCTCCCTAGTCTCCGCTTAGGAAACCTAAGTGTGCACTTATTGAGTCTAGAGCCATGAGATTCATCAAAAGATCTCCTAGGAACACTTAGTACTTCTACATCTGGTGTTCTACATCAATGGACATCAGATGTAAATTATCGAGTCCTTCGCAGATCTTAGCAATCTGCCGAGAATGTTTATGAGAGAATTATGTAAGTATTTCTCAATGATTGAACGGAAACTCCTGTCAGGGTCAACATCAAACAGCCTTGACAGGTCACTTCGGTAACCCCACAAAGGTTACGCTTAGTGTTCGAGGTGGTTCTTTAGCGGTCTACAGTCGTGGAGTGATCCCCAGCGACTCACCCAGTCATTGAGCTACCTAGTAGGTCTCGTAAGCTCCTTCGGGAGTATCTGATATGGGAACGGCCTTGATAAGGATTAGAAGGAGTCTTCACACTATGCTGTTGACAATCTCTAATTCCTTATCTGTAAGTACCGGTTGTTTATTGCTAACTGTTTTCTTTCAGGAACATATCATCTCCATGGAGACTGATTCCACATGCTCATACATACATCTTGAAGTCAACTAAAGCTCCCTCAAAGATCTAAGCAACACAATGTTCAAAGTTAGATTCTACGCCAAAAAAAAGAATCTACAAAGTTTAAGACTAAAGATCTATGTGAATGAAAGGGAACTACGTGCATGTGAAATGTCTAAAGTTCAAAGGTGTATGAGCATGTTGGAATGGACGACGACCACCACAGACGCAGAAGTGACGCTTGGCAGATAACCTCATAACTTGATCACTATCACAACAACAAAGAACACAGAACGATGAATGATATTGAAGACGTCCAAAGATTATGACAAAGACGTCAAGCAACCTTGATGACCGACCCTTAGGGGGAGATTGTTGAGATCATACTTTTGTATTTAGTCAAGTCTCGGTCATTACCTTTTATAATAGGTTGCTTAGGTATTTATTTCACTATGTTTTATGTTACAAGGCTTAAGCATTAAAGCCCTATGGGCTTGAAAGCCCACGTCTAAAGAAAGGAGGGAGGAAGGGAGTGTTGCCCTACTCCTCCTCCTATAAATACTAAGCTTATGTAACACTTTTATTTGTTGGTTATTTGAATACATTAAGGAAACTCTTGCACTTTTATTCTTCTCATTTCTTATAATCAACCAATCTCATTTCTCATCTTATTTCTTATCATTATCATACTTGTGTTTACAAAATGGTGACCTAACATATTCATATTAGCAATTTGACTTGATAATTAGTATTGAAAATTTTCAAGCTATTTGTTGTTTAACTTTTTTCTGACATTTTCCCGTTAACAACGTGTTGATTGCTCATGCTGGCGATGGCAACTTTCACACACCAATTTTCTTTGATCCACCAGAAGAGGGGCAATGCAAGGAAGCTAAAAGATTGAACAAATTATGGCCATAGCAATGAAGGGTACATGTACGGGTGAACATGGTGTAGGTACGGACCAATGTAGACCAAGTTTAACTTAGGTATGTTGCTAAGTTTGTTCTTACAACAATTTGTGTACACTTTTTTTAATGCACATTAGCTTTCATGATTCCATTAGCTTTTGAAGGATTATATTACCTGCACAAGTCATAGCCATAGAGTATTTTAGTTACCATCAGGCATATCACAAATGAACAACTTTATACCAAATTTTGTTATCGAAGTTTTTCTTAGTCTGATTGATGGTAACTAAAATGAAACTATAAGTGACCCACAATATGAAACTATGCCACATTATAATTACCGATCCCATAGAGTATTTTAGTTACCATAAGTGACCCACAATATGAAACTATAAAATGAATTGCACGAACATACCCTAAATAACTTATTGGACATGTACAATTTGGTTTTAACTTTTGATGCAGTTTAGAAGGTGCAATTAGCAAAAATCACTAAACAAAACTCAATAGTCTGATTGAGTCTTTTATCTGAAAACTCAATTAACTGAAGTTCCAGAAAGATAATGACCTCATTTCCTCTTTCCTACACTCCTGCACTTAAGCCTATGAGAAATAAAGGGGTGTTTGGGATTACTTATTATTTCTATTTTTCTGCCTACGTACTTATTCTTTCGATGAAGTAATTACGTGTCTGCTAAATAGTTTATTTCAAAATAAAATATGTAGTAAAATATGTAGTAAATCATAGCAAGTGCTTTACTCTTGGTAAATATGTTGTGAACCTAAGGTCAATA
The DNA here is from genome assembly GCA_030686995.1 of Artemisia argyi. Taxonomy (NCBI): domain Eukaryota; kingdom Viridiplantae; phylum Streptophyta; class Magnoliopsida; order Asterales; family Asteraceae; genus Artemisia; species Artemisia argyi. The sequence continues at coordinate 75,801,804 of CM060695.1, read as the reverse complement.
CCATGAGACATGCATATTAGTGTCTGATTTATATCTATACATTAAACCTTTTGTTTTGTTATGATAGCTTATATCGTAATATTTTATTATCACTGTTGATAATAAAATGAGGATCTAATTTTATAAGACACTCAAAATGATAATTGGTATGCTAATTCTCTACAGAATATTTCAAGATACTTTCAGTTGCAATCTCTATTAAAAAAAAAGTAAACCGTCATTTACTAAACCACATATACGCCACATGTGTTTCCTCATGAGTACCGGTTAAAAGTAAGTCTATTATAGTAGTAAATATCGTCTCACCTTTAACGAAGCGGTGGTAATCAGGTTTTCCACTAATATTAAAAGGTGCGTATTTGACTCGCGTCCGGTGTTAAAATTTCTTCACTACATTAACGGAACCTATGAAAGTTGCTGACTTTTTAGAGTAAGGTTAATTTTTGTAGTTTGGGCTACTATTTTGTCATGTGTTTGTTGTGGACTTACGATACGTTAGGATCAGGCCACTATAAAAATAGGATAAGGCGTGTTTGGATTAGGGTTGAAATGGGTTGGTTTGGGTTTGGGTAATGAAATTGGAGGCTGAAATGGGGTAGGTTTGGGGACTCAAATTGGTCAGTTTGGACGGGTTAGTTTTAAACCCCGTTGAATGAGCACAATAGTACTTAATACTTAATTTAGCAACTCGGTTATGTGTTCTTTGATTAGTATGGGTTAGTTTTTTGTAGCTAATTAATTTGATTTTTATGTTAAGGTAAAGTTGTAAACTTTCTCAATTTCAGTATCAGAATATCTGAATATGTGCTCTTAATATCATGAGTTGTTGTATAGTTATATCATGAGTTGTTGTATAGTTGTATATGGCTCTTAATATTAGTTAGTTATTTGTTCTTCGACTTTTTAGGCTCCCGAAGGAGAGTGTTATATGGTTCATGCGAAGGCGTCACATGCTGACAAGGTCGTCATTGTTCTTGCTGCTACATAGGATTTAACTGCTTAATTGAGGCTGAGCATAGCTTCATCAATAGCAACATGTATTTTATTTATTTATTTATTTATTTTTTGATAAATAAATGTGACATTGTGTGTATATCATGAGTTGTTGTATACTTGTATAGGGCTTGATTGAATGCAGTGCCAATAGATTTTGGGAAATAGGCGATCCAAAACGGGTAAAATGGTTTGGTAGGCTGAGCATAGCTTCATCAATAGCAACATGTAATTTTTTTTTTTTTTTTTTTTTTTTTTTTTTTTTTTTTTATTTTTTTTTAATGAATGTGACGTTCTGTGTATATCATGAGTTGTTGCATAGGCTTGATTGAATATAGTGCCAGTAGATGTTGGGAAATAGGCAGTTCAAAACGGGTCAAAATAATGAAATATGTTTACGTTCGTTATTGTTTATTACTTTACCCACATACTCAAGTTCTTAAATTAACAAGAACTTCTATTCATGTGCAAATCATTAACGGAACCAACTTTGGAAAAAAAGTGATCATACCAAGGTTGCGAATCACTCCATTAGGTAAGTGTTTGCCTTTTAAGATTGTGACGAAACAAAATAAATACACACGTCACTTTTTTTTTCTCATATTCTCAATTATAATATATATTATCAGTCACAACATGCCTTTACTCACATCAGATATGGACTATTAGGTGTGCACGGCATGGACATTGGGTTTTTTTATCGATAGGCACTCACACACATCTTTTGTTACTCAAGACAATCAATTTTGGAGACCCAAGTTTGGACGTTTGTTAGTGTAATTGTAACATAAGCAATTTCTTATCTTGTAATGGACGCATTGTCTCATTCTTTGTTTCATATTTTAAATAGAACAAGTTTACGTTATTACTTTTTTTATCACCTCATTTTCTCTATTTCTTTAAAAAAGTACCCGGTGTCAACATGTCTATAAGCTAGTGATCTTATATTTAGCTCCCACTTTATAAAACAACCATCACCACCATCTTCTTAAACTCAAAATCACCACCATCACCACCTCACTCTCCCGTCCAAAACCCCACAAGCCGGACCCCCAAAGGAGCCGCCACACGCGTCGACTACGAGGTTTTATTTCCCTTTTTGGTTTGTGTTTTTCCGGCGACTTCCCGTCTACATGGACCACCACTTCCGGCAAGTGGAGGATCCCCTCACTTTTCCGAGTCAAATCCAAGTTATCCCGCCACGACAGCCACCGCCAACAGCCGCCGTCACTGCCGCCATTAACTACACCGGAATTTATTTCCGGCAGCTGAGCTTTCATTTTTATCTTAATTTTCTGTTTTATATTTTCTTCTTCATGAAACCTAATCAAGATTGATCTATCCTTGCATCCTAACTTGTTAAATCCGTGTGAATGTGTTCTCTCTTTAGAATGATTATTCATAATGAGTTGTTGTTCCAGTCATGGTTGTTAAGATCTCGATCCTGATCTTACGATTTTACGATATTACAATGCAAAAACGATCCTGATCTTGCGAAATAGGATTTTAATAGAATCCCGATCTTAACTATAGGATCTTAAGATCTCAATGGATCTGGTCATACTTTTCACGAACCACAAGCTAAGAAACTACAAATTTGTCTATCAAGTTTTGTAAAATATGAAAAACAAGAGGCTAATTGTATTAAACACTTAATAATCATAATTTTGACATACATTTTTGTGATATATGATATATAACAAGAGGATAGCTTGGCTACAATTTTTGTAGCCAATTGGCTACAATCCTCCACCAAAAGTACAAAGAAATTAATCAGGGACCCGCAAGACCACAAAAAGAGTCAGGGACCCACAATTTATAGCACAATATTGTAGCCAATTAGCTACAAAATATTGTAGCTAATATACTCTCATATAACAATCTGCATGTTTGCATAATTTTACACCGTCTATTAAGAAAATAACACTATAGTAAGATCTTAAGATCCAATCCGATCTTACGATCACGATCTTGTAAAGGCGAAAATGATTCTAGATAGGATCTCGATCTTAAAAACCTTGGTTCAAGTACTTGATTATTCATAATGCACTTCATTCATAAGCTTGTGTCATTGCATTTGTGGTTAAATAAAAAACTCACAAAATACACAATGTACATCGTGTTATATTACTTGTTGCCAATGGCCACAGCTCAGATTGACCACTTGCGCTCTACTATACTACACTTCTCGATGTCGTGGTGATCCCACCACACAATTTATTCTTATCACAACCACATTAGGAAGGCACCCTCACCTTCCAAAATCCACTTCCGATAAAAAAAACATGATGGAAAACAAAGATTTAGAGACTGTTCAAAATTTAAAAACTTGAGTAACTAAAAAGCAAAAATCTTTAATTCGTTTTTGGGTACCGGAAAATGCGAGAAATTGGCTATTTCAGATGGAAATTCTGGGCTTGGATTCAAGAGGCCGGGTATGTTCAAAAGATGGATTTTATTGGATTCGATCATATATTGTTAGGTGGATCTACATATTACTGTGACTGAAGCAACAAGTTCAAACTAGTTGTCTTTTGGGTCTGCGACTAGAGATAGAATTCCAATTCCTGTGCTCAGAGTTATATATTAATTCCAGTACCAGCAGAATAATCATATTCGGGTTTAACACCCATCAGTTGAAGGGTAAAAAGGCTACTTCAGTTTAATGTGTTTCTCTTAGTATGCACATGCTCCAATGCTCCCTTAGTTCCATGTTAAACCGTAAATATGTCGTAATTCTTAGTGATGATCAAATGTATATATTGTATATAATCATATATACTGTGTAGTTATAGATATTATGCACTGCAATGAAATTAATAAGGGCATTGAATTAAATTCTTTATGTTTCTGTTTGTTCATTCTACTTTGGGCGAGTTATTTTTTAAACGACTATACTGGATTTTCCGTTGTAGCACGCTAACTGCTGTTCTTGCAAACACGTAAAAGTATGTGATACCTGCCAGACACGTAATTTTTGGAAATCCATTAACTTGTGGTTCAGCCACCGCAAGTCTTCCATTGATCCACATACGAAAATGACTCTGAAGTCGTCAATGAATTAATTAAGTAGATTAAGATGGACCGAAAAGAATAATAAGAAATTTCTAAGAAAAAAGCCAATAAGAAAAGCATAGCACGTATCGACTTCCAAGTCTACCATGGTACTAAGTATCTAAGTCTTTGCATTTGCAATTGCAGAAATATCTAAGAAAAAGACAATAAGAAAAGTATGTATAGCACGTATTGACTTCCAAGTCTACCATGACCACTAAGTTGTCTAAGTCTTTGCATTTCCAATTGCTTGTTTAATTGATTAAAAATTTAAAACTATCATTATTTATATAATTATGAAAATATACATATATCAGTATCATTTTTTGTCATAAGAATCCCATCTTTCATCTGAGTAACTTTTTTTGCATTTCTGTTTTCACCATATTTTTACAAAGCATAGTTGTGTTTGATTCATGGGGAATCAGGCGGGTATACGTTTCCATCTCATTATTGCAAGTATCTTTTTAGTTGCAACCACACATATGTGTTTAGGTGCTGAAAATACGACGATTTGCTCTGAACAAGAGAGATCAGTTCTTCTCAAGTTTAAACAAAGCATCATTGATGAATTCGGAATGTTGTCAACGTGGGTCGGAAATGAGTGTTGTCGATGGAAAGGAGTCGACTGTGATGTTGCCACTGGAACCGTTGTCGGCCTTGGTCTCAGGGGACATGTTATCTGGAATTCTAATTATTTCCCAGAGTCCTATCCAGTTGACAAAGACTCTTTTGTGACTCATGGTAAGGACTACTACAGACTTGACTTAGATTCTCTAGATAATGAAGACAGTTACTTAGTTGGCGACGAGGTGATGTCTTCTTTGGCTGAGTTAACGCATCTAAAATCTTTAGACTTGAGTGGGAATAATTTTCGGAAGGCTCGGATCCCTGAGTTTATTGGATCCTATAAGCACCTAGCTTACCTCAATCTCTCTAATGCTGGTTTTAGTGGTATTATTCCTCCTCACCTTGGAAATCTTTCTAATTTGGAGGTTCTAGATCTCAGTTCTCCAAAGCAAGATCTCATGGCAGATGACATGACATGGGTGTTTGGCCTTAAATTTCTCAAGCATCTTGATTTGAGTGGAGTGGATCTTGGAAGAGCACAAAACCTCTACATAGTATTTTACAATATTCCTTCATTGATAGATGTAAGATTGAGTCATTGTAGTCTTAATAGTGCTCATCTTGGTCCTCATCTTAATTCAAGTAAAACACTTTCCAACATTGAATATCTGGATCTTAGTAAGAACTTCTTTAAGGATCAGGTGCTCGTATTTCTTCAAAACATGACATCCCTTGCATTCCTTGATCTTTCCAACTCTGATTTTAGTATGAACTGGAATTTTGTAAATTTGCTGATCATGATCCCTTCTTTATCAGAGTTGCATTTGTCAGGTTGTGGGCTTCATAATGAGCATCTATCTCTCACTCATCTTAATGTCAGTACACGTTCTAACATCCAACACCTGGATCTTAGCTTGAATTCAATTCAAGGAAGATTTCCTTCTTTTTTAACAAACATGAAATCCTTAAGAGCCCTTAATCTTCAACACAACTTTCTAAATTCTTCAATTCCTGTAATGCCTAACCTTCTAAAGCTTGACATTTCTAGTAATAACTTTACAAATATCGAGCATGTTGGAATGTGGAGACAATGTCACCTGAAACAATTGATCTTGTCACGGAATTATTTAGGAGAAGAAATGATTGGCATGTCAACAAACATATTCGGTTGTTCCCATTATGCTTTGGAAGTTTTGTACTTGAATCATAATCAATTGCTTGGTTCAATTCCAGAAGCCCTTAGTAGATTAACCAATTTACAAGTCTTGGATATGTCGTCAAACAAATTGACAGCTACGATCCCTGAAGCTCTTTGTAGATTAAGATTTTTAAAGGCACTAGATCTGGCTTCAAACTCTTTAAATGGGACAATTCCAATCTCAGTTGGGAATCTCAAAAAGATCAACTTTTTGGATGTGTCTGCCAATAATTTACAAGGAATAGTTTCTGAAGCCCATTTTGCTAACCTCTCAATGTTGAAGCACTTGGATGTAAGTTCTAATAATAACTTGACCCTCGATGTTTCACATGATTGGATACCTCCATTCCAGTTGAAAATTGCTCGACTTGGTTCTTGCAAAATACCGGAATTTCCTCAGTGGCTTCAACATCAAACAAAACTAAAGATGCTAATGTTGTCCAATGCTAGCATTTCAGGACTACTCCCCTCATGGTTGCGAAAGATGCCTATTATTCCTCACATAGATCTTTCTCACAACAACCTTAGTGGATCTTTGGCAAACCTTCCCTTTGGGTACCCTTTTAATGGCGGCTTTCGAGATGAATATAGAGGATCTCTACTTTTGCAGAATAACCTTTTCAATGGGTCAATTCCTTGGTCATTGTGTAAAAGGGCAGCTTTAGAAATTCTTGATTTATCCAGAAATAGGCTAACTGGGAAAATTCCTAGATGTTTAGAGAATCTCAAAATGTTGCGTGCGTTGATACTTAGTTCAAATGCGCTCACTGGTGAAATTCCAAGTTCTATTTGTGGTAATTCATTGTTGTCATGGTTACACTTGAATGACAATCAGTTTACTGGGGAGCTACCTCAAGATCTAAGGAATCTACATGACTTATGGATCTTAGATGTTGGCAATAATGTATTATCTGGAAAGATACCCGAATGGATTGCGGAACTTACAGAATTGATGGTTCTAAGGTTACATGAAAATAAGTTCAGTGGAAGAGTTCCTACGTCGTTGTGCAAAAACCCATGTCTTCAAATTTTGGATGTTGCACACAACTACTTAAATGGAACCATCCCTCGTTGTGTTGGAGACTTATCAGGAATGGTAGCTGATGATAACCACTGTCGTCATTATACATATTCTCAAGAGAACATGATTCAGGTAATTAAAGGTCGTACCCTTACATTTAGAACAGTATTGGAATACGTCATTACGATAGACCTTTCAAGCAATGAACTGGTCGGACAAATACCTGAAGATCTAACGAAACTTACTGGATTGTTGAGTGTCAATTTGTCCCGTAATCATCTTAGTGGGAGTATTCCGCGTAACATTGGAAACATGAAGTCGTTAAATTCTCTTGATTTCTCAGAAAACAACTTGAGCGGAATGATCCCTCCAAGTATGGCTGCATTGAATTTTTTGAGTGTTCTGGATTTGTCGCACAACAACCTGTCAGGTCAAATCCCAACAGGGACTCAATTGCAGACCATCGAAATATCAGCATATGCGGGTAACGAGTATCTCTGTGGTCCTCCATTGCCAAAGACTTGTCCCACAACAAGCACCAACAATTATCAAGCTGTTGACAAGCAAAAGAATTTATGGTTTTATTGGGACATGATGGGTGGTTTTGCAACAGGGTTTTGTGGTGTTATTGGAGTTTTGTTCTTCAAGAAACAGTGGAGATACCATCTTTACAGGTTTGCCAAGGTTACCAAGGAGGCAAGGACTAGCTAGATACACGTTGAAGTCTAGGTAAAAGTTGCCAAGGACACGAAGAGAAGTGGCGTAGATCTTTTGGAGTACAAGTTATTTGTTGTGTATCTTTTTTATCATGAATATATTTGTTTTTCAGTATTCGTAATGTCATTTTGCTTTTCTATTTTAAGAATTTGTAATATGAATGGTACAACTTTGAATATTTACAACAAATAAAGGCAATTGGTATAACGAGTCGGTTTCAGACTTTCAGGGTACATTTTTAGTAGCAAGAAGTTACAAGTGTACGTACCTTTAATTGTTAACATAACAAAGATGATAAAAGAGGTATGAATCTCAAAATGTCTTAAAATTAAAGTATATCTGCTACATGCTAAAATGATTTTACTTAAAACTTAAAATACTTAAAATAAATTTTTTACATGTTTAATTCTTTTTGTGTTTATATTGTAATTTAATGTACTGCATTAAGAAGAAAAAGAAAAGCTAAACACAACCGGAGAATAAAAATCTTTTTGAAGGGGGTTTTTTTTTTTCTCGGATTTTTTCATCAACAAATCTTTTTGCCTTTGGTTTTTAAAATTTTCTACTCTATAATTAGCTTTTGTAATTTAATGTACTGCATTAAGAAGAAAAAGAAAAGCTAAACACAACCGGAGAATAAAAATCTTTTTGAAGTTTTTTTTTTTTTTTTTTTTTTTTTTTTTTTTTTTTTCGCGGATTTTTTCATCAACAAATCTTTTTGCCTTTGGTTTTTAAAATTTTCTACTCTATAATTAGCTTTTGTGGTTTCATCGCTTAGATTGCGAGGATGTATTAGATGATAGAATAGTAAGCCCAAACCCAACTGTGAATTTTGGGTTCATTAAGATTTACAGGGTTACTTGTATTTGTCATTATAGATATTGCGTTAATGAAACATATTACATACAGAGTTCTTATTATTTAGCAGTATCCACATATTCAAGAAGTGCAAGTGCGTTGTAGCTTCTCATTAGAGAAAATAATACTAGCTTATATAAATTCAACTTAGTCACAACCTACAACCAATATTAAAAAATGAGTTTTTGCCACCTATCTCCACTATTAAGTATTAACCACTCATCTCCCCTCACTCTTGACTAACAATTCAATGGATATGCTTCCGATGCGATCCACCAATGGACGATATGGTTAAAGAAATATGCATATCGATCATCTGGTTTGGCATCTACGAATCACCCATTGACTACCCGAAGTGCATTTTTTTATACCATTTGCACGATAATTATTGGTATCAATTATAGTTCCTAATGATTTGAATTGGTCCTTGAGCACAAAAGACTCGTATATGCTTATTTGGCTGTGTCTTTCCACATATATGTTTTGCCCTTAAAACTAATCTCTATCTAAGAACAAATTAGAATATACACCACATCTTTTGTCATTTCTTAGCTTATTATTATTTTATTTTTTTTATTATTATTTTTTTTAGAATGACAAATTTGTTACAACCTACATCACATATCTTACAAATCCTATCTCTCATGTCTTCAACGAGACTTTTGAACCCACAACCTATAATTTTTTTCATAATGTTTAGAGGGAATTGCAAAAATCGTCCCTAAAGTTTGGCCAAATTGCACGTTTCGTCCCTGAACTTTCGAAAGTGCAAGGATCGTCCCTGTGGAAAACTTGTGGGGCAAAAATCGTCTCTGGCCTACTTCAAATGACTAAAATACCCCTGTCAAACTTTAGGGACGATTTTTGCAACTCTCTTTTTCAGATTCTTACTCAAATGGTCCCTGTGCTTCGCTAGGCATTACAAATTTAGTCCTAACATTTTTTTAATTTATTTATTTAACTATTAATATTAGTATTATTTTTTTATACGATTTCGTCCGTTTTTGTCCGTTTTTCTTTCGTTTTTGTCCGTTTTTCTTACGTTTTTGTCCGTTTTTCTCACGTATTTTTCGTTTTCATACGTTTTGTCCGTTTTTCTTACGCTTTTGTTCGTTTTTCTCACGTTTTTTTTCGTTTTCATACGTTTTTGTTCGTTTTTCTTACGTTTTTGTCCGTTTTTCTCACGTTTTTTTCGTTTTCATACGTTTTTGTCCGTTTTTCTTACGTTTTTTCCGCTTTCATACGTTTTTGTTCGTTTTTCTGACGTTTTTGTCCGTTTTTCTCACGTTTTTTCTGTTTTCATACGTTTTTGTTCGTTTTTCTTACGTTTTTGTCCGTTTTTCTCACGTTTTATCGTTTTCATACGTTTTTGTCCGTTTTTCTTACGTTTTTTCCGCTTTCATACGTTTTTCTTCGTTTTTCTTACGTTTTTGTCCGTTCTTGTTACGTTTTTTTCGTTTTCATACATTTTTGTCCGTTTTTGTCCATTTTTCTTACGTTTTTTTCCGTTTTCATACGTTTTTCTCTGTTCTTTTTACGTTTTTTACGTTTTGGATGAAGTCTAAAGATTTTTTCTTTTAAAAAATAAAATTCTTTTCGATTTTTTTTTTCAAAAACTTTTTTTTTCTTTTTTTTTTCAAAATAAATTTTCTACAACTTTTTAAAAGAAATATGAGATTTAAAAAAAAAAATTTAGAAAATTTTTGGAATTATTTAAATTTTTTTTCGAAAACATTTTTTCAAATTTTTTTTCGGAAACCTTTTTTTATTTTATTTTTCTAAATTTTTTTTTTGAATTTTTTTTTTTGGAATTTTTTTGTTTGTGATGGACAATGTAAACACAGACGAAAAAGTGGAAAAATGGAAGAAAAACGTATGAAAACGGAAAAAAACGTAAGAAAAACTGATAAAAACGTATGAAAACGAAAAAAACGTGAGAAAAACAAACAAAAACGTAAGAAAAACGTATGAAAACGAAAAAAAGTGAGAAAAACGGACAAAAACGTATAAAAACGAAAAAAAAAACGTAACAAGAACGGACAAAAACGTAAGAAAAACGAACAAAAACGTATGAAAACGGAAAAAAAGTGAGAAAAACGGACAAAAACGTAAGAAAAACGAACAAAAACGTATGAAAGTGGAAAAAACGTAAGAAAAACGGACAAAAACGTAAGAAAAACGGACAAAACGTATGAAAACGAAAAAAACGTAAGAAAAACGAACAAAAACGTATGAAAACGAAAAAAACGTGAGAAAAACGAACAAAAACGTAAGAAAAACGGACAAAACGTATGAAAACGAAAAAAACGTGAGAAAAACGGACAAAAACGTAAGAAAAACGGACAAAAACGAAAGAAAAACGGACAAAAACGGACGAAATCGTATAAAAGAAATAATACTAATATTAATAGTTAAATAAATTAATTAAAAAAAAAAGCTAGGACTAAATTTGTAATGCCCAGCGAAGCACAGGGACCATTTGAGTAAGAATATGAAAAAGAGAGAATTGCAAAAATCGTCCCTAAAGTTTGGCAGGGGTATTTTAGTCATTTGAAGTAGGCCAGGAACGATTTTTGCCCCAAAAGTTTCCCACAGGGACGATCCTTGCACTTTCGAAAGTTCAGGGACGAAACATGCAATTTGGCCATACTTTAGGGACGATTTTTGCAATTCCCTCTAATGTTTATATCTTTAACTTTACATGACCAATTTATGAAACCACTGAAATTGCTCGTTTATTTAATTTAATCCCTTAAGTTTAATGATCATTTAACTAAATTAGTCAAAGCTTTTATTTTTTACCTAATATGATCTCTTATTTTGATCATTACGATCAATCTAAACATATTAATCATCATGCCCACGGAGAATGTATATCATGTTTACCAATCTGAACGGGACTCAAAGGCAGCGGGCACCGAACCAAAAATGACAAATATCGTGGTTAGGGCGCCACTGACAAGGTCGGTTAAATAGGGTACTCGCCCCGTGACTCGGATCACCTATTCTTCTCGATATTTGAATTGACCCAATTCGTAATAGATCATGTTTTTCAGCTTTTTGGTTATTATTATTCAAACCGTGATGTGTAGAGTTACCATGTGAGATGTGACCCTTTAAATCATTCTTTTGGCTTAGTAACATAAGTGCTCTTAATTATAGCTTAAAATTTTAATCAATTTATATAAAAGTTGGGTTCAATTAAATGGTTATTTAAAATTTTGTGTTTTAATAATACGAATATTTTGAGTAAATGATTTAACTAAACAAACTTTTAAAGTTAAGGGTAAAAATGTTGCTAAAAAATATTAATGGTTAATTGCTTGAACATGTATTATACTTGTTATTTTTTTTAATTGTGTGTACATAACTTTTTTTTTTTTTTTTTTCTTATTGTGTGTACTAAACTTTTAAATTTGATTATGTGTGTATTTTGTAACCATTTTACCGGGTTGAATATAGGTGACTAGTCTATATTCCACCGAGGTTCCATGAATTTTGAAATACTCAGTTCAGTTATACTAATACTATGTCCTTCACAAATACCAAGACGTTCAGAAAGGCTAAGGCAGGTGACCAAACTCGAGGTCAAATGATGAAACTATGCAAAGAAAACATAACGCGGTGACATATATGATACGTGAACATGCTTATATGAAAAACAATGATAGTAATCAACTAGAATAAGTGAATATAATATACCAGATAATGAGACACAAATCTCATCACCTAAGTCAGCAACAAACCACAATGAGGCTTCAGCTTGGCAGGCAGGCACGTGACGGTCATAGGGTTAAGTTTTTCATAAAAGTAGCTATAGTCTAGGTTTTAAAAACACTTAGTTCGCTATAGCCAAAGCTCTGATACCAATCTGTCACACCCCCAAAATCGGGTCCAGCGGAAGCATACGTGTAGCTGGGGTGTAACTCAATCGGTATTACAACACAAGTTCAAAAATGATTTTCACTTTAATCATTTAGAATAAAATCGTTTAGTCAAAAATGTTGAATTTACATCATTAAAAGTAGTGCGGAAGTAGGCCCTTAAAATAGTTTAAAACGGTCCCCATATAAATAATCAGAGTCTTCTATGACCATGCCATGCCCTGCCAAAACCTCCTGTAGCGTGCCGTAGGTTAAAACCTGAAAATACATGCTAAAGTGTCAACACGAGGTTGGTGAGTTCATAGAGTTTGTTTAACAAATAAAGTACATAGAAAAGTGATCACACAGCAAAGGCATCGTAAATCCACTCAGTTACAAGTCCCGCCATAAGAGACTTGTAACCTGTGTGTTTACAACCCACTGCTAAAATATAGTTGCATGTTTAGTAGTCAAGTACCCGCGGTCATAATAAGTCACAATATAAGCACCACCTATATAATAATGTATGCCATGCAAAGCCCCTAATTAAATAATATGCGTCCCGTAACATGGTGGACGAGAGGTTGGCCGACCTCTAATAGCGCTATCCATACTACTAATAGGCGTCGAACAATGCGAATGTACGAACAGTACATCATACAACTATTATATAAGATTAAGAACGCTCCAAACATGGGAGACTTAGCACGCTCCACCAATAAGGTGAGACTTTAGGGTTAAGAACGCTCCAAACAAGGGAGACTTAGCACGCTCCACCAATAAGGTGAGACTTTAGGTCATAGTACGTACGGTACATTAAGTTCAAAAGTTCAAGTTGAGTTCAATAGTTCAAAACAAGTTATAAGGTCAAGACAAGTCAAAAGAGTTCGTAATAATCAAAGGGTTCAAAACAATGTTCAAAGAGTTCAAGTAATAATTCATGTAAAAACGAGCATGTATTCTCCCCCAAAAAGTTAACAAAACAATTTAAAAGAGTAGGGGCTATGACTCACCTAGTGCGATAGCTACGATGATAAAGTGGATACACAGAAATGAGGTTCGATCACAAACCGCAACCTAATATGAATGATAGTGATCGACTTAGATCATGAAATGATGTTATGAATGTCCATGCACATGTTACCTATACCACTCTTAACTTGAAAAATACTTGTTATAGTCATATGAAAATATATTCCATACTTGAGAAAAATAAGTCTTAACTAGACTTGTGTAAACTTGTCGTAATATATATGTATAGAAAGTTAGTGTTGTATACTTCGTCTTGAAAACCTTGAAGTAACATCTAATGATCGTGAAAATAAGCTCATAAGCATAAGTACTTCGTTAGTTATAAATTTCGGCAATTTAGTAGTATTTCTAGAAAATCTAGAATTTAGTACGTAGAAATAGTGTCATTATTATTTCTATTAAAAGCTGCCAATTATAGTGAGTTCTTGTCGATATTGAAACGTGAATATCTTTGTCGTTATAAGCCCGTTTTACTTGTTCTTTATATCCACGGTTACGTCTTAGTATGTAGTAATATATTTTGGAAAGCTCGGCTCCTCCGGGTTACGTCTAAAGTCTCTTTTTGTCCGACGAAAAACGTCCAACAGCAACTATTTTCCAGAAAAATACTTTTCGTCAACAATCTTGCAAAAATCATAACTTCTTCGTTATTAACTCTTTTTAATCCGTTCTTTCGCCTACGGATTCGTTTTTGAAAGTATTTTCTAAAAATTTTGCCAAAGTTTACTTTGTATTTATTGATTTTCCTGGATTTCACAAAATGGGACAGCATGTCTAAAACATGCTCCAAATCAAGTTTTCAAGGTTTATAACTAATTTCTAACATCACCAAACCTCTTGTAATCACCACATAGCTAATCTAATCCTACCATACACCTTCTTAGGGTGCCATGGGCTCCTAACCAAGTTATTATAGCAAGGGAATTCATAAATAAGAAGTTAGGGTTTGTATGTTCCATTTTTGACAAAATAAATGGTGGTATAGCTAGTTGTACATGGTTTTTAGCATGGAACTCATGCAATACAAGTAAATATAAGATGATTCATGTAAAAATAAAGTTGATAACTTACTTGATAAAATGAGATGATTGAATGACTAGAAACCTTGGATTACTTGTGTTTTTGTGTTATGATTCTTGATTAGGATGATGAAATGAACAACTTTGATGCTTTGTACTTTGGAAAATCATGGATGGATCATGGTGATGGTCTTGGGTCGTGGTTATGGAGGAAAAAATGAAGAAATGGGTTTTTGATTCTCAAAAATAAAATGTGTAGTGTTTTTGTTGTTTAAGGTTAGATATTTTTCTAAGAATGGCATTTTGGTAATTAATAAGTCAATATGAAGTAACATGGGATGGGGAGGGCTGCACATGATTGATGAGTATGTAGTAAGCTTGGTATTATCTGGTTTACGGAGTCAGTTTTGGTTCCGTTAATCGCAAACCGTAAAGTTTTAAATCGCGAAACGTAAATCCGGGTATCGTAAAAATATGAAACTTGAAAGAATGACTAAACTTGTCAAAATACTCCATAATAAAATATAAAATGAATGGTAAGTTCCATCGGGTTGCTTAAACGTTGTTAAAACTGGAAACGCGGGTTAAAAACGCGTAATTCGCGTAAAACGCTGAACTGAAAAACGTAAAATTCCAAAACTTTTAGAATTGTCGTAAAATGAAAGAAAATCATATTTTTGTTGTTTATATTGTTTTATGGACATATCGGGGTGCCAGAAGGACGTTTAAACCTGAATGTAAATCTCGGACACGGCTTCGTGATTTTTGCAGAAATGATCCGACGAGCGTCAAACTCTCGGATTACCGTTAAAATAGTTTAACTTATGAGAATATGAAATAAAAATTTAGGACATGAATAGTGTTTTGTGAATAGTAAAAGTGAATAGTAACTTTCTGAGATAAAAATTGGAAATTTCGACGTTTGAAGCAGGACATGAAATTACGAGTTGTGACACCATCACACACCAAAACACTTCACACTTAGCCAAATTACTTCTAGTTACAAGCAAGAATCAAGAGCAACTTCAACATAGAAACCCTAGCTTGGTTTTAGGTAATCAAAACTACTTCCAAACCTTATAAACTTTGGTGATTTCTCTTGAGTTTGAATCCACTCAAGTCACCTCAACTTTCATCATCTCTCTTTCAAGAATACAAGGGTAGAAAGATTGCATGAAGTGAAGTAGGGTGAAGCTTAAGTCTATCAAAGTCCTTACCTTACATGTTAACTTCCTTTCTTAATTGAAATACAAAAGTTGTAAGCAAAACCCTAACATACTTCTTGCTAAATATCATATTCATGTTATTTACATATCATTCATGCTATATTTTGTCTTGTGATCATGTCCATGATGTATAAAAATGGGTAAAACAAGTATTGATATATATATATATATGTTAACCTATGTTATTCAAACAAGTAAACTAGTGACTTCCATGGTAAAATCCGACCAAAACAGTATATAAATGATATTAGAAAATTACATATTGTAGTAGAGGACTTAACAAGGAAACCATAGCAATTTGAATCACCTAAAACAAGTATACGAGTCAAAAGTTATGACCATTTGAAGTTACCAAAACTTTGCGGCAAATCTGCCTAAATACCTTCTGTGACAGAACATAAAATACGCAAAAAGAGGCCCTTCTGGTCCGTTTCATGAAAAAGTTAAAACACGAAAGTTGTCCGGAATCATGTATTCTTAAAAAACTCAGAGCACGTACCCAGAAAAACCAATAACGAATGAGATTTTCTTCAGTTTCTTAACAGCTATTTTGTATATCAAAGTCACTATATAATTGTTATGGTTTAAAAAGACCAAGAGGTCTAAAGACCTAAAATCAAGACCACAACCATGGCTAAAGCCAAGGTTGAGTCTCAATACCATGGAACAATGACCAAAGGTCATGGAAAGGCCATGACTAAATGACCATATAAACTTACTTAGGCGAAAACATGAGCTAAAGAGTTGGCGATAATTTAAACATACAATTTGGATCTACTTCATCTAAAGAACCATGAAATCTTACAAGTAATTGTCATACAAGATCTAAGAAACTCATTGTAATAACAATCTTCATTTAAAAGTAAACTTTCCTAAGTTTACTCAAATATTTGGACATGTAACTTTTCGAATCAAAACTTGTACATATATATTTTATCAAATACTACAATAGTAGGGAGCCTCATGTGAGGAGTTCATATGGGTAAACCGTCGAGATGAGTTGTGGATTTACGAATTAAAGTGTCCTGGCTCCTCGAACTTTTACTACATGACTTCTGAATTATGTCGGCCCGGACGGTAGTAAGCGATATACAAACTATACATGTTCATAAACATTTGTTATTCAAAGACTTACACTATACTTTGTACACATCGTGGACTAAATGCAAGACATATATAGGCAATCCTTCATATTCTTTACTCCAATCCTAAGTCGCGACATTCTATTATAGGTTGCTCTTAGAGACCTTCGAGATTCGACCATCATTCTCACTACTCACTACACCACTTAAGGTGAGTTCATAGCCCCACTTTCCATTACTTCAATGTTTTACAAACCCTTGGGGGGAATACATGCTATTTTAAACCGAACACAATGCTTTCAAATTGTATGCTTGCCTGATTGTTTTTATTATCGCTAAGTACCATCCTTGCCAACCTAAGATCCCTTATTATGAACCATTTAATCACTAGTAATAGTGAGCGCGAATATTGTGAATAGGCCTATTGGGATTGACGAATCCCATTTGTATTGACTTAGTTCAAACAAATGCATTAATATTTGAAACATGGGTATGACGGAAAAGTACCTACTGGGATAACTCTGCCGATTGATATTGGTACACGTTAACGTTTTGGTGTCATAAGCTTAGTATGATAATAACTGTTTTGTTTTCCAACCATGAGTATGAGTCTAATTAACTCATACTACCAACATATTGTGTTCAACAATTAAACAAACTCTATGAATATCACTCAACCTTTGTGTTGACCTTTTAAGCATGTATTTCAGGTCCATGATAATCAAGAATGGAACGGAAGGGTACAGACTAAAGGAAGAAGGCTATAAACTACTTTGTCATTCGATAAAACATCAAAAGACTTTATATTGATGTATTTTGAAACATGGAACCTTTTGGGACCTAACTATGTAAACTATGATATATTTGAATAAATTCGAATGATAAGTCTTTTTATAACGACTCAGTTAGAGATCGTTTTCTATTATTATGACTGTTGTGCCGTCGAGTAACACCCAAGTCGAATTCCGTTGCATCATTGAATTGGGGGTGTTACACAACAAAACAAATACATACAAACTTAGCAATCAAAAAAGAGAAAACAAAAAACATCATAAACCAAGAACCCTTATAACTCCTCAGACACAAATAAACCACCAACAATCTCAAATCCACAATCAACAAAATCCCTTGATCTACTCTTCCATCAATAATCCTATAAAACCTAGAAAAAAACCTAAAGAAGGTGTGAGAGGTGTTATAATGCACACAAGCTTCCAAGAAAGTACAGAACCATTCCAATGGATCAAGCTATTCCAACCAAAACCAATAACGCAGCGGAAAATAACCTGAAACAAAAGAAACAAAGTTAGAAACTAAAAGATTGAACAAGAACAATCTAGCACAAAAAACACTAAAAATTATTTTTAGGTTTTTTGATTTTAATTTCAAGAATCTTAAAATTAGAATCAATACAACTTAATCAAGAAACAACTTGAAATTAGGGTTTGATACAGTAAACCTTAATTTTGACCAACTCGATAAAAAAATTAAATTGACTAACTCTGACACACAATTAGACCCTATGAACACTAAATCAGAGAATAATTGAATCAAGAACCACCAGGATCAAGAAACCCCCAAAAAAAATGGAAACCCTAATTTTTGAAAAAACCAATTACTCTTCAGATTGAACAAATCTAACACTAATAACACCAAATCTACCCTCAGAACAACCAGATCTAAACATATAGATCAAAACCCCAAAATTAAGAGAAACCCTAATTTTTTAAAAACCTTTTAAAGCTTCGGTATAGAACAACCTGGCTCTGATACCATGTAAAAACTTATAAACCAAAGCTATTATGACACAGATTCTTATGAATGAACCCAACCAACCTCCCCACGGTTCACTCTTTTATTAAATTGATTAAGCCAAAGAATGGCAATATCTTTTACAATACAGAAAACAAGAAACAAAGAAATTACAAGAACTAGGGTTTCTCTCAACTCAAGAGCACAACAGAGATAAGAGAGTAAAATACACAGAAACAAATGAGGCTAATAACTTAATAATGAGAGATGATGGACTATATAGGCTTTAGTTAGGATTCTTTCACTTAAGCCCTTCATACTTTAAGTCTTGACAACATTAGTCCTTGAGCTTTTGGGCGGGATCATTTCCTGCTTGAACTATTGATGAATGACAAATAGGCCATGTGTTTGAGCTGAAGCTTAGTCTTCTAACAATGTGGGACAGAGGTAGTATTAAATTAAGTAGCTAAATCATAAGTTGACTCAAAGTTAAAAAATTAGACTATTACTATTATTTATGCATGATTTTTTTTTTTTAATTTTTTGGTAACCATGGTTTGTGAGCTGACTAATTCATGGGATTTTAACTCATTGCCACACAAACTCAAATCGAGTAAAACATCTCTTTCTTAATAAGCACTTCCGCGTTATCCTCGAATCTTTACCCGATTACAATAAACTTCTTTACACCACAAGCAAACTAATTTTATCCTATTAGTTAAGTAGATCTGCCATTCTATAATCTTCAACACAATACTATGTTACATTTACTCGTCAATTATTTACAATTTAGAGTACAAAGACACCATAATAGTACACTAATAAGCTTGTGGGCGTATCTCAGTTGAGCTTTATATTTAAGGGTCTCAAGTTTACCCAAACCCAAATAAGATCTTATTTAAACTCATAAAAGCTTTATTAGGCTAGGTTAGTAGGGTTTTCATACCTTAATCGAGTTAACTTGAATAATTGAATTCTTATGAGACCAGAGTTTTGGGTGAAAGATTTTTTTTACCAGTATTCAACTTGATTTAGACGAGGTTTATTTATTTTTTATTTATTTATTTATTTATTATTATTATTATTATTTTTTATATCTTTTCCTTTTTATAATAACAAATTTGCATGTTTATCATATTTTTCATTTTTCAGTTCGTCAACAACATATTTTTCATATAGTTCCTTATCTAGTTTAGCTCGATCTCGATTAACTCAATCAAATTAAACCTCTAAATTCTTAATCACAACCAGGGGTATAAAAAAGACGAACCAGTCTGAACACGAACCCGATTAAGTTTATTTGGGTCGGGTTATTCGGGTCAACCAAAATAACCCGAATGCTAAATAAAATCGAGTGCCAGATACTTTTATAAGTTTTTATAAAACTTTTATATATTATGAATGTAAACTTATAAAACTGATTAGTTATTTATCATTTTACTCGTATTCGGATCGACACGAATCATAGCCCTGAACCCGACCGAATTGACCACGTCCCGAAACCAGAAACCAAAATCATAAACTGAAAAGTTTTTTTTTTTTTTTTTTTTTTTTTTTTTTTTTTTTTTTTAAGAAAAAAAAAAAAAAAAAAAAAAATTACAAACCAAAATCCTTATCCACTTCTATCATCTTCACAACAACAAAACACAACACTTCTCAAACACCAAAAACACAAAAATGGCATCTTCATCATCTCTACTCACAACATCCCCACTACTCCACCCCTTATCATCATTCCCAAACACCACCAAACCAACCTCCCTCCACTTCCAAACCCATATCCCAAACACCCACAAAAACCCATTTTCAGTGAAGGCTCAAACACTTGATTTCTCAGGGACATTCTTTGAAGGAGGCTTAGGAGGTGAAGATGACATGAGTAACTCATCTGGGTCAGCTGCTACTGCTGTTGAAGAGAAAGAAGAGCCTCAGTGTCCACCTGGGTTGAGACAATATGAAACTATGGCTGTGTTAAGACCTGATATGTCTGAAGATGAAAGATTGTCTCTTACTCAGAAATATGAAGAGGTATATATTATTTATATATTCTTTCTTGATTTTATTTGTAATTTTTTTGGATGGTATTTGAGTATTTTTGCTATGGGTATGTTTCGCGAAATTGGTTGTAGTTGAAGGCTAACTATTTATTTGGGGTGTTTGGATTTTTTTAGGGATAATGTGGATTAGTACTTTATTTAGACTGAATTTTATGTTTCGCGAAAGTAGTTGTAGTTAAAGGCTAACTGTTATTTGTATGAGAGGGTGTTTGGGTTATCATATTTTGCCGGCTTATGGGCGGCTTATTTGAATTTGGAAAAGCTTGTAAGCTCATTTTTTTCAGCTTATGGGCGTGTTAAGTTGAGTTTATGGCTTTAACAAGCCATAGGCTCAAGTTGATAAGTTTATAAGACTGAAAAAATTGAACTTATGAGCTTTTTCTAAATTCGAATAAGCAGCCCATAAGCTGCAAAATAAGCTAATCAGAACACCCCTTTATGTGTTTCGCAAAAGTAGTTTTAGTCGTGGCCGAGAAGTGTAGAATGACATAAAAGTAAAAATTTAAGAAACCCGAATGATAAAGGTAATTAGTTAAGGGTAATTTACGATTTTGTTTCGGATTGAATACAATTATGCTATTGTTGGGTTCAAGCATCAAACTTTAAGTGGTCTTGGGTTTTGTTCTATCCACTTATTAGGGCTAAATGAATATCTACTTCATGAAAGTATTTCCAATTTGAGTATGTTACTATGGATATATATGATTGTTACTTCTTCCGTTTTAGGGATATGATTCTAAATTGATAACTTCTAAGGATAATTTTATGTTTTTAAAAAGCTCGATAGAAGTATATAAGTTAGTGCAGTGTAGGAAGTACATAACACTCTGAAACTATGTAGTGTAAACTGTAAAGTCTAAACTCGATTGAGTGGCCTAGTGTTATGAGTGGCCTTTAGTAGTGAGTTGAACTGTCAAAAATCAATAAATCGGCAAGGGGTATTGTCAGAAAGTAACAACCTATACTTACTTCAGTGTTCTACATTCTCCATTTATCTTTTTTCTTTGGTAGGTACCATTTAGTCGATCAACTTAGTGTGAACGTGCCATTATTTATTGACTAATGTGGAACATTGAAAAAAAGGTTTGTTGCTATCATGACATCAAAGTTTATGAGAAAGCTACAGTTTTAGCAAGTTTGATGACTAAACAGGCACAGATCAAGGTATAGTGACCAATGTGGAACATTGTGATAAATATATAGCTATTTGTATGACAATATCCCAATTTGTAATTGATGGTTTTGTGAACGAGAAATATATTTCCCCTTCTAGGCTTCTACTAAAAAGATATTCATATCTAGTTTTGGAAATGAGGGAGTTTGAATTTAGGATTTCATAGCAGGCGATGCTGAATTATTTCATACCTTCTGTTTTGGGGGGTCAAGGAAAGCAGATCATTTTATAACTTTTTAGGCTTATTTTCATTGATGAGCAATTAGTGTACTCTGCAAGTATATTGACCTACCTATTTGTTGTCAATAGTAGCCCAATACAAAAATAGGAAAACGAACTATAAAGAAACAAAATTCCATTATGTTCTACACTACTTAAAGAAGGATGCAGAGTCCTTCAATTCTGGAAAAATGATATACTCCGAAGGTTTTTTATAGACCAGAAAGCTTTATTGCTCCCACTTGTCTTTTGGAAGTTTTCTCCCTTCATGGCTAGTTGGACCTTCAAGCATTCGACCTTCACAACTCATCCTGCCCTTAATTGGGCCTCTTAGCCTGTTCTCTCTGGGCTTTGGCGTTGCTCATTTTGATTGATTGTGGCAAAATAGGTGGGTTGGGTAATGGGTCAAAATGGGTAATTTTTAGTGGGGTTTAAAACGGATCGGATATGATTAATTCGAACATATTTTTGTCCTTTAATAAACAACTGTTGTCCCAAGTATGGTTACAGGACTACAGTATTACATCAATACTCCAACTATTTGAGTAAGACAATCTGGAAGGTTGTATGCATTGAAAGCACTGTTTAGGCAACTTTCACCTGTCTCGACCCATTTGTTTAAATTAAACATTTCTTACTCGTAGGTAAAAGTGTAAAACTCCGCCCAAAGTGGCCCATCGATAAGTAAATGGGTCAAAACTTTAATCTCTAATTTGGATGTTACCCTCTCAGTCTGTAGCTGTAGGATCACTCTCATAGTATACATCAAAGCTTAATATTAGTACCTACTATCATAAACTTCTAGTTTGATTTTTTGTTCTAGTTAAAGATAATAGGATGGATAACTTTTTCCTGTACTTTTTAACTTTATCAGTTGTAGATATTGGTAGCTAGTGTAATACTGGCTGTATATGTAATATGTAAGAATGAAAAAGCTATTGCTTAGGTTGTTGGAGGCTTCTACTCTTATTTTACAAAAAGATACAAGTCAAATGATAAAACTGTATCCATCAACTATTCTTTCAGCTTATATGCTTGTGACAGTGATGTGTATTTTGCTGGTCATAGTTAGATGTTTTCTACAAAATCAGTTAGACTAAATTTGAGTAGTGGATATACATTTATGCAATACAAAAAGTTTCACTTTGGTGGAACATGCACATAGTCATCTACAAAATGCACATAGATTGTGAGGTCTTTATTAATTACTTGGTACTACTACAAAATGCCTTTATTTCAAATGACACTTTTTAAAGTTTAATACTTTAATTTGATAAAGAATAATTCTGAACGTGAGTCGTAGTCTTAGAATAAAAGCAATGCAAAGCAAGTGACATGATGTCGTGATAGGCTATTATGTAGTAATGTTATTTCTACTATAGAGTGATTAACATTTCAAGCCGTTGTACTTACCACTTCGTTTCAAAACAACTAATATAATAATGAAAGTGATAAAAAAAGGGACTCCAATCTGCAAACATACAAATAAAAAAACTGCAGAAAGTAACACATGAAGTATTCATTGCTTATCCTTCTCCATCATTCTTCTGTTGTCAAGGATCTTTAATCATGGTCTTAAAAAGCTTAAGTTAATAATCATTTCGATTGTGCAACATTTTCGTTTTGTGGGGCCCTTTTACATGGTATTAGAAGCAAGAAAAATGTGATCATGGGTCTCATTTACTTTGATTTAACTAGAACTAAAGATATGACGCATAGAATGGGAATTTACTAAACTGTATATAGTTATATCACCACTTAAAAAAGAGTTGAGCAAATTAATTATATGTCGCTCGTATTTTTCTTTGCTTACATCATCAGTTGAAGAATTCAATTCAAACGTTACAAATCACCTTTAAGATCTGTGTTGTTGTATCTCACAAAAAAGCTCTTGCTTTTTTCTTTTTTCTGTTGTCTGTTTCTGCTTACTAATTCCTTTTTATTATCAATAGTCGTATTTTATATGCATGTGACATGGAATCCTTTGCATAATTCCCTTGGTTGGTTGGAATTGCACACTTCTGAGTCAAGAACGACACATGATGACGATGATTCTATTGACTTGCAACCTTTTTATTACCTGTCGTCACATCAGTTAGGCCATAAACAAAAACGTAAAATAATACAAAACTTAATAGGTTTGTCTTTATCTGTTAAGTGCTTTCTGATGTATACCATGTTAAGGGAAGTGGGAAAAACAAATCTTGATTTATTAATTGCATCCAGTGGTTAATTTAATAAACTATTATATGTCTTTTTACAGTTGCTTGTAGCTGGCGGAGGCATGTATGTGGAGGTTTTCAACAGGGGTGTCATCCCTCTTGCTTACAGCATTAAGAAGAAAAACAAAGCTGGTGAAACCAATACGTACTTAGATGGTATCTATCTCTTGTTTACTTATTTCACAAAACCCGAATCGTTAAAAGTTCTCGAGACCACATTGAACATGGATGATGACGTTATCAGATCATCTACCTTCATAGTAAGGAAGAGGAAGTATTAGTTCTATATATCTTTCGGTTTTAGCTTCAAGAGGAGCGAATAGGAAGACTTGTAAGTTTTTTTAAGTTATCGGAAGTTCAGGTCATATAAGTCATGTTGTAGAAATGTCGCATATTTTGTTCAGGGTCAGTATGGAGACAAATACATTATTTTGAATTCAAAAATCTTTCTTTGGATGAGATTAATGGAATGGGCATCGTATTCATCTTTAATTGCTATGGGTGGCAAAATGTGTTGGTTGGTAGAGTGGATTACAAAACTATATGACCAAAATAATAATCTAGCTGTTGCATTTTGTCCTTCCCATGTATCAGTGGTGTCGCCCGTTTTTTCTTAGTACAACAATTTAAGATTTTATGCATTTTTATACATTTTAGATCTTAGGGGGAGGGAGTGGTTGTGGCACTCTCTCTCCTATCATTCACTCCCAACCAATCCCCTTATGCCACATCATTCATCCACTTTTTTTATCACTCACCCATGTTTTTGTTGGCATCACATCATGCACTACATCCCTTCACTCACTTCAATTTTTTTTTCTTTTCTTAAATTTCATTAAAACTAAAATAAAATTAAAATTTCATTAAAATAAAAACTAAAATTCCATTAAAAAAAAAACATTACATAATATTACTAAAAAACATAAAATAACATTACATAATACTAAAATACTAAATTTCATAATACTAAAAAACTAAACTTCAGCGTCCACCACGAGGTATTCCGCTAAGGCTGCTTCGTCAAACACCGGTTGGATCGGAGGATCCCAAATATGAACGGGGGAGATTGCGTTACCGGCCTCATGTAAAATCATGTTGTGCAATATCACACATGCATAAACTAGTTTTCCAATTTTGTCTATTGTGTGTGGCCGTAAGGGTCGATTCAGTATACCCCATCTACCCTTGAGAACACCAAATACCCGTTCAACATCTTTTCGAGTCGACTCTTGTATTTTCTTGAACTTTTTCTCTTTCGGGTCGGTTGGATATTTGAACGCTTTAACAAAAGTAGACCGTGCAGGATATATGCCATCGGTTAGATAGTAGCCACGCTTGTACGTACGGCCGTTCACAACAAATGGGCACTTAGGTGTCGTACCATTACGCTCGGTGAGGAATAGCGGAGATTGCATCACAACATTCACATCATTGTTTGAACTCGGCGGTCCAAAGAACGCCTGCCATATCCACAAATCTTGAGACGCAATTGCCTCCATCATAATCGTGGGGTATTGATGATCACCCCTTTTATATTGACCCCTCAATTCGATTGGACAATTTCTCCAAACAAAATGTGTGCAATCTAAGCTACCGATCATACTTGGAATGTGATGTCTCTCTTCATGTGCTTCGTACAAACATGCCATATCATGGCTTGTTGGCCTACGAAGGTAATCTCGACCGTATATCTGAATAATAGCGTCACAAAAAAATGAAGGCATTCACGTGACGTTCTTTGAGCCATTTCTAAATATTAGTCAAACTCATCAGGTGGATTATCGGTTGCGAGTTGTTTAACGGCAGGCGAACACTTTTGTATGGCTGTGGAACTTTTTTTCGCTCTAGCATCGTAACCTTCTTGAAAATACTCGAATTTAGATTCAATAGTGTGTGATTTTTAAAAATAAAGTTTTAGGCATACGATACTTATCTTCAAACAGTTCATCGTTGTATTTCGGATATTCACAAAAATAATCACGATGCAATCTTTTTGCAGCTTTGATCCGATTGTGTTTTACTGATGTTCGTGTCGACCTTGCCGTATCTTCCTCCTCATCTGCGTCAATCGCGTTAGCAAAAAATTCGAGACTACTATCGTTAGACCACTCAAACGGGTCGTCTAACAATACAGTCGAACTAATTCTCCTATGCTCCTTATGGTTGAGGTTTTTTTTTTTTTTTTTTTTTTTTTTTTTTTTTTTTTTTTTTATTATTATTATTATTTTTTGATATGTTTTTTTGGTCGAATATATTTTTTTTTGGTAAAAGTAGTGTCTTTTTTTGGTTGTGTTCACTTCTTTGTCATTTGCTCCAATATATACAAAAAAAAAAAAAAAAAAAAAAAAAAAAAAAAAAAAAAAAAAGGTTACTTGTTGGCCAACGGTCAAATAAAAAAAAAGTATCCGTTATGCTCAAATGTTCCAATTTATTCCCTTCGTCCCGTGCCAGAAACTTTCTCGTGTCGGTCCCGCGCCACACCAGGGGGTCAGCGGCGGTGTTCCCGCGCCACACCGCTCCAATGCCGTGCCTTCCCGTGACCACTCCCAATGCCCTTATCAACTCGTTTGACTTGTTTCTTTTTAGTTTAATCTTTCAGTAGCCTTTTTGACTCATTTGGTGTAAAACATAACCAACATTGCCTTTTTGTATATATCAACAACAACAACAACAAATTTGCCTATAGATCAAGAAGAGGGGTCTAGCCTGTTGGAAATGACTTAGAAAATTGAAGGCTTTCATTTCATCTACACTTTGTGGTGTTAATACAGTCGCACAAAGGTTAACTAACCTTTTCGATAGTTTCTAAATAGAATCATACCTGAATCATATTTTATTTTCTTGCATTTATCTTTCTCTGAAAGAAGCCTTGTTGGGTAAGAGAAAAAAACTTTTCATGTCAAAGGCCACTCACTACTCATAAACTAATCATACACTAAATATGCCACGGAAAAGGTGACCCATCATGCCATGATGCCAATGAGCCTATCAAGTTCCAACACACTTTATGCTAGATAAAGCTTGATTTGTAGCCATACAATGTTATTCAACTTGGCAATTCTTTTTGGTTTCTATAGCAAGCCATAGACCTATCAATTTAGCAACACTTCTTTTTCCTCAAATGTTTTTAGAAACACATATATTCCTGCGAATATTTATATACTTCGTTTGATGAAAATGCTTGTAACATAAAAAGAAGTTTAACCAAGCAAACTATTTGATTATGAAAACTTGTAACAAAGAAAAAGTTGGGATCAGTACTTGCTATTGGTATAAAGTAGTGAAACAATATGGTTAGAGACACTCCTAAGTTAAGATTTAGAGAATTTTTATTTAGCTCATTTTGATACCACACTTTTTGAGAGAGACATATCTTGCATTCATGTCATACTTCCTCTACATACTGTTTTTTATTAGTCAATGTGCAACTCACTGTAACTTTATTATTGTTTTCAGTTTGATAACGATCTTTCCACTATATTGATCTGGTTGTCTTTTATGATAATATTTTAGCATTCTTGAACGGTGTCAAATGTTTGATGATGCTTTGCATACTATCATTTAACTCTATGTTCAGTTGTCTAGTTGAGCTCTTTTTCGAATGTTGATGGTGGGTATGCTTAAAAGCTACATTGCTTAAGCATGAGCTATCGTACTATTAGAAAAATATTGCGTGTTTAGTGTAATAAT
Organism: Artemisia argyi; assembly: GCA_030686995.1. NCBI lineage: Eukaryota > Viridiplantae > Streptophyta > Magnoliopsida > Asterales > Asteraceae > Artemisia > Artemisia argyi. The sequence continues at coordinate 75,774,057 of CM060695.1, read as the reverse complement.
TTTGTTAAAAAGAAAAATGTAACACGACATGACATGCATTGATTATAAATCATAATTATATGTCCTTTATTTATTTATTTTTTTAATATTATCAAGGATAATGGTCACTAGAGATCTAGTAAGATGAAGTTAAGTATCTATGGGAATAATGATCTTCGGATTCTATTTGAATTCATGTATAGATCTTGTTAGCAACAAAGGGAATATCATTTGACAATATATATTACAGCCAATGTTACTAAGATTTGTATATTGATGTTTGCTTTAATAATAAATCCTATATATATATATTCATTTATCAAAACATGTACCAATCAAACATTAATAATTGGATATCTGAACATCAAAATACCCTGAACTCATGCTTCAGAACTACTTGATTAAGGCTGTTTTGCATGTCCAAAACAGGATTTATGCAGATGCTTATTTACACTCTTGGAATGCTTATACCGCGAGAAATGCTCTGAAGTCACTTTAATACCCCTATAAAATTAAAGTTGTCTGTGTAAGAACGATAACACCTTGGAATACTGTTATGTAATTAGTCCTTATATTAGCTTATAACTAAGTCTAGGGGTTAGAGTGTTAAGCTTAAACTTAAACTTATCTTAGTCAAGTAGGAGTCGGTTTGGTTGGCTTGTGTCCCAAGCCCAACCCGTGTCCTTGTAACAACCGACTATGAGTCTATATTGGAGTCGGTTTTACCTTCCCCCTCATCTCTATAAAAGGAGGTGAGGGGGGAGGGGTTTGTACATCATTCTTTCAATACTTAATCAAGATTCGATTAAGGGATATTACCTTGTGTGACTGTTCCTTCTTTTCTGTCGACATCATAATCTGCTGTGGTGTATTCGACTTCACGATCGAAGTCATCCGCTCTAGTAAACCAGGTTGTAGGGTGTCGAATCCTACAAGTGGTATCAAGAGCTTTGGTTCGCGAAGGTTTCTGGTTACTTGGTCGATCGATTGAAGGGTTTTTGTTGTTCATTCTTCTTGTGGGAACAGGAGGTAATTTCTATTTGGGCTACAAGGTTCTCGACAACAAATTACTTGGCGTTCGGGTTCGTGAACGACAAGGGTGCAACAAGGATATCGACATTAAAAGGGTTTCTTCTTGAGGTTTTCGAAGTTGTGGAGGTTATCGAAGATTGGTTTTTTGGATCTGGTTTTCTCTTGTTGACGGCGTACAAAGGAAGAAGAAGACATTATTTATTTATTTATTTTTTATTTAAAAAAAAAGAAGATAAAAGGTAAACGTTTAGATAGATAACAGGTTCAAGTTGTTACTTCAAATTGTTTAAATAATAATAGTACTTATAAGGAGAGTATATTATTATTATTATTATTATTATTATTATTATTATTGTTGTTGTTGTTGTTGTTGTTGTTGTTGAATAATAATATAGTAAGGTATATGATTGATGCTAAACCACCTAACTTATATTGACCAAATAATGGTCAACAAAGTCAAATAGCCTAGGTCAATGCTCCGGGTAATATAAGGTATCACCAGGTCGTTAAGTCCCGTTGAAGTGTGAATTGTAACTTTAGCGTATTCGTGATCGGGTAATTATTCACAGGAAAAGGTTATGATCAGAATTATTTGGAATTTATTAACAAATATAGCTTAGGAAAGCTATGTGATTGATTACGAGAATTTAGATTACGAAGATTTGAGCTAAAAACTAAAAACGTACGTTTTAATTAAAAAACGTATACAGACGCACAAAACAAAAAGTACAACTGAAGGACGGGAAGGGTTAAAAGTGTAAAATTTATATTTTTACAATCCTAATGATTAAAGAAAATTTTAAGAAAAATAAAAATTATTTTTACACTATTTAATTATTTATTATTAATTAATTACTAATTATCTATTTAATACTAATTAAACTAATTAGAATTATTAATAATACTAAAAAGACTTAGAAAATTAAGAAAAATTTTATAAACCTAATTAACCATCATGGGAATCCTAAAAAATTATAAAAAGTTAATTTTATGTATTTTTAAACTAATTAACTAATTATTATTCTATTTATTAATTAATATCTAATTAAACTATTTAAATTATAATGAACAGTAAAAATTCTAGAAAAATTTATAAAAATGTTTTAACTAAAATAAAAGCTATAAAAATTATAAAAACTAGGTTATACTATATAAAATCTAATTATACTATTTAATTGATTAATATTAATTAAAACTAAATTAAACTAAAATTAATTAGAAATACCACTAAAAGACAAAATAAAAATCTGGAAAAATTTGTAAAATTATTTTAACCTAAAATATAATTTCTAAAAATATAAAAGTGATATATTACTTAGAAATAAATTAAAAAGAAAATTAAATTGATAAATCCTATTAAATAGAAGCTATCACTATTTTTAAAATTGGTTTTTTGGATTTTTCTTTTTCTAAACTAATAATAAACTAAAAACAACTATTTTTAACAAAAACACTTTTGATTTAACCCAAAGAATAAGCACTTGAAGTGCTTATTATACCCACAGTTGACTTTTGTTGACTGTGGAGTATTTTAAGCTCAAATGGGGGAATGTGGGGTCCACACTGATCAAGTTTGGTTTCTCTGAGTCTTAGGAACAAGAATAAGCAAATAACAACCAACAAATGAGGCCTGAATAAGCCAAAAAGCTTCAATAAGCACTTAGCTTATTTCCACTGATGCAGTTTAAGGGACAAGGTTAAGGGTCCAAATTAAGTGGGGTCCACTATCCTAGGGGTCAAACAAAAGGTTCATAATTACTCCCTGGTAGGAGGGGGATTGAGGGGAACCAAACACAATGGATGAGGGTCACTAAGGAGCCCACAAACCACCACAAAAGGTGGTGGTGTGAGGGTGGTCTGCTGAGAACAGGGCAGATGAATGCCCTGCAGGTCACTTTGTGACTTTGTGGGACCCAGTAAACCAAATCCTAAAAATCTGAGAAAATTCTCAAAAATCAACAAAGTGGCAGAGATTTAGCTTGTAAAATCTCAGACCCTAAAACCTAGTATCAAACAAATTACAACCCATCAAAGATTGCTCAAAATCCACTGAGACAGATTTGACTTTACAAGATTTTGGTGTACTTTGACTTTGGTGAGTTTTGGAAGGATCTCATTAACTCAAATCATGTTTGTAAGTTAAAATGGAACTGATTTATGTTAAAACACCAACTATTCTAATGAAATGAAAAGAATTTGGACTCAAAAACCACCACAGTTAACTGTGGTGGTGTAATCTTTGCAATTTTGACTTTTAGGTTACAAAGGACCAATTCAATGGTTGAAACAAGCACAAATTGACCTAAGTAGTGTTCCTAAACAACAAATAACAACCAGAACTTTAGGATTCAGAGGGTGCATCCACTGATCCAAACACCCCTTATATGATTGACTGATTTTGTTTTTCAAAGCAGAAGATGAATTAAACTAAAATTACTTATGCAAACTTGTATATTATGATGATTTAACTGAGTTCAGGCCAAAATTATGCACAAACAACCACAATGGACAACAAAAGCTCAATACTCAATATTGAGTAGTTATGGCAGTGAAATCAAAATACAAGAAGTTATATATATTGTTACACAAGCATGCAATATTAGACTATAATTTTATTTAATAACAATAAAAATGCAAAGGTTGAAGCAGATTAAACCACAAATTACACTAATAATCACTAATTTCAATTAGGCAAAGATTAAGCTAGAAACTTGAAATTTGAACATAGAATCTGACAACCTTTACCACTAGCTCAACTAGGGTTTCTTGGAGCAGCAACAAGCTCCTAGCTTGTTATAAACAAGCTAGGTAAAATCCACCTACCAATTCCAAAACTTGGTACTTCCAATAAGCTTCCACAGTCAAAAGCTAAGGTACCCTGTTGGCCATTTTTTTTATTGTTTTGTTTTCTTTTTATGTTTTCTAATGATAAATAAGAGATTATGTGAGCTTGTGAACCAATTATAATAAGTTACAAGCTTAAACTACATAATAGCTTAAAACTGAAAAAACTTGAAACTGAGCAATGTAAAGAGAATGTGGATGCTAGAAAATGAAACTTACTATTAATTAAGGTAAAGAAAACAGATTACAATCTAATGTTTGCTTGAAAAATAAATTACATTTAATTTAACCTAAACACTTCATAAGCTAAAAAACTAACTATCACCACTGCTGCTTCTTGTTCTTTATATACTGGTCCACTAGGGTTTCTTCAAGTCCATGATTACTTCCCACCATGATTTAGAACCATTGGATGACTGACTTTAATCCTGGCCCTTCAAATGCCTTTGGCGCCATTTTTCTTTTGTGTCAGGTCGAGGTGGAGTGATGGAAAGGAGAACAATTAAAACTTTTTGGAGCTTAGTTTGAGAGTCAAGGGGGAGGGATGGTGTGCTGATGTGGAGGAGAGGGGAGCAGGTTGCAAGTTGGAGGGGGGGGGTTTGACCTTGGTTGACTGGGAAGGGAGGGTCGGTCAAAGGTGGGTTTTTGTTATTTAAAATGGTCAAGGGATTTGGGTGGGCTGTGTTAATGGATCAGACATGGTGTTGGGCTTGGTGGGCTAAGATTTGGATAAAAACAAAAGGTGTCCGTTTGGTAACTTAACATCACAAGGACCATTTTTGTAATGTTTGCAAACTTGAGGGGCTGTGATAGTAACTTTCCAAAAGTAACCATAAGGACTTATTTTGACACATTTGAGAATTACAAGGATGAAAATTTATATTTCCCAAAATAAAAATACCCGGGGACCAAAATTGCAAATTTCCAAACTCCGGGGACTAAACTTGTAATTTTCTCAAAATTTTCATCCAGGGATTAAAAGTGGTTTTTATGAATTCCCAAGGACCAAAATTGATTTTTCATTCAAAATTATCCCACCAGGGACCTTTTCTGCCAATATTTGAAATTCCAGGGACCATTTATGTCAATTTTGGATTTTGAGGGGTAAAAGTGTAATTTTCTCAAACTTTTTCACCCAAGGACTTATTTTGATAAATTTTGACTTTTCTTTGCCTTGGGTTGACTTTTCTTTTGTTTTAAACTTCCAGGGACTAGTTTTGCCAAATTTTGAAACTTGAGGGACTGAAACTGCCAATTGTGCAAACTTTGTTCGTTTTTCATTTGTTTTTAAACATTTTGCACCTAAAACATATAAAACACACTTTTGGGATAATTTGTGTATTTTGATGCGTTTTTGGGTGTTTTTGGATGTTTTGGCAGTCCATATACGGTAAAAATGATGAGTGTTTGAGCACTCATCAGTATATTATTATTATTATTATTATTATTCAATAAGGATTTATATAATTTGAAGGGTATTGCACAAGGGACTTTGTTGTTTTGTGATTGTGAGGGTTTATCACAAGGTTTAGCAAATCAACGAAGGGATAAAGAATGACGGGAGCCAAGTTTGAGATCGAGAAATTCGATGGAACTAGTGATTTCGGGTTATGGAGAGTCAAGATGCGGGCTTTATTAATCCAACGTGGATGTGAAGCAGCTCTGGAGGTTTTACCCGCAAATATGGATGCTACAGCGAAATCTGAGCTAAACAAGAAAGCTCACAGTGCCATGATTTTGTGTTTAGGTAACAAGGTTCTGAGAGAGGTTACCGGGGAGACGACTGCAGCGGGGGTTTGGTCCAAGCTCGAGACTTTGTACATGACAAAGTCCTTGGCCAATAAGTTATACCTGAAGAAGAAGTTGTATACATTCTACATGCCGGCTGGACGTACGATTTCCGAGAATATAGACGAGTTCAACAAAATCGTGCTTGATTTAGCAAATATTGAGGTAAAATTCGAGGATGAAGATCTTGCTTTATTATTACTCACTTCTTTACCAGCATCATACGAACACTTTGTGGATACCTTGCTTTATGGACGGGAAGCTTTGACTTTGGAGGATGTGATGGCCACACTGAATTCAAAGGAAATCAAAGAAAGATCTAAGGCGAAGGGGGATGATGGTGAAGGGTTATATGTGAGGGGAAGAACTGATCGCAGGAATTCGCATCAGTCTAAGGGAAAGTCAAGATCGAAGTCTCGAGGTGGACGACTCAAGTGCTTTATTTGCCAATATGAGGAGCACTTGAAGAGAAACTGTCCAAAGAATAATCACAAGAAGTCAAATGGTTTCATCAAGAAGGAAGATCAGCCAAGCTCCAGTGGTTCGATTTATGACGGTTCTGAGGTGATGATGGTGATGAGTGCAGAGGCTCTGCTAGATTGGATCATGGATTCAGGAGGTTCATACCACATGACACCGAGGTTAGATATATTTTTTGATTTTCTGGAATGCCATGGGGGCAGGGTACTGTTGGGTGACAACAGGGAGTGCAAGATCAGAGGTATTGGCAAGGTAAGGGTACAACTGAAAGATGGGTCAAGTTTTGTATTACACAATGTCAGGTATATTCCTGAATTGAAAAGAAACTTGATATCGCTGGGAACTCTTGAAAAAGAAGGATATACCGCAAAAATGCAGTCAGGCAAAATCAAGGTGATTAATGGTTCTAGGGTTATTTTATCTGGAACCTGAAGGGATAATTGAGTATACTCTTTGGATGGCCATGCCGTGGCAGGTGAGCTTAATGCTAGTGTTGAAGAAAAAGATAGTCTTGCGCAGGTTTGGCACAAAAGACTGGGACATATCATTGAGGCGGGACTACAGGTGCTGGAAAAGCAGGAGTTGTTTGGAAAGAAAAGTCTAGGTAAGCTCGATTTTTGTGAGAATTCTGTTATGGGAAAGTCACATCGAGTCAGTTTCGGTGTAGGAAGGCACACTACTCAGGGAGTGATAGACTATGTTCATTCAGACTTATGGGGTCCGTCTCAGGTGGAATCATTGGGAGGTAAGAGGTATTTCTTATCTATTGTTGATGATTATTCCAGGAGGGTATGGGTTTATATTCTCAGGTTCAAACACGAAGCATTTGGAAAGTTCAAAGAGTGGAAGCAGTTAGTAGAGAATCAGACTGGGAGGACGGTTAAGAAGCTTAGAACGGATAATGGTCTTGAGTTCTGTAACAGGGAGTTTGAGCAGCTATGTACTGAGAGTGGGATTGCTAGACATTTGACAGTTGCCGGGACGCCGCAGCAGAATGTGTGGAAAACTAAAAGGGGGGTTGAATAGTTTTACGTCCTTTTTAAATTTATTATCAAAATATTTTGTAGCTTATTAAAAACTTTCAATTCGATCTCAAGTGAATTCAAGTGACAACCAATATAAGCAATTCTAATCTAATAATGAAAGTATTGAAATGTAATGAAGAAAAGATAGAGTTAGAAAGATCAAACCACAACACGCGAATTTATAGTGGTTCGGCTACAAGGACACCTTCCTTGCCCTACTCCACTCCCCGAGTACCACACTCGAGAGTTTTCTTCACTATGTCAACAAACTCCTTATGGTGGAGAAACCTTACACACCTTGGCTTACACGAGTTAATGACACTAAGCTAAATGTCGAGTTCTAATCGTAGCTAGAACCAATCTCACAACTTCTTCAAGGCTTCACACCTTTTTCACACCTTCACAACTTCTTCAAGACTTCACACCTTGTCAACTTCACACCTTATTCTATGCACAACTAAGTCACAACTACTAAACTACTTTACAACACACCTAGTTTCTACAATCAACAAATTCACACAACACTTTTACAAATATCTAACACTACTACAATATGAAACTAGCTAATCACAACACTACTACAATTAGATGGATGTAGAGGAGTGTTCTTCTTCTTGCACTTGAGTGGATAAAGCTTTGGATCACTTGGAAACAAAGACTTATGAATTATATGATCAAAGGATTTTAGATCTAGAAATGGAGGTTGGATCAGAAAGTTTAAAGTGCAAAAAGGTGAGAAAAATATGTGAAATGATCCAATATTTATAGGGCTAGAAAATACTGTTCTGGAGTGTGCCGGTCCCCTTAATTAGGGGGCGGTCCCCTTAATGATTAAGGGGGCCGCTTAGTAAAATTAAGGGGACCGCCCTCCTGAACGTTGGAAAAGTTTTTCTGGATAAAATTTGCCCTTTTTTGTTGGAAATTTGAAATCATATCTTTGTAGTTTAATATAACAATACCAAAAATGATTTACAAATATATATAAAATGTTAATATCATTTTATAAAAAGTTATGTCTTAAGACAAGGTTTCCTTTGATCATGTAATGCATAAGATGCTTAGTTTATGCATACCTTAAGTGATATTAGATGTAGAGGTAAATATTTGTTACCAAATACTTGTTTACGTCTTAATTTGATTTGAGTTTTGTGATTATCAAAACATAGGTTTATTGAGAGATATTAATAACATTTTTAAACATTATTTATATCAACAATCTCTCCTTTTTTGATGATTACAAAACTTAAACTCATTAACTCAAAAATTAGTTTTTAAACAAGTATTTTAGTGAGTTTATATTTACTTCTCCCCCTTTGTAGAATCAAAAAGGTTATGCCGACAATTTTCAAACGTGAAAAGTTGACGGGAAGTTATCTCCCCCTTGATGTGTACTCCCCCTCATTTGGGGGCACCAAGAGAACGAGATATGGAATGCTTTGTAAAACAAAAATATTAGAAGCACAAGTATATGCATGCAAACATATATTAGGTGATAAAAAAAAAAATAAGCATGGTTGAAAGAAAGCATTCAGATTAAAGAAATGATTGTGTCAAGACACAACATACAAGTAGCAATAAGGATTACAAATAGGAAAGCTAGTACACAAATAAACAACTAGGAAAATACATCATCATGCAAAGAGTACATGGTCTTCATAGAGCTTGCAAGCAAAAGGGTGGTAGAGGCTTTATTTATTAAGCATATCAAATGCTTAATTTGGAGAGCATGATGGTGATGGTGGAGGAATGGGTGAGAATTGTGGTGGAGGAATGATTGGAGAGGATGGTGGAGTTGGTGGTGGTGGTGGGTTGGTAAGCAAATGTTCAATATATGAAAACATATATTGAATTTCATCTCTAAGGCCAAAGATGACGGTGCAGTTGTAGATGCAACAAAGACAAGTATCCCCATGGGATTCAAGTAGCCTCCAAGGCACGGGATTGGCAAAGAATGGTGGTGTAATTGGTGGAGATGAAAGATGAGTATCAAGAGGTGTTATTGGTGAAAGTGAGATGGTAAGATGGGTGGAGATAGGTTCTTGTGTAGGAAGTGGTGATGATACTTGTGGTGACAAGTGTGAGTTGATGTAGTCATTGATTGATGAGGTTGAGGGTATGGAGGATGAGGAAGTTCCATGAGTGGAAGGTGTTTTAGATGGTGCATTTGGTGCACTTGGGGATGAGCATTTGGGTGGAGGTGATGGGGTTTTGTTGTCTTCATTTGTTAAGTCAATGAAGAGTTGTTTTGGGGGGATGACCACAAGCTTTTGTTTCTTGGAGGCTTTGGAGTGTGAGGTGCTTGGTGGAGTCATGATGATTTAGATGATGAATGATGAGATGAAGAATGGTGATTATGGAGGGAATTTATAGTATGGAAATAGTTGTTTTAGGTATGTATTTGAAATGGTTGAATGAGATTCTAAAATCAGTTGGGTTAAAATGGGAAATGGTAGCTGATACTAGAGAAAGGGTTCAAAAGATGCAAAAGAAAACAGTGAACCTAGTTCCAGATGGCCGGTCCCCTTAATTGTAGGCCGGCCCCCTTAAAGATTAAGGGGACCGCCCATCTGGTGTTTTCCTAGACGACCAGAAACCCAAAATTTGCAGAATTTGGTGATTTTTCAAGTGTGTTTTTCCAGCAAGCTCTATTAGAAGTATATACTCTAGGAATGATGATATATAAACACACACACACACACACACATATATATATATATATATATATATATATATATATATATATATATATATATATATATATATATATATATATATATATATATATATATATATATATAACCAAATTTTGCATGCAAATTAACATATTATAATCCACATTGAAAAGAAGCATAGCATAACATTAAGATAGTGGCATGATAATAGTTAAAGTCTAAACATCATTCAAGAGATAAACAAGAAATAACACATGTATTTCCGAATAAATCAGACAAATAGCAAGCCATACAAATGTCTAATAGAAAAAAATAATAACAAGTAGCAATACGTCAATATCTTCTACTTCTTCTTCTTTCCAAGCATCTTCCTAAACATCTTCCCAACGGATTTGAATCCTCCTCGAAGTTCTTCATGTATTTGTTGCTGAAGGTTGATGATGGACGTTTGACGAGTGAAGAGAAGCTCATCGGTACGTTCATGAGGAAGAGGAACTTGATACTCGGTATCGTCAATATCGGAAAGATTTTCAACAAAGGTCGTGGGGGATGGAGTACTAACACGTGAGGTGTTTTCCTCCTCATCATCATCATCCTCACGATGAGATGTAGAACCACGAGGCCTAGAATACAAAGGAACACGAGATTTTCCTTTGTCACTTCGAGAACGACGAGTACGAACACGAGTAAGTTGGTTCAAAGTAGGAAGGATATGAACGTAGTAATCTCTTTGAAGATGTGGGTAATGTTCCATCACATAACGATAAAGTCGTGTGAGGAACATACCATAAGGAAGATTTGCATTTGGGGTGTTTTTGGCGGACATGATTCGATGAATAAAAAGATAAGCCAAGTTGTATTGCTCTTCAGCAACTACACAATACAACATGTGGGCAATGCTCGCCGTGACATGATCACGGTGACCACCAGTACCAAACGCATTCTCACGAATGAGTTCTTCCCACTTTTTCATATCTTGGCTTAGCTCTTTGAGGAGGATTTGATTTGCATGAATATCGACATTCTTCGACTTGATTACTCGACTAGTCGTACGACGTTCTAGTTCAAGCATTTGACGAATGTCTTCAGGACTAGGAATCTCAGAATAGTAGGGGCCATCCTGAGGACGATTTCTTTCAAGAGAGGAAAGACCCCATTCATTTGAGAAAACAGCTTGGCCGTTGTATGGGATTCTAAGAATTTGTCCAAATTGAGCAAGAGTAAGAGTGATGAATTGATTTTGAATCATGAAGGAAATGAGGAGATGACCATAGGGATCGGTTTGCACCGTCACTTGGCTATAGAAGTCGAGGATAAAACGAGGAATGATTGGTTCGTTGATTTGGAAAAGACATTCAAAATGAATATTGGAGAACATTCGTTCGGTTTGATCAGATTCATAGAAAGATGGATCAAAAATTCTTCCTTCGTGAATGTTTCTATTTTCAATAGGATGATAGAAACATGCAACTGAAGGAGACATGCCGGGAGTAGAAGAGACATTTGGAATGTATTGTTTGGTTTTGGAGACATCACCAATCGTGGTCTTAGGCATTTTCACCTAAACAATATAACAACAAAAATAAAATTAATATAAAAACAACTATCATGCATATGTTATATATATATATATATATATATATATATATATATATATATATATATATATATATATATATATATATATATATATATATATATATATATATATATATATATATATATATATATATAATTATATGCAATATTTGTGGAGCGAAATTCTACTTCGACACAAAAAAATATTCTATGAAGTAGTTTCACAATGTTCCTTGTATTTTTGATTTTAAACTCGTTTAGAATATATGACGTCAAAAAGTATGATATCATAATTCATTTCGAAGTAAGGCTAGATATATATTAAATTATATATCTTCCATTTCATAAGAGTTTGACACAACATAAGCTTGTTTAAAAGATTAAAATGCGAATTTTAGTTTTCAAAAATATCTTTTTCGAGATAAACCAAACGCTCCCTTAACTAGATAAAATTATCCTAAAACATCAATATATATATATATATATATATATATATATATATATATATATATATATATATATATATATATATATATATATATATATATATTGATTATATATCTTGATGACATCTATTGATTCTAGTAGTATTAACAAATTTTATGAGCTAGTTTTAAGTTTCAAATAACCACATATAGTTATAGTTTGTTCATGAACCAAACACCCATGTTGTCTTCATGAACCATTTTATAACGAATTGAAAAGTATGTTTTGATTGTTTGTAACATTATTACAATGTAATGTAGTAAGTTTTAAATAGTTTTTAAGAGTTATATCAACAATGTGCCTTTTGAAAAATAAAATTCAACAAGGGTTTATGGGCGATTAATGATTTTGACAAAATGATATGTTATACTAAATTTGAGTTGCAATACATCATCCTAATCCTATGGGAAGCATTTGGTAGTTCAATTTCTAGCTTCTATTTCACTAAAATTTGAATTAAAATAAATTTTAATAAAATGCCTAATTATTGATTAGACACCAAATTGAATGAAATGTGATGAAATGCATGTTGGAAAACTTACAAAAGATGTTGTTATATGTTTAGTTAACGTTTGCCCCTTGCGAAACAACCCCGGATTGGTGATATGGTGGAGGATTTTGATGGTTTTGGGTGTTTTGGTTCGTACTCAGCAGTGGTGGGGAAGAAATATATGAACAAATGGAGTGTTTGGGAATGGAAATAAGGTGGAAAACGGATTTGGGAGTGTCAGATGGCCGGTCCCCTTAAACATTAAGGGGACCGCCCCCGATAACAAGCCTGTCCCCTTAATCTTTAAGGGGGCCGCCCTTGAAATTTTTGAATTTTCGTGGAATTAGTTTCTGGAACAAATATATTTATACGTATATAATTAGATTTATAATATTTCAAAAATACGTAAACGTTTATTGGCACGATGATAAAATACTTAACAATTTTTAATTACCGTTTCGATAATTAAAATGTACCTTTGACAATTTTGGATAAAATGATCAAAGTGTTAAGTTGATGGGGGGTTTGAGGTGTGTTCGGGAATATGTGAATAAGTGTATATATGTATATAAGTATAAATGTGAGTGAAAGATGGGTTGATGGGTGAGGTTTGAAAGATAATAGCGGAGATAGAATATAGTCGGCGAAAGGAGTTTGTTTCATCCATAGTGTTCACGTGCGAAGGCGTTCTTGCATGATAAAAGTCCACTTGACTCATATCCCTTCATCATCATGAGTCTTCTAAAAGAGGACTTAATAGAATAACGCGAGGGGGAAGGAAAGTGTTCGATAATGAACAATTTCCTGGAGTTCTAGAAAGTCAACTAATGACGTATCTAGGTTATGTGCAAGTAAGTATATATATATATATATATATATATATATATATATATATATATATATATATATATATATATATATATATATATATATATATATATATATATATATATATATATATATATATATATATATGATCGAACAAATAGAGGGAAATAGCAAGCAATATCTATGCAAACAACGTAATCAAATAAAGCATATTTATCTAAGCATGGCAATGAGTTGTGAAAGAATGGCGTACCCGGTGGTCTTCAAAAAATCTTCAAAATCATCAAGATGACATATAGACTTTGAAAAAGTCTATGTTGAGAGATACTTCAAGATTGCCTCAAGGAATGTTCATCTAGCCATTCGATCCCCATTGTCTCTTTGGTCCAAAGTTGTTTGGTCCAAACATGTTTAACATTTGACTAGGATGCATGAAAGGTGGTAGTATACCCCAAGGATTGTAGCTTTGTTGGTAGTTCCACATTTGATTACTATTGTTATTATAGTTTTGCCTATTTTGGTTTCTTCTTGGTTGAGATGTTTTAGACCTAGGATTAGGATTATTTGGTTTTCTAGGTGGTGGTGTTTTAGATCTTGTCTTAGATTTAGAAGATCCTACCTCGTTTTTTAAAGACGGTTTATAAAAAGCTTTTACTTCTTCATTGTTGGCAAGAGGTATTTTTCTATCATTAATAAGTATATACTTAGGATTAGATTTTAGAGGTTTTTGTTCATTAGGTTCATTTTCGAATTTGACATTTTTAATCTCACTTGTTGAAGCTTCATTTGAATTAAATCCTAAACCGGTTTTATCTCCGGATGTTCTTTGAATACTTATTATTTTACTAAATGAGTGACTACTATTTTCAAATTTATCAAGTTTGCGAATTTCTTCCCTAAGTATTTCTTTTTCACCTTTAAGCTCTTGACATGATTTACATTCTTTAAAAATTTCTTTACCTTTTTCAAGTTGATGTATTTTAATTTTTAGTTCTAGTACTTCATTTTCCAATTGATTGTTTATGTATTTTAGTGATTTGTTTTTAGCCATTACTAGTTGTCCTAATTTGCATAACCTATTATATTTATTTTCTAGGTTTTTTTCATCTAATGATAAGCTTTCATCACTAAAATATTCAGTTTCGGAACGTACCTCATTTGATGTATTCGCCATAAGACACTTCTCTTCTTTTGTCGTTTCTTTCTCATCTTCATCACTATCACTCCAAGCGCCTCCAACAAAAGCTCTTTGATTTTGATCTCTTGTCATCATTGGACATTTTCCAATGAGGTGATTTGGATCACCACACTTGAAACATTTCCTTTCAATCTTGTTGTTCTTGTCACCCTTATTCTTTTGAAATGTCTTCTTTTCATCATGCGGTTGTCTTACGAATCTTCCTCGCCTTTTGAAGAATTTCTTGAAATCTCTTACGGCCATGGCGTATTCTTCTTCATCACTTTCGGAAGATGAGCTATCTTCGATACTAGATTCCTTTCTAGCTTTCAAGGCGATTGACTTGCTTTGCTCTCGTTTTTCTTTGACCATTTCGGAATCCTTCTTAATAATAACTTCGTAAACTTTTAGATTTCCAATTAATTCATCAAGTTGCAATGTTGACAAATTCTTCAATTCTTCAATAGCCGTCACTTTAGCTCGCCATTTTGGATGAAGAGCCCTAAGAAACTTCCTAACAAAATTCTTACTAGAAAAGTTCTCATCAAGTGCTTTTGAACTTGTGATGATAGTGTTAAATCTAGCAAAAGCATTATCAATTGATTCCTCTTCCGGAATCGTGAATTGCTCATATTGTTGAACAAGTAGATCTATCTTATTATCTTTGACTTGACTATTACCTTGGTGAGTTATTAGTAAAGAGTTCCAAATTTCTTTTGCGGTTTCACACATAAAGATCCTTTCGTACTCTTTACGTGGTAGCGCATTATAAATAACCATTTTTGATTCATTATTTTTAGCAAGTTTTCTTTTTAAATCATCATTTTGTTTTTCAAAAGGTACAATTTCATCTTTCTTTGTTTCGGGGTTATTTTGAATAGGTAAAAAATCACCATTAGTAATAACATGCCAAAGATCTAGATCTTTTGACTTCACATAAGTTTCGAATCGATTTTTCCAATATAAAAATCCATCACTTTCAAATAGTGGTGGTCTTTGCATAGATTTCCCTTCTAAATATTTTTCAGATTCCATAGATCATTACAAGTTTTAAAATACAATATATTTTAAAGATCTTGCTAGACGTGGCTCCTGATACCAATTGTGGAAAACTAGAAGAGGGGTTGAATAGTTTTACGTCCTTTTCAAATTTATTACCAAATAATTTTGTAGCTTATTAAAAACTTTCGATTCGATCTCAAGTGAATTCAAGTGACAACCAATATAAGCAATTCTCATCTAATAATGAAAGTATTGAAATGTAATGCAGAAAAGATAGAGTTAGAAAGATCAAACTACAACACGCGAATTTATAGTGGTTCGGCTACAAGGACACCTTCCTTGCCCTACTCCACTCCCCAAGTACCACACTCGAGAGTTTTCTTCACTATGTCAACAAACTCCTTATGGTGGAGAAACCTTACATACCTTGGCTTACACGAGTTAACGACACTAAGCTAAATGTCGAGTTCTAATCGTAGCTAGAACCAATCTCACAACTTCTTCAAGGCTTCACACCTTCTTCACACCTTCACAACTTCTTCAAGACTTCACACCTTGTCAACTTCACACCTTATTCTATGCACAACTAAGTCACAACTACTAAACTACTTTACAACACACCTAGTTTCTACAATCAACAAATTCACACAACACTTTTACAAATATCTAACACTACTACAATATGAAACTAGCTAATCACAACACTACTACAATTAGATGGATGTAGAGGAGTGTTCTTCTTCTTGCACTTGAGTGGATGAAGCTTTGGATCACTTGGAAACAAAGACTTATGAATTATATGATCAAAGGATTTTAGATCTAGAAATGGAGGTTGGATCAGAAAGTTTATAGTGCAAAAAGGTGAGAAAAATATGTGAAAGGATCCAATATTTATAGGGCCAGAAAATACTGTTCTGGAGCGTGCCGGTCCCCTTAATTAGGGGGCGGTCCCTTTAATGATTAAGGGGGCCGCCTAGTAAAATTAAGGGGGCCGCCCTCCTGAATGTTGGAAAAGTTTTTCTGGATAAAATTTGCCCTTTTTGGTTGGAAATTTGAAATCATATCTTTGTAGTTTAATATAACAATACCAAAAATGATTTACAAATATATATAAAATGTTAATATCATTTTATAAAAAGTTATGTCTTAAGACAAGGTTTCCTTTGATCATGTAATGCATAAGATGCTTAGTTTATGCATACCTTAAGTGATATTAGATGTAGAGGTAAATATTTGTTACCAAATACTTGTTTACGTCTTAATTTGATTTGAGTTTTGTGATTATCAAAACATAGGTTTATTGAGAGATATTAATAACATTTTTAAACATTATTTATATCAACAGAATGGATTAGCAGAACGGATGAATAGAACTCTCATGGATAAGGTACGCTGTTTATTAATTCAGTCTGGATTACCCAAGACCTTCTGGGCGGAAGCGAAATGTACGGCCGCATATCTTATAAATAGGTCACCATCGACAGCGATTGAGAAAAAGACACCTATGGAGATGTGGTCGGGACATCCATGTGATTATGGGATGTTGGGGATTTTCGGCTGTGTCGCATATTCACACGTTAAACAAGGTAAGCTCGAGCCGAGAGCAGTAAAATGCATTCTTTTGGGGTATCCTGAAGGTGTGAAGGGGTACAGGCTATATAGACTTGATAATGAATCACCTAAAATAGTCACTAGCAGGAACGTGGTCTTCAATGAAAGTGTCATGTACAAAGACACGTTGAAAGATTCTGGTGAAGGTACTGATAAGTTTGTTGAGGAATTACAGGTTGAGGTGGAACTGCAGAGGTTAAATAATCATTCGCTTAAGGAAGATCTGATTGATGGTCAGGAAGATGGCGATGATGAAGATGCAGGGGATCAAGATCATGATCAAACACCGGATCTAACAGATTATCAGTTGGTTCGGGATAGAGAGCCAAGGACAAGAACGAAACCTTTGAGGTTTCAAGATGAAAGTAATATGGCTGCTTACGCGTTTGCTGCAGCAGAGGAAGAAGATACTCATGAACCATTGACATACCAGGAGGCAGTTGCTTGTAAAGATAGATCTAAGTGGAAAGCTGCTATGGATGAAGAGATGGATTCTCTGAACAAGAATGAGACCTATGAGTTAGTAGATCATCCAGCTGGGCAAAAGCTGGTGAGCTGCAAATGGCTATTCAAGATAAAGGAAGGGATTGAAGGTGTTCAAAAGCCTAGGCACAGGGCGAGGTTGGTGGCTCTTGGATTCACTCAAAGGGCAGGTATTGACTATAATGAAGTATTTTCGCCGGTAGTTCGACACACATCTATTCGGGTTATACTTGCATTGACTGCGTGTAGAGATTATGAGCTAGAGCAGCTTGATGTAAAGACGGCATTTTTACATGGGAATCTTGAAGAAGTGATCTACATGAGGTAGCCACCGGGTTATGAACAAGGTAACAAGGTATGTTCGTTAAAGAAATCCCTTTATGGTTTGAAGCAGTCACCTAGGAAATGGTATAAGAGGTTTGATGAGTACATGCTGAGCAACGGGTTTAAGCGTAGCAGTTACGACAGTTGCGTATATTACAGGAGTTATGCACCAGGTGAGTATATCTATCTACTGTTATATGTAGACGATATGTTGATTGCTTGTAAAAGCAAGGCTGAGATTGGGTCTATCAAGTCTTTGCTTAAAAAGGAGTTTGACATGAAAGAGCTCGGGGAAGCAAAGAAGATTCTTGGAATGGAGATCATCAGGGATCGGAGTCGCAAGATTGTGAGGGTGTCACAATCCGGGTACATTTCTAAGATTTTAAATAATTATAGAATAAACAATGGGAAATTGGTTAAGATGCCATTGGGTGGGTAATTCAAGCTGTCGTTGAAGGATTGCCCGGTTAGGGACTGTGATGTTGAAAGGATGAGTAAGGTGCCATATGCAAATGCGGTTGGGAGCTTAATGTACTTGATGGTATGCACAAGGCCAGACATAGCGTATGCGGTAAATGTAGTTAGCAGATATTTGGCGAATCCAGGTAAAAAGCATTGGGAAGCAGTGAAGTGGATTTTGAAATATTTGCGGGGTACTGCAAACGTGGGTTTGATGTATGGGACAGATCGTAGCAACCATGTGGACGTAACAGGTTTTGTTGATTCAAACTACACTAAGGATCCGGATAAAGGTAGGTCGATCACAGGTTACGTGTTTTTAGTACAGGGATGTGTTGTAAGCTGGAAGGCAACGCTACAACACGTGGTGGCTCTTTCAACTACAGAGGCGGAGTATATGGCCCTTACGGAGGCTGTGAAGGAAGCTATTTGGCTAAGGGGACTCTTAGAAGAGTTGGGTGTGGAGCTTAACACTGTGGCAGCTAATTGTGATAATCAGGGCGCGATTCACTTATCGCAGAATCATGTTTTTCATGAAAGGACTAAGCACATCAATGTGCGTTACCACTTTATCAGAGAGGTCTTGGAAGCTAAGACGGTTGAAGTTCTGAAGGTGGGTACTGAACACAATGCTACGGATGCCTTGACGAAGGTGGTACCTGGATGAAAGTTACAACATTGCTTGGAGTTGTTGAAGGTCGGTATAGGCTAATATGAAGCCTAAGGTGGAAATTGTTATGTAATTAGTCCTCATATTAGCTTATAACTAAGTCTAGGGGTTAGAGTGTTAAGCTTAAACTTAAACTTATCTTAGTCAAGTAGGAGTCGGTTTCGTTGGCTTGTGTCCCAACCCCAATCTGTGTCCTTGTAACAGCCGACTATGAGTCTATATTGGAGTCGGTTTTACCTTCCCCCTCATCTCTATAAAAGGAGGTGAGGGGGGGGGGGGAGGGGTTTGTACGTCATTCTTTCAATACTTAATCAAGATTCGATTAAGAGATATTACCTTGTGTGATTGTTTCTTCTTTTCTGTCGACATCATAATCTGCTGTGGTGTGTTCGACTTCACGATCGAAGTCATCCGCTCTAGTAAACCAGGTTGTAGGGTGTCGAATCCTACAAATACCATGTAGGCATTAGGATTCTGTCAAGAATTTCCGCATACATATTGGTGACAGAGCATGCTATAAAATCATTAGGGGACGCATTACATTTCTCCTTCTAACAAAATTATTACACTAAACATGCTACATTACTTCTGAGACACCAATAAGTCATGTTTGAGGGATGTAGCTTTTGAGCATTTCCATCAATAAATACTTCAGAAAATAACTCAACCAAACAATTGAACATTTGGAAACATAGTTTAATAATAGAGTAGACAAAGAATTATCAACCTTCAAAACACCAATCAAGAATGCTAAAATATTATCATAAAAGAAAACCAGATCAATATAGTGGAAAGACTGTTACAATGAGTTGCACATTGACATAGTGGCTTGAGATAAAACTCCCATGCCAATGTCAGTCGTGGTATTCAGGGTGTTGCATGTGCTTAAAAAGTGTAGTGCAGAATATACCTCGGTGGAGAAGCTATGGTATTTATTGTTGTCCTAACTTCTAGATCGATAATATGAGTTGCAAGTAAAATAATGAATAAGCAAATTTGTCTAATTTTCTAACCATTCAATCGTTACATGTATATACGTATATATAGGTTGTGAATCGACATGATCCAACCATTTTGTCTTTTCGAAAAGGTTTAACTAACATAACTAACTTTTATAACTAACTTCTGTAACTAACTTTCGGTTACAAAGTTTCTAACTAACATCTTTGGTCCTTCGAGTTTTAAGAAGCAATGGAGCGAGATTACTTGGTTCACATTCTCCTCCTTAATCTTGATCGTTGCTTCTTCCTAAATCTTGAACTCCGAGCATTTGTCGCATTGTCGTGAACTTTAATCTTGGTAGAGCCTTTGTTAATATATCTGATCTTTGTAGTTCTCCGCTAACGTGTTCCACATTGATGTGTCCATTCTCTACGCATTCTCGAATAAAATGATAGCGAATGTCGATGTGTTTACTTCTTCCATGAAAAACTGGGTTCTTGACTAGTGCTATTGCTGAAACGTTATCTACCTTCAACATTATCTTCTTTTCTTCGCTTCCAGTTAATTCACTAAGTAATCTTTTTAACCATAAGGCTTGACATGCTGCTGCAGTAGCCACCATGAATTCTGATTCACATGATGATAGCGCCATTGTCGGTTGATTCTGAGTACACCAGGTAATGGGTGACTCTCCAAAATAAAATACTAACCCAGTAGTTCCTTTTACTTGATCAGTGTTGATTCCATAACTACTGTCGCTGTAACCTGTAATCTTGCAGCCGCCTTTTTTCTTGTAAATTATGCCATGCTCCTTTGTTCCTTTGATATATCGGATTACTTGCTTTACCGCCTTCAGGTGATGTTCCTTCGGGTCTTGCATCCATCTGCTGAGTAGTCCAACTGAATAACTAAGATCTGGTCTTGTATGTAGTAAGTACCTGAGACTTCCAATTAAGCTTCTGTAGTAAGTTGCGTCAACTGAGTTACCATCTTCTGCCTTGACCAACTTAGTACCGGGATCCATTGGTATCTTCGTATCATTACTATCCATCATACTTGTTTCCTTCAAGATCTTGTTAATATAACCTGTTTGCTTGATTGTAATCTCTCCTCCTGTCTGTGTAACTTCTATCCCTAGGTAATAAGCTAACAATCCGAAGTTGCTCATTTCAAACTTTTCTTCCATCTGGGATTTAAATACTTCTAATTCCTTCCTTGGAGTGCCCGTGATTATCAAATCATCTACATAAACTCCAACAATAATCGTAGAAGTCTTGTTTCTCTTTGTATAAACTGCTTGTTCGAGATTACACTTCTTAAAATCTAATGACTTTAACGTTTTATCAAGCTTCACATTCCATTCTCTTGGTGCTTGTCTTAAACCATATAAAGCTTTAATAAGCTTATATACTTTTCCTGGATTTCCCTGGTTGTACAAATTCTTCAGGTTGTGTAACGTAGACTTCTTCCTTTAATTCTCCATGTAAAAATGCTGATTTTGCATCCAAGTGATGAACTTGCCAACCATGATATGCTGCTAATGCTAATATCAACCGTATCGTTTCTATTCTAGCAACTGGGGCAAATACTTCATCGAAGTCTATTCCTTGTTCTTGTACATATCCTTTTGCTACTAAACGTGCCTTATATCTAATGATCTTTCCTTGTGCATCCCTCTTGGTTTTAAAAACCCATTTGAGTCCAATTGCCTTCTGATTTTCTGGCAATGTAGTAAGAATCCATGTGTTATTCTTATTTATTGAATCTAATTCAATTTCCATGGCTTCAAACCATTTCTTGTCTACTAATGCTTCCTTATAGTTACGAGGTTCTTCTTCTGTGAAAAATAAACTTGGTGTTTCCACTATACTTGCAGTTTCATAGATTTCTGCTAAACCTTTCAATACTCGTACTAGTCTATGATCATATCTTTCGTCTGAGCTCTCTAATGAGCTAATAGTAGCCTCTACTTCTTCGTCTGAGTTAGGGTGATGAGTGTATGTTGGTGGTGTAATTGGTGTAACTGGATCTAGTATTGCATCTGGTTCCTGATATGTATTATCAATGTTATCATTGATTTCTATGTTGACTGGTGTAACATTCTCATTGTCAACTCCTTGTACCACAAAACTAGCCCAAAATGTGTCTTGTGTGTTCGTATCTTCTCCATCCTTATTCCAATCCCACGATTTCGTTTCCATAAACTTAACATCCCTACTAACATGTTTCTTTTTTGCTATTGGATCATATAACCTACATGCTTTTGATCCTTCCTCTACTCCTAAGTAAATCATTGGTATGCTTCTATCATCCAACTTCTTTATGTGAGGTATCGTTATCTTTGCATAAGCTGTGCATCCGAATATTCTTAGGTTTTCCAAGTTTGGTTTTCTATTGTAGAGTGCCTCATATGGAGTTTTATCAATCTGGGATCTTGTAGGTACCCTATTGAGTATGTAAATGGCATGTTTCACTGCTTTCGCCCAAAAAGTTAAGGCTAACTTCATGGCTTTCATCATACTCCTAGTTGTTGATAACACTGTCCTATTTCTTCTCTCCACTACTCCGTTCTGCTGTGGTGAGTAAGGTGCTGTCAACTGTCGTGCTATTCCATTCTCTTTACAGTAAATTGTTAATTCATTAGATGTAAATTCACCCCCTCTATCTGTTCTTAGCATCCTCACTTTCATTCTCATTTCCATTTCTATTTTCTGTCTAAATTCCTTGAAAGTACTAAGTGCTTGATCTTTCAATGTAAGAAAGTAAGCCCACATAAAACGTGTACAATTATCTACTAACAAGAATATAAGTTTCTTGCCTGAGTGTGTTGCTAGACTAATAGGACCACAGAGGTCTCCATATACTAAGTCCAACGGGTTCTTTGATCTGAATTTAGCTTGGTTTGGAAATGGTGTTCTACTGTGTTTTCCTAATAAACATGCATCATAAATTTGTCCGGCATGATTTATTATTGGTATTCCTTCCACTAGACCCTTCCTAGTCATCTTGTTGATATCATCAAAGTTCAAATGACCTAATCTAGCATGCCATAACCATGCTTGGTTATCTACGTTTGCTAAGAGACATGTAGGTGTGTCTATCTGTAGTCTAATACTGTAAAGTCTATTCTTAGATCTTTCTACCTTCATCAACAATTTCTTGCTCTTATCATACAAAGTCAATTTATCTCTGTCCATTATGACCTTACAACCTATCTTCGTAAGTTGTCCTAGACTTAGTATGTTGCTCTTAAGGTTTGGTATATAGTATACATCCGATACTACCTTCTGTTCTTGGTTTCTACAACCTAACAATATAGAGCCTTTTCCCTTTATCTGTACATACGATCCATCTCCAAAACGTACTCGTCCTGTTACGCTCTCATCAATATCCTTAAAATGACCTCTAGTACCCGTCATGTAGTTACTTGCATCGTTATCTAAATACCATATGCTTGCATCCTTTGAAGCATATTTCCCTGGTTGAATTTGGCCTTCATTCAACAACACTTCCTTGTGTTCGGTTTCGTGCATAGTCATTAATAGTGATGGTTCATCGTCTTCTAGGATAAGGTTTGATTGTTCCCGAGCTGTTGATTTTACTCTCCAAGTACTCATATAATGTCCAAGTTTGTTACATTTAAAACATTTAACGTTACTCAAATCCCTGTTACTTGTATTCCTATTTGGGTTTCCCTTATGATTTGAGTTTCCTACTTGTGAGTTATTTCTGTTTTTATTATTCTGCCAGTTTCCTCGTGAATAATTTGATCTACCTCCGCGCTTATTAAATCGCTTTCCTTTTCCCGAGTGTTTACCATGTGCGAATAGTAAGTTCTCCTGGATTTCAACTTTTCCTCCCTTTCGGAGTTTTATTCTTTCCTCAAATGCTTTGAGTTTTCCAGTGATCTCATCTAGGGTAATGTCGTCTAGATCACTTGTCTGTTCTATGGATGCTACTATCTGAATGAATCTATCGGGTGTGGAGTCTAATAGTTTTCTAACTAAAAGTGATTCATCTATTGTTTTCCCTAGTTCTTTTGCTTTCGTGACATATCCGTTTAACTTGTCTGCAAATGCATCCACCGTCTCATCTTCCTTCATCTGAAGTGAGTGAAATCCAATCATTAATGATTGTAACCGTGCTTGCTGCACTCTCTCTTCTCCAACGTGTCGTTTCTTTAATGATTCCCATAATTCCTTAGCCGTTTTACAACCCGCTACTTGTAAAATCACATCTTCTGTCAACGCTTGATATAACAAGGCCGTTGTTGCCTTATCTTTCTTATCATCTAGTTGCGTGTTTTCCTTAGGTTCTATTGTTTCCCACAAACCATGTGCTTCTAGTATAACTTTAATTTGTATAGCCCATACCATGTAATTTGTGTTTTTCAACTTAGGGCATTGATATTGTGCAATAGGTGTTAAGGGTTTTAATGTGGTTGATGTGCTTGCATCGTCAGCCATCTTAAAAGTATTAATTATCTTCACTTTCTATTATGTATGGGAATTATTCTTCCTATTATGGTATCTCTTCTACTATGGGAATATAAATAGTTTTTGGGAATACTAATAATTACGGAATCAATAATAGTTTTTGGGATTTCCTAATAGTATAAACTAATAAAATCTATACTTATTCTAATGTAATTGAAATCCAAAAAAAATGTAACTTGTGACCTCGTTTATTGTGTTGAATACAAGTTGTATTCCCTTGTTTCGTTAGTAAGAATTGTTCACCAACGTTTGTTATTCCCTTTGCTCTTTTGTTTTTCTCATGCCTCGTTATTTTTCCTTTCCAATTCGACTTCAATTTCCAAGCAAAAACTCTCGGATTTTTCTTTGCCTTCCTTCTGTTTTTGATTCGAACCAAAACAAAAAGACCAAAGTGCCTTTTTTCTCCTTTTCGAATTGTTGTTGTTGTTTTTTTTAACCCAACGAGCCTAAACAAAATTCCAATAGCCTCATAGCCTTATTCAAATTCTTTCTTGAACCAAACAAGTCTCGGCCTCCTTTTGTTCTTGTTGTTGTCGAATGTTTTTTTTTTTAAAATACTTCGACACAAACAAAACAAATTTGTACCACACTACACGTTCTATTTTCCTTTTTGTGTGTTGTTCTTGATTTCATTCCTTCGAAATTCTTAAGAATCTTTATACACACAATATATGGTACCACACCTTGGTAACCAAATCGATCCAGAAAACAGTCCTTCGTTTCTGAATTCCAATGAAACAAATCAGTCCTTCGTTTGTTTCTCCTTTGTTGTTGTTATTCTTGTGTCGATCTGACACTTACTCCACACACTTTCCTTGAGTACTCCTTCTTCTTTCTACGTATACGATTTTCTTCCACAACAACGTTTCATGCGCTTCTAGAATCTGCGTCTTATATGCTTTGTGCTTTTATCTTCAAACCGGTTTTTCCACAAAGTCTCCACTTCTTCCTCGACACCAATAACTTTGATGTTGTACGCTTGCAACTTCTAACGTAAAATAGATCGTGCACCATCTCTTCTACGTTTCTCCTTATTCACACTTCTTTGTTTTCCTTGGAAGATTAAAGAAAACAAATCGTCTCTCTCGCAGAAAAGAAAAAAACAGCGGGGTTTCTTCTTTTCTCTGCGTCTCTCTTGGCTTCTCGTTGATGGCTTTTTGTTATAGAAACAGAAAATGTTTCGATGTATTAAACCCTTGTTCTTGATGCCAATTGTTCTCCCAACTTCTAGATCGATAATATGAGTTGCAAGTAAAATAATGAATAAGTAAATTTGTCTAATTTCTAACCATTCAATCATTACATGTATATACGTATATATAGGTTGTGAATCGACATGATCCAACCATTGTGTCTTTTCGAAAAGGTTTAACTAACATAACTAACTTTTATAACTAACTTCTGTAACTAACTTTCGGTTACAAAGTTTCTAACTAACATCTTTGATCCTTCGAGTTTTAAGAAGCAATGGAGCGAGATTACTTGGTTCACATTTATAACGGTAAACCTATAAATACCATAGCTTCTCCACCGAGGTATATTCTGCACTACACTTTTTAAGCACATGCAACACCCTGAATACCACGACTGACTTTGGCATGGGATTTGTATCTCAAGCCACTATGATCCTGCTAATGATTCTTTTATGATTGAGGTTTTGAAGTTGGCGTTAGTCCATTTAATGAGATTCTAAGTTACAAAGTACCAGCAAAGTAATTTTTCCGGGAAAAAAAAAGACATTTGCAACCGAAATGTAACTCATCTATACTATCTATAATGGAAAAATGGTCAAACTTGAAAAGTTGAGTCTTGAAAGTTGAGTATTGAAAAACAAATGTGAGAGAAAATTAATGTAATTAATACTCTAATTAAAACACCCCATTCTTTAAAAGTACAATAATTTATTCACATTATACAACCAATTAAAAACATATCTATCAAATTAAATACAACCAATTAAAACACAAACCGAGTTGACCCGGTAATTTGACCCGTTTTCGACCCAACCTAGCAAGTTGACCCGTTTAAATCGACCCATTTTTCAACCAGAGCGGTTCAACCGGTTGAACTACCCGGGTCGAACCGGGTTTCAAAACATTATCCATTACTTAAAAGTACAATGATTTATTCACATTGTACAACCAATTAAAAACATATCTACCAAATTAAATACAACCAATTAAAACACAAACCGGGTTGACCCGGGATGCTTCAAACCCGGCGGATTGACCTGGTTTAATTTGACCCGTTTTCGACCCAACCTAGCAAGTTGACCCGGTTTAAATCGACCTATTTTTCGATCGGAACGGTTCAACCGGTTGAACCACCCGGGTCGAACCGGGTTTCAAAACATTATCCTTTATTTAAAAGTACAATGATTTATTAATATTGTACAACCAATTAAAAAACATATCTACCAAATTAAATACAACCAATTAAAACACAAATCGGGTTGACCTGGGACGTTTCAAATCCGGCGGATTGACCCGGTTTAATTTGACCCGTTTTCGACCCAACCTAGCAAGTTGACCCAATTTAAATAGACCTATTTTTCGACCGGAACGGTTCAACCGGTTGAACCACCCGGGTCGAACCGGGTTTCAAAACATTATTGTTCGTTTATAACCTATAAACTTTTTTTTATCAATAAACTATTTGTCGCTATAAAATCCCGTTGCTATGCACGGGTACTCGTCTAGTTTTACAAATAAATTAACAATGTTATATCTTAAATATACTTTCAAAACTTTGATTTCAAGGTTACAATAAGTCAATAAAGATTTATAACTTACATGCTATATTTGATAATTAAATATGATATGAAAAAAAGTTACAAAATCTTTATCCATCCTTAAGAAGGTATGCTCCCAAGAGATTGCATTCTTTATTATATATATGCTAATTAAATACCAACCCAAGATCAAGCATTTGCTAGTGAAACAAGAATATAAGATAGTGCAACCATGAATGTGAGCCTTGAGGTAGCATTACCACACTGATGTGATGCTTCTGTATATTTTATATGTATACAGAATTTGGTGCTAGTGTTTGAGAGTCTCTTGGTCCTTAATCCCATGTTATATTAACTTGTCGACGTGGGAGGGAATAATCATCATGTTTCTTTTGATGAAATCTTGCTTCATCTCAATAAGCTATTTCTTATAGTTATCATATTGCTTTCCTTTTTTCTGTCCTTTTCACATCTAACTCACTACCCATATAATCTTTATCAAACATGATCACTTATACCTGAATCCATTGACCCCATCCCTTGGTTACTCACTTGATTAAGTAATCCACTATCGCTTCGTTAAGTTATTCCATATATAAAACCAACAAGGGTCTTTGAACTCTTCACATATGAATTCACTTGGTTACTAGAATCACAATCTTCTTTTTCTCCAAAATTATTCCAACTTCCACTGTTTCATGTAACTGCATTTTTAGACTCGTGTCCTCATTGATCAAGAAATTGGACATCCCCTAGGGTCTCTTTAAGTTTTATCCATATAAACCGGACCAGTGTCTTTTTTCTATTCTTGGATAAACACGGAGTTGTTGTTTAAAAACACAAACCATATAATTCCCAAATTCCCTACCACCAAAAGATTCTAACTTTCACCTGACTTACATTAATGGACTCGGATTCTAACTCAATCAAGAAACCAACAATCCACTAAGATTTCTTTCAGTTTTAAGTAAACAACTCGTATAAGTATCTCCATTCTTATATAAACTTCGGATAGGTGAGCAAACGTGAAAAGCACATAATACCATTCATCTATTTCTCCCAAAAGATTCTAACCTGATTGGGCACTTTTGCATATGTATAGTCGGATCCTCGCTCAATCAAGAAATCAAGAAAACCACCACTAGGATTTCTTGGAGTTTCCGAAGTAAAAACAGACGAAGAAGGATCTTCTCTACACTCTTATCATATAGACTTTGAGTTTATTTTAAGCTAAGTAGTTATAAAGACAATGGGGTACCTTACATCTTCAAGTACTAGTGGTGTTAACTCTCACTTGTATTCTGAAGCAGTTCAAATGAAATTATACCAAGCATTCATATTTTCCATTCCAATACTCTTCTCCATAATACTATTTCTTTTGTTTTACTTGTTCTACCTTAAGAGGACTTTTAGCAACAACAATTCTTCATCATCTTCATCCATAATCCATAACTCAAGGAATCAAGATTCTTCAACTCTCCCTCAGTGTGTATGTATCTACCTCTCTATATCTATATTACTCTTTGTCCATTTCTTTCCCTCAAACTAATATATATTATTCTTTTGGTGTCTTTCTTATAGAGAGAAATGGGATCAAAGATAAATGTTGAAGACAAGCTTATAGTGATCTTGTTTGATGAGGATTTATATGCAGAGGATTCAATGTGAGTATGCGTCTTTGCTGATCAAATTTATGAGTGATGGATTTCTTGAACCATCACATATACTTGGTTTTAATTATTGCATGTAAAACTCTTAAAAATGCTAAATTTTTTTATGGACCGGTAAGTTGGCAAAAAATAATTGTTAAAAACAATAGCATTTCTACGCATTTCTACCAGAATAACAATTTGAAACAAGTCAAATGTGGTTTTCTTTTTTAGAAAAGCAAAGCCTCCCTAGATTCATTTTCTTTGCATATGCATGACTTGATGAAAACATCTATTGAAAACTCCATGAAATGTCAATATGCAGGTGCTGTGTTTGTTTGAGAGAATTCGAGATAAATGAAAAGCTACATCAAATACCAGCCTGCCAGCACATGTTCCATGGTGATTGCATACAAGACTGGCTCTATTCAAACATAACATGTCCACTTTGCAGATGTTCAGTTGTCAACACAGCCAAAAGTGGCCAACATGAGCCACCAGTCGTTCCTGAACCAGTCACGGTTACCATCCTGAGTTCGGACTCACAAGGGGTTCCTTTAGAACATAGTGTGGTTATATTTGAAGGATCATCTAGTTCAAGTATGGACAACAAGTTGTCTCATCCAAACGAAGAGTGTGTTGTTGTCAATATTCAAATCCATGATTCGTGAGTGTGCATGAAAGAAATTTTGCTAGGAGGGTATACAAGTCGTAAGACTAGAAGAATACATGCATCAATGTTTTTCCAAATATTGTAATTACAAGATGACACATGTAATTACAAGATGACACATGACACTTGGTAATAAGTCTTTTTTTTTTTTTTTTCTCTCTCTCTCTCTTTTTAGCATAGTTGTCAAAATCGCGATCCTGATCGTAAGATCGTACGATCCTACAAACCTACACACAAAAAACGATCAGGATCTTAACAAGATCGTAATTCGAGTAGGATCGTATCAGGATCGTAGGATCGCACGTAGGATCGTGGGATCGGATCGTAGGATCGTAGGATCGCCGAGTTATTTATTTTTTTGTTTTTTAAATTTTTTTTTTTTCTATATTAACTTATTAAGTATAAGTCCTTGTCTTAAAGCCCAATGACAAAGAATTCTTCATGAAAGCTATTATTTTGATGTTGTTAATTAACTGTCTTTTGCAAGATTAATGAGTGACAAATCATTATGCTTTTATGGATTATTTAGAAATATTTTACATGTGTCTTTTTTGGTTTCGTGCTTTATTACATGTCAGAAGCTTGTTATCGAAGTAAACCATATGGATACTTGGTCCAATTTTGTTCATAATTTATTTTATGTTTCATATAAAAGCATGAACTATATGTTAAAAATTTTCAGTAATATTATTAGAATATCCTAATTTAATTTATTTGATTATCAAAAAAAAAAAAAAAAAAAAAATTGTGTTGCCCACTATTATAAAATTATGTGGTTTCATTTTCAGATATAATCCATTTATCTTTTTGCACATTCTATATACTGTAATAAAAAAGTCACAGAATCACGTACCAATAAATTAACACTAAATTTTTGCATTAATCTAAATGTTATTACAAAAAACCTATAATAAAAAAATATTAAATAAGAAGTAGGTGCACGTATGTTGTAACTTTGTGCAAGTGAGCATTGCAATATATCTATATTCTACTACTACGGTACTTAAACATATAACTTTTTCTTTTATCATCTATTTAGATTCGTTTATCATATGAAATATTATATAGAAATATAAAACTAAAACCCCTACACAAAAATATATACATTTTCATAGGATCTTACGATCCTGATCCGATCCTACGATCCCGATCTTGCAAAGCCGAAAACGATCCTAGGTAGGATCCCGATCCTGACAACCTTGCTTTTTAGCAAGTTAGTATAATAAATAATATATTTGCAAATTTAGCTCCTAATTAACAAGACATGAATGATGAATCCATTATATTGAAATCTAAAATCATGAATAACAGAATGCATAATTTAAAGAGAAAATTCTTTAAATACCCCAAAGGTACACAAGTGTGTATCTTATATACCCCAAAATTTTCCAACTTCCCCAAATACCCCAAGGGCGACTCTCTCACAAGAAAACTTGGGTAACCATCTCAGAATTTTGAGAAGTGTCCCTTTGGTTGTCCCCACTTTGTACTTGCAAAGTACAACTAACCCCACTAATTTCTTGGGCAACTGGGACCTTCTTTTTTGGGCGACTTCACTATTTTGTCTTTTAGCAAAAAAGTATGGTCTTTTTATATTAATTTATGGTACAAATTTCTTGGGCAACTTGGTTCCACTATTGTACCTACTTGGGCAACTAGTTAGGTATAAGGTACATCTTTTATACTACCTCCGTCCCAAAATTATAGTCCCCTTTTGACTTTTTCGGTCTTTCTTTCTCAACTTTGACTTTAAATATTTTTGTTTGTGTTATACAATAGTTGATGAAAATTATACCAATGAAAAATACATTTAAAACTCAATCCATTCATATATTTTGGATCAAGTATTATGTAATATGAACGAAAATATTTAAGGTCAAAGTTGAAAAATAAAGACCGGAAAAGTCAAAAGGGGACTATAATTTTGGGACGGAGGGAGTAATATTTTATTGCATGGGAACTTGTTCCATGCTTTTTTATACAAAAATGTATTAAAAATACATTTACATAAATACTTTGTAATTTTTTTAAAAATACATTTAATTTCTTTATACTTAAATACTTTTTTTACACACAAATACTTTTCTCTCTCTATTACTCATATACTTTACTCTCTCTGTCTCTCTAGCACTAACAGATCCCCAATTAGACACACACACACAGAGTTTAGCAAACATCCCGATTAGAGATTTGAATACGTTTAGCAATTAGACACATACATAGTTTCTGTCTCTCTAGCAAACATCCGATTA
Source organism: Artemisia argyi (assembly GCA_030686995.1). Classification (NCBI taxonomy): domain Eukaryota; kingdom Viridiplantae; phylum Streptophyta; class Magnoliopsida; order Asterales; family Asteraceae; genus Artemisia; species Artemisia argyi. The sequence continues at coordinate 75,742,386 of CM060695.1, read as the reverse complement.
GAGATTTGTTTGTGTACTTATATGTTTGGTTAACGGTTATCGTTAATTAGTGTTAGAGTTTGGTTTATTGGTACATATCTGAATCAACTGATATAAAATGGTTTGGGCTAGGATAAGTACTTCTGTTTTCAATTAAGCTTTAGTGTATACTTTAGGGTTTGTGTTCGATGATTATTAAATTAATTTTTTTGGTTTATCTGGTTATTAAATTGTTTGTGTTTGTTTAATTATTAAATTGTTTGTGTTTGTTTAATTGTCTGATTATTAAATGGTTTCCTTGATTATTAAATTTTTTGGTTTATCTAATTATGTATTTAAATTTGTGATTTCCTTGCTTTTTGATTAAGCTGTTACATATTTAGATGACTCTATTTGGAAGTTTATATGGCTAATTTTTTCTGATCTATGGCTAAGTTTTATTGGGAGTTGTATAAAGTGGTTGTTTAGGGTTACAGTCCTTGTTTGTTTTATGGTTGTTTATGGTTAGGATTATCTGAGTTTGAGAAACATAGCTGTGATGAGTGTCAGTACTAAGTTTTGGGTGTTAGGTTAGTACTAAGTTTGAGAAACATAGCTGCGATGAGTTGACTAAGTTTGATAAACAAATGATATATGTTAGATGCCTTCAATCGAAGTTTTTAGTAAGAGTTTCAAGTTTTTGTGCGTTGACAATGAGTTTGAGAAACATAGCTGCGATGAGTGTCAGTACTAAGTTTTGGGTGTTAGGTCAGTACTAAGTTTGAGAAACATAGCTGCGATGAGTTGACTAAGTTTGATAAACAAATGATATATGTTAGATGCCTTCAATTGAAGTTTTTAGTAAGAGTTTCAAGTTTTTGTGCGTTGACAATCATTGTGCTTGTCTTTGCTACTACAATCTTAAGGGCCAGTTTAGTGGTAACCGTATCATCTATGGGAACCATACATGGTAATGAGGCCAAACGGATCAAGGGGTGATTCCGGGCGAGCTTGAACCATAGATGGTCGGTTTACTTAATCCAGTAGAGTTGTGCTCAGATATCGGGCCTCGGACTATATACATCCTGCTTACACACGGCGGGAAATAGTCTGTACTCCCGATCAGGTTCAAACTACTCGGGTAACTCTTTTGACTGCTTATGATTGTTATTGCGAAGATTTGAATACATTGGTTGTTCGCTGAAACTTGTTAATGCTTACTTGGACTAATGATTGTTAATGCTTTTGTACAAGCTTGTTTCTTGTTAGCCTAGAATGTTTGCTTAAACACCAAATAGCTGTTGGTCCATTAGGTACCTAGGTCAAAACAGGAAGTGTAGACTATAATGTTTGCGTAAATACTAATTGTGTGCAACCTGTTAAAAACATACTTACTTGGACTAATGATTGTTTATGCTTAGAATGTTTCTTATTAGCCTAGAATGTTTGCTTAAACACCAAATTTGATTAAACTTAACATATACATCCAAATAGCTGTTGGTCCATTAGGTACCTAGGTCAAAAATGACGTTGGAGCCTTTCGATGTAGTTATCTTTGATAAACTTTTTTCATTGCATTGTGTGTTTAAATTTAATTCCTTCAATGTTTTTAATTCCTGCTATCTAATTTGATAACCTTTTTTCTTTGATAAACGTTTTGCTATCCCCTTTCTTATTGTTGTCCTAAGATAGGTTTATTTATTTATTTTTCTTAAAGGAATATGAAACAAAAGTCATCGTTAGGAGTAAATTGAATTACTTTTCCTTAGTTAGAGAAAAGCTGAATGAAAAGCGAAGGATATTATTTAGAACTTCTTGTTTTGGACCATGGTTGAATCTTGTATTTTATGATCATGAAACACATATGTTAGATTATATACTACAAAAACAGGGTTATGTAGATAATGCACAGTATGACATGCACCTCATATATGATGTGGATGGCCATAGTCTACACTTTGGTCGTCACGAGTTTTATCTAATAACGGGGTTTAGATTTGGTAAGTATGTTAGCGTTGAGTCATATAGTTCAGGGGATATAAAATTTAAAACTAGGGTATTTCCTAAAAAACAGGGGGTAAAAATTACCAACTTAGATCTTTTAGTTGTTCTTGAGGATGAAGAGTTATTTGGTAAATTATCTGATGAAGACGCAGTCCGTGTATGCCTACTGTTAGTGTTAGAGGTCATTTTTATGGGTCGGTTATTGACTGAACAAGTGGATGATAAACTATTGCGTCTGGTTGAAGACCTTGAAGCATGGAATTCGTTTCCATGGGGGAGCACATTTGGAGGCAACTGTACAACGAGTTATTCAATGTCGTATCAAGACATAGGTTTCAACATCTTAAAGGACTTGAAGCATCTTCGAAGTTTGTGCCAAGTTATACACTTTTTGGATTTGTCAGGGCTTTCAAGGTATTTCCGTACTTTTTTTTGTTATATTTGTAACAGTTTTTATTAATTGATTATCTTGGATAGAGAAACACAAAGTTTAATTTTATAGATATGGATTCTTGAGTCCTTTGAAAGAAGCAATTGTTGGTGGAATAAACAACCAGATGTCATACCAAGGGGTATAGCCTAGTCAAAGAAACAAGTTTTTAAAAAATCAGATTATGGATCTCTATTTGGCAAGGTAAATTTTCATATAAGCAACAACAAGGACTTTAATATAATTTTTAATAATTTTCATTTTACAATATTCTAGTTGTTGATGTAATTCGTAGGAATTGAAGATTAATTTTGATTTGAAAGCAACATTAGGGGAGCAGCAGTCGGAATTTTATATCCAGTCTCTGGAGTATATAATGGAGTACATACCAAGGACTCTTAAACGAAAAGCACCACATGACTATGATGTTTATTTACAGAAGTTGGATGCATTAAGGAAACGTGGGAGGACAGAAAAGAAGTATTTACCGCTTCTCCCTAGGATTGATGCTAGTAGTCTTATTACAGAGATCGGCGTTAAGGATTCCGTAATTCAGAAGTTGAATAGTCGTGTTTTCAAACTTGAGTCTATTATTCAGGTGATTTGCGTTATGCAGAAAAGAAGTATTTTCCGATTCTACCTATCATCGGGTGGCCAATTTTAACTGTTTTTAAAATTACTTTGTAGGTTCTTGCATGCGAAAGAACTTACGAATTTCGGGTAACATTTTAGCTCGATTAACTTATTTGCCAATTTTTTTTTTTTTTTTTTTTTTTTTTTTTTTAATTTATTGTTTTTAATTTTTTTTTTCATATACAGGAGAAATTGGACTTTAGTCGATCTTTTTCTCATCTAAGCACACAATTTCAAGAACAACTGAGTCGTGCATTCGGGGAATTGGTTGACACTCTAATTTCTATTAGACATTCAACCGAAATACATGTATACTCTGATGATGACATTTTACAGGTTATTTGCTTGTCTATATAATATGACACTTAATGATATTGTACCTTTAATAAAAACATTAATTTTGGTTACAGGAATATCTTTTAGATGAGGAATTAATGTTGCGGAAACAAGAGGAAGAAAAGTGGAAGATTGAAGAACAAAAGACTAAGAAAATGTTGTTTCTAGAGGCATTGAAAGAGGAGGTACATCGCAGGGTGGAAAGGGAAAAACTTTTGAAGAAAGCTCAGGAGAAGAAGAAAGCGCGGTTGGCCTTTTTTAAATCAGATCACTGGCAAAGAGCACGTGCAGACATGGCTACAACTGACAAGAGGAGTCTGAAAGATGGTTCTGAGTCGTCGTATTACTGGTCCTCAAAATTCGTAGAAGCAGAAAAAATACGTATACCTCCTAAAGGCTATAGGGATCTAGACATAACTGAGTTTTTAAAAGATGTTAAGCCTTGGGTGGAGGTATAATTTTTTTGAGCTATAAGTTTTGTAGGTTTAACATTAGCGTTATTTTTTCTAATATAGTAACAATATGTTTATAGAATCTTAATCGTGTGCACAAATCGATCAGCCACATACATGTTACTGATGATTACGACGAATTCCTTGGACAACCGGGGCCCCTTCGTTGTACATTACCTTGGTCAAAGGAACCTGTACGTGTGGATCGCCGTTTCTGGGAGAGCTTGATATGTTTAGATCCACGAAAAAAAGGGTGGCTCATGGATGAGGTAAGGACAAAATAAGTAATTTATTGTTATTGAACTTTCCTTTATATTTCAATTTTATAGTGTTTTTTACATGAATTTTTTTTGTACAACACATAGAGCTATGGGTGGAATACATGTTGCACTTCAGACCTGTTGACGCTGATTGGTGTATGGTTACTGCATACTTTGTACAGTTACTCTTGCAGGACTCCATTCCAATTTGGTATGCCAATGGAGAAAAGTACAAAATATCATGGGGTGATGTTGACCAAGTTTTTATGCCTATTAACGAAAAGGACAAACATTGGTTTTTAGCACGGTTCGAAATCAAGACTGGGATTGTAACTTTTTACGACAGTGCTTCTGAGGAGCAACATGAGGGCCGTCTGTGGTATCTATATATGCGGTCATGTTTACAGGTAAAACATAACATTTAAAATTTTTGCATTATGTGTTTATGTATAAGTTAATTATGGTGAACCTAAATTTAAAATGTTTTCATTTATGTGTTTATATAAAATTAATATGCTTTCATTAATGCACGATGAGCTTTACGATGTAGGACAATCTACATAATTAATATGTATGTTCCTTACATCTAAAGGAGCAATATGAATGTTAGTAATAATATTTCTTCTAATAACTAAATTCTCAATTACAAGGGCATATATATCTAATGCTGTGGATATGTTTTATTGCTTCATTTGTACCAAGTCTTATACTGGTTGGTGTTTGATCTTGATAACAAGTTTTGGCTCTTTAAATAATGTACATTTATTTTATCCCACCAATCAATAAACTTTATTTAAAGAGCCAAATTTTGTTATTAAGATCAAACACCAACCGGTATAAGACGGGGTGCAAAAGAACAAAGCAATGGAATACATCGACGATGTTAGATATATCAGCCATTGTAATTGAGACATCTTGAATATGATAATGATATAGTTTGAAATGTTTATGACACGCCAAACTCCTTCATTATCGCATTCAAGATGTGCAAGGTTACTTAGAGTATATTAATTACTCAATATTTCTTTAGTTGTTATATTTATGTATAAACATTAGTATTACTTAACTGTACTTTTAAAGCAAACTTAATAAACTAGTTCAATGTTAACCATATGTGTAGTGCTTATGGTGACAAACAAACTTCAAGTAAATTAATGACAATAAGATTTGAGAAGATTTCTTCAACAAAGTCAACTCTGTCAAAGTAAAAATTTTCTTGTACATAAACCTTAAAAGTACTTGGTATGATCTTAATATAATATTTCAAATTACAGTTTAGTACCTTTTAGCATTTAGTAATCTTTTGCTAGTTAGGTTAATGGTGTAAATGCAACTCTATTATTTATACTCTCCAACAGTCACATTATTCTACACACACAAAACAAACAGCAGCTTGCTGATAACAACTCACCATGTCTGATAACATTCCTGTGGAAGTTCAAATGGACATCGTGAGAAGGCTTCCTGTCAAGTGTATACTTCAATGTCGAACTGTGTCTAAGAGTTGGAAGGCTCGTATTGACACTTTACATTTCACTGCACGTTATGGTGTTTGCCCTGCCGATAGTTCAATTCTTGTTTTATATTATCGGCAAAGGTAGAAAGGTTACTTGTCTTTTTTAAAAGATGATTTTTCTTGCACAGATGTCCCTTCAAACTTTTCTTATCCTGACTTGGAACCAATTGGGTATTCTCATGGGGTCTTGGGATTTTCGTATGGTTCAATTGTGTCTGATTACATGGCGATCCTTTGGAATCCATCTATCAGAAGATCATGTGGCGCATTTGTGCCATATGTTACACAACCCGAAGAGTATGAAAAGCGTCTGCTGGCTTTTGGGGTACGCCCAGACAATCTTGATCCAATCCTCCTCAAGATTTCATACCCCTTCAATCCTCTACATCATCAATGGTCTGTCTTACTATTCACATTCTCATCTAGAGAATGGAACCGTTTGGGAACTGAGTTTTTACCCCGACAGTCAATAAGATTAAAAAAGGGAAGTCAATGTGTCGTTGACGGGCATATCTTCTGGTGTGGATATGAAAAATTGTATGGAAATGATGGTAGAAAATACAAGAGCTACATGATAGTGTCGTTCAACTTGGTCACCTACCGTTTCCAAGAGTTAGAAATACCAGCAGAGTTGTTGGTGAATCTACCTTTACCATTTCTAGTTTCAAACTTAAGGGACAACACAGTTGTTTCAGGAAACATAAAACAGGATGACCACTACGTTTTCTGCCTATGGCTGTTAACAGTTGTTGGTGGAACAATAACATCCTTTCAATGTCTGCTTAACATTCCCACCACTTGTAAGTTGAAATTAATTTGTTTCGATGATAACAATGACCCAATACTGAAATTTCAGAACCCAGAAGGATGGGCCACAAGTCTTAGTCCCTACAAATTTGTGTTGGGATCAAAGTTTTACTATTTTGTCAAGTCTCAGTCATTTGTAATAATAGGTTGCTTAAGTTATTATTTACTTTCACTTATGTAATCTTACATGTTTACTAGACTTAAGGTATTTTGGTCCATGGGCTTATAAGCCCACACGAATTGTCAAGAGGAAGGAGAGGGAGTGTTGCCCTAGCTCCTTCCCTAAAAATAGAAGCCTTAGGTCTCATGTAATACTTGGTTGTTTATTTGATATCTTAAGGAAACTCTTGCACTTTTATTTCTCTTATTCAAATATTCACCCAAATCCTTATATCTATCTCATTCTTGTTTGTGTGAAATCAATATGGTGACCTAACAAGTGGTATCATTCGCCGGAAGAAGGTGTAGTTCTTAATTTTTAAGTTGAATCCGATCCAAAACCTCTTTTTCTACTCGATTTTTTTTTTGTGAAAATTTAGTAGTTTCTTGTTTGTTTCTTGGTTTTTATCACATCTTTGCTTACAAACTTGTGGTACAAATCATAACAAACAAAAAAGTGTCAAACTTTCTTTCAAAAAAAAAAAAAAAAGTGTTTTGAGCTTGTGTGTTTCGAATTTTTTTTAAGCTCCTACACGTTTTATAACAAAAAATCCTTACTTTTCTTATTTTTCTTGGGTTTTAACATTTTTTTGATTACAAACTAGTGTTTTAAACCTTTCCCAACAAGAAAGTTTCAATCTTTTTGAAAGTTTCAAGCTTAAAAAATTCGATTTTGGTTATTGTACTTGTTTTCTAGAACACAAAAAATTTTCATAAAAATCATCAAGTTTGCAACTTTCTTCAAGTTTTGGTGTTTTTATAACTAGAAGTACAAGAATCTTGGAATACAAACTTCATTTGGGTGAGCTTTTAGCAAATTCAAAATTTTGGCAAACTTTCTAGATCATAAAAAATTTTCATAAAAATCATCAAGTTTGCAACTTTCTTCAAGTTTTTGTGTTTTTATAACTACAAGTACAAGAATCTTGAAATACAAACTTCATTTGGATGAGCTTTTTGCACAATCAAAATTCTAGCAATCTTTCTAAATCACAAAGTTTCTAAATCACAAAGTTTCGAGAACACACTTGCTCCCGTTGCTTACTCGGTGTTTCCCTTGCTTGTATAAGTGAGAAAACCCTTCGACTCGTGGTATACTCTCTAAATTGTATAATTTAGAAAGTTTTGGTGCTAAGTTTCTAGAACGCTGAAAAGTTTCTAAAACACTGAAAAGTTTCTAGAACACTGAAAAGTTTCTAGAACACTGAAAAGTTTCTAAAACACAAAAAGTTTCTAAAACACTGAAAAAATTTCTAGAACACTGAAAAGTTTCTAAAACACTGAAAAGTTTCTAAAACACTAAAGTTTTGAAAACACTCGTTTTTCGAGAACACGGTTTCGAAATTACCAAAGTTTCGAGATTACATATTTTTCGAGAACTCTCAAATTCTTTCGAAAACTGCTTTCTGACTAAATTTCAAGAATTGGCATTACATCTATACCTTCTATAAGATCCATCTATCACATAGGTTTCTTTCTGACATCTTCTTACTATCTTCTTTCTATTTCTTAAAAAAAAAAAAGAAAAAAGAAAGGAAAAAAAAAATCAATTTTTAGGGCAAAACTCAAATTTTTTCGGTAAAATTTGGCGGCAAAATTTTTTGAACTAAATTTTTTCCTGTGACCTTAGTATAACATTTTATAGTGATTTTCAAAATTTTGGAACAGAAAATTTTTTCAAATTATTTTTTGAGGAATAATCTGAAATCACTATTTCAACCTTGTGTGACATTTTTGTTTGATTATTCCAATTACATTGCAACAATCACGGGGGAGAGAAAATGTATCTTAATCCTCTTATATCCCTTAAGCAATTTTAAGTTTCTATCCAAGCATATAAGTTCAATTATTAACCAGTTTAAGCATCATATTTCAAGTTATCATGTATCAAAAACAGCTTCTCAAAAACCCTCTTAAAATCTCTTAAATCATGTAATAGTTCATCTTAAACTCATTTCCAATATCTTAGGCAACTACATTTCATTATAAGTATAGGCAATCACTAAACTTAGGTCGAAGATAACCCTAAGTCAATAGTGATCAAAATTTTATAACCAATCAAGGGGCAAACTTAATAATCCTATAAGATAACACATAATCAAGCATTAAACAACCATAATTCAGATTATCATAGCAAACCCTAAGGTTTTGAGCGTTAAAAACCCTAAGAAAATTATCAAAAGATTAACACAAGTGTAAACTTACCCTCATTGTGTTGAATCCGAAGTTTTAGATTGGAAAATGATCTTAGAAATGGTAAAAGAGTGTTGGTTTTTTCACTATGTGTATTTTTAGGCGTTTTTTTCTTTTTAGCGCGTATGTTGAAAATGATATTTGTTCAAGTTATAAAAGCTTCCCTCGTTAAAAGTTCGGCAATCTTAGTTAGAAGATCGGCGGTTTTTCTCTGCAAATTTCTTATCAGTATGCTATGAACTTTTAAACAATGGTGATAATCAAAACTATAAACTATAACAATCATAGAAATATGTACAATAGATATTCATTCATCTCTTATCAGAGGGATAATCATCAAGCATAAGCTTGAGATACAAATTTATTCAAAATATGGAAAAATAACATAGAAAAAAAAAAAAAAAGAAAGGAGTATTGTTTCAACTCCACTTTTGTGTTACTTTGTTGTTTCATGCAGTGAAATGGTCTGGTGACATGATGTCACTCAGCTTGTAGGAACCAGATGGCTTCCTTTTGGTGTGCTTAGTCTCATATCCTCGTTCATACGCATTGCCATATGGGTCGACAATCTTAATATTAACATGCCATTTCCTATCTCCTTCACCTTTTGTGACTCCTCCGGAATAGTTTGGTGTCCAATCAGTATTCTTGATTGATAATGGCAATGATCCAAGCAAAGCAGTTACTTTCTTCCAAACATAAACATTCCAAAAGGGGTTGCCGTATTCTTGTTCAGCCAAAACTCTCTCCATTGGGTCCTCATAATCATAGTACTTAGGACGTATAGGTCCATAAATTGGTTAACCATTTTCATCCCTTTTTGGTGAGAATTCTTCCTCATCCTCACTATCACTATCATCCTCCTTATTACTCCTCATTTTTGCAGTTTCAAAATGGTGGTGAACCACCCCATCAAAATTTGTCAAACTTTTCTTTCTTGTGTCAATCACTGACCCAAAGGTATGAATAAAACTTCTTCCAACTACCAATGGTACATCTTTATCAATAGGAACATCAAGTAGCAAGAAATTTGCCAAAATAGTATGTATGCTCACTTGACATAGAATATCTAGCAATCTTCCCATGGTCTCAGCTTGTGACATATCAAGCATTCTAATCTTATCAATTTTAGGTTTAACCTTTCCTCTTTCAAGAAATTCATATATTTTGTAGGGTATCACATTGATATTGGAACCTGTAATAGCTAAAGCATAGTAGGTGAGATCTCCTTCCAAATGAATAGGAAGAACAAAACATCCAGGATCCAAAATTTCTTTGAGCACTTTATGACCCCTGACCACATATACAACAGCCTCCTCTTCATTCTCATCTTCTACTTCCCCCTCAATCTTGAGTCTATCCATGAGAATACTATCCAAAATTTTCTTATGCTTGTATGCATTCTTCAAAGTTTCTATAATAGGCCTTTTTTCATACAAGAGCATGATCCTAGCATAGACATCAGCCTCTATCTCTTCTTTAGTAAGCTCATCCCTAGTTATTGGTCGATTTATGGTTAATGATGGTCCTTCATCTCCGTACTTCATTTTGTAAATTGGTTGTGGTTTGTTTTTCAATCTCTTACTCTTTCCCATATTGCATATAAACTTTGGTGCTTCCATTAAAGGTTCATTAGGAAGTGGTGGCAAGTCATCTTCACTAATCTCAGCAAGGAATGGATCAAGGTTCTACAAATCTTCATCTATCATTGTTGCATCAGGCCAAATGGTAAGCAAACCATTTGCAAAGTCCACAATACTTCTAGGCAATTGCAGGAAGGGTATCCCAAGGATTACATTAGGTTCAATCAGTGGTTAGACAACCAACTGCATTTAAATCTGAACGACGTAAATTTTCAAAACCTCGGTTTGCCTCCCAAGTTGTTGAGAAAAACAATTTGACAAAACCAGTCACTCCACATTCTTGGCCAAAGGGAAATGCATCTGTGTCTGCTAAATCTCAACACGTGATTATACCTGGCTCATCTAGGATTAGTTCAAAAACAGTGTCTAAAACGAGCATTAAAAGTAAAAAGTCTTATGGCACATATGACATGTACAAGAACTATGATCTAGAAAAGGCTAGGAAAAAGGCGCTACTTCAAAAGGATGGAATTTTAGGTTCAAAACCTCGTGTGATGCCTTCCACTGTAGTACAGAACACTGCTTGTAGTAGCACACCAAAACCTAGGAGTTATCAACAAACTAATAGGAATTGGCTAGCATCTAAGAGTAGTTACGTAAATAATCAAGTTGTTTGTGCTTTAAAATATCTTCAAAAAGGAAATTCACTTGAAAAGGCTCAATCGACTAAGACATACAAACCTGTTGAACCAAAAGTCATAAGTCAGAAACCTAAGAAGTGGATCAATATAGGATGTAGGTTTTCTCAACCAAGTGATGCTCCCACTGCATCTAAAAGGAAAACATCTCTGAGATCTAACATTAGGTGGGTACCCACGGGTAGGATCTTCAAATCGATTGGTCTTAGGTGGATTCCTACAGGAAAGATTTTAGAAAGTTGCACCAAAACTAATGTGAAATCCACAACATCTATCCCTGAGGCGAGAAAGGAAATCATTGATAATGTGTGTCCGAGTGTCAAGAAGATAATTGACACTACATCTTTATGCTTCTAACATCCGGAACCCAATTACACTTGGGGATCCATGTTCTCTGTTTTGTCTATTCTTTCTTCTTTTCAGGTATAACAGGTATGCCTTTCGTATACTTCAGTGCGAAACCCGGACTTAATCGTATGGCTTCTGAGCACAACAGCTTAGGACCCGTAATCAACCATTTAAAGGCACTTCGGAAATGGCTTCTAAGCACAACAACTTAGGACCCGCATCCAACCGTCTAAATTTTCCGGATTCTTCGGCTGAACCATTGTCACTCTCTCGCAAGGAATTGGAAACCATGTTTGCTCAAACTGTTTGATGATTCAATTGAAAACCGTCCTCAAGAGGTCTCACCAATTTTCGCTGCACACCCTGAGAATATTCAACAAACACTGTTGAGAAAGACGGTCCTCCAAGTGAATCTCCAACAACAGCAAGACAAACCGCTTCCAACTCCAGACAATCATCTGAAGATCCATAACAACAATCAGTACCACAACTTGCAGATTATGACGGAAATGCTTTCTTCAATCCATTTGCACCGACTCCAGCCGTTCCTGATATAATGGAGTCGTCTTCTCGCAATTTGGATCAGTCTAATATGCAAACGTTCTACCAGCATCACCCTTCGACACATCATTGGACTTAAATGGACTTGGAAAAACGAGATGGACGTAGAAGGCATAGTGATTCGCAACAAATCTTGTTTAGTTACAAAGGGATACAGTCAATGAAGCAGGATTGTACATCACTGTCATCAACAAAAGCTTAGTATGTAGCCATGTCTGCTTTCTGTGCTCAAGTCATTTGGATGAGAACTTAGCTCACGGACTACGGCTATGTATTTGACTAGATCTCAATGTACGGCGACTTAAAGTGTGCTTTTGCTATCTTGTGCAACACCATTCATCATTCCAAGGCCATAAAAAAAAAATATTGCTCTCCGCTACCATTTCATCAAGGAGCATGTTGAGAAGGGTACAATTGAATTAGAGTTTGTGGGTACTAATACCAATTGGCGGACTTGTTTACAAAGACATTACCTCCATCAAGGTTTGTTGATTTAGTTCACCAAAATGGTATGTGATGTTTGACTCCAGATGATTTGCAAAACTTTCTTAAAAACTAAGAGAGTCAAACATCAAACTCTTTTTGTATATATTTTATCAAAAAGAAAATTCAAAAACTACAAAAAGAATCTTCTTTCTATATGTACTAACTTCTTATCTTCAAAACTATGTTCCTCCATTCAAAACAAACTTTGCTTTATAATGTCCAAATGGAACATGTTTTGAGGGGGAGAAAAATTTTCACAAAATCATGAAGTTTGCACACCTCATCATTATTCTTCAAGGTTAAAATGTTTCTTCATCATTTGGATTAAAAAAAGAAAGAAAAAAAAAAAAAACTCATTTTCAAAAAGTTCTATAATCTCTCGAATTAAATGTGCACAAAGGTTTCACAAAATAAATGCTAATTCGAGGGGGAGAAAAGAAATTTTTCTGCAACGATCCTAAATTAACCTAGTTTGAACTTCAAATGGAAAAGTAATTAACCTTTAATGAGTAAAGATTCAAAAAAGTCTTAAACTTAGGTAAAAGGACATTGCATGAAAAATTAACCGGGTTCTAACCAATGTTTTCACAAATGTTCTCAGAAGTTTCACACGTAATTTAAAACGTCAATGAATCAGACTAACGATTTTTTTTTTTTTTTTTTTTTTTTTTTTTTTTTTTTTTTTTTTTATCTTCGATCTTTTCCACAATTGTAAGTTTCAAATTTCTTTATGGTTGTTGTCTAATCGTTCCCTAAATGTTTCAAATTTTTTCAACGGTCATAAAGGCATAATCAGAAACTAGGGTTTATGTAATTATCGATCGGGGCATTTCCTTTTTTATGTGTTTAGTCTAATTAATTATTTCTTATAGCTTTAGAGAACACTAAAGAATGCTCGATTGGTGTGTTTGCTCGATTAGAAACAACATAGGTTTGAAGTCATGTGATTTAGAGTTTAAGATGTCGATGTCTTTGCTGCTACTACTAGGGCATTTATTTGTACAATATTCTTGCATTATGATGCTAACATGTGTGCAAAGTCTCAAATCATAACCCCAAACCATGATAATAATTGGAAAATTTCGAGTGAAAGAATGAATTAATATGTGATCTTGTGTGTTAATCTGAGAATTCTGAGCACTTAGGAAGATTTATAATTAGTTTTTGATTCACCCGCATACTTGTTTATGCATGATGCATTTTCTCTGTGTGCAAGTACATGTCATCCCATTGAAAGTCAAAACTTCAACAATTGTCAAAATGTTTCTTATGGAACATATTTTGAGGACAAATGGCTAAATGTGTCAAAAGGCTAAACCTGGTAAAAGGATTCAAAATGGTGAGAAACTAATTTTTTCCAAACTCTACACTCTCGTTTTACTCCGGTAAAGCAAGTGTGGAGACCAAAGCAAAGTCATTCAAAACCTTTCAAATTTACAAAATGTGGAATGCTTTGGCTACAATAAAAGTATGACTCTGATTTGAACTTCTCAAATACCAAAAGGTTTTCATTCCCACAAAATCAAATCTTCAAAAAGAACCCTTGAGGTTCAACTCTAAATGGAAATCTTCTTATTCAGATTTTAAAACTCAAAAGAGAGACTCCGGGTCTCAAACAACTTTCATAGGTAAAAGAGTTTTAAATTTCCATTGATTCAACGAGTGTTATTTCAAAATGATACAAATATTTTTCAATCCTCGTTGGAATTCTGCATCTTTTAATTGGATTGACACACCCTTCAAATGGATTTCAAATTTTATTTAACAAAGGTTTTCAGTCCTCGAGGTTGTTGTCTAATCTGATATTCAAACATTTTTTGTTGTATAATACTTAATTGTGTTTTCTAAAACCTTGAGCAGAATCATTTCACGAATTTTCAAAAGGTATTTCTTAAATACGATTCAATATTCTGCTCAAGAAGACTATCTCTCGAATAAACTTCATTATTTGAGGGGGAGTATTTTGTTTAAAGAAAACTAATTTTGTATGAAAACAACGACTTGTGCACTCATTTCAGTGTACAACTCAGGTTTCAGAGAAAGGAGAGTGCCTTGCTAAACCATTCTTTAAAACCAAACGTGCACTTTTCCTTGAAAACCAGAAGAAGTTCTCATGCTAAACTTATCTAAAACTTCTTAATCTTGAGCAAAAATTTATTCAAAATTTTTCAAAAGGTTTTTCAAAAAAATTTTGCTCAAGATTTTTCAAATCTTTACTCCCCAATTAGCTTCAAAAATTTTAAATTCTCTAAACATATGCGAGTTTTTGAGGGGGAGTATTTCCAAATCAAAATATTCTGTCAAAATCATGCTTAATGGCTTGTGCACACATAACAGTGTACAACCCGCACTTGTAATGAAAGGACCCTGAGGTACGCATCAGTGCCTCAATCCTCACATAAGGAGCGAAGGCTTCTTACTTTTGAGTAGAATTAACCAAACATTTTCTGATTTTCACAATTCTGCTCAAAAGACAAGTATTTCACCTCAATGAGTTTTCACTTGTTGAGGGGGAGCACTTGGAAAATTCATCGTTTGAAAAACCAAAAAGTTCTTGTTGAATTCTCCCCATAAGACTCAAAAGGCATATTTTAATCAAAAGATTGTCAAAAATATCATCTTATATGCTATTTTTGAGGGGGAGAAAAAGTGAATGTGATTAAAACATGAAAGTTCAAAGTTGCTTAAAAGTCAAATCTCATGCGAGCTAGACTCAGATTCACCCAAGAATTGACGAAACATAAAAGTTAGTAATCTCGAAAAGACTTATCCTCGACGGGTAATAACATCAAGTTAGTTACTAGAGCTAGTTGTCACCTAAAATCTGACAATGGAACTCTCTACCTAGCCACGTAAGCATGTCTCGAAAAGGATTTGTCTTAGTAGAAATGTACCATTTCGAGAAACTTTCTGTGGATTTGACCAGGCCGGGTAATAACTTTAAGCTAGTCTAACTAGTGATGTAAGCGTGTCACGAATCGGTCTTGTTCACTGAAAGTGGATCAATTCAAAAAGTGCTTGTTCCTCCGCATGTGCAAATTTATTAAATACTTATGAGCACATGTGAAGGGGGAGCCCTTCAAAAGTAAACACAAAACTCTCAAAGTGTTAAACAAAATGTTTGATAATCACAAACACTTTGAGAGATTTTCAAAGGTTTCAATGGCTATTGTCGGATAATCATGGAGTTATAAGGTGATTAAGCTAAGAAAAATCGTCCTATGATCCGCCAGAGCCGGAGGGATCTACCCAAGGACATCACCAATAGCTAGAATTAGAAGTCCTTAGGTAAAGAAGGAGTTGAAGAATTAAAAAGAAAAGTAAATAAAAGGGTGAAAAGAAACAGCCCTCCATATGTTCAACTCTAGGGCAGACACCGGGTTCAATTCGTATGCTACTGGTTGTTGCTAAGACAACACCAGTATTGAAGATAAAGTCGTCATGGACCCAGTGACGCAATGCACTAAACCTTCTTAACCACTCAAGTTCTCTTAAAAGAGCTTGTTTCATTCTCACAGGGAACCGGTGTAATCTATCGACTTATCTTTTAGAGATGGTTGATATTGAAGCAGGAGACCCCTCCCTAGTCTCCGCATAGGAAACCTAAGTGTGCACTTTTCGAGTCTGGAGCCATGAGATACATCAAAGATCTCTTAGGAACACTTAGTATTTCTGCAATTGGTGTTCTACATCAATGGACACCAGCTGTAAATTATCGAGTCCTTCGCAGATCTTAGCAATCTGCCGAGAACGTTTATGAGAGAAGTTACATAAGTATTTCTAAATGATTGAATGAAAATCCTGCCAGGGTCAACATCAAACAGCCCTGACAGCATGTCACTTCGGTAACTCCTTGTAGGTTACGCTTAGTGTTTGCGGTGGTTTCTTAGCGGTCTACAGTCGTGGAGTGATCCACAGTGACTCACCCAGTCATTGAGCTATTTAGTAGGTCTTGTAAGCTCCCTCGGGAGTATCTGATATGGGAACGGCCTTGATAAGGGTTAGAAGGAGTCTTCATAATATGCTGTTGACAATCTCTAATTCCTTATCTGTAAGTACCAGATGTTTTATTGCTAACTGTTTACCCGCAGGTACATATCATCTCCATGGTGACGGATTCCACATGCTCATACATGCATCTTGAAGTCATCAAAAGCTCCCTCAAAGATCAAAGCAACACAAAGTTTAAAGAAAGATTCTACGCCAAAAAGAAGAATCTACAAAGTATAAATACTAAAGATCTTAAGTGAAAGAAAGGGACTACGTGCATGTATAAGTCAGAATTCAAAGATGTATGAGCATGGCGGACTACCACCACAGACGCAGAAGTGACGAAAGGCAGACAACTTCATAACTTGATCACTATCACAACAACAATGAACAAAGTTCAAAGAACGATGAATGATTATTGACTCACGATTTTGAAAGACGTCTTAAGCTATGAAAGTCAAAAATGAAGAAATGACAAAGACGTCAAGCAACCGTGATGACCGACCCTTAGGGGGAGATTGTTGGGATCAAAGTTTTACTATTTTGTCAAGTCTCGGTCATTTGTAATAATAGGTTGCTTAAGTTATTATTTACTTTCATTTATGTAATCTTACATGTTTACTAGACTTAAGGTATTTTGGTCCATGGGCTTATAAGCCCACACGAATTGTTAAGAGGAAGGAGAGGGAGTGTTGCCCTAGCTCCTTCCCTATAAATAGAAGCCTTAGGTCTCATGTAATACTTGGTTGTTTATTTGATATCTTAAGGAAACTCTTGCACTTTTATTTCTCTTATTCAAATATTCACCCAAATCCTTATATCTATCTCATTCTTGTTTGTGTGAAATCAATATGGTGACCTAACAATTTGCTTCTGATACCTTTCACAATCTGGGGATTAAAGGTGATGGTGGTTCTTTTTTCATCACCTCGTATAATGAATCAGTTCTTCTTCAAACTCATGTTGATCGTATGGTATATGGTTTACGTAATCAGATTATAGGTTACCAATTGTAATCTGTTAGTGAATCTAGTTATCGTGTTGAACACAGTTTAGATTATTAGGGTAATAGGTAATTACTGATGTTGGTTGTTATTGTAATCCGTTAGTGACCTTTCTTTTGTAATCGCATTATGTATGAAATGAATTAATGTTTATCGTATTATGTTAAGTTTTGTTATCAGGTTGATGTTAATGTAATCCGTTAACTTTTGAATGTTTTTAAATCTTGATTTGGCACATTGGGTCGCATATGCATTATGTATGAAATGAATTCTTGTATGCTTGTATATTTTTAGTAATATGTTTTAATCTATCTACAGGCTGGACTTCCAATTGTTCTTGAGCAAGCCAAAGTTTTTGAGAAGAAATGTATAGATCCTGCAAAGTATGCCATCACCTTCGAGACTACACGCAACATTCCAGCACAAGGAGGATTGTTTGGTGATTGCGGTATCTGGGTTTGCATTTTTTTATACCGACTGGCACATGGGAAATGGTTGGCTGTGGAAAATACTGTCCAGGCTGCTCTTGCTTACCGCGAGCATATGGCTAAGTTCTTTTTCAAACACCAAGTGTCTAGTTGGTAGGTTTGGCAAGTGGAGCACGATCGTTGTAATTCGCATACACTGGGTGTTGTACTAGTATAATTAGTGTTAGGAATGTAGACCAATTTTTGTAATTTTGATACATGGCATTTTGTACTACAAGATTTTGTATTAGGACTGTCGCGTGTAAAACACTTATTAAAAATTTCATACTTGGTGTTTTGTACTACTACAAGTTGTATTAATAAAAGGTGGGCGGTCCTTTTTTGATTTTACAAATCAATCAATATAATTTGGTTAATGATTACTTATTCAACTCTTTGTTTGCATCACTCTTATAGGTTTAACAAGATTTGATTTTACAAGTGAAGGGGACACTAGTTTTAAAGGAAGATGTTTGATCACCCCGTGTTCACGTACACAATTTCACACATCTACTTTATCAATTTTTACTAAATATGCCCCATTAATAGGATTGTTAAGCACTTATACAAACAATGGCTGCTCCTTATAAAAACATTGACACATAAAAACAATGTCCATATAGTTTTAACACATAAGAACTAAATGTAAGATTACAAACATCCAACTGATAAGAAGTAAATGTAATACTAAAAATCATCCAAATGATATTGGTTAGATGATTCCGGGTTGTAATTTAAGTTGAAACTAGAATATGATGTTTCACTACCCCATACCAAATTGCCATCTCATTGCCAGTTAGATGGTTGAAAGTCCTAACTTAGGTCGTCCCATTCCTGATAAATTCTGCCATTTTGAAAATACTCTTCGCCAATTGATGATTGGCTTCCACTTTCTGTTGCTTATCACTATTTGATTTGCGTTTACAAGTTCCCTATTGTGATTCCATCTCTTGCATAACCTCTTTACCCTTGTCTGATCTGCTTGTTCTTGCCTTGAATTTTTCCTGCGAACATTTTTTTTATTATAAGATTAACAAATAAATAATATGTTTATTATTTATTTTGAACTTTCAAATTACCTTCGAACTGGGCACCGGTTGCATACATGCCTCACGGTTGTGTCCTTCATTGCCACAATGTCCACATTTTTTAATTATTGGCTCCTCATTTTTTGAGCGAATCCGATCTTTGTTTTTGGGTCTCCCCGCTGGCCGCTTATCCATCAAAGGCGGTTTAACCTTTTGCAAGTTTCCTAGATTATGCCAATTTGCTTCTTCTTCCAGTGGAAATATCATTTCTTGATATGTGCCTTTTAATGCTGTTTTTGTAAACCATGATTCCGCCCATTTGTTACAGTTAGTCAATTCTTCATATCTACAAACGGCGCATACATGACCACATGGTAAACCCGAGAGTTCCCATTGCCTGCATTAAGAACTCAATGAAATGTCATACATGAATAAAAATTATGAACCTTAAAGGAAAAAACAGTTTATATTAAATACCTGCAAGTACATTCATTTTTTACAAAATCCACAATATTACTACCATAAGGGGATAGTACTTGGTACACGGCACACATGGCAATGCCTCTAACTTCCCAGTTAGCACTCTTCCACATTCTGTGACGTACCTTCTTTGTTGCCCACTCTGTAAGTTCAAATTCGGGTGTGGCTGCAATTTCACCACTTAATTATATGCCGCCAAATAATTAATTGTTATTTCTAATATAGAAAAATATATACCTCGGTATTTCTCTCTACGTTTGTTATACCAATCTTGCAAAAGCGTTTTGTAGTACTCCATGAGCATGGTTATTGGAACCCTACGAACATGCCGTGTTAATGCATTAATTGATTCTGCACTGTTTGAAGTCAAGTAATTGTATCTTTTTCCCGTGCAATATGCCCTTGACCACTTATCATATCCTGCTTGTTCAAGTTTTTCCACGGCTTGAGGTCTTTTTGCGCGAAGCTCAGCAAGTGTCTTGTTAAATACTTCATGACTATAACTTTTGCACGTCTTCCAGTATAAAGACTTCACCTTTTCCTCTTTCAAATTGCAATTCATCATCAAGTGATGACAACAATAACCATGAAAGCAATTTGGGAAAACTGTATCACATGCTTGTGTTATTGCTGCATGACTATCTGAAATAATGGCCAAATTAGGCACTTCACCAATACATTCTTTCAACCAGGTCATAAATTGTGTCCACGCTTGACAGGTCTCGCCCTGTGAGACCCCGTAGCAATTGGAATAATCTGATTGTTACCAGCCATACCAATCGCAAGCAGGTTGGTTCCTAGGTACTTCCCTTTGAGATGCGCGACATCGATTATTATCAATGGACGCATAAAGGCTATAAAACTGAGGATCTAGTGTCATAAAACGTATATTAGAATACTACAAATTACAACATAATGTAACTTAAAAAAACTTAAATAATAACTAAAACAATGCTTACCGCAACACCAAAAGCTATAAAAACCATCTTAAATCTTCTTGCATCGTCTGTTTCGATATGGGTTACCGTCCCAGGGTTTTTGAGCTTTAAGTTATGGTAATAAATAGGTAACTGCTCAAACGAATCCTCTGGTTTACCGTTCAACATATCAAATGCCAAATTCCTACCCCAAGCTCTTTTATAAGAAATGTCTATTTTCCAATCAAGCCTAACATCTTTTTGTATATCACGCACCTTATATACCCTGCTACAATCTTTCAATTTTTCATATAGTAACTGACTAAGTAGTTTCATAGTTGCATTACGATGATTTGGACAAATCTGATCTCTTGAACATGAGTGCACATCGTTCATGCTAGATACATAGAATTTACTACCCACTTTATCTTTACGAGTGTATATATTCCATGAGCAACCTGGGCGTGTAGATTTCACGCTGTACCTAATGCTTTCAGATTTTATAACTTTGTATTCAAACCGTTCAATTAACTATTTCTTTCCAATAGCAAACATATATTCTGCTTTGTTATAAAATTCCTTGTTTTTTAAAAAATCATTATTGTTTATATGGGACTGGTATGTTTTAAAAACTGGATTTGGGGCATTGGGTGGCGTAGGCATATGGTTAAAATTGTTTCTTTGCCTTTTAGGTAGTGAATCATCTTGTTGGTGAAAGTGTATTGTTCAACTTTCGGGGTGGGATAATAATATTCTTGGGGATTTAGCAGAACATTAAGATCAAATGAAATATTATTAGAAGCTGAAGATGATTTTACCTCAGAAGGTTGTTGAATTAGTGAAATGAATAGTTTCTGAACTTGATCGTTCTTACCACAAACTTCATTAATGAAGTATTGGACGTCGTCATCATCAACAACATCCAGTGACATGGAACCTTCTTTGTAAAATAACCTGACGACAGAATTTTGGTTGTCTTTCACGACGTCCACCTTTTTCTTCACTTATTCCACTAGGTTCTTAAAACTGATAGTTTTAGGTAGTTTAACAACATGTTTTGATGATGGATGCACCAAAATAACCTTAAACTTTGAATTCTCATCATCATTCATGGTATCTTGTAATCACACTGATAATGTAATTTTAGTAAACAAAAGAGTAACAAGAAATATAAACATTTAAGTATATGAAACAGCCCTTGTACTTGTGTATTTACTATGATCATTTGACATAGTTATTAAGTCGCCCAAAAATGTGAACTACCTAAAGCACCCAATTAATTGCTCTTACTTAAAAGCTCTAACAGCCCATTGTACTTGTTTATTCATTTTTTTGTACCTGGTAATCCATAATTTTTGAACTTGCATTTATATGTTTCATGTGAAATATTAATTAGGTCGCCCAATAATTTGAACAACCTAGTCATATCGTTGTACCTATTAATTCATATCTTTGTACCTCATGATTCTTATGTGTGTACTTTGCATTTATTTGGATTATGTGAAATATTTAATAGGTCGCCCAAGATTTTCAACAACCAAGTCACATGGTTGTACCAATTAATTAATATACATGCTTGTGAACTTGCATATCTTTGTATAAATATGAGGTTAATGTAGGATCAATATCAATATACCTGCTTGTCATGTCGAATGGTAAAACCCATTGCATATTTTTGTATATAATTACCAATAATTATTTAATTTAGTTTAATTTGTTTTTATTTTTTTTGTTTTATTTTTTAATACAGAACCTGTAAGGAGACGATTATGGTTTGATGCCAATGATAATTGTGAGGAGATGGTAAAAAATACATTTGATGAAGACATGGAAGAAATATATGAAGAAGTCAACAAGGACACAGTAGATGAAGCTTTAAAGGAAATATGTGAGGAAGATGTAAAGAAAATTTCAAGCATTAAGAGCTATTTGGTACGAGAGCAGGAGCCCAAACTAGGAACGCCTAACTTTTGTATCAACAAGTGGCGCCATCCGTGGGACCCTACACTAAGAACTAAGAACTAGAATGACGAAGAACAAAAACTCAAGCCAGCGGACACCGCAGTTGGAAAAAACACGTGACCCCCCAGAGGAAGAACCCTCAAGATTCGACCTCTAGGCAGACCTCTGGAACAACCAGTGCGCCTGGTCACCAAGAAGCGGGACCAACCCTACCTCTCCCAGCGGTAGAATTACCAACAAGAACTACTTAAGCCACCACGGTCGTCCTAAGCATTAAAGAACTTCAACGCACTCTCTTCAATACTCCTCATCAAACGACAGCTATAGCGGACAACACTGTGCCACCTGGCGCACCCAACCGTGATAGGGCGCCTAATGTGGAGGCAGAAATCCTTGCAGCGGATGAGGACATACATGATTTAACTCTAAGTAATTTTGTGTCCCAAAATTACGAAACTCTAACCGCCCTCATGCAAGAAGAGGCAAGGATAAGGTCTAGTATGAGCCTGCAAGCCCGGCTCAACTTTGGTCCTGAACGCGAAACATCACCACCACGCTACCAAAGAGGGGGGCGCGAAAATAACGAAAGGCATACTAATATCCATGATAGACTTGGTACAACATCTGACTCACAATACTCTGAGGAATATGAAGATGACGAGAGGTGCACCAATTTTCACTCCAGACTTAGTAGTCGAAGGATGCAAGACAGACTTGGACGCCAACATTCACCAAGCGAAGGCTCCTCCAGGTCTGGGAGCAGAAGAATTCACGACAGGTTAGGAAGGCGAACTTCCCTAAGTGAAAGCCCCTCAAGCTCCTCCTCTGAGGAAAACCGGCGCAAGCGCCGCAAAAGAGATTACTCATCTTCCAGTGACTCCTCAGACAACGAGGATAAGGAAACAGGACATTGGAAGTCCAGAGGAAGACGTCGCGAGGAAGAAGACGAAGACATATCCCTCCCGTGACGTCGCCAGAAAGTTGATGCATTTACGCGACGCATCAGCGACTACTCCGATCATAAGAAAAGGCGCATGCCCACTAATGTTAAAACATATGATGGAACGGGTGATCCTGATGACCACTTAAAAATTTTTGAATCCGCTGCTACTATCGAAAATTGGCCACAACCTGTTTGGTGTCATATGTTTAACTCCACGTTAGTAGGGAATGCGCGCACTTGGTTTAGCAAGCTTCCACAAAGGAGCATTGGCGGGTTTGAAGAATTGCAAAAAGCATTCCGCTTAAACTTCACCCAAAGAAAGAAGTGCGCTAAAAACCCTGTTGAACTAGCCAGAATAAAACATCGTAAAGGGGAGTCAACCAGTGCTTATATGGAACGCTTTAAAGATGAATGTATACATGTCAAGGCGTGTCCCGAAGTCCTAAAAATTTCAGGGTTCATGAATGGGATCAACAACCCAGAGCTCATTAGGAAATTAAACGACAAGGTTCCCCAAACCTTCGATGAACTAATGAAGCGCAAAAGATCCTTCATCCATGGAGAAGCAGCCGCTGCGAACAGTAGAAAAGGCTACTCAAATTATAGGCAGCAACAACAGCATAGGAGACAATCCAATGATCAGAGTAGCAACCGCAACAAGAATTATCGCAGTTAGGGAAGTGGACGAGATAATGACAAGTATACCCCCTCACAAAGACTCCGAGGGAAATATTTGTAACAGAAGATGCAAACTTCCCAAAACCTCCACCAATGCTCACCCCAGAGGACAAGCGTATAGGGAATGGATACTGCGAATACCATGGCCAAAAGGGCCATACAACCAACAAGTGTGTCCAGCTACGAAAACTAATTGAAAAATTAGTAAAGGAGGGCAGAATGGATCACCTCGTAAAGAACATTAAAGAAGGGAAGGACAAGCAAAGGAATGGAGGAAAGAAAGAGCCTCCCAAAGATAAAGCGGGCATCATCTACATGATACAGTCATGGCAATGCAAGACAAAGCAAAAAGTCAGTCAAAAGTTCTCTTCAAAAAATGAGATATCCTTCCCCACTCTAGCCGCGGAAAACGCAGTAATAGAGCCACTGACCATTGAGATACATACTGAGGGACATGACATCCGCCACATGTATATCAATGGAGGATCATCAGTAGATATTCTGTATGAACATTGCTTTAAAAGGCTACGACCTGAGATACAAAGTCAGTTGATACCAGCCACGACGTCGCTGACTGGCTTCACAAGAGAAAAGATATGGCCTATGGGGAAATTACGCTTACTTGTAGTTGTGGGCGATGAACAACACTCTACAGCAACGTGGATAAACTTCATGATAATCAAGTTTCCTTCACCGTACAACGACATCATTGGGAGACCTGGAATATCATCCATGCGCGCTGTACCATCCACAGCACATGGGATGCTCAAATTTCCAGTAGAAGGAGGAATTGTCACCCTCTACAATACCACAGTACCGCCTAAAGTACCAAACTTACCAAACTTCAAGGTCGCCATATTCCAGAACAGCGCGCAGCAAAATTACCAAACTTCAAGGTCGCCATTCATCCTGATTACCCAGATCAAAAAATATCGATTGGAGGATCTTTATCTGACAAAGGTAAAGCAGCTGTATGCGCACTCTTGCAAAAGAACCTGAGTATCTTTGCGTGGGAACCAAAACACATGACCGGAGTGCCACGCTCTATTACGGAGCATAAGCTACAAATCCGACAAGGATATCCCCCAATACGACAGAAGAAGCCTGGCCAGGCCCCAGATCGCGTAAAAGCCATCCTGGAAGAAGTACACAAACTTGTAGACGCGGGTATCATGCGCGAAGTCTACTATCACGACTGGTTCTCTAATCCAGTGATGGTGAAGAAGAGTGATGGCAGTTGGAGGATGTGCGTGGACTTCACGGACCTCAATAAAGCATGTCCACAGGAGTGCTACCCACTACCAGAGATAGACTGGAAGGTAGAATCCCTGTGCGGATATCCCTTTAAATGCTTCCTAGACGCATACAAATGGTACCATCAAATTTAGATGGCAGTGGACGAGGAAGAAAAAACAGCCTTCCACACAAGTCAATGGGTCTATTGCTACACAAAAATGCCTTTTGGTCTAAAGAACGCAGGCGCAACATACCAGCGATTGGTGGATATGGCTTTTGAAAAACAAGTAGGTTGCAACTTGGAAGTCTACGTTGATGACCTTGTCATCAAGAGCCACATAGAGGAAGAATTGGTGCGCGACATTGTGGAGACGTTCAAAACATTGGGAAAAATAAACATGAAGTTAAACCCCAAGAAGTGTACCTTTGGCGCGACAGAAGGCATGTTCCTTGGGTATTTAATAGAACCTGATGGCATCAAACCTTGCCCAGAGAAAACAAAAGCTGTCATCGATCTTCCCTCTTCGCGCACATTGAAAGAAGTCCAGTCATTAAATGGAAAGCTAGCTGGGCTAAACCATTTTTTATCCAAGTCAGCAGACAAATCACTTCCTCTCTTCAAAACACTCACGAAGTGCACAAAAAAGGGAGACTTTCATTGGACAGAGGAGGCAGAGGAAGCCTTCCAACAACTAAAACAGCATCTTGCATCACTTCCCAAACTTGTCGCACCGTGACCAGGGGAAGAGTTGATAATGTACTTATCAGCAACCCATGGAGCAGTTAGCGCAGTACTATTGACAGATAGGAACTCCATCCAAACACCCATATACTTTGTAAGCAAAGCACTGAAGAAGACAGAGACTAACTATAGCGCCATGGAAAAGCTGGTCTTAGCTCTAGTATTCGCAGCTAAAAGACTACGCACCCAATAGCCGTGATCACGGACCAGCCCATCAAACAAGTTATCTCTAAACCTGATGCATTAGGACGGCTACAAAAGTGGAGTGTGTTGTTAAGCGAATATAACATCTCGTATAGACCACGCAGTGCAATCAAGGGGCAGATATTAGCTGACTTTATTGTTGAAAAGCCAGATACCGATACTCCACCTCCAACAAGCAAGACAGAGTCACAAGAACCATGGATTCTATTTACAGACGGATCCTCATGCGTGGATAGATCAGGTGCAGGCCTTATCCTTACTAATCCAGAGGGGATGGAGTTCACCTACGCACTGCGCTTCGAATTCACAGCCACAAACAATGAGGCAGAATACGAAGCCCTACTCGCTGGACTGCGTATTGCAATCCAAATGGGTGTACGCAACCTAGAGGCAAATGTAGATTCCAGACTAGTAGCTAACCATGTGTTAGGTGAATATGAAGCCAAGGATGAACATATGATCCAATACCTTGAAAAAACCAAATCTTTAATTCAGAGCTTTGATAGGTTCACAATAAAACAAGTACGTAGAGGAGACAACAGGAAAGCTGACGCGCTTAACAAGATCGCATCTACAAGCTTTGCGCACCTATCAAAACAAGTATTGGTAGAAACTCTTAAAAATAAATCAATCTTGGAGATGGAAGTATCCACGGTGATAGAAGAATAGGATCCCACGTAGATGACACCTATCATCGAATTTATTAGCAAAGGAATTTTACCACAAGAGCAAAAGGACGCTCGAACGGTGCGGCGCACAGCGCAGAGATTTGAACTACGAGATGGCATCCTATAGCGACGTTCATTCCTACAACCTTGGCTCCGATGTGTTGGACCTCTTCAAGCAGATTATGTACTTCGCGAAATTCACGCTGGATCATGTAGCATGCACTCGGGACCACGGTCTGTTGTGGCGCGCGCCCTGCGATTAGGATATTTTTGGCCTACTATGCATCGCGACGCGCGAGATATGATAAAGAAATGCAGTAATTGCCAAGTACACATGCCAATTCCGCGCCAACCACAACAAGAGTTAACTCCCATTACCTCACCATGGCCATTCTATAAATAGGGCATTGATATCGCAGGCCCTTTTCCCAGTTGCAGCGGGAGGGTTGAAGTTCCTCATCATAGCCATAGACTACTTTACAAAGTGGATTGAGGCAAAAGCAGTGGTGAGCATCACTGGCAACCAGGTAAAACGCTTCGTGTGGGACAATATTGTGTGTCGCTTCGGGCTACCTGGGGAAATTATCTCAGATAATGGAAAACAATTTTGCAATAACCCATTCAAAGATTGGTGCACACAATTGAACATCACACAACACTTTGCTTCAGTAAAATACCCACAAACCAATGGTTTGGTTGAACGCGCGAATCGCAGTTTAGGTGAAGGGATAAATGTAACCTCTCGTAAATTTCCTTTACGATTAGTAAATGCATACGAATAAATAAAACGATGTTACGATAAATTAACATCATTTTACGGGTAACAAATTTTTTTTTATGATATGGCTTGATATTGAACCACTACGATAACTATGATTGACTGTTTAACCAGGAACGATGCTTACACACAACCTAGATTGCCTATAATTATTGCGAACGATAGATAATTACATAACGCGTTTATATTTAATAATATGTTTCGTCTAAATAACGTATACTATTATATATCCCCTGAACCTACGAAACTTCCCGAGAACGCTCGCTAATATTTTTGGATTTCGACACGATAATTGAGACACACTAGGTGGGCCCCCAACACCCTTTGGGCCTCGATTACACAATATACAACCAAACGGACTCCCTTTTTAAATTTCTTTCTTTCTTTCTGCTGGGCCGAGACCAAACGCAAGCCCAAACGGGCTTTAAGCCCAAAACGCACCTTTTGGTTATTTTTGTTTTGGTTTTCTGCTAGCCGCAACACTCCATACGTACCCTAGTATTTTACGATTCCTACACATAACGAACCAATTTTATTTCACATTATGATTTGCCTAGCACCCAAGATTCACACGAGACCAAAAATTCACTCACTCACCTTCGTTTACTACTCTAAAAAAACGTT
Organism: Artemisia argyi; assembly: GCA_030686995.1. Classification (NCBI taxonomy): domain Eukaryota; kingdom Viridiplantae; phylum Streptophyta; class Magnoliopsida; order Asterales; family Asteraceae; genus Artemisia; species Artemisia argyi. Next base: position 75,714,241 of record CM060695.1, on the reverse strand, counting down.
CAAAGCAAATGCGTGAGAACTTCCATCAAGATAATGCCAAATCGTGGCCAAATGTTCCTTCCACACCTCCCCTCTTCCCCTATGACAAGTGAATGAACATAAGATTGGCAGGAATGTTTTCACAAGACTCTTGGCTTGTACGCACCTCATTGGACGAAGGAAGTGGCACTACTATTCGCTCATGATAAAACCAAATCATCTCCAAGATATTACGTATCTTCCCATATCTTAAACACAATATATAACGAGCACATGTACTCACAAATTGAAACACACTTGTACGTACCAAAACTCACACAAACGAGAACACTAAGGCTACATTGGGAGTCATACGGAGTGCACAAGGGAACCACGAAGCAAGGGAACCAAGGAACGAGTAGCAAGCTTAGAGCGAACCATTGAAGAGCTTGAAGTGAACCATTGAAAGAATTGAAGAGAACCACAACACGTTGAACCATATACACGAACCATTTTCATCGTTTTACTCCACCTTTTGAGGTGAGGTGAGACTCCAAATCGTTATTTTCATTATTTTCATATATGAATTTCTTGTTTTGCACGAACACTTTACCTAAATGAAATGAGAAACTTAAACGCGACATGCATATATTATATATCGTATTACATGTTTACTAAGTCCTTAACGAGTACCTATAATAACATTGGAATTATATTAACGTTTACATACTAAATATCACACGTTTCTAAGTCATATGAACCTACACGACATGTACTAAAACACTTAGTTTATTTTTCAGTTTTATAAGATTGTACGTATTGAATTTGGTGACTACACTTTGGCCTCGCCATGTCTAATTTCAACACACGACCCCTAAATATTTTCACACGACCTATTTGTTTACTTGAAATACTAACAGGAATGATAGATAAGTCGACCTAATAACTTCGTTTAATCACCTAACGAGACCCAAAGTAAATCGCTATTAGAACTAGTTTTCAGATTATTAAAAACCTTACGTGGGCCAAAAAGCCCAAAAAGCTCATTTTAGCTTATTACGATAAGCTGAGCGTATAAGCTCTTTTGAAATGAAATTGTAACTTAAAAAGATGGATTTCGACTAAACAAGTATACCCCCAAACCCCTTGGATCGTAAATCCTTAACGGGCCCTTAAATTGGATCGTTAAAGCCCAATTAACAAAATAAGCTAATAATAAGCTAATAAGTTGTTGGTATAAGCTGTTTGAAACTTTATGAGCTTATTGAAATAATAAAAATGCTAAGTTTTAAATTTGGAAATGTTTGGACTATTTTTGCAAATGTTCGAGAATTAGGGACTAAAAATGTAAAGCTGGTAAACTTTGTGTGAAAAGTATAAAATTGTTTATCTAAAGGGTATAAACTGTAAATATTGAAATTTAGGGATAATGAATGTAAATATTTGATATTTGGACTAAAAACGTAAATATATATAATTTTTGGACTAACGACACAAATGTTTTCCGTAAAGGGTAAAAAGTGTAAAATTGAGAAACATGAAGAATTGAATAGTAATATTGATTTTTATAATAATTTTATAAATTATATATATTTATACTTATATATATATTTGAATATATATTAAAACGATAAATAATAAACATAACTTATTATATATATATATATATATATATATATATATATATATATATATATATATATATATATATATATATATATATATATATATATATATATATATAATACGAATAAAACGTATATAACGAATAATTATATTTAGACGAATAAAACAATACGTAACCATTATCTATTTTTATACGATGTAACACATCACGTATGCACTGTATCGATTACTCATAATTAATAATAAACGTTCGCAATAAAAACGAGACTTAAGAACTGAAACGTGCCATATCTTATTAGGTTGTGTGTGAAGCCGTTGCCTTGCATCGTTGAGATTACGATTGTTCTACTATCCTACTAAGGTGAGTTCATAGCCCACATTTAACTTATTTTTGTGGGGGGGATACATGCTCAAAAACCGAACACAAGCCTTTTTCCTGATCTTATTATTGCTTAAGTAGCTATTGCCAAAAGTCCCTCGATTATGAACCTTAATCACTTGAACGGTGAACGTAAATAATTGTGAATAGATCTATTAGGGATTGACAATCCCCATTTGGTTGCTAGAGGAAAGTTACCAAATGCACGTTATTTGAATATAATAGGTTACTGGCAAATACCTATCTTGGGGGCTCTATATTTTACATCATTATTATGAAAATATTGATGTCTGTTGAATCGTTGAGTGTCATGAGCTTAATGCAATAATGAATGTGATTTCTGACTTGTTTATTTGTATCGATATTACAATAAACATCTATCTCTTGTGTTCAAACTCTTAATTATAAACCTATGAATTTCACTCAACTTTTGTTGACTTTTAGCATGTTTATCTCAGGTAACTAAATGGAATGGATGGCAAAGGCACGAAGTGGGCAAATAAAGAAACGTTTATTTCTATTTAAATAAAACTTGTTGTTGATTAACGGATTCTCTTGGAATTATGAATATTTGGTATTTTAAATAAAACTTAAAACGATCACTTGAATCGTTTTCTATAATTGTGACGAAAGATCCACAATATAATACCCCACATGTCTTCCGCTGACATTTTAAGTCTTCCGCTGTATTGATCGATTTTGGGGGTGTTATAGATTGGCATCAGAGCTACGGTTATAGTGAACCAAGTGTTTTTGGGAACATTGGACTATAACTACACTTTAAACGGGACAAAATTTTCATAAAATACCATCCTACGCCCTTCGTGCCTACGCATCCCAGTAATTGGTAAAAAGTGTTATTTACCTTATAGCATTTTAAATTGGTTATAATTATGCTTACATTTGCTAATCGGGAAATTTATTACAGTGTCATGTCTTCGAACACCCACCCTATCAGCTTGTCCTCAAACTCAGGAACTGAAGATGTTACTTCAGCCTATGCTACCTCACCTATGCCTATGTCTCCTACTACCGACAGATACATGCAAAGCCAGCAATTTCTGCCAGCATCTGACACAGAGGCTTCTCCTCTGGCAACATCTGGTCTGATTCGCCGATCTAGGAAAATTAGACAACTTCAGCCGTATGAAGCAAGTACTGCTGTACCAGCACCAGCTCTTGTCATACCACCTGAATCAGTTGTGCCATCACCACCTGCACCACCAGTAATACCACCACTACCAACTATCTTCTACAGCCAAACTACTGCTGTGCCACTAATACCATCACCCATAGCATCACCTCCACTAGCATCACCACCTGCACCTTACCGAAGTGTCCCACTATCACCTCACCAAAGGACTTACCCAATCCGCCCAACCACCTCAGAATCTTGTGTTCAACGTAGACGCCGAAGGATCCACAAGCGGGCAGATGCTCGTAAATGGTCTTTCTTATTGCCCATTATGCGATATTGGAGATCTCAAGAAGGAACACCAACAACAAGGGAACTTAGGGAAAGTTCTTACTCTACCTCCCGAATTCTGCCAGTCACTGGGGAACCCATACACCATACCATACCATTGTTAGCTGCAAGAATGGTTCGCCACGAAGACCGACTTGATTCCATCGCTAGTATACTCAACAAGATTCCACATGAACTTCTAGAAACCTTTGAAGATGATATGAACAGTCTCATAATTGGTCATCTTGCAATAGAAGATAAGGTTGAAAAGTTGGATTCTTTATTTTGGGAATCAATGGAATTCATAGGAGCACTATGTGGGGCTAAAACTTCAACCGAAATAGCATTGGGGACTTTAGACCGAGAAATTGAGAGGATCAACACTGAAAACCTACGCCTTAGGCAAGCCCTGCTAGAAGCTCGAGAAAGGGAAAGAGCTCGAGATCAAACCATGGAAACCATGTCCACTGCCATTCAAGAACTCCAAAACCGCCTAGACAAGGCCTTAGGAAAACCATGAGACCACCACCTTGTTAAGAAAAATCAATGTCCTACAAATAAGAATATCTTGTCGTGTTTTGTAAACATTTGCACAAGTATCAATAAGTGTTGTAACACCTTGACATTGATTTATGGAAGTTTATTTTATCTTTATTTACGTTGCATTATATCGTAATATATTGGTTCATACAGGTCAAACTTATTCGTAATGTGTGTCATCCCAACATACAATAATTTACGATTTAAACCTTTTCAATGATCGAATCATTGTAACTACGACCTATATTTAACTATTTATTACTCGATATGTATTTTCAACGTGATAGGATTATTATAAATGTTCTAATAGTATACCTTCTTTTATAGCAATATGGCTAGAACTAGGAGAACAACCACGAACGCCGCACCAGCAAACCCCGAAGTTATGACCCCGGCAGCAATCCAGCAAGCAATCGCTGACGGCGTTAATGCCGTTCTAGCTGGACAAGGCCGTAATAGAGATGGAAATGCACCTGCACCCCGCTACTGCACATACAAAGACTTCATAGCGTGTCAACCGACGTATTTCAAAGGAACTGAAGGAGTATCGGAATTAGCTCAATGGTTTGAAAGAAGTGAAACTGTTTTCCAAAGAAGTGGATGCTCGGAAAACAACAAGGTAAGCTTCGCAAGGGGAACACTAATGCAAGACGCTCTATCCTGGTGGAACTCTAACGTTCAAACACTAGGAGCAGAAGCAACACATCAGCTTACTTGGATTGAATTCAAGGCTAAAATACTAAAGAAGTATTGTCTCCATTCCGAACTGCGAAAACTCGAGGATGAGTTCCATGCCTTAATAGTGAAAGGAATTGATTTGAGAAGTTACAACCGGAGATTCCAAGAACTTAGGATACTATGCCCTACCATGGTACCCGATCATGAGAAGACATTATAGAAATATGTCGAAGGACTCCCTAGGAGTATTGAAGGAAATGTCACCTCAGCAAACCCGCCAACCTTGGAAGCAGCAATGGAACTTGCTCAGAAACTTCTAGATCGAGAAGTAAAATGCAATGAACTTAAAAGGAAATTGGACGATAAAAGAACCACTCACCATCACAACAACAACCAATAAAACTACAACAGTCATCACTGCAACAACAACCAACGCAACAATAATCGGAACCACCAACCACATCACAACACTCGAAGCACTCAACAGCAGAATCAAAGACAAGAAAAACCCCGAGTCTACACCGCCACGAAAGGTGTAGGGTACAACGGGCAGAAACCCCTATGCCAACGATGCAAACTTCATCACGAGGGTCGTTGTACCGTCCGATGTGACAAATGTCATAAGATCGGCCATCAAACCAGAAACTGTAGGGTTCCGGCTACAGGAAGCAACACACAGGTTGTATCACCCACTTGTTACGGATGTGGAGAAGCAGGACACATCCGGAGGAACTGCCCAAAAGGGAATGAACCAATCAACGCTCCAGCTAGAGTATACCTTCTCGGAGATGGAAACGGACCCGATGTAGTCACCGGTACGTTTCTACTAAACCATCATAATGCTAGAGTATTGTTTGATTCGGGCGCCGATAAGAGTTTTATATCAGATACGTTTGCCCCTTTACTTAATGTTACCCCCTCTAAGCTAAACACCACCTACGAAGTCGAAATGGCTGACGGAAATTTAATAGATACCAATACTATCATGAAAGATTGCACCCTAACCTTATCCGAAAAACCTTTTGCCATTGATCTCATGTCGGTTCAACTTGGTAGTTTCGACGCTATCGTCGGCATGGATTGGCTATCCTACCATCGTGCTAGGATTCACTGTGACGAAAAGGCCGTCCATATACCACTCAAGGATGAAACACTCATTGTCCAGGGCGACAAAAGCAAACCTCGATATGGAATTATCTCATGTATGCGTGTAATAAAATACATGAAGGAAGGATGTCAAGTATATATGGCCCAAGTTACGGAAAATAAGACATCCGAGAAGCAGCTCGATGACGTTCCTATTGTTAGGGATTTTCCTGAAGTATTCCCTGAAGAATTACCTGGCATTCCACCCGTATGTCAAGTAGAATTTCAGATTGAACTAGTGCCTGGAGCGGCACCAGTAGCTAAAGCACCTTATAGACTAGCACCATCTGAAATGGAAGAGTTGTCAGAACAACTAAAAGAATTGTCGGACAAAGGATTTATTCGACCAAGCTCATCAACATGGGGAGCTCCAATTTTATTTGTTAAGAAGAAGGATGAATCCTTTCGAATGTGCATCGATTACCGGGAGTTGAATAAACTTACGGTAAAGAATCGATACCCATTGCCTCGAATTGATGATCTGTTTGATCAATTGCAAGGATCGAGTGTATACTCAAAAATTGATCTGAGATCAGGATATCGTCAACTAAGAGTTCGAGAAGAGGATATTCCGAAAACTGCATTCAGAACGCGCTATGGTCACTACGAATTTCAAGTAATGCCGTTCGGTCTGACCAATGCACCCGCAGTTTTCATGGATTTAATGAATCGAGTATGCAAACCTTACTTGGATAAGTTTGTAATAGTATTCATCGACGATATTTTGATCTACTCTCGCAACGAAGAAGAACACACGGAACATTTACGAATCATTCTAGAACTGCTCAAGAAAGAAGAATTGTACGCTAAGTTCTCCAAATGCGACTTTTGGATTCACACCGTACAGTTTTTAGGACACATCATCGACAGTCAAGGCATTCATGTAGACCCTGCAAAGATTGAGGCTATTAAAGGTTGGTCATCTCCTACAAACCCCATGGAGATTCGTCAATTTTTAGGTCTCGCAAGTTACTACCGAAGATTTATAGAAGGATTCTCCAAGATTGCAAAACCTTTGACTAGACTAACCCAAAAGAATGAGAAGTACATCTGGGAAGAAAAGGAAGAAGCAGCCTTCCAGTTGTTAAAATAAAAGCTTTGTGAAGCTCCAATATTAGCCCTCCCCGAAGGAAATGAGGACTTTATAGTGTATTGCGACGCCTCTTATCATGGACTAGGAGCAGTTTTGATGCAAAGAAGCAAAGTGATAGCTTATGCATCCCGGCAACTGAAGAAACATGTGGAAAACTACACAACTCATGATTTGGAATTAGGAGCGGTAGTGTTTGCACTCAAGTTATGGAGACACTACTTATATGGCACCAAATGTACCGTGTACACAGACCACAAGAGTCTTCAACATATTTTGGATCAGAAGGATTTGAATATGAGGCAACGTCGCTGGCTAGAGTTGCTCAGCGATTATGATTGTGAGATCCGTTACCACCCAGGAAAGGCTAATGTAGTAGCAGATGCGTTAAGCCGAAAGGAACGATTGAAACCCCTTCGAGTTAGATCACTAGGGATGACTATCTACTCACCCCTTCCATCCCAAATACTTACCGTGCAGAACGAAGCACTTAAAGAAGAAAACCGACCCAAGGAAAAGATTTACGGTATGCCCGAGAATAAGAATGGTTTCGTGAAGAAATCTGATGGAACACTGTGTTTCAAGGACAGAAGTTGGATCCCTATGATTGGAGGTATTCGTGAGCTCATCATGTACGAGTCCCACAAGTCAAAATACTTCATTCATCCAGGTTCCGACAAGATGTATCAGGATTTAAAGAGACTATATTGGTGGCCAAACATGAAGGCTGACATCGCAGAATATGTCGGTAAATGTTTGACATGTTCAAGGGTAAAGGCAGAACATCAGAAACCTTCAGGCTTACTTGTACAACCAGAACTTCCTATGTGGAAATGGGAATGAATCACTATGGACTTCATCACCAAACTCCCAAGAACCTCATCCGGATACGACACAATATGGGTTATTGTGGATCGTCTAACAAAATCCGCTCATTTTCTACCCATCAAAGAGACCGATGAGATGAATACACTAGCTCAACTGTATGTGAAGGAAATTGTCACTCGACATGGAGTACCAATTTCGATTATCTCGGATCGAGATAGTCGTTTCACCTCTCACTTTTGGAAATCGTTGCAGAAAGCCTTAGGAACTAAACTAGATATGAGCACAGCATACCACCCTCAAACTGATGGTCAAAGTGAAAGAACTATCCAAACCTTGGAAGATATGCTCCGAGCATGTGTTATTGATTTTGGAAAAGGTTGGGATAAGCACTTACCATTAGCAGAGTTTTCATACAACAATAGTTACCACACCAGCATAAAAGCAGCACCATTCGAAGCACTGTATGGTAGGAAGTGCAGATCGCCCGTTTGTTGGGCAGAAGTCGGAGAAAGACAACTTATAGGACCTGACCTCATTCGGGAAACAACCGAGAAAATCATTAAGATTAAGCAATGCTTGCAAGCAGCCCGAGACTGACAGAAAAGCTACGCAGACCTAAAAAGGAAACCCATGGAATTTCAAATAGGAGACAGAGTCTTATTGAAAGTATCTCCCTGGAAGGGAATGGTACGATTTGGAAAGCATGGAAAGTTGAACCCCAGGTACATCGGTCCATTCAAAATCCTGGAAAGGATAGGACCCGTGGCTTATAAACTAGAACTACCCGAAGAACTTAGTCGGATCCACGACACCTTTCACGTGTCAAACCTTAAGAAGTGTTTATCCGATGAATCTCTCGTGATTCCATTGAAAGAGATTCGACTAGATGATAACCTTGTCTTTACTGAGGAACCCATTGAAATTATGGATAGAGAAGTCAAACAACTAAAACAGAACCGTATCCCTATTGTCAAAGTTCATTGGGACTCCAAGCGAGGACCGGAATATACCTGGGAGCGCGAGGATCAGGTTCGATCCAAGTACCCACATCTCTTCACCTAAGACACCCTTGGCAACTATCTTAGACTACAATTCCGGGACGGAATTCCCTGTAAGAGGTAGGTAATGTAACCTCTCGTAAATTTCCCTTACAATTAGTAAATGCATACGAATAAATAAAACGATGTTACGATAAATTAACACCATTTTACGGGTAACAATTTTTTTTTTATGATATGGCTTGATATTGAACCACTACGATAACTATGATTGACTGTTTAACCAGGAACGATGCTTACACACAACCTAGATTGCCTATAATTATTGCGAACGATAGATAATTATATAACGCGTTTATATTTAATAATACGTTTCGTCTAAATAACGTATACTATTATATATTCCCCGAACCTACGAAACTTCTCGAGAACGCTCACTAATATTTTTGGATTTCGACACGATAATCGAGACACACTAGGTGGGCCCCCAACACCTTTTGGGCCTCGATTACACAATATACAACCAAACGGACTCCCTTTTTGAAATTTCTTTCTTTCTTTCTGCTGGGCCGAGACCAAACGCAAGCCCAAACGGGCTTTAAGCCCAAAACGCACCTTTTGGTTATTTTTGTTTTGGTTTTCTGCTAGCCGCGACACTCCAAACGCACCCTAGTATTTTACGATTCCTACACATAACGAACCAATTTTATTTCACATTATGATTTTCCTAGTACCCAAGATTCACACGAGACCAAAAATTCACTCACTCACCTTCGTTTACTACTCTAAAAAAACGTTCAAAGCAAATGCATGAGAACTTCCATCAAGATAATGCCAAATCATGGCCAAATGTTCCTTCCACACCTCCCCTCTTCCCCTATGACAAGTGAATGAACAGAAGATTGGCAAGAATGTTTTCACAAGACTCTTGGCTTGTACGCACCTCATTGGACGAAGGAAGTGGCACTACTATTCGCTCATGATAAAACCAAATCATCTCCAAGATATTACGTATCTTCCCATATCTTAAACACAATATATAACGAGCACATGCACTCACAAATTGAAGCACACTTGTACGTACCAAAACTCACACAAACGAGAACACTAAGGCTACATTGGGAGTCATACGGAGTGCACAAGGGAACCACGAAGCAAGGGAACCAAGGAACGAGTAGCAAGCTTAGAGCGAACCATTGAAGAGCTTGAAGTGAACCATTGAAAGAATTGAAGAGAACCACAACACGTTGAACCATATACACGAACCATTTTCATCGTTTTACTCCACCTTTTGAGGTGAGGTGAGACTCCAAATCGTTATTTTCATTATTTTCATATACGTATTTCTTGTTTTGCATGAACACTTTACCTAAATAAAATGAGAAACTTAAACGCGACATGCATATATTATATATCGTATTACATGTTTACTAAGTCCTTAACGAGTACCTATAATAACATTGGAATTATATTAACGTTTACATACTAAATATCACACGTTTCAAATTCATATGAACCTACACGACATGTACTAAAACACTTAGTTTATTTTTCAGTTTTATAAGATTGTACGTATTGAATTTGGTGACTACACTTTGGCCTCGCCATGTCTAATTTCAACACACGACCCCTAAATATTTTCACACGACCTATTTGTTTACTTGAAATACTAACAGGAATGATAGATAAGTCGACCTAATAACTTCGTTTAATCACCTAACGAGACCCAAAGTAAATCGCTATTAGAACTAGTTTTCAGATTATTAAAAACCTTACGTGGGCCAAAAAGCCCAAAAAGCTCATTTTAGCTTATTACGATAAGCTGAGCGTATAAGCTCTTTTGAAATGAAATTGTAACTTAAAAAGATGGATTTCGACTAAACAAGTATACCCCCAAACCCCTTGGATCGTAAATCCTTAACGGGCCCTTAAATTGGATCGTTAAAGCCCAATTAACAAAATAAGCTAATAATAAGCTAATAAGCTGTTGGTATAAGCTGTTTGAAACTTTATGAGCTTATTGAAATAATAAAAATGCTAAGTTTTAAATTTGGAAATGTTTGGACTATTTTTGCAAATGTTCGAGAATTAGGGACTAAAAATGTAAAGCTGGTAAACTTTGGGTGAAAAGTATAAAATTGTTTATCTAAAGGGTATAAACTGTAAATATTGAAATTTAGGGATAATGAATGTAAATATTTGATATTTGGACTAAAAACGTAAATATATATAATTTTTGGACTAACGACATAAATGTTTTCCGTTAAGGGTAAAATGTGTAATATTGAGAAACATGAAGGATTGAATAGTAATATTGATTTTTATAATAATTTTATAAATTATATATATTTATACTTATTTATATATATATATATATATATATATATATATATATATATATATATATTAAAACAATAAATAATAAACATAACTTATTATATATATATATATATATATATATATATATATATATATATATATATATATATATATATATATATATATATATATATATATATATATAATACGAATAAAACGTATATAACGAATAATTAAATTTAGACGAATAAAACAATACGTAACCATTATCTATTTTTATACGACGTAACACATCACGTATGCACTGTATCGATTACTCATAATTAATAATAAATGTTCGCAATAAAAACGAGACTTAAGAACTGAAACGTGCCATATCTTATTAGGTTGTGTGTGAAGCCGTTGCCTTGCATCGTTGAGATTACGATTGTTCTACTATCCTACTAAGGTGAGTTCATAGCCCACATTTAACTTATTTTTGTGGGGGGGATACATGCTTAAAAACCGAACACAAGCCTTTTTCCTGATCTTATTATTGCTTAAGTAGCTATTGCCAAAAGTCCCTCGATCATGAACCTTAATCACTTGAAGGGTGAACGTAAATAATTGTGAATAGATCTATTAGGGATTGACAATCCCCATTTGGTTGCTAGAGGAAAGTTACCAAATGCACGTTATTTGAATATAATAGGTTACTGGCAAATACCTATCTTGGGGGCTCTATATTTTACATCATTATTATGAAAATATTGATGTCTGTTGAATCGTTGAGTGTCATGAGCTTAAGGCAGTAATGAATGTGATTTCTAACTTGTTTATTTGTATCGATATTACAATAAACATCTATCTCTTGTGTTCAAACTCTTAATTATAAACCTATGAATTTCACTCAACTTTTGTTGACTTTTAGCATGTTTATCTCAGGTAACTAAATGGAATGGATGGCAAAGGCACGAAGTGGGCAAATAAAGAAACGTTTATTTCTCTTTAAATAAAATTTGTTGTTGATTAACGGATTCTCTTGGAATTATGAATATTTGGTATTTTAAATAAAACTTAAAACGACCACTTGAATCGTTTTCTATAATTATGACGAAAGATCCACAATATAATACCCCAAAAGTCTTCCGCTGTATTGATCGATTTTGGGGGTGTTATAATAAAAGCGCGCCTTGACAGACACAAAGGAAAATGGGTGAACGAATTATTACATGTTTTATGGGCGCACCGCACCACAGTCAAAACCAGTACCGGAGACACACCATTTTCTCTTGTCTATGGAACAGAAGCTGTCATACCAGCCGAAATTGGAATGCCAACTATACGTACAGCGGAGATAAACGTCACAACAAATGACGAGGAGCGGCGCATAGACTTGGACTTGCTGGAAGAAAGGCGTGAGCGCGCAACTATACGCGAAGCAAAGGCTAAAGCAAATATGAAGAGGTATTATGATGCGAAGGTCAAACACACTTCTTTCAGGCCAGGAGATTTTGTATACCGCGCTAATGATGCAAGCCACACAGAAGACACAGGCAAGCTTGGACCCAAATGGGAAGGACCCTATGAGGTCACGGATGCACTAGGTAATGGTGCATACAGGCTGCGCGATATGAAAGGTCACGAGCTGGCGCGCACTTGGAATATCTGCAATCTCAAAAGATGTTATCTTTAGGAAAGGCTACGGCCCACAAATAGACAACTTTGCACTTTAGTACGTGCCCAATAAATGTTTGTCTTTGAATTTTGTTTTCTTTATTAGGAATTATTTTTTATTTTCCAAAAACTTGCAAGTATTAATAAAACGTTGTGGTTTCTAGCTAACTCCATAACACACTTCACTTTATTTCATACATTTTTATTACGTTTCAATATTGTTATTTTATATTTTGCCTACATGGCGTGCATGCACTTATTAAGACCCACGATGGCAGAAAGGATGAGTAAACCTACTAACTAACTTGTTGAGTAAGAGGGTTGCAAACCCATCAACATTGGATCATGCATCCTTGCTAAGAGCCTTACCTTCAAGACGTTGAAGTAAGTTTTCCATGCGCATTCTACGAAGGATGCACAATATCACGTACACCGTACAGGCTTAGCAAATTATGAGCCAAGACTCTTGGTCATTTAATAAGTCTCTGCAAAATAATGCAAGTCTATTTTCATACTTATGATTTGTCTTTAAGTCACGCACTTAATTTAAGTATGGGTTCCAACGAGCATCTTAATTGATCTTTTTACACAAAGGATAATAATTTAAGAACGGATACCATAACACACAAACAAAAGATACAATTTGTTATTTATACAACACTATACATTTACAAGTTACAAAAAGCCTATATCCACACACTATGACGGTGCTCAGGACTATGCTCTAGGGCAGCGGAGCTCCCAGCCTCTTGGAGCTTCCTCAAAAGTAACGCATCCTTAGGCGATACGGTCGCCACGCTGACCGCAACTCCATCTGACCTGGGGATATGCGCAGCGCCTACACCGCATAGGATGGATTTTCCCTTAACACCTTTTTTTCTTGGCCGCCCTCTCCGCATGAAGTTCCAAGACTTCCTTCAGGGGAACCTCCTTCTCAAGAACGAAGGGGTTCAATATATCACACAGCTGTGCAAAGACTGGAACCTACAGCTGCGACTCGTCAGGCTTTAGAAAAAAGTCTGGTTGAGCCTCCGCATCCTCCAAGATGTGCCTCCCTAGGGTTAACCCCTCCATAATCAACTTTATGGGGTAATCCTGGTCGCGCTCCAGCCGCGCAATATGTGGAAGCTCAAACAGCTTCATCCCCTCCATAGCCTTCACTAGCTCGTCATAAGCGTCCGCCTTATAGCCGGGCACCTCAGCAAGTGCCACGGTCAGCATCTTTGCCTCATGGAGTTCCTCCATAGCCTGCGCCCTGCTACGCTCCACAGCGCACTCTACAACTTTCCAAAGGTCTCCAACACCTCCGGGGACTCCAAAGTACCCATTGCAGCCACGCGTAAACTATGACTGATCAACCACCTACACAAGCAAACAAGGGATGCATTAGAAACAAAGAGGAACATTAATACACATAGTAAGGCAACATTGCAGAATATACAAAACATACCTGCGCTCAGTGATGGTAGACATAAGATAAGGATATAACTCCTCATCGTATTCTATGCTCAGCCTCCGCAGCTTCTCCTCCTGCACCATCAGTGCATCCCCAACTTGCTTGCGAAGGGCCTCAATATGGCCGAAGTTCTCAGCCCTTTTCTCCTCCAGGTACCTTACCCCCCAAGTCAAGTAGGCCTTGAACTGATGCAGCTCCCCGCACACGTGTTGCAGTTCAGCCATCACGGTCAACTTCTCATCAGTGACCTTTTCCGCATGCGCCTTGACGGACCCTACCTCCGCTCGCGAATCAGCTAACTGCGCACGAAGCAAGGCAATCTCCTCGTCCTTCTGTGCAAGGCTACTGCTCTCCCCAACATACTGCGTCTTGAACTGAGCGACCAACTCAGTCTGACGCTCAGCAGCAGCAGCTAGCTCCTCCATCAACTGCTGCGCAGACACCTCCCCAGCCACCTTTGCTGTCTCCTCCACGTTTTCATCCTGAGGGGGGACCACGCTTTCCACAAATGCCGCATCACCCTTTGTAGCATGGTCACTACAAAGCATAAGAAGAAGGTCAGAGCATATTACGACAAGTAATAATAAAAAAAAAGAAGAGAAAACATGGATATCACTTACAGAAGGGGAGAAGCCTTTGCAATCTCCTTATCCGCGCCAGTAGCGGATGTTTCATCTTCTGCGGATGACTCTTCATCCATGATGAGATGACGCCTCCTCTTGGAAGTGCCAGCGCTATCAGTCTCTCCCTTGCGCTTTACACCCTGCGCTACAATCTCAGGCTCCAGAACCTCCACGCTGTCAGAGGACTCAGTACGAAACTCCTCCACCACGTGAGACGGCTCCCCAGTAGGAGGCACTCTCTGCACAGGCATCACAAGCGCAGCAACGGAAGGTGACTCTTCTGGACCAGCTTGCGCCAACACTGTTATGTGTCCCGCAGTAGCCTCCAGAATTGGCTCCTCATTTTCCCTCAGAGGACTCACACCCACCGTCACCTGCTTTGGCTTCTCAAGCTTCACCATGACAAACAAATCCATCTCTATGCAACACATGAGCAAATAATAAAAACAATTTAGTTATTGAAACTACATATACAAGAGCACTTACATTATTGAAGCGAACGAATAAAAGGGAGAAGCACCCACCCGGCCGCTCTCATTAATGAAGGTTGGCACCTCGTCAGAACCATGGAAATAGTTGCGACTCGGCCCCATGTGAACCAAAAACTCCTCGGGGTAGGGGTTAATGGGGATGCGGTTGGCATCAATCGTATCCGCATCCTCCGTGCTATACGAACCGGGCACAGGGCGTTCATCCCTTGGCAGTGTCCCTTGAGTATAAAACTCAAAAGGTGAGGGAAATACTATATCATCTACCCAGAAAAATTTTTCCCTCCAATCCCTAAGGGAATCCACCTTCTCCTTATAACACTGAAGGCGCCCACCGCGCTTCGCAAAAGACACCCATCCATGCGACCATGTTGTGCGGTAAAACGCACAGAATAGGTTAATAGTAGGGTTGACCGCAAGCAACCGACAGTTTATTTCAAAATTTGACACTTTTGCCACACCTATATAGTGCAGCTGGGAAATGTGAAGGCGGTAGTAATTGAGGAAATTGCTCAAGAATAAGGATATGGGTACGCGCTGGTTCGCATACTCGAAGAAGCGCGTAAATAACCCTATTTTTCCCTCAGGGAAATCCGCGATGCACGCGTCGGCTTCCGGTACAACCGGATGTATGTTAAGAGGAATGAAATAATCAGAGGAGAACTGACGCAGTTCATCCTCGTCCATTTCAGATGGAAACTCGTGTAATTGGCGAACCATTTCTAGAGAATAACAATAAAAGCGCGTATTCGCGGTTACCTAGTCGAACAGTTGCTCTCTTTAAAAACGATTTGAAGAAATTTGAAAATGGCGGAAGTGTGTTTTTACTGTATGTTCTTCAGTAAAATGGGAGGCGATGTTTATATAGGGTTACAAAAACCCTAGCATATTAGCCACGTAGAATCCACTATCATAATCGTGTGGCTAGAAGATGATCGGGTACATGCACTTTTTCCCATTTCCCGATACACACGTGGACACTCTCCCCGTTTCCCTAGGTATTTTTGAAGATATTTGAGACTAGATACATTGTCCATAATATTGGGCGGTAACTTTTCCCGCCACACTTACCGTTGCTTAAAGTAGTCTAGCATCCGCAGCTAGTAAACCGCGAACACTAGACTGGGGGGACATGATGACGTATAGTCTATATTTGGGCCACGAACCCAAATGATAAACATCACTAAGGCCCAAACCCACCATGAGTGGGCTGTTATAACAATGACTTGGGCCGCATTATCAAAGGGATTGGGCTCACGTAATACCCAAGCCCAACCAAACTATTTATGGTCTAGATAAGGATCTTCTATTAACGGATAAAGATCCTTGGACCGGATAAGTACCATGCGTGCGAAACGTAAGGAGCACGAAACCTACAAGGATTTTGCCCCTATATAAAGAATGACATAATTCTCATTAAAGGTACGATCACAAACCCTAACTCTTTACGATAATCCTAAAACCGATTACTTACTTTCACGCCAGAGGATAATCGTGGGAGACGATCCCACGATAAGCCTAACGGTGTTTGTTTACTTTCTTAGTGCGCAGGTTTCAATCATTAAGAGGTAATTGGTACGAGAGCAGGAGCCCAAACTAGGAACGCCCAACTTTTGTATCAACACCAAGTGTTTGCGGAATAACACTTGGGATTGAAATGACAAGTATGGTATGGACTCCTCTCTAAACTAAAACTAAGTGGAGTGACAACTAAAAGGTCACACTGAGCTATCTCAGGGACTGCGTTGTTCTTTGGAGGAGTAAAATGGTTTATGAATGCTTAGCATTAAATGCACAAACTTGTCAACTTTTACTCCTCACTTATGCTACCTATTTATACACAAGTAAATTACAACATTACTGATAAATACAAAAAGATGACCAAACTAGTAGAGACAAAATACTTACATATTTTGTCTCTGTTACAATAGACTATATTGGGTAAAAAACAATGTGCCTTTCTGATGCACAGTAATGACACCATCCTGACGTTATGCCATTCAGGGAAAGTTTGACTTCAGGTTGATAAGGACACCTGTTGATGCGTTCAAACTTTCCCACCTTGTCCCGCCCATATTTCAGTTTGCAGGTCTTTAGTTTTCAGTACTTTAATAGTTGTTGAGGAGTCTTGAGGTTCAATGAGTTATTGTCATCCTCACTGAACCCATCACCTTCTTCTTGGCTTAGATGACACTCACTGAGTTCCGCCTCACTAAATGGTGAACCTTTCTTCATAGACTCGTTCTAAGTATCCTGAAGATGACTCACTGAGATACTGTTCACTCAGTGACTTGTTTGTGTTTACGACACTTAGGTTATTTTATGTTCAAATCCTAGTTAGAGGAGGATTGGGGAATTCAATGACCCAACAGTCTTCCCCTATTTGGATATATAAATAGCCTATGTGTCTCATGATTCAGTGTGAGTTGGCATGGGTCTTCATCTCTCACTAAGTGTTAATGTAATTAGAGTAGGACACTGATAACTTAAAAAAAAACTTCAATGTTTATTAATAGTTATCACAAATCCTACTGATTATACAAAGTGCATCAAGCTTTGCCTTCTTGGATCTCAGGAGGTGTTTCTCAGGGTGCTCCTCAATCTTAGCTTTAAGGTCCTGGCAGAACCTCACGTTTTCAGTACACCTAACAGGAGAAGCCAGCATCAGGTACACAAGCATCGCCTTAATCCCTGCCCTGTCAATGTCTGACCATCTTTGGAAAGCAAGGTTTCCATACTCATCAGTAAAGCACAAACCTCTTTCAGGGACTTCAAACACTACATTGTCCATAAAGGTGATTCATTCAGGAAGAGACCTGTCACAATCCAATCCTGGGACCTTGATCTCAGGCTCCAACTCAATTTGCTTCCTCTTTCTTTTAGAGACCTTTGGTGGAGCAGTTTGAGTGGATGGAGCTGGAAGCAGAGAGGGAATGCCAAGAGCTTCAGGCATTTCCATCAGTGTTTCATATCTGAGCTTCAGTGATTTCAAGAGACTAGGAACCACCACATTCGACTTCTTAGAGATGATTGGTCGAAGCTCATCCAGCTCAAAGATGCCAAAGTCAGCGAACCTGAATGGATCATGGATGTACATTACTCTTTGGTCTGGCCCTATGAAGACAGTGACAATTGCAGGCTTGGTGTTGCGATGGATTTTGATGTCAGTGATGGTTTCAGGTTTCAGTCTTTCTTTCATCACCCAAGTGTACATTTCAATCCTGGTCTTTCTGATCTGAGCGTCCTTCCTGAGCTTTTCTTCTCTTTGCTTTTTCAGGGCACACATTTCTTCTTCCTGAGCCTTTTTGAAGGCAGCTCCAACTTTCTCAGTGGCCAGTTCCTCAGTTGCCAAACCGATCTTCTAAGCCTCTTCATAAACAACCTTTATGAGTTCAGGTTTGATCATCCTTTCTTCAACAGCCACCATTTTAAGTATTTCATCTCTCTCCAAGTAGGCCTGAATTTGAGCATCAGTGAGGTGATGAACTACCTCATTGATCTAAAATAGAACCGTGATTGGTTCATCAGGATCCTGTCTGACAATAGTGGAGGCAGGCTTAAGCACTCTTTCAGGTTCAGGTGTTGTAGCAATGCTTTTGCCTTTATCCTGCTGATGAGATGAATAGACTGTTTCTTCTTGTAGTTGAACTGATGAGATTAGAGTGGCCTCAATGACATGCTCCCCCTCAGTGTGAGAGGGTTGTCCTGTTGAAGCAACATCGGTAGCTTCATCTTGGGCTTCAGTATGAGGGGCATCTGTGACATTCTCCCCCTCAACTGTTGCCTGAGTTGCAGTGATGGCAAGAGTTGGAGTGACTGATGCAGAGGTAGAGGAACCCTTGAAGGCCTGGTAGATCTCAGTCATCATGGACTTGATGTCTGAGGTGTCCTTCTAAATTGTTGATACTTTGGCTTCAAGGGACGCCTGAGTATTCTTCATTGTTGTCAAACAAGAACCAAACCTCCAAGAAATAGAGGCAGACTTTTAAGACTGAGCTGCCACTAAGAGATCCAAGGCAGCAAGGGAGGTTTTGACAGCCTCCACTGAGCTACTGAGAGCCTAAAGATTGAAGGACTTCATCAGGTTGAGTAGCTCAGTGAGATGCACTTAATTGAGCTGATAGGTCTCTGATGCCTGAAGAAGCTTTCTAGTGAGTTTAGGATCATCCTTAACTGATTCTTGAATGGACTGAACCCATGTATTCAGCTTGTTGAGGGATTCAAGGAACTTGTTAAGGTGGGAGACCATCTGTGTTAGGGAGAAGGAGACTGAGGCATTTTGCTCCCTGACATCGTCATTAAATTCTTCAACTGCATCTTTGAGGTTGAAGTAATGAACCGCCTACTCAGTGTGCATGTCAAAGACCTAATCAGTGACTCCCCTGAATAAGGCATTGGTCGCCCTCTTGATGAACTTAGTAAAGAGAATTCCAGTGAGATGAGCTTGATCGTCTCCTAAGGATTCTGATTCGGAGTGAGTTTCAGCAGCTTCAGTGTCATAGGGTTGAGGAGACTGAGGGATTGGTTTAGGGACTGTCTCCTCAACCACCATATCATCTCTAGCTTCAAAAACCTCCTCATCAATGTGGAAGTCATCATATTAGAACAGGGCTGCCTGAGCATCAGCCATGGACTGAATCTGCAAAACAAGGTTATCCGGCTCCTCTTAAGAAGACTTGCCTTTATTTTGGCCAGGTCCTGACCCCTCTAATTCAATAGACTGGGTTTTATCTACCTGGTCCTTAGAGCCAGTTCCTAAGTTGTGGGCACCTCCAGGAGTGGGTTTGGGTTCTATATCAGCAGGTGGCCTTTTTCCCTCTGAATCATTGTCCCTCGTGACCCCTTCAAACACTGATGGGTGTTTCCTAGTGTCATCCTTAGGAATCATGATGATTGTGTCCCTATCAGCGGGTTGTAAGAGTCCCTCTGAGTCTTTAGGAAGATGTGTTGTGCCGTCAGACAAAAGCTTTGATTTGCGAATGTCCTCATCAGGCACCTGAGTGGGTTTGCCTCCTTTTCCAACAGGCTTGCGCTGGCCTGCCGAAGATTTAGGGGCGGTAACTCCCTGATGCTTGGGATTTGATTTACCCAAGCCTTTAGCAGGATGTGAAGTGGTGTGGGTCCCTTTCTCAGTGGAGTAGTGCTGCCCCACCCAGGATTTAGGACCCCTTGCTCCCTGAGACCCTGGTTGTGATTTGCCAGAGCCTTTAGCAGGATGTGGAGGTTGGGTTGATTCCAACTCCACTGACTTGTTTATGTCAGCAGAGCCTTTGGGAATGGGTTTGCCCGAGGACACTGAGTGTGATGTCTCAGTGCCCCCCGTTGGCCTTTGTTTTGGGGTCAATGATTCGGTTATGATCCTGAGGGTGTCAGTAGTCAGGGTCTGTTGTTGTTGCCCCCTTGTGTTAGGCTTGGGGACAGAGGTCTCAGTGGTGAGTGACTTGGGTTGAGCCACCTTCCTGGACCCCTGCCCCTTCTTCCTCTTCATCTTCTTGGTGGGAAAGGGAATTGGTGAGATCTTGTTGTCACCCTGGATAGCAGTAAGCATATACGTTGTCAGGGCGACAGTTGTAACCTCAGCAGGGTCACGAGAATAATTAGCCTTGTGTAAGACATCAGGCTCAAAGACTACAGCATCAGGCTTAACATACTCGGACCCCAGCAAGTCTTGCAGGGCGCAGGAAATAAATCTAGGGTATGACATAAGTTTTTGCCTAGACTTCCCACCCAACTTTGCAATGAGGTCCCTGAAGATAATTTCTCCAAGGTCAATCTTTTTACCCTATATGAGACAATACACTATCATTGCTTGAGTAGTGTTTAGTTGCTCAGTAGAGGATTTATTTCCCCCAATGACCTGAATGACAAAGGTCATCAGGATCCTCCAGGGGGCAGGGAACCAGGTTTTGATGATTGGGGCTTTGGATATGAGGGCCCCTGGAGTCAACTCAGGGTGATTTTTATCATAGGGCCCAAGTTCAAGCAAAATTGCCGTCACATCCTCTTTAGTGGGTTGGGCAGCAAAGGTCTCAGCATAGTCAAGGCCAGTGGCTTTGACAAAGGTTTTGTAGTTAAGAGTTAGGAACTTAGTCCCATTCTTTACTGAGAACCTTATGGTGGCCTCCTTTGGTGCATCAGGGTTTTCAACCACTGTTGTGCACCAAAATTCCCTCAAATAGTCATGATAGATGACAGAGGGGGTTTTTGTGAATGTGGTGGTGAGGAAACAGCTTTGAAGAAACTTAACCACATCCCTGTATTCAGAGAACCCTTGAGAGTAGGCAAAGTTTCCCACCACATTGTTTTTGGTCATGTCTACGCTTTCCATTTGGAAATCCACATTGGGAGCGTATTTGATGACTTTAGAATAAGCCATTGTGTTAAGAAATGGTCTGGTTTTGAGAAAAAAATTAGTATCAAAGATGGAATATACACAGTTTGAAAAAACAGATTTGTTCTTGAAATAATTTTGCAAGAGTTTTGATAAGTTTGAAAGCGTGTGCGTGTTTTTCTTTGTGGGGGTATTTATAGGGAATGGATTAGGGTTATGCTGTTGCGGATATCAAACGTTTTGTTATTAATTCAAAATGGTATAATAAAGTATGTTTGATATCCGTATTAAATAGCATGATTCCCATTACCCCATTTTTCTCGCAACATGATTAGAGGAACAGTTGCGTGGCTCTGCAAAAGACGCTTTTGCAAAGTGATGTCATCACACAAGTATTTGTGTGAGAAAGAGCATTTAATGCTCAGTGGTTTTGGTGAGGTAGGTGTAGGGGCCCAAGATGTGGATGCCAGTTGTGTAAACAACATATATTCCTATATTAAATAGGAATCAGTTACCTACCTGGGACATTTACTAACTAAGTACTTAGAGCATTTAGTTAGGGTATTCAATGCCATATTATATCTTGAGCCCCCTGAATGAATTATCATTCAGTGAGTTGATGATCAGTGATGAGGTTCATATCACTGAGAAAAGGGGTTTATTCAGGGACCTAGGAGAATTTACATCAGGTTGGAATAAATTTCATTTGTTTCCTGCAATGTCCAACATGCCCAACTCAGCTTTCAGTCTGGTGAAAGTGGGTTCATCCAGGGGTTTAGTAACAATATCAGCTAGCTGATACTCAGTGGGGATGCAATGTAATTCAATTTCTCCATTCATGATGTGGTCCTGATGAAATGGTACCTAATGTCAACGTGTTTGGTTCTTTGATGAAGCACTAGGTTAATGGAGATGGCTATGGTACTGGTGTTGTCACAAAAGATGGGTACCATCTTGTACTGAATGCCATAGTCACTCAGTTGGCTCTTCATCCAAAGTACATTAGCACAACACCTTGCAACAACCACATATTCAGCTTTAGCTGAGGACATGGCTACTGACTGCTGTTTCTTTGTACTCCAACACACAAGTTTGCGACCAAGGGATTGGCAGGATCCTGAATTACTTTTTCTATCCATATTACAGCCTATATAGTCTGAATCAGTGTATCCCTTGAGATCAAACCCTGAACATTTGGGGTAATACAAACCAAGGTTGGGTGTACCCTTCAGGTATCTGATGATTCTCTTTACAGCTGTAAGATGAGACTCTTTTGGTTCAGACTGATATCTAGCACAAGGCAGACTGAGAATTGGATGTCAGGCCTTGAGGCAAGTAAGTACATCAATGACCCTATCATTCCTCTATAACGGGTTTGATTCATTGATTTACCAGTGAGGTCAGGACCAATGTTGTTTGGAGGAACCATGGGAGTTTTCTCTGAAGAGCAATCAGAGAGCTCATACTTCTTCAGTAGGTTCGTAATGTATTTTTCTTGACAAACGGATATGCCTTTGTCAGTCTGTTTGATTTGAAGTCCAAGGAAGTAAGTGAGTTCACCCATCATGCTCATTTCAAACTTTGAGGTCATCAGTTTTTCAAACTTTTTGCAAAGTTTGTAACTTGTTAAGCCAAAGATGATGTCATCAACATACACTTGGACAAGGATGACATCACGTTTTGTTCTATAGATGAACAGGGTGTTGTCAATCTTTCTTCTGACAAACTTGTTTTGGATCAGGAATGCAGAAAGTGTTTCATACCATGCCTTGGGTGCTTGCTTTAGTCCATAAAGGGCTTTGTTAAGCTTGTAGACATGGTTAGGAAGATCCTGAGGACTTCCATTTGGTAAACTTTAAAGTTCATGTATGTTGCATAGGCTAGGAAGATCCAGATGGCTTCCATTCTAGCAACAGGTGCAAAGGTTTCCTCATAATTAATAACTTCCTGTTGGTTATACCCTTTTGCAACAAGTCTAGCCTTATTTTTGATGACTATTCCATTTTCATCAGTTTTGTTCTTGTAGACCCATTTCATTCCAATGATTAGAACACCATTGGGGCATTCAACAAGGGTCATGACATTATTCCTGTCAAATTGTTCCAACTCTTCTCTCATGGCCTGAACCCAGCTTTCATAAGTTAAAGCTTCTTTAACATTTTTGGGCTCTATGTTAGAATGAAAATCCACATAGAGACAAACATTGGTTGAGGCTGCCTTGAGTTTGGCAGCCATGCTTCTTGTATGCATGCCTTCAATAGGCTCACCAATGATGTTTACAAGCTCAATTGTTTTGGATTTTGTCCAGCTATCCTGAGGTCTAGGATGGGAGTTAGAGCTTGTAGAAGCCTGAATTTTTGGAGTAGGTTCAGTCACAGGAACCTAAGGTAACTCAAGATTTTGGTCTTTAGTGACCTCAGTATGAATGGCTTGGTTTGAGGGTTCCTGAACAATTGGTTCAGTGGAAGTGGTCTCATTGGAGACTTGTATTTCAATGACTTCACTGATGGTTGGTTGGGGTAGATTGTAAGGGATGATGTAGTATGAGACATCAGCATCAGCTTGGTATTGAGTTGAAGTATGATTTTCAGGAAGATACTCATCAGGAGGATACCTTGAAGAATCATCAATACCAATCTCTTCAACTGAGGAACTTGAGAACCTGATGGATTCAGTGCTCTCATCAACTGTTATATGATAAGTTTCCTCACTTTGTTGTCTCCTTATGTTAAACACTCTGAAAGCTTTGGAGACCAGAGAATATCCCAAGAAGTATCCATCATCAGCTTTGGCATCAAATTTACCTAAGTGATCCTTGTGATTATGAATAAACACAGGACACCCAAATACATAAAAGTAGCTGTTGTCAGGGATCCTTCCTTTGAATATCTCATAAGGAGTCTTATTGTGCCTTTTCACAATGATGGACCTATTTTGAGTGTAACAGACTGTTCTAACTGCCTCAGTCCAGAAGTGTTTTGAGAGGACTGAGCCATTTAACATTGTCCTTGTTGCCTCAATGAGTGTTCTATTTCACCTTTCAGCTACTCCATTTTGTTCAGGAGTATAGGGATAAGTGAAATTCTGAGAAATCCCTTTCTCATCACAGAAACACTCAAGGTCATGGTTTTTGAATTCAGTGCCATTGTCAGTTCTAATTTTTTTAACTTTGATATCATTTTGATTTTCAATGTTCCTGAAAAATGACATGATTGTGTCAGCTACCTGACTCTTTTTGGTCAGGAAGTAAACCCAAGTGTATCTTGAGTATTCATCCACAATGACCAGAGTATACTTCTCATGATGAATGGACATGGGACTGACAGGTCCAAACAAGTCCATATGGAGAAGATGCAGGCAGCTTATGATAGAGAATGATTGTTTGGTTTTGAATGATGCCCTGTGGTGTTTTCCTTTTTCACAAGCAGAACAAGGCTTGTCTTTGGTATACACTAGGGATGGAAGGCCAAGAACTTTGTTCTGTTTGGCCAGGTTGTTGATGTTTTTGAAATTGAGATGAGAGAGTCTCCTACGCCAAAGCAGTTAATTGTCTCACTTACCTTAGAGAAGAGGCAAGTCCCATTTTGAGTAAGGGATGACATGTCTAGTACATAAACATCATCACACCCGGGAGCAATCAACACAACTTCCTTGTTGGCATTGAAGATGGTACCTCTTTTATCATCAAACTGAACTATGTATTTTGCATCACATAGTTGACTCACACTTATCAGATTGTACTTAAGACCATTGACATAAGCTATTCTTGTAAAAACTATACCATTGCAGTTTACTGAACCATAACCTTCAGTGGGAGCTGATGAGTTATCACCAAATACTACTTTAGGTCCTGGTTCTTCTACATATTTATGCAGATAACTCTTCACACCAGTCATACTCCTTGAGCATCCACTGTCGAGGTGCCAAGCAGGATCCCTGATGTGTTTCTACACAAATAGTAAACTAGGTTAGTTTTTCTTGTTACCCCACCTCCTAGTGGCTTAGTCCTCAGGGACTTTTTGAACATAGCTAAAGAGTCATGGTCTGAGGTAGAGTGAACTGAGCTTCCACATGTTTTACACTTTGTGGTAGTTGAAGACTCAATTGACTGAGAAGTGCTGGTAGAGGTGTTTCTTCTGGATTGAATGATCTTGTCATGTCCCTTATCATCATGTGTGGGGTCTCCACAGATGTTACAACAGTTGTTCATCATTCAATCATCAAGTAGATGATGATTGAACCCACAGTGAGGACATGGCAAGAAAGGCTTAGCCTTTTGTCTTTGTTTGGAAGATGAGGCATACTGATAGCCTTGTGTTCTGTAATGACCTTGTGCTTTCAGGGAAGCAGTGTGAGAGTTGTGATCAGAAGTCCTGTGGTCTTCTTGTTTGCATATCATGCAGAACAGGATTTTGAAGCAATTATCAGTGGATTGGATTGGATGATTGCAAAGTTCACATCTCACTGATGGTCTTGATGAGGGTTTTGGTTTAGAGGAACTTGAGGAAGTTGCTGGTTTAGATTTTGAGTCAGAGTGTTTCTTAGTGGACTCAATCTTTTCACTCAACTTCCTGACAAGTTTAGCTAACTGATCAAACTTTGAATCAGTGATTTCAGGTTTAGTTTCAGTGGATACTGAGGGTGTGTGGTTTTAAGGAGGTACAGAGGTAGGTCTCTTCAGGATGGTTATTCTTGGATTAGTTTTCTCCTTAGGAGAGTGAGGTTGATAAACTGGTGGTGCAAGGTCTGAACTAGGTGCTGCTCCCTGAAGTTGTTTCAGTAGAGGGAGTGGTGATTGTGAATCTGACTTAGACTCTGTGATGGACTCAGTAAGACTGGGTTCATCAGTGACTCCTAGCAACTCCTTAATAGTCTAACTTTCAGGCTCTAGAATTCTTCCAGTGTTAAAGTTTGGCAGTTTACTGTCAGGATTGACTCTTTCAATCTAATCACTGGGTTTAGGAGCAAGTTCTTTGCTAGAGAGTATGTTTGCTAACAGAAATGTTTTTGAATGGCTACTCTCCCCATAGATTTCAGTGAGTTGATCTTCACCCAGAGCAGCCTTTTTGGTGCTGGGTGTGAGACTCAGTGTGTCAAAAAGTTTGGGGTTCTTCTGAGTCCATTTCCAAATTACAGCCTTTTTCTTTCTTAAGTTCTTCTTGAAGAGCTTGGTTTTGTTTTACAAGTTCAGAATTTTGAATTTGAGGTGTGACACTTTCAAGTTTAGCTTGTTTTAAAGCAAGAAGTTCATCTCTACATTTATTTAATTCAAAACTCAATTTGTTAAATTTTGAAAACAAGTTTAGTCTATGCTCTTCAACATACTTAAGATCCATATTAATATAATCTAAGTAAGATTTCCAACCAGCATCATCATCCATAGAAAGTAAAATGTTTACCTTTCTCATTGTGATGTTCATCCATTCTCCATTCATGGCATGACCTTTTCCTACAGCAAGCTTGTTGTCTTCTGAGAGAGCCATCAGGGCACTGATATGAACCTATTCATCATCAGAAGACACTTTAACCTCATCCCAGTCATATGTTTCAGCAACCACCCCTTGTTTTTAGTCTGAGCTTGTTTAGGAACCTGAGGTGGCTGAGTGACTGAGGAAGCAGACTCAAGAAGAGCAAGTTTGGCCTTGGCCTTTTTATATTTGGCTTCAAAATCTTTTTGAGGAATTTTTTCAATTTTGTTTTGAACAAACTGATTTGATTGAAGCAACTTAGGTCAAAACTTGCTAGTTCCTGAAGAGAAATTGTTTCCTGAGAATTTGAAAGATGGTTCTGAGGTTGTTTTTGAGAAACAATCTTTTGTAAAATGACCCTTTTTGCCACATTTAAAACATTCAGAATTCTCATTTGCTTTTGAGTTAGAAAAATTTTTGTTTCTTTTAATGAACCTTCTTGAGTTTGCAAGGAGTGCCCTTTCATGAAATTCAATCTATAGATCATTCAGGTACTCCTCACAGGTTCTTTCATCAACCTCATCATCAGATCCTTCTTGAAAATCCTGCACAACACCATCTGAATAGAAAGCAGTGGATATGGGTGAGGAGGTCAAAGTCTTTTTGGTCTCCTGAGCTTTACCAGGGTATCTCCTGGTGATAATATTGTCTTCATAGACAAACTTCCCATAAATTTCAGGGAGCTCAAGATTCTAGATATGGTTTGCATTTCTCAATCCCTGAGAGAAGTTTAACCATTTCTTAGGGAGACTATTGACAAAGCCAACATTGATCTCATGCTTTGACAGGGTGACACCATCATTGGTCAGCTCATTCAGGAGGGTCTTATACCTGGTATAGGTCTCTGAGAGACTTTCAGAGTCTTTGGCCCTAAAAGTATTGTACTCAAGTTTCAGGTCAATGATCCTGTTTTCCTTGTTATCTGAGGGACCCTCATAGCTGTGAACCAAGTCAGTCCATGTCTGCTTTGCAGTAGGACAATTGATGACTGATTCTATTATATCGTCCAGAAGACAGGATATAATGATGCTAGGCGTTGGTCCTGATTGACCACCCTCCTCTCATCAGGTGTCCACTGAGCTTCAGGTTTGACTAAACCTTGGGTAGTTGTTGGGACATATGGACCATCATTAATTAATTTAATGTAATATGGTTCCATCCCAGTTAAGGAGGAAAGCATTCGCTTTTTCCATTTATTGAATTTTCCAACCTTAAGTCGAGGGGCAGTTGCTAAATAACTTCCCCCCTTTTTATCAACAAGTTGGGGAACATCTGAGTCAGCCATGGTGGGATTTGATTTTAAAAACTTTTGAGCACTATTTTGTTTTAAAAACAGATTTAGAAAAGTTTTATAAACCAGAGGCTCTGATACCACTTCTTGGTCCCGTTCACTAAGTTAATAGTTAACTAAAGAGTTAACCTAACCAAGTTTCATGGCTTTTTAGCTAAGATATAAAAGATTAACAACAAAGATAAACTTAAAGAAATAGACACAATATTTTTCAACGTTTAATTGTTATTAGAAGTTAATCAAAAGAATTATACCCAAGTGTTTGCGGAATAACACTTGGGATTGAAATGACAAGTATGGTATGGACTCCTCTCTAAACTCAAACTAAGTTGAGTGACAACTAAAAGGTCACACTGAGCTATCTCAGGGATTGCGTTGTTCTTTGGAGGAGTAAAAGTGGTTTGTGAATGCTTAGCATTAAATGTACAAACTTTTCAACTTTTACTCCTCACTTATGCTACCTATTTATACACAAGTAAATTACAACGTTACTGATAAAGACAAAAAGATGACCTAACTAGTAGAGACAAAATACTTACATATTTTGTCTCTGTTACAATAGACTATATTGGGTAAAAGACAATGTGCCTTTTTGATGCACAGTAATGACACCATCCTGACGTTATGTCATTCAGGGAAAGTTTGACTTCAGGTCGATAAAGACACCTGTTGATGCGTTCAAACTTTCCCGCCTTGTCCCGCCCATACTTCAGTCTGCAGGTCTTCAGTCTTCAGTACTTTAATAGTTGTTGAGGAGTCTTGGGGTTCAGTGAGTTATTGTCATCCTCACTAAACCCATCACCTTATTCTTGGCTTAGATGACACTCACTGAGTTCCGCCTCACTGAATGGTGAACCTTTCTTCATAGACTCGTTCTAAGCATCCTGAAGATGACTCACTGAGATACTGTTCACTCAGTGACTTGTTTGTGTTTACGACACTTAGGTTATTTTATGTTCAAATCCTTGTTAGAGGAGGATTGGGGAATTCAGTGACACAACATGAGGACATGTCCCCGCAGAAAGTAGTTTCCAGTTTTTCCTCCTAACAATTACTTTATCTCGCCTAAAGTTTCTGGTGATGGTAATATCTTTCGGCGAGGACATGCCCCCGCCAAAAGTGTTGCCGCAAATTTTTCCCACCATAATACAACTTTAACAGCCTATAAGTTTTATAACAAATAACCCTAAATAACACATACTGAATATCGTAAATTCAACAAAAAACACAAATAACCCAATCGTCAATTCCCACAAAACACAGATAACAATGGATGGTTACACACCGGAACAGGAGTAGTCAAAGGTTTTATCCCACGAGCTACTCTTTAATGAAGTTCTTAATACGTGTGGTTACAAAATTTATGAAAAATATGGTTCTTATAAGAACTGTGCACCGTGGATGAGAGACCGGATTCTGGAATGGTTGAGGCAAAAGCTATATAACAGAGAGTATTTGAACGTTGTTGCTGAACCGGCTGTTGGAGGTGACGATGAAACTGAAGGCACATTGGACACCAATCTTAATAATCTAGGAAATAAGATAACAAATCTCGAAGCGACGTTTGCATATATCCAGCAAAGGAAAGCAAGGAAGGGAAAAGATGGTGCAAGTTCTAGCAAAGCGAGAAGTAGTAGCAGCAAAGAAAATGAATGGGTGATGTTTGTTATGGTCTATGTCGTGTATTTCATTTGCTTGTCGACCTATTTCGTTTGAGTTGTTTAGTTTACTTGTCGAGTTGTTTTGTTTGAGTTGTTTGTTTGCTTGTCGAGTTGTTTCGTTTGAGTCTATATGAAAATGTATGTGGTTGAGAACTCTTGCGTGGTTTGAATAAAATGTTTGCCTTTTTTTATTTATTTATTTTAATCTAGTGAATGATACACGTTTTGTTGTATAAAATATTTTTTTTGTTAAAAATATAAAGATAATAGTTCAAAAACTATATTACATATCGATAATAGTTGAAAACTAAATTTAGTGAATGATACACGTTTTGCTGTATAAAATATTTTTGTTAAAAACTGTATTACATACGTATTACTCCAACGTTAAAGTGTACGAATTGTAGTACATATCGATAATAGTTCAAAAACTAAAGTCGTTAAAAATATAAAGCACGCTGGACATCAGTTTACACAACAACAACAACATTTTATTAAACAACAACAATAACACAATAAACAACAACAATAGTAAGAACACAACAAACAACAAACAACAAACAACAACAACAACAACAACAACAACAACAACAATAATAACATCGACAACAACATTTCATACGAAGATTTTCCATGTCACCTAATTGGTCACGGAGTATTGCATCCGACTGACGTGCGTGGTCGTGGTTGTCGTGATTCATTGCCATTTCAAGTCTTACCTTGAGCATCCTGACTCTTGTCTCTAGCACCTGTTTTTGTGCCTCTAGTATATTTATCCTAAGATCATTTTCATGGCAGTTTGAACACCCTGTTGGTGCAGATCCAGAACCGTGGGATGTTGAAGCAGAAGAGATTACTTGTAACTATTCATCAAATTCACTCTTCCAAGTAAAATATCCACATCCATGATCTTGTTCTCTTGGCTGTTACATAAATAATGAAATTTTATGATTGTTTTTATATTTACAAAAATAAGAAATGTATAATTGTTCACCTTCGAAAGAGGACATGCATAATATTCCCATCTAAATATATCTGGTTGATGTGATGTTCTTTTTTTTTTTTTATATTTCCTGCTCCACAATTACACATAAAAGGATTATATCGCTTCATCTCAGGTTGAGGTTGATAAGAGGTTGTGAGGTTGGTTATAAAAGGCTGTGAAGATCTGATAGCTTTTTGTGGGAAGTTTTGGAACCAAGATTTTGGTGGGAAGTGTTTGGTGGGAAATTTTGGTGTGAAGCTTTGGGAATGTTTTGAGAGTGGTAAGATGATTTTAGTAGACAACAGATTTCTAAAAACAGGACATGGCTAATGATTAGTAGTTGTAGGTTGTTAGGAATTATTTAAGTTAGAATAGTTTTTGCTGATGGTTCCTACTGGCAGGTATGTAGTTCTTGCTCGTATGGTTCATGCTGATAGTATTAGTGGTTTCTATTGATAGTGGTTTCTACATATAATAGTTAATCCGTATTGATAGAAGTTGTTAGAAGGGATATGCATGAGTTATATTAGGACAAGATATTGCATATCTTCTATACTTTCTTTACACATTTTCTTGTAATGAGCTGTTTAGGATTTCTTGTAGTATAAAAGAAACTCACGGCTATGAATTATGTACGACCTTAGAAACAATCTTTAGTGATTTAATATAGATCCAAAGAGGATCAAAGTGTTTTAGTTATTCGTCTTCTTTAACTCTTGTGTTTACATTCCGCATAAACATAAGTTTATTAGAGATTTTCATATAGCTTACTTTTGATTACATTAGTATTCTATCAATTACCAAAGGCTCAAAGATCTATCTAGGAGTTGATCCAACAAGTGGTATCAGAGCCTAGAGAGAGTCTTTGTCAAAGAAGATCAACTTTTTATCTCTTAAAAACCCTCAAATACTAAAACAATGTCTGATGCAGGAGCTGATTTTGGTGTTACTCAAGCAAATACTCAGACACAGCCACTCTAACAAGTGGTCACAACCACTGTGTCAAGCAGCAACGCCAAATTTCCTTACCTCAAGAAGGATGAGTATGAGATCTGGGCGATGAAGATGGAAAACTGGATCATTAATAGTGATTACAACCTCTGGCATGTAGTTTAGAATGGAAATAGCAGAAAGAAAACTGGAAGAGATCCTCAAGGCATCATAATTCTTCCTCCTGCTACTGTTGATGAACATGTTGCTATCCAAAGAGAGACCAAGGCAAGAACTATCTTGCTTCAGTCTCTCCCAGATGATCATATGGGAGATTTTCATCATCTGGATGATGCTAAGGAGATCTGGAAGGCTATTAAAGCAAGATTTGGAGGTAATGATGAGTCCAAAAGATGAGGAAGTCCATGCTAAAGCAGGAGTTCCAAGAGTTCAAGATCTTAGAAGAAGAAGGCCTGCACAAAGGTTATGACAGGTTTTAGAAGATTTTAAGTCAATTAAATCAGTTGCAAGTAAAGACTGATAATGAGGATTGTAATACCAAGTTCTTAAGAGCCTTGCCTCATTCCTGGTCATAAGTCTGCATCACTCTAAAAACAAGAGTTGGTCTTGAGTACTTGAGCTTTGATGACCTATACAACAAGCTCAGGACTCTTGAAATTGATATCAAGGGACACTCAACCTATTCACCAACTCCAACAAATTGAGCATTTGCTAGTACTACCAGTAGTAATAACAAGATATCATATGCTGATAGTCCAAGCTCTTCATCAACATCAACTTGCTACACTTCTACTAAACCAAAGACACATTTAAAATCTAGTAATGTGTTAGAAGATGTGCTCCATTCTTTTGTTGCTGATTATGAACCACAACAGCAATTGGCTTAGGAAGATTTCGAGCAAATTGATAAATTGGACTTGGAGGAGTTGGATATTAAGTGGCAGATGGCTATGCTTTCAGTCATAATCAAAAGGTTTGAAAAGAAGGCTGGGAGAAAGGTCCAATTCAAGGGCAGGGATGCAGCCATGTTTGATAAGAAGAAGGCCAGGTGTTACCAATGTGGCCAACTAGGTGACTTTGCTAGAGAATGCACTGAAAAAAAGGCAGATGAAAAAACAAGATACTCTACATTCAAACACAAAGAACTAGAATCAGGGGAATATAAAGCCTTGGTATCTGTGGATTCAATGATAAACTGGGATGACCATGAGTCTGCAGAGGTGGAAAGTGGTGCTTCTCAAGTGTATGGAATGCTTGCTAGATGTGAGAAAGAAGATGAAACTGAGGAATTTGCTTTGATGGGCATCTCATCACAGGTACATACTTGTATATTTGGTTGTGATAGTAAATATGCTAAACTTAAGAAAGAGTTTGATGATATAGAAACTCAATATAAAGATTATTATGTTCAGGTATAAGCCTATAAAAGTGCACTTAAAACATTAGAACAACAAAATGTTTGGTACCAAAAGAATTAGTTAGCATATGAAGAGAAGATTAGGGTTTTAGAAAGAGATTTAGAAAACACTACTAATTTGTTAAAATATTCTGAGAATGAAAATGATAAGGTGAACTTAGAAAAACAGGAGTTAAAGGCCAAATTAGATAGTGAAGTGGCTAGACATATGCAATGGCAAGAATCAACTAAGCATCTAGAAAAGTTAAATAATAGTTGTCAATCTGTTAGGTCAAGGAGAGGGTTATGGTTACTATATAGGGCCAGATGAAGTATATGACTCTACTGAGCCAAGCATTTTTTACCCTACCCCTGAGGAAGATTATCAAATTACTGTTAAGTATGTTAAAGAAGGAGAAATGTGTTTTGTTTCTCCACCAATTACAGGAACATTTAAGCCACCCTCCCTACACATAGACTTTGATGAATCACACATGACATATGGAAAAAATTCTAATGACTTACCTGACTCTAGCAGTGAATATAATGACTTTGTATCTTGTTCTTTCAGTGACAAGACCTCAGAGACCCATACCAATGACTTTGCCAGTTGTGATTCAAGTGACAAGTCTGCCTCACCAAAGTCTTCACCCAAGTCTGTTGACTTCTCCCCAAGTGTTGCTGCTGATGAATCTATTTCAAAGACAGATTCTTTTGAAGACTTATCTTTTAATTCTGTGAAAAACAATTCTATTTCTGGATTTGGTTTTGATAAGTTTGTGTGTAATAAGACATCTCATGCTATGTACAAATCTTTTAGAAAGAAAACTTGTTTTGTTTGTAGGAGTTCTTATCATCTTATTAAGGATTGTGATTTTCACGAGAAAAGAATAGGTGTGTGTGCTGACCAATAAAGATCTAAACCAATGTAGAATAATGTTAATGATATTCCCTTATATGTTCCACAAGCAACACATGTGAAAACTGGCAGAAGTGATCCTGCTGGTAAGCCAAATTTTCCTAGTAGACCTTTTCTAGCTGGTTGGAAGAGAAATGTTGCTAGACCAATAATTAGACCTACAAGCACTTAGTTTCAGAATGATTTTAGGCCTGTTTATTATAACCCAATGTATATCGAGGGGGGGGAGATGGGATACTATTATTAAGTCCTCAGCAGATTGTTCTTGGAAACAATATAGACCATATTTGAAGAGGGGATCCAAGAACAATGGTGGATCTCATCAATCTACATGGTTTAACTCTTATTGATCCACAAGGCAGGCCCAAGTCATTTATGACTTGGGTCTCCCATAGATGCTAATATTGTTGTATATCTTTTGTTGTAGGAAAATCCTCTTTTGCATAAAGATGTAGGTATTGTAGACAATGGTTGTTCTAGGAGAATGTCAGGAAACAAAGAAAGGTTGGAAGACTTTGTGCCTATAAAAGGTGGCACTGTGACTTTTGGAGGTGGAGATGGCAAGATAACTGGGAAAGGAACCATTAGGACTTCCAAGCTAGACTTTGAAAATGTCTATTATGTGAAAGAGCTTCAAAACTTTAACATGTTCTCTGTTTCACAAATTTGTGACGAGAAGAACAATGTACTCTTCACTGACACTGATTGTCTTGTGCTTTCTAAAGACTTCATGTTACCTGATGATAGTCAGGTTGTGCTTAAAGTTCCAAGAAGCCACAATCTCTACACATTCAATTTGAATGATGTCTAGCATGTAGGTGATCTAGCTTGCTTGGTGGCAAAGGCATCCTTGGATGAGTGTACTAAATTGCATAGAAGGATGGCACATGTGAACTTCAAAACTATTAACAAGCTAGCAAAACATGGATTGATCCAAGGGCTTCCTTCCAAAGTCTTCGCTAATGATCATAATTGTGTTGCCTGCAACAAAGGAAAGCAACACAAAGCTTCATACAAGGCCATTACAGCTGTGAGCACAATTTCAGAACCTCTCCAGTTACTTCATATGGATCTCTTTGGTCCTACTTCTATTAGAAGTATTGATCACAAGTACTTATGCTTGGTGGTTACTGATAAGTATAGCAGGTTTTGTTGGGTATTCTTTTTGGGAACTAAGGATGAAACTTTTAAGATCCTTAAAGTCTTTATTGCACTTATTGAAAACCAGCTCAACAAAAATGTAAAGCTATAAGGTGTGACAATGGGACAGAGTTTAAAAATGCTAGGTTAATTGAACTCTGTGGGTCTAAGGGGATTAAAAGGGACTATAGCAATGCCAGGTGCCCACAACAAAATGGGGTTGCTGAAAAGAAGAATAGAACCCTAATAGAAGCAGCAAGATCTATGCTTGTTGACTCTAAGCTACCCACCATGTTTTGGACTAAAGCAGTTGGCACTGCTTGCTATGTTTTGAACAGGGTATTGATTACTAGACCTCACAACAAAACACCTTATGAACTTTTTTCTAGGAAAGTTCCTACCATTTGCTATTTTAAACCTTTTGGATGTCATGTGACTATTTTGAATAGCAGTGATCACTTGGGTAAATTTGAAGGGAAAGCTGATGAGGGGTATATTGTTGGTTATTCTGCTCATAGTAAAGCTTACGGGGTCTATAACTTATCTACCAAAAGGATAGAAGAAACACTTAATCTGAGATTTCTTGAAGATAAACCTAATGTTCAGGGAGCAGGTCATGAGTGGTATTTTGACCTTGACTATTTAATTGATCATTTAGGTTACACTCATTTCAAAGCTAATCAATCTGCAGGTACACAAGATTCACAACCTAACATTGCAGGTACCTCAGATGATGATTCAGACTCAGAGTATGATGAACACGTTATTGTGGTTCCTTCTTTTCCTAATAACCACTTTTCAGGTACTAAGCTCAAAGACTCTTCTAGTTTGGCTGAAACTGATTCAAGTTATGTAGAAGAACTTGCTAAGCTTCAAAGACAAGAGCATGAAGCGAAAGATGTAGCTGAAAAGTTTGGTTTTGAATTCTCCAAAGACATAGAGGAACTATTGAGACAAGCAGCCATTGAAGCCGGCAGGAACATGGATGCTGCTGGTAATGGTTCTGTTTCTGCTGGTAGTGTTCCAATTCCTGCTGATGTCGATTCAACTGATGCTACCCTTTCTGCTGGTCATGTTCCTACTGATGGTAGTTCTGTTCCTGCTGCTCATTCTTCTACCCCATCTGTTGACTCATCGGGGCTCAATAAATCTACCACAAGATATCCTAGTCCATCTTATCTTGGCAATTCACTATCCTCAAGTTCTAAGTTGGAAGATATTCATCATCAATCAAGCTCAGGCATCTTTACTTCCTCCTCATATGATGATGACTTTGGACCTACAATCACTAACCTTCCAACCTCAGTTGATGTTAGTCCCCATGTCACTAAAAGGATTAACACTATTCATCCACAATCATTGATTATTGGTGATCCCAATTCAACTGTACAGACAAGAAATAAGGTGAAGAAGACAAAGTTTAGAGAAACTGCCTTTGTTAGTTACATTCTGAATCAACAGAGGAACAATCATATAGACTTTCACCATTGTCTCTTTTCTTGCTTTCTGTCTCAAGTTGAACCAACTAGTGTAGCTCAAGCTCTTGCAGATTCAAATTGGGTTGCTGCAATGCAAAAAGAAATGCAACAATTTCTGAATAAGAATGTTTGGAAGTTGGTGCCATTGCCTTATTGCAAGTTTGCAATTAGGACTAAATGGATCCTAAAGTATAAAAGGGATGCAAGGGGGATTGTGGTAAGAAATAAAGCAAGATTAGTAGCACAAGGTCACAGGCAAGAAGAAGGTATTGATTATGATGAAGTATTTGCTTCAGTAGCAAAAGTTGAAGCAATTAGACTCTTCTTAGCCTTTGCCTCATATATGGGATTTATGGTTTATCAGATGGATGTAAAGAGTGCATTTCTTTATAGTGAGATTGAAGAACAAGTATATGTAACTCAACCCAAGGGTTTTGTGGACCCACAGAATCCTTATTTGGTTTACAAGGTGGTTAAAGCACTCTATGGTCTTCATCAAGCACCAAGAGCATGGTATGCTAGGTTGTCTTCATTTCTGCTGAAGCATGGTTACAGAAGAGGTGATATTGACAAGATACTTTTCATTAAGAAAAACTCCAGGGATATCATTCTAGTTCAACTTTATGTGGATGATATTATTTTTGGTTCCACTAAGGAGGCTTAGTGTAGGGAGTTTGAAGAACTGATGAAGAGTGAGTTTGAGATGAGTGTTATGGGTGAGCTTACATTCTCCTTAGGTCTACAGGTCAAGCAAAAGCCTGATGGAATTTTTATCAGCCAAGAAAAGTATGTGCAAGACATACTCAGAAAGTTTGATATGGAAACAATTGGAACTACAACTACTCCTTATGAAGCTCCAAAACCAAAATCCAATAATGTTCATCTCTACAGGTCAATGACTGGTTCATTTATGTATTTGACAGCTTCAAGACCAGATATTATGTTTGCAGTCAGTGCTTGTTCAAGACACCAAGTTACACCACTGACTTCTCACTTGAATGCAGTCAAGAAAATCTTTAAGTATCTAAAAGGCCAACCTAAGTTGGGTCTTTGGTACCCTAGAGATTCTCCATTTGTGATGGAAGCATATAGTGATAGTGATTATGCTGGTGCTAATCTTGATAGGAAGTCTACTACTGGTGGGTGTCAGTTTCTGGGTCGGAGGTTGATCTCTTGGCAATGCAAGAAGCAGACCATTATGGCTACATCTTCTACTACTGGTGGGTGTCAGTTTCTGCTGCTAGTTGTTGTGGTTAGGTACTCTGGATATAGAATCAACTACTAGACTATGGGTTCAATTTTATGAACACAAAAATCTTTACGGATAACCAAAGTAACATTTGCATTATTAAAAACCTAGTTTTTCATCAAAGAATAAAGCATATTGAAATTAGGCACCATTTTATCAGAGATGTAAATGAAAAACATGTTATTCAAGTGCTTAAAATCC
The DNA here is from genome assembly GCA_030686995.1 of Artemisia argyi. NCBI lineage: Eukaryota > Viridiplantae > Streptophyta > Magnoliopsida > Asterales > Asteraceae > Artemisia > Artemisia argyi. The sequence continues at coordinate 75,675,921 of CM060695.1, read as the reverse complement.
ATACAGATGAAAATGTGGCTGATTTATTAACCAAAGCTTTTGATGGTCCTAGGTTTACTTACTTAGTAGTCCATATTGGGATGGTTAACCCCTGATTGTTCTGTTTGAGGGGAGGAATAAGCCTAAGGGGAGGCTTATTGATTAAGGGGAGGATTAGTGTTGTACAGTTTTTGTAACTCATTTGTATAATTTTGTATATTCTGTATTCTTTATCCACTAACATTTATGTAGAAATTGAAGTTAAACAAACAGAATCAGTAAACAAGCCAATGGAATGAAGAAAATTGCTATTTTATTAATTGATAAAGGTTGCATTCTTAGATGCAACATTACAAAAGCAGGTTTTCATTACATCAAATACCTAAATCATCTACTTCATGGGCCTCTTGCCTTTATTCTTCAAGTCAGGCATGCTCTTGTGCACTCCTCTGTCTTTGATTACCTCCCACAACCTCTAACATGGCAGTCCTAGAATTTTATTGGGTGGCTTTGGTCGACTTTGAGATGGTTGAATGGTTACAGGCACTGGAATTGGCCTCATCGATGATGCAGTCTTCTCAAGTTCATGTGTCAACACTTTAGCCGACTTGAATAATCATCATCTTCATAATCGAAATCAGAATCGAAAACATAGAGTGGTGGATTCGAGAGATCATCAGAAGAAATTGGTTCTTCAGCCTTCTTCTTTGATTTCCTGGTTGAAGAGGTTGCTACATTGGGTGGCAAGTAAATTTTCCATCCTGATGACTCAGAGGATGAATCGGATGAGATATGAATGATGTCAGGGTTAGGGTTCATTGTGTTGCTGCTGAAGGAGGGTTTCGAAGGTTAATTGAGGGTTTGAAGAATGTTTGATGTGTTTGGATTGGGATTTGAAGCTCCTTTTAATGGGCTTGGTCAAACCTAAAATTCCACTAGAGAAGTTAATGCAAGTGATTGTCAGTTGGTTGAGGAGTAAATATTGGAGATATTTACTGAAGAGAGTTGACCATAAGAAGATATTTTACAGAGGAGTTGTTCCTGCTGATGGGTTATTTTCATTCCTGCGGGTTGACTGTCATTCCTGCTGATGGGTCATTATTCCTGCTGGTAGCGTTGACTTATTGACGATCGTCAAACAAATTTGGGATTTTGCTGATTGACCAAGTGTTCCTTCTGTTTGACTTGTGGTTGGTGCTGGTAGTGCAAAATTGGGTATTTTATTTTGGGTTACAATTAAATTCAAAATTGGTCAAAGATTCTTTCCGAGATACTTTCCAATCCAGTTACTAAGTTGGGTACCTACCTTAAATAACCTAAAATGTATATCCAATGCCCAAAATAACTGATTCCCTCTCGTCAATAACTTAAACCCATTTCATAACTCCTCATTTTCACAAATTATTCACTGAAATCTTCAATGGTGGGTCTTAAGTTCAAAGGTGATCACAACAAAGTTGCATTCTTGGGAACAGCTAAAGGGAGTGAGGTATTTGAACCGATGGTGGAGTTCTTGCAAAGGTCCAAACTCAGATATGCTCTAACACACTGCCCTCCCGTTGTTTATGAGTCATTGGTCAAGCAATTATGGGCCACTGTTGAAGAACGATCTCTTGAGGGTCAACCCAAAGAGATTGTGGCCACTATTGATGGTAAGGAGTATGTGATTAAAGAGTCCTCTGTAAGGACTCAGCTTCAATTGGAAGATGAAAGTGGAGTATTTGATGCTAATAGGGAGGAGGTTCTTGAGGGCTTGGCAAATCATAGCTACCAAACTGATGGGAAGAATGTCTGGAACAAGAACAAATTTTTCCCTAAATGGAGGTTTCTGGTACATACTCTACTTCAGTGTATTAGTCCCAAGTCAGGAGGGTGGGATCAATTCTCAAACTCTCTTGCCTATCGTATTATTTGTTTATCACAAGGTAGAGTTTATAATTTTTCTAGGTATATATTTGATGAAATGCCTAAAAAGGTTAAGGATACCAAATATAAATTTCTTATGTATCCTAGGTTTATAAAAATAATATTAGGTATTGAGACTAATGACCAAACACCTAGACTCATAGGCAAAGTGACTGCAAAATTGTTTGCCACAATGAAAACCAATTTTGATAGGGTACATAAACCATTATTGCCTGCTATGTTGCCAATTGACAATGAGGATGCTGGTGAAGGTGATGCTGCTGGTGGTAATATTCCACCTACCCCTGATGCTGCTGGTGACAATGCCCCAGTTACTGCTGATGTTGGCCCCTCAGATGCTCCTGATGCAAGTGTACCAGTTGCTACTGATGACCAGCCACCACCATCCCCTAGACCTTCATCACCCAGACCTTCTAGACCACCATCACCTGGGATTGTTGCCTCTGATGAGCAAACTATTGCTTCTGATGAGCAACCTCATGGTTTTGTTGAGACAGTTAAGTCTCCTGATGCAAAGGTAAATAAACCTGTTGAACCAGTGGGTACTTCCATTGACCAAAACCATGACTCACCAAAGTATAGAAGGCTACCCACACCTAGTCCTCCTAGGCATACTTTTGATGATGATGCCAACATAGGTGCAGTTTTTCATGATTCTCCAACCAAAACCAGTGAAGCTCCTCCTACCACAGGTAAACCTGTTGGTGGAGCTAAGGATCCTATTATTCTCACCACTATGTTTGCTTTTGTCCACAGGTGTGTGCTTAAGATTGAGGAGTTGGATGTAGACCTCAAAGATACCAAAAGGACTCTTCGAACTGCTGTTCTAACATTAGTAAAGAGGGTCAAGAAATTGGAGGATATATTAAAGACCAAAAAGAGAAAGGGTGTGGTCTTTGACTCTGATGAAGAAAAGGATGCATTTAAGGAGCACATTGACTTGGATGGTCTTCATTTGTTGGCTAAAGCTTCCTTGGCTAGTGCAAGTGCAGATGCTCTTGATGTTGACATGAATGGTCATGTTCAACATGATGCAGATCAAGAACCTGTGGCATGCTTTGGATAGATGAGAATTAACTACCACTCTTATGGGACAACTGAATACTATTCATAGAACAGATGGGTCTTACAAGCACTTTACATTTCTTAGTGATATTTTGCATCTAGTGGATACACAAGATCTCATCAATTTGTATAGCTTGGTGGCAAGTTATTTTCAATCTCATAAACCTGAGGGTGCTGGTTTGCTATTGCTTGGTGATCTACATGTGCTTTTTGATTCTACTTTTCAAAATGGGAAGGGTTTCAATGTTTGGGAAGGACAACATACTTGGAAGGTTGTTAATTGGCAGTTCTTTCCTTTCTCAAATATCCGTGTGGTAGAGACTCTTTCTGGTAAAGTTGTGTGTATGTGGTCAGATCTGTAGTATCCACTTTCAGTAAAGGTTATGGAGCAGATGCTTAAGCTCAAGTTGGAATTCCTAAGGATATTGTGGGCAATGATATTGTTGGGAATTAAACTAATGCTGTTGGAGTTCCCACTGCTGGAAGAATACACTAGCAGTGGAAACATAAGTGCTACTGCTGAAGAATACACTAGCAGTGGAAACGACATTACCACTGCTAGTGCATATAGTTACCACTGCTTAGTTTATAACTGTTATAGATAAGTATAGAAAAGATCTTGTGAATATCTTATTTATTTATCATTATACTTATCTTGTAAAGGACTCCTTGTGTCTTATAAAAGGAGATCCTAGGATTAGGGTTTTATATATCAGTTGTCATATACGTTTCTAGAGCTTCAAGGTGTAACCCTAGTGATATCAAGATCACTCGTATTATTATCATTAATAATATTGGAGCTAATAGTTTGTTTGCATACATTGTTCTTATTCATAAACAAATGTCTTACTCACAATCAAACTTCTAAGTGTTACTAAGTAGATTCCGCATACTTAGTGATATAACTCAAAGTATCAATCTAACACAAGTTTAAGGTGTATAGATCCATCAAGTGGTATCAGAGCCAGGTTCTGATACTTTGAATTAGAAGATCCAGAAGAACAGTTTACTCACAAGGAGATGGCATTTTTTGACTCAGAGGTACATTCTATAATCAGTTGTGCTAAATCTTGTTTTGCTTTAAAAGAATATGAAAAACTTAAAAAGCAATATGATGAGCAGATGTTAGAGTTAAATCAAACTAGTTATAATCTATCTAATCATAAAAGAGGTCTTGTTGTGCTAGAAGAACAGATTTTGCATTATAGAGCTAATGAGTCTAAGTTTAATGATGATATTGCTGTATTAAAAAGAGACTTAGATTATAAGGTTGCTGTGAATGAGGCACTTAGAGAAGAATTGGAAAAATTTAAAAAGGCCAATGAAAACATTCAGATAACCTGTAATACTTTAGATCATCAGTCTAAGTGTATTGACAAAATTTGGGAAGCTCAAGTAGTCAATAAAGCTAAATCTGGTATAGGTTATAAGTCTGTTCCTCCACCATACAGAGGTGTTCCTTCACCTCCTGGTATTGACCTAGCACACACAGGTCTAGAGGAATTTCAAGAACCTCAGATGGTATATGGTCAAAAGTCTAGTCCCAAGATAGAAAAGACTGAGGAAACTAATGAATGCTTTGAAAGTGCTAGCGACACTTCTTTAGTTGATGAAGATGTGTCTAAAGCTAAATCTGTGGTTAAGGTAGAAGTGAATAATGTTCCTAAAGTGGCTAAAATTGAAAACAATAAACCAGTTAGGAATACAGTTTGATATGCTGGGATGTACAGGTCACAACCTAGAGGTAACCAAAGAAATTGGAATAATATGAAATCCCAACAGCTAGGTAGTGATTTTGTGATGTTGAATAAAGCATGTTTTGTATGTGGCAGTTTTGATCATTTGTCTGCATATTATGAATACAACCCATGGAAAAAGGTAACTTCAAGGGATACAAGGGTATTTGGAAACAAACAACCTAGAGTGAAAAAATATGTTTCAAATCAAACTCACTCTAAAGTTAATATGATACCTAGATCAGTTATGTTGAACTCTGGCACAAGACAATTTTGTCCTGCTAGACAAAACAAAACTGTATATCCAAAACCAACTATTTCAAGAGCAAAACCAAAAATTTCAAATTATAAGCAAGCTCAAACAGTTAACAAGTCCGTTTTTAATAAAACAGCTAGGTATAATAAAAAATGGATGCCTAAGGTTTCAACTGCTAAGCCAGCAGTTCCCACTGTTAGTCCAAAAGTTTCTACTTATAGGCAAAAGAAAGCTGTTAAGGGAAATATGGGAAATGGCATGAAAGCTACAGGACAATGGGTTTGGAGACCAATAACATGTGACAAAGCATCTATGGTTTTAAAGAAACACACTTATATTGATGCAAGAGGGAGAGTCAAGTCAGTAATGGCTTGGGTTTCAAATGTTTAGTTGTCTGTTCTAGTATGTTTTGTTAGTCATATTCATTATTGTTAAAAGGAAAATATTTTGTCTTGTATTTTCTTGGTTTTGGACTAACAAATGCAGGTTGATAAAGCAAATGATTTGGAGCTATCTGATTGCTTGATATATGAATTGGACTGTATGCTGATATTGAGTTTGGAGTGTGTGAACTGGACACACAACAAATGGTAATTGGTTCACCATGTCTAACCCACACCAAGAACCAACTAGTCCAGAGCAAACGGTTTCTGGTAAAGACTCATCAAATCCGTTTATGGTTGATAGTTTACCAAAAACTATATGGTTATCGACTCACCATATTCTGTATGATCAAGAGTTGGCTAGTCCATAGCAAACGGCTCATGGTAAAGACATATCAAATCCGTTGATAGCTGATAGTTTGCTAAAAACTATGAAAGAGCATTTTATTTTACTTTTGTATTTCCACTGCTCTTAGAAATTTTTGTGAAAAAGTTTCCACTGATGGTTCACAGTTTCCACTGATAGTGAAAAAATTTCAACTGTTGAACTAACCGTTGCAACTGCTGTATCAGTAACTAATCTTTAATATGTGTAGATGCAGGACATGACAGTGATAACATCATTCAGATCTCTACCATGGCAACACCTAATGTGTCTCATCCTTTTGGATTGGATACAGATGGTGGAATCCCAAGCCAAATTGAAATATTGGGTGGTTCAAAAGTACTTCCTAGTCCAACTAGGGGAGAAACTGAATCTATGCTCCATGATGCACCTCTCCCAGAAGTTAACACATCTGGAAGTGCTGAGGGTAGTTTGCAAATAAAGGAATTGATAGAACTGTGTACCAAATTATCATAAAAGGTGGATACTCTTGAAGAATATATTGCTGCAACAAAGAAACTTTATGGAAATGTTTAAACAAAATTGATTCAGAAGGAGAAAATACTGCATGATAATGTCAAGAGTTTGAAAGTAAAGAGGAGAGTAAATACAGTGGAATCTTCAAGTTCTTTTGAATTTTATCTGATTGTGATGATTTTGGTGGTGATTCTCCCAAACAGGGGAGGAAAAATGATGATAAGGTTCAGGGGAGGATTGCTCTCAGGTCAAAGAAACTCAATTTAATGCAGATATGGAAGTTATGCTGCTGCCAAAAGTTTAAATTTATTCTGCTGATAGAATATCAGTTTCTACTGATGGTATCATGATTGAAGCAGAAGAAGAAAGACCACCAATGAAGGTTGTACTATAATCCATACAGAAGAGTTCATAAGTTTGAAAGATGAGAATTGCATGATTGATAAGATATGTGTTTGGAAGAATCCCCCCAACATCAAGTAGGAAGTTTAATTCAAGAAACTTATGGATTTGCAGAGGAATCACAAGTTTAGGGGAGGATTGTTGGGAATTAAACTAATGCTGTTGGAGTTCCCACTGCTGGAAGAATACACTAGCAGTGGAAACATTAGTGCTACTGCTGAAGAATACACTAGCAGTGGAAACGACATTACCACTGCTAGTGCATATAGTTACCACTGCTTAGTTTATAACTGTTATAGATAAGTATAGAAAAGATCTTGTGAATATCTTATTTATTTATCATTATACTTATCTTGTAAAGGACTCCTTGTGTCCTATAAAAGGAGATCCTAGGATTAGGGTTTTATATATCAGTTGTCATATACGTTTCTAGAGCTTCAAGGTGTAACCCTAGTGATATCAAGATCACTCGTATTATTATCATTAATAATATTGGAGCTAATAGTTTGTTTACATACATTGTTCTTATTCATAAACAACTGTCTTACTCACAATCAAACTTCTAAGTGTTACTAAGTAGATTTCGCATACTTAGTGATATAACTCAAAGTATCAATCTAACACAAGTTCAAGATGTATAGATCCATCAGATATGACCAATGCAGAACAGTTGATTCAATTGATCAGGAAGAGAATTGTTGAGAGAAAAGATAGTTCTTCTTGATCATGGTAATATTTTTGTTATATATTTTTATTTCTTTTATTAGTTAAAAAAATGTGTTATTCATTGTCTACTAACTTATATGTTTGATTATATTTTATATTGGATTGAGTGTTGGTTAATTAAACAAGTATACCCCCAAACCCCTTGGATCGTAAATCCTTAACGGGCCCTTAAATTGGATCGTTAAAGCCCAATTAACCAAATAAGCTAATAAGCTG